>CM028134.1:642375000-643575000 GCA_016271365.2 Neoceratodus forsteri
TAATAGTGTCACGGTAGTGCTACTATAGTTAGGATTGAGTAACCACTTTCATGCAAAACCTCAAATTTTGCACCTTAATAACATTGCCACTGTACAACCAATTTGCCTGCAATTTTTCATGCATGTCTTGCATCGTAGATCTCTAGATGTGCCAAGTTGAGTTACGGTCAGATATATGGTTGCAGTGCTACAGAATGCCAAAAGAGGCAACAAAACAGACTTTTTTCGCATTTCTTTGCATGCCCCCATAGCTGGCATGGCTTGTCTGTTTGGTCCAAAAACTTCTGGGAACATGCAGCCATGGTCACTGATGTGCCTTTTGAAGATGTTACAAAATATTAAACGGTTTAAAAGTTATTCAAAAAACAAGTTTCCAATTATAGTCAATTGGTACGTTAACAAAAATCACAAAGCCTTTGCAAATGGCCATTTTTAGTGTTGCAAATGGCCCTTTTACTTTTGTGAGTTGGCCATTTAGTTTTCAGTTACAGCTCAGAAAAATGTCTGGTGTTTAAAATTGGGACCCTATAGGAACACAATTCTTGTGTTCACCTAGTCGAGTCCTGAGGATGCTAGCCATGTCTTTTTGGGGGGATTAAACCCCACAGAAATTAAGTTAAAACTGTTTTTGAAAAGTACTTTTGCAAAATACTTTGGCAAATGTGAAAGTTTCGTGATTCTGTAGCTCAAAATTGTTGTGGTTTGCGAAAGTACTTTGCAAAACTATAGCCAAAAAACAGGAATTCTTTGCTACTCTCCTACAACAAACTGATTTGGTCTTTTGGGCTCAAATTTTCAGTGTAGAAAGCCAAGACCCCACAGATGTTCCTTTTGGTAGTTTGGTGCCAAAATATTACAGGGGTCCAAAGTTACTGCACTGTAAGTGTCAGCATTTTTCCCATAGGATAACATCACAGCATCTGCCATGCCTTTCGGGTCCTGTATCTCAAAAACAGTTCGAGATACAGATTTTTGATCACAAACCTTTTTAGCCCTCCACAGGTGGGCTAAGTGCCTAACTAGCCTGGAAAGCAATAAATAACATGAAATTTTAATTTTTTTTCTACCTTGAACGGTTCATGAGATATTAGCAATTTAGTCTTTTAATTGCTCATTTTCATGTCCAAGGCCCACTATTATGCCCGCATTCTTTGTATTCACAACACTTTTTGTTGCCCCTGTCTTGGACACAATGCGTGTTACTGATTCGTGTTTGTGTTACCATCTGCGTTACTATTAGCATTTGTGTTATTATTAGCGTTATTGTTAGCACTTGTGATTGCATTAGCTTCAACATTACCATTTTCATTACCATTTAAGTTTGCATTTGCATTTGTGTTTGCATTAGCATTATCATTAACATTACCATTACTGTTAGTGTTAGCATTTAAATTTGTGTTTGCATTATCGTTACCATTTAGGTTAGCATTTGCATTTCTGTTTGCATTTGCATTTTCATTTGCATTTACATTATCGGTACCATTAGCGTTAGCATTTGCATTTGTGTTTGCATTACCTTTAATGTTATTGTTACCATTACCGCTACCGTTAGCTGTAGCATTACCGTTACCACTTGCATTTGCATTAGTGTTTGCGTTACCATTACCATTTGCATTTGCATTACCATTTGCATTAGCGTTACTGTTAGCATTACCGTTAACGTTAGTGTTACAGTTTGCTTTTCGGTTAGCGTTACCATTACAGTTACCATTAGCATTACCATTAGAATTACTATTAACATTAACATTAGTGTTAGCATTAGCATTACCATTAGTGTTACTGTTAGCATTAGTGTTAAGGTTATTATGAAGAAATGAGCAGCTTGGTGGATGTGTGGGGCCCAAAGGGCCCTGTGCTCCCACCAACATGTACCTTTCACTATTCATATTGCACAGTTTCAAAAAGAAGGGAAATTGTAAATCACTGTTACAAGGCTTCCTCACACTACAGCACTGCAATATGGCTTCCTGCTTCTGTGTATGTGGAAGTGCAAGAACCAGAGGGCCCATACTCCCAGGAACGCATATAATTATTCACAAATGGCCAGCTTGGTGGGAGCATGGGGCCCTAAGGGTCCCATGCTCCCACCAACACATACTGTACTAGACATAACTTTTTGGGGGTTTAGAAGCACCAAAAATGCATTTTTTACATTTTTGGAAAAATAGTTTTGCAAAATACTTTTGCAAATGTGAAAGTGTCATGTCTTGTATTTGCGAAACTTTTGCATTTGAGAAAACATTTTGTGAAACTATGCACAACATAACTAAATCTTTGCCATCCTCTTGCAACTAAACAGTTGGGTCCTTTGGCATATGTTCTTCTTCATTTAAACCCCCTCATAAATACATTTTTTTAATTTTTTGAAAAATAATTTAGCAAAATACTTTCTCAAATGCGAAAGGGTCATGTTTTGTGTTTGCAAAACGCTCGTGTTTGCAAAGTATTTTGCGAAACTATGCTCAAGATAACTGCAAATATTTGCCATACTCCTGCAACCAAACTGTTGGGTCCTTTGGGCTGAAATTTGCAGGGTGGCAAGCAGTGTTCCCACAGATGTGCCTTTTGCTGCTTTGGTGCAAAAATAGTTAAGGGTCACAAACTTAAAGCATTGGCAAATCACCGTTACGGGGCTTCCTTACACTACAGGGCTGCAGTATGGCTTCCTGCTTCAATGCACACATGTGATTGCAAAGAAATGGGCAGTTTGGTGGGACCCAACACTCCCACCATCACATACCATTCACTATTTCCTGTGTACATTCTCAAAAAGAAGGGAAATTCATGGCAAAAAACTCCATTAATGTATCAGTTAGGGTTGTTTCCACAGCAACAAAAGTGTGGAAATGTGATGTTAGGGTCAGCAGACCCTGACCACCTCAACTCCCCCCCATCCTCCACAGACCAACAGATGCCAAGGTGTGCCACAGGGTCAGGTGACCTAACTCTCACCCCATTCACCTGTTTTGTATCATGTCAACTTGTTTACATACGGAATAAGGTGAGAGTTAGGGTGCATGACCCTGTGGTACACCTCTGCATCAGTTGGTCTGTGGAGGATGGTGGGATTGGGGGGGGTCTGGGTCTGCTAACCCTAACATCGCATTTCCATACTTCTGTCACTGTGGAAACAACCCTAAATGATGCATTGACAGAGTAGTTTTTTGCCATGAATATGTATGTAAATGTTTTACAAGGAAGGGTCTGCTGAGCTGAGGCATTTCCAGAGGCATCCTTGGAAGGGTGCAAGGAAAAAAGCACTTACTGTGTTGATACATACAGTATACAGCAAGGCATAAGGGAGACAGGGCAAGGTAATGTGGCTAATGGGATGTAGTGGTTGGGAGAAAAGGGGAGGAAGGGAGGAAGGCAGGAAGAGAGAGATAAGTAGCTGGGAGATGGGGTCCATGGTGCTGGGGGTGCATGACTGCAGACATCACAAACCTTGTTAAATTTATTAATTAAGCAGCTTTAACAATGGAGAAAGGAGGAAGGGAACAAAATATTTGCCCATGAGTATAGGAATATGAATCCAGTGTTTATATTCCAGAGGTGGTCAGTTCAGGCCCATAACATTTAATGTATTGAACTGCAGTAATCCCTGTGACTCACTTTAAGTTGTGGTAACACCATATGGCTTGGGTTTCAATCTAGAACGGCATTTTGACATCAAAAGAGGTAGGGATGTTTTGCTGTAAAATGGCCTGGTCTTCAGGTTCAGGTCTTCCTGTCATCCCTCCCCTTCATGATAAAGTGCAGTGCCATATTCCTGTTGAAGAGGAGGGAGATGTTATCAGCTAGAGAGATTCCTAGAAGTCTGACCCTTTGAGGGCAGCACTAGGATGCTGTGAAGATGGAGTAGGAGAAAGGGGCCACTACCTCAGGGGACTGGATTCCCCCTTCTGCCAGATCATCAGGGTTTTGCACATACATTTGGTCTCTGATAAGTATTTTGGTATAGACTACAAGCCAGTAGCATAACTCCAGAAAATGCTGGAATTTTAACACGTCATTTAAACTTGGTGAATTAGCAGGGGTTTAGCTTGCTTTTTATGTTGGTTGCATACATGCACAAACCAATATATTGTTGCCATATGGGATTTTGGGGATGTGTTGCTGCTGAGCCCACTGCAGTACACAAAACCATTGGCTTGCAATGGGCTTGGCAGTCAGCACCAATGACCACTCGGTGTGGTCCCGACACAACCCTCTGCTGGGTGGGCTGAATGGTCATGCACTTCAAAGGACTGAAGCAGCTCCAATCAGAGAGAGCTTCAGTCCTTTGATGTGCGTGAAGCCTATGTCAACAAACAGCTGATTGGCTTGTGGACTGATTGTTTTCCCTGGTGTCTAGTGGTACCCTGCACCCACTGATTGCCATTGCAATTTCTCATTGATCGCTGTTGTGATCTCCCTGGTGTTTAGTGGTACCTTCCCACCCGCTGATTGCCATTGCAATCTCCCTGGTATCTAATGGCACACCCCACCCGCTTATCACCGTTGTGATCTCCCTGGTGTCTAGTGGCACTCCACCACCTGCTGATCACCGTTGTGATCTCCCATTATCCCAGGTGACACCGTTCACTTCAAAATCATTGATGGGCTGGTGGAATGTTTTGAAATTAGTGCCAAATCTTGCATGTGCTTCAAGCAGAAGAAGGTGACCGGGTCTGCTCTTCAGGCAGGCAACATAGGCAGACAATGTGATGAGGGAGGAGGCCACTGGGAGTGACCATCAGACCAGGCCCACCAGCAACACAGGCAGTACGATTTGAGGGAGCTGATCAGTGGAGCACCAGGTAACAAGTGTGTGTGGCAGGTGGTTATTGCTTAACATGCCCAGTGGGGTGATGGTGACTATGTGTGGTCTACTGGCCTTGGCCCAAGGGAGTTGGTGGTATAGGCCATGAATGGCAGGCACCGGGCAGGTCATGTGTGGGTCATCAGGCACCATTGAAGAGGTCAGAGTCAGAGGACAGCATGAAGGAGCCAGAGGGACAGGACCAGTCCAGCAGCAGAGTGCAGCAAAGTCCCCCAGAGAGCAGCTAGCCAGAGGAGAGAGAGAGCAGCAGCATGCAATCAATGGGTCAGTGATGGTAACAGTAATGTATACCCCCCCATAGCCAACTGACTGAGCCAGCAGTAGCAGGTAAAGTGGGTATGCAAGGGGAAACCAAGCCCTGGAGTCATGTGGAAGGAGATGAGACTGTTCTTGTTTCCAGGCCAGCAGTGAGGCCACATGTGGGAGGCCAAAGGATACAACTGAGTAGCTCCAGAGTGCATTATTCTCAATACCTAGGCCTACAATGTCTGCAGTGGGCAGTGAGTGAAATGAGAAAGTCCCCTGGACTGGTAGATGTTCAGCGTCTGTTGAATGCAGTGGTTCCAAAAACATGAGGAAATTAATCACAGTAGTATAATATTCTGTGAAACTGTGGAAAAAATAATCTGTTCTGCGAAACAGAAGTATATGGATGCAGATTCACATGGCAACATTTTGTGTAAAATCATGAAAACATAAACTAAAAACATTAATACAGACAACTAACTCTCATTATAGTCTATAATAAGAATTAGTTGTCACTGTTAATGTTTTTAGTTTATGTTTTCATTAGCCCCTAAATTCTGCCATGCAAATCTGCATCTATATAAAATGATCATGCAGAATTTAATCAGTATGTTTCTGTTTGTCACAGGCATAAAATGACAATGGATTCATTTCTGATCCAGTTTGGCAGGTACAAGGAAACAGGAGTAAAGCACCAACGTATATCACATTTTTCCAGATAGTGTATCTTCCCAATGGGAAGGACTAGGAATCTTACCTTTCAACTGTCCCTGTTTTTCATGGATTTTGAATGACAGATTTCCTCTGCCCCTCTAAATTTGGCATTCTTGCCACTGAAGAGAAGAGACTTGAATCATAAACTCATACTGAACAATAGTTTTATGGTCTAGTTCTCCTTGATGTCATTGCACATGCACAGCCTACAGATGGGGACTTGGGGTCAGAAACATGGAGGGAGCAAGCCGGATGTGAGTTACTCCACCCTGTGTGCCCGATCATGCTTGGGCCCCCTTCTCCCACTGCATAGCTGGATCCTGTCTGTGCGGTGGTGCAGCTACAGCTCAACTGCCCCTGCTGGGGGGGGGTGGCAGAAACCCTAAGGGGCATGCATGGTCAGGAGTGGTGTCCCACAGAGGTAGTTTAGCACCAGGGTTCAGAGGATGGTGTAGACGTTGAGGGCAGCAGATTTCCCCCTGCCAAAAAGTAGAACATCTAGAAAATGCTTTTATCAGTAAATGACTTATTGTAACAGCTTCCTGAACCAGTATTACTCCTTTTTAAGATATGTCCCTGATTTTGGCCATGTGTCTCTGATATTGCCCCTGATTCCTGAGGCAGGGTGTTGAGGTCTAGTATTCGATATTTTCCCAGCATGCTCCCTGAGTACCCAGGTTGGTACCCTTTGTCCTGATTCCCCTGTCACAGACTCTGCATTCTCACTCCAACCTGCATCACTGAAAGAGGTGGAGGATCTCCTTTTGCAGATGGACACCAGGAAAAAATGCAGGTGCTGACACCTTAGACCCATACTTTTTAAAGATTGCCCTTCATGTACTTGCCGTGCTGATTACCCACCTATTTAATCTATCTCTGTCTCATGTTATTCTGCCACCTATATGGAAGACTGCCCATGTCATTCCCCTGTGTAAATCAGGTGACCCCAGTGATCCTTATAACTACAGGCATATCTCCCTCCTTCCTGTATTGTCTAAATTACAAGAGAAAATAGTGAATGCACAGCTGTGGTCCTATCTTGAAACTATGAATCTACTAAACCCAATGCAGTCTGGCTTCAGAGCCAACCACAGCACTATCACTGCCCTTGCCAAAGTGACTAATGATTGGCAGAGGGAGTTATATATCAAGAATTATGTCTGTGCTGTATTTCTGGATTTAAGTAGGGCTTTTGACACTGTTGATTATAGCCTGCTCCTCCTCTCCCTGTAAACTGTAGGCACGGACTCTCTATTGTTGCATTGGTTCACTGACTATCTAACAGGATGCCTTCAGCAAGTCAAAGCCGAAGGCGAATTGTCACCTCTTAAACCTCTCCAGCGGAGTGTGCCCCAGGGATCTATATTTGGTCCCTTACTGTTTGTGATATACATTAACAATATCTATAATTGCATAAACAAGGCCAATATTCATCTGTTTGCAGATGACACTGTCCTTTACTTAAGCACACAACTGCAGAAGCTGCCTGTGAAGACCTCCAATCCGAATTCAATCTACTTCAGAGCCAACTAATCCATAAAAAGCTCCTTAATGCCAAAAAACGAAATCGATGCTCCTCTCTCCATTTATCCTCTCAATTAACCCTGCAACTATTGGTTCAGTCCCTCAGATTACCACCTTATTCGGAGAAAAGTTGGACTACGTCACAAAATTCAAGTACCTGGCAGTGTGGCTAGACCACAGTCTTTCCTTCACTGAACACGTTGAGGATCTACCTAAAAGACTAAGGCAGAGGCTGGGAATTTTCTTTAGAATTAGTCAGTTCCTAACCAGAGATGCTAAAACATGGCTGGTACAATCCACATTTCTATCATTGGTAGATTACGTGGACTTCCTATACAGCCAGTGTCCTACCTCTTGCTTGACAAAATTGGACACACTTTATCACAGAGCTCTGAGGTTCATAATGGGACTTCCCTTCGGCACGCACCACTGCTCTCTGTACATGGCTGTAGGATCGACCTCCCTTAAGTCCAGGAGAGATAGAGATGCTGCACTTTGGACCCTCAGAGCTATTTCAAAAAAACTACCACACTATATTATCAACTGTCTTCCACTAAGTGCAGTAGGTAACTACGCATTACAAAGTTACTTATCTATCTCACTCAAGGTAACTATGACTAAATCTCACTTTGGCAGAGCAGCCATAAGCTTTGTGCTGCCCTCATTATGGAACAAAATTCAAAAAAACTCTTTAATTGTGCATCCCTGTCTGTCTCTCTGCCTTTAATTCTCTATATTCCCACTCATTCAAAGAAGTATGCATTTGCTTTTCCCTCCCAAGATCTGCACCAGTGTCTTCCATATTACCTCATCCCGTCCTGCACAGTACTCAAAATCCAAAGAACTCTTAGTACTTGTGCACCGCCTTCCCAAACCCTAGACATTCCATCATCTCCTTCCCTATCTACCCCTCACTTGCTTCTAACCTAATCCTCTGTCTAAGTCTCCCATCTTCAGGGTGGGAATTGCTCGTACCCTCTGGTTGAGACTATCTCTGTGCCCCTTCCATTGCTTCTCTCTCATCTCCCATATGTTCTCCTCCACTACCTCTTGTATACACCTTTCTCCTACCCTACCTGTTCTCCCCCCTGCACCCCTACTTATTTCCTCTTCCCTCCACTCCCCTCTATTCTAACTTCCTGCTGCCCATGCTGCTTCTTATTCTACTATATTACTCCAATCATGATTCTTCTTTCTCCTCTCTTTCCCTTCTCCTCCCTTACTGTGCCCAGGTTGAATATATGTACATTCTCCTTTTTTGCACTTCTGCCTCAAATTGCTACAGGCTTGTATGTTCTATAGTTTCTTGTCAATCTGTTTTCATTATATATCTGTATTCAATTGCACTACTTTGTATTATGTTCATTATGTTCCATCCAGGTCCAGCTCTCAAATGAGCAATTGCTCAACAATGTCAGCCTGGATAAATAAAGATTTTGATTGATTGATTGATATGCTAGGAACACATTTTGTTTTCTAATGAAAGTTTGTGTTCTGGGGCCCCTTGAAGATGTGAGTCCTTGAACAGTGTCTCTTTTCCCCCTCAGTAATGCTTACCATGGCATTGTTAGAATTCTGCCTCATCAGTGACATCACTTTGGTAGCAGTTTCTTTTTTTTTTTTTACAGTGAGTCTTTGGAACAGGAGAAGCTTTCTGTACATTGCTTAGAAGCTACATGCAGGGCTTCAGATAAGATTTTCAGAGTGAGTACTGTACCTCTGACTTTTGAACAGAGTTAAAGCAGCAGTACAACAAAATCAGGAAGTGACCTATCAAAATTCTGTTTTTCAGCTGTAAGCATGCAGCCAAAGTTCCACTTTCCATACCTGTAAATGTTTTCTTCCAGTCTCTTTAGTTTTTTAGATATTTGCAATTTATTTGAAGTGTTGTAGAGCTACAATAAATATGGAGGCTGACTGATTTTCAGCTGCGCTTTTTCTTCAGGTTGCATCCCGTCTTTTGACAACAGCAGAGGGACCCTCTGCTGACTATTCCCGATGTCCCTGTAAGTCATACATACAGGTATGTACAGTTGGCAGCAGAGGGGGTTCCAGTGCAACATGCTTAGTGGCAGAAATGTAAACAAAAGCAGAGAATAACCAAGCAAATTACTCTGCGATAGTACAGTGCCAGTGAGAAAGAGTACCAGGTATATAATTAGCAGGGCACAGGGAATAAACTGTCAGAAAAGTGCAATTTTTTTTTCATAGTACTGCTGCTTTAACTAGTGAGTACAAATTAAAATGCTACAAATAATTCATTTGTTTGCTGACCCTCTGGCACAGTAAAATAAAAATATGCTTACTCTGGGCATTTTTCTGTATACCAGACTCTTTTCTATTCATTGACAGTCTTTAAATCAGCCCTGGCATGGGCTGTGCATGGAAACTGGTTGCAGGGGAGTGAAGTTATTCTGCAGGGAATTTGCAGTGGGGCCATTGGTCAGAGTGATGTTAACTGGAGCAACTGGCTGTGGTGGGGGTCTGTGCTGGATGCAGTGTTTTTCCTGGGAACAGGAGCTACTGTTGGGGACTGCAAAGGCATACCAACACAATGCTCTGTGACTGATTCTGCTTTTTATTTTCCCTGTAATTCCATGGCAATTTCCTTTTGTTTACTTATACATTACATTAAGTCCTATGGAAACTGAATTGTTCTATTTCACTGTATAACCAGTGTAAGTGTATGGCAAGAATTTCCCTGCAGACGGCTCCAAATTCCTGTAAAATACAGGAATCACTGTAGATTTGGGAGCCTGACTGATAACTGGTGTAGTCTGAATTCATTAAATAAAAATATGTTTTTCCCTAATGACACTTCTTTTTTTTATTCAACTATTTGATCCCCATCACCATCTCTGATTTACATTTTTGGTGGCAAGGATACATGGGCAGAGCTGGCAGGCAGTTCCAGACCCTCCCTTGGAAGGGCTCAATCTCTGGTCCTCTGCATCCCCCCACATCTGATGCCCCCAGTAATTACTCATGGGTTACCACCCCTCCATGGCAGGGTCATTGGTGAAAGGTATTGACTTTCCCCCAGAGATCAACATCTAGACTCCAGCACTGCAGGGCTGTCATGAAGCCTGCCAGTTCCATTTCTTCTTATTTTCTCCCCGCCACTTGCTATGGTTGCTAATGCATGTGTGGAGGTATGCGTATGCAGTGACCTGCAGTACCCTCCCTATTTGAGTTGCTTCTGACTGCACTACCTCCAGGCCTCCACCTGTGGGCAGCTTGTAGCAGTCACAACTGGGTTCCCCAATCCATCTCCTGGCCCCCCCATGATGCATGCTGTCCCAGGCTTATTCCCGAACCCGGTTCACCAGTGTGGCATGAGGTGTAGTATCCAGTGCTTCAACCCTCAGTGCCACCAGGCCAGCTACCCTACTGATACTTCTTACTGCACCGGGGGCTCCTACATGTATTCCTTTCCAGCTGGGCTAACTAAATGGGCCCTAAGTTACTCCCCAAGCACTCTATCATGCCTTGCATGGGATCTCTGGCAAGCATTTTTTTCTGTAGGGCCCTGGACCCTGCTGGTCATAGTCTTGAAGGTGAGTGAAGTGGCATGGAATGTTAAGGCTAGTCTAGCTGAAGAGAGGGTGGTTGGGTGGGTTGCACAGCTTGACACCTATGGACATGGCAGATTTTTAATTTATTTGCAATTTTTTTCATTTATTTTTAATATGCCACTGACAAGCAGGCCTGATAGTACGGAGGGCTGAGGCACCAAGCCTCACCTGCCACCATCCTGGTAACTCCATGGTCAGAAGCAATCTTGGGGCGTCAGGGCTTGGCCGAGGAGAGGAGGATCAAACTTTCAGAGGACAGCTGTTCTTCTCTGGGGAGGGGTGGACACCAGCCCTTTCATTCACCTGACCACTAGCGGTGGCTGGAGGTATAGGCAGCCAAGGACTGCAATGTGAAGAATGGAGGACCAGTGGTGGTCAATGCCATTTGCATGGAAGTGTGCATTGGTACATCTGAATGGCATTGCATGTGCTGTCCTCTGATTGGAGGAAAAAGTGGAAAAATGGCCGATGGCATGGCAGGAAGATATCGACCCCTCCCAGGCTCCACAACCAGACTACAAGGCCATCTTCCGCAAACCGGATCCGGTCTGTCTGCAGGTGGTAACCACCAACCCTTGCCATGGGGGGAAGGCCGTAGGGGAAGACCAGGACTGAGCTAAGCCAGTAGAATGCCAGATGATCGGGCTGGTGGGGGGCGGTGGAAGGAATAGTCTGCCCCGGCAGGTGGGGAAAAAAAGAAAAAAATAGAAAAATAAATGCTGTTGAAAATTAATGCACCGCATTGGTAGCGGGAACTTGCATGCAAATAATTGCAATAAGTATCTGTAGGTTTATGTAATTGCATAAGTAACAGTTGCTACCTTTGCATTAAATAAACTGGGCCCAAGTTACAGTGGGGAGTGGAGTGAGACTGCATCGAAGTGAGCTCATTGTGCAGGGAGCTGACTTATATTCAATAAACTTTATTCATACTAAGGTTCATACTAAGTTTAGGTGCAAAAGCAAGAAGGCAGAAGCCCATGAAGCTCTTATACTAATCCAGTATATAATAGGAGAGGTCATACCCATTACATATAAGACTGTCCAATTTATTTTTAAAAATACTTTTAGTTTCACTGATAACAGCATTTAGTGGTAGCCTGTTCTAAGGGCCAACAACTCTGACAGTAAAAAATATTTACGGCTAGACTTAACAAAAGGTTTTCTTAGCAATTGTAAGGGATGGCCCCTGATGTTATGACAACAGTTTTTAAATTCTAGACCCAGTTCACACAATAAATAAGGGTCTTGAATAATATCAGACAATAACATAATATCACCATGAAGTCGATGTGTAGATAAGGGCATAAGTTTTAAAATGTCTAATCTGTTCTCATAAGGAACTGCGAATAGCCCTTAAACTTTTTTTTGTATATTTCCTCTGAACTCTTTCCAGTAACAGGCATTCAGATTTTTTATAAGGATTCCAAAGCTGTGAAGCATATTCTCAATGTGGTCTAATGTATGCACGAAACAAGGGCAACAATACTTCCTGTTTTCTAGATCTAATATTACGTAATATAGACCATATCACTTTATTAGATTTGTTAATAATATTGTGTACATGATTACTGTAATTAAAGTTATCTGAAATATTGACACCCAAATCCCTTTCATCAGATGTGGTCTCAAGTAGTATGCCATCCAAATAATAGGGACTTTGTAAATTACTAGAACCCAAATGCATTACTTTGCATTTGTAGATATTCAAATTCATACCCCATTTCTTAACCCATGTTGTGATATGGTCTAGGTCGTTTTGAATGGCAACAACCTGATGATCAGAGGCACAAGGGCCACCTATTTTTGGGTTGTCGTCATATTTAATAGTAAATGAGGAACAGCCAGAAGTAAGGTCAGCAATAAATGTCTGGAACAGACAAGGGCCCAAGACTGAACCCTGAGGCACCCCACTAGTCACACTAACCCTAGCTGAAATGTTCCCATTAATGGTCACTTGCTGAGAGCAATTATAAAGCCAGCTAATTATCCAATTGACTAAAAACTTGTTTATATTGAGCTTGTGAAGTTTAATAATTAAGGTCCAATGTGGCATGATGTCAAAAGCCTTACTGAAATCAATATAAATAATATCGCATGGAACATTTCTGTCTAACAATAAGCTGATATGTTCATAGAAACATATTAAATTTGTCAGACAACTTCTACCTTCTTTGAAGCCATATTGTTCTCCATTGTGACAATCCAGGACTGGGGGAAATTAAATATTTAATTAAACTCTCTAATAATTTACAAATAGAAGAAGTTAAACTTATAGGCCTATAATTATCCCACTTATTTTTTTGGCCCTTTTGTAAATAGGGATGACATGGGCTTCTTTCCAGTCATGGGGAACAAAATTGGTGGCCAAAAAATATTCGAACATCAATTTTAAAGGAACTGTAATGACATCAACTAATAAAAATAATAAATGACCTGCTATATTATCTGGACCAGGACTATATTTTCCTTTCAATTTCAATATTTTATTTCTAATGGTGTCCAAAGAAAATTTAACTGGTGAAACATTGGCGGTGTCTAGTAAGGTATAATCATAAGTTTGATTAGAGGATCCAGAAATTTTTTTACAGAACTTTGCATTAAACAAATTAGCCATTTTTTAGGCTCATATATTAAAATATCACAGCCCAATAATGGACCTACTTGACATGTAGGTTTCCTTAGATAATTGATATATGAATAAAATTGTTTGCTATTAGATTTGTGGGCTCTGAATGCTAAGTTTTGTTCCCAGTTAGATTTAGCCTTCCTAATCAATCTTTCGCATGTTCTTTGTATATGTTTATAGGAAATCCAGTCAGAGGACATTTTAGTCTTTTGAAATTTAATATATTTTTTTCTGCTTTTGTCTAATACATTTCTTGATAGATTGATTCATCCATTTAGGAGCTTTAGTATTAGTCTCATTTTTAAGTTTGGATGGAATATATAGTTCTTTAAGTTGAAATATAATATTCTTAGAATATTCCCAGTAATCTTCCTGGGTAAAGTCTGACAATATGAGTTCCCAATTGATGTTCCCCATAATATGTTTCATGGTATCTAAGTCAGCTTTGTCGTACAGATAGATTTTAGTACAGTTGGGATTACATACAAAAGTTTGTACAATATTAAATGTGATAGTATTATGATCACTATTCCCTAAAGGATCGCTAACTAACATATTTTCTAATTCAAGGTCATCATCACAAAGGACAAAATCTAAGATCATTTTTCCTCTGGTTGGGCAAAATACATTTTGTCGAAGTCCCAACTGAGTACAAGTATATAATAACTTCTTCCCATTGTATTCATTTTGTATTGCTTGACTGTTTTGTAGCAACCGTTTGAATTGTATTCACTCTCTACCCTTCTTCAGGTACATCTGAAATGAGCCTTGGCTCAGTGCACCTTTTCTGGTCACTGATTTGTAAATAAATATATATATATATATATATATATATATATATATATACACACACACACAGTATATATACATTCATCTGCTATTGTCCTCTTTCACTTTGCCTCATCCCTTCACACAAAATATCTAAACTTCAAAATTTAAATATAATACTTTTTCAGATCTGCTTGAACCTCCCCTGAAACAGGTTGGAGCCTCCTCATTTTAAAAGCCCTGGCATAGGGAGAGTGTGTGGGTGCATACCATTCACGTTTATGGAGCATCATGTTTAAACACTTTTAAGTGGTCATTTGGCAGTGCCGATGATAAAGAAGTAGAAAAGATCATATGGCCAGCCCCTCAGGAGCAAATTATGATCCCTTCCCTTCCAAGGGGGTATTCTAAAATGTTCAGAAATACCTCAGAGAAACACCCACACAGGTAAGGGAGCTTCCTCTATTTTGTTTTATGTAAATCAAAAGACCAGGAGAGTTTCTCTTTAAAGCATTGCTGGATTTTGGGGTTTTCAGATATGACAGTATGAACATATTTCTCAGTTGGGGAGGAAAAAAATGACACCAAATTTGAACATGAAAATTCTAAGGTGGCAGATGGATATGATAATGAAGCATGCTGGCTCAGGTCCTTTTTTATACATAGATACATAGATACATAGACAGTGTCGGCAGATAAGGGCCTATGGCCCACCCAGTCTGCCGATTTGAGCTTGTAAGTTCAGTTTATGTTTTCCTAGAAGTCTGTTGCCCCTTACCCCGACCTCCAGAATTCCTTTATGTCTATCCCATGCATTCTTAAATCCCATGATTGTTTCAGACCCCACCACTTCCTCTGGCAGGGTGTTCCACTTGTCCACCCCATTCTGTGAAGAAATTCTTCCTCATGTTTCTCTGAATCATCCTCCTCCAACTTCATCCCATGCCTCTAGTCCTGGAACATCTTTTCACTTAAAAATAGTGTATTCCTGCACCCTGTTCCTCCTGTAAGATACTTGTATGTCTCTATCATATCCCCTCTCTCTCTCTCTCCTTTCCTCCAGGGAGTACATGTTTTGTTCCTTCAACCTGTCTTCATAGAACTTGTGATGCAATCCATGCACCATCTTTGTTGCCCTCCTCAAAACCTTCTCTACCCTGCCTATGTCCTTACGTAGGTATGGTCTCCAGAACTGTACACTGTACTCCAGGTGGGGCCTCACTAGTGTCTTGTATAGCGGAATTATGACCTCCCTTTTCCTGCTGGTGATGCCCCTGCCTATACATCCCAGCATCCTATTTGCTTTACCTGCTGCCTTGTCACACTGTTTCCCTACCTGAGGTCATCAGAGATGATACCCCAATATCCCTTTCCTGCTTGGTGCATGCTATATCCTCACCCCCAACTGATATATTGTGCAGGGTTTTGTGCCCCATATGCATTATCTTGCACTTCCTTGCATTGAATTTCAACTGCCAAACCCTGACCATTCTTCAAGTTTCTGCAGGTCCCTTCTCATTCTGTCTACACCTCTGGTGTGTCTACTCTGTTACAGAGCTTTGTGTCATCAGCGAACAGTGAAATTCTGCCTTCTAGAGCCTGCGCAATGTCACTGATGAAGATGTTGAATAGGTCCGGTCCCAGCACTGATCCCAGTGGTACCCCACTGCTCACTCTTCCCTCTGTGGAGTGACAGCCATTTACCACCACCCTCTGTGTCCTGCCACCCAGCCAGTTACCTACCCACCACCCTACTGTTCTGCCTATACCCATATTCCCCAGTTTGTGTAATAGTCTTCTATGTAGCACAGTGTCAAAGGCCTTGCTGAAGTCCAGATAGATAGGCCATGTCCACTGCCCTCCCCTGATCCACCTCCCTAGTCACCCAGTCAAAAAATTCAATGAGGTTGGTCTGACATGACCTCCCCCTGGTGAAACCATGCTGCCTTGGGTCCTGTAGTCCATTGACAACCAGATGTTCCACCAATCTCTCCTTCAGTGCTTCCATGATCTTCCCACTACTGAGGTGAGGCTGACTGGTCTGTAGTTCCTGCTTCCTCTTGTTCCCACTTTTGTATAAGGGACTACATCTGCTGTCCTCCAGTCTTTGGGTACCTCCTGTTTCCAGTGATCGGCTAAACAGGATAGCCAGAGGTTCAGCCACCACCTCTCTTAGTTCTTTAAGGACCCTGGGGTGCACCCCTTCTGGCCCCATTTCTTTATCAACTCTTATTACTTCCAGTTCCTTCAGGACCCTTTCTCGTGTAAAGGGACTTATGTCCATTTCTGCACCATTCTCACCCCTTGTACTCCTTTCAGACCCATTACCCTCCTCTTCCTCAGTAAAGACTGAGCAGAAATACCTCTTCAATATGTCAGCTTTACTGTTGTCATCCTCCACCGCACCCATCCTCCCCCTTCAGTCTCACTATCCCTCCTTTGTCTTTCTTTTTTCACTTATGTACCTGTAAAGGTTTTGTTCCCTCTACCCACTGATTTTGCAATGGGTTCTTCTGTCTGAGCTTTGGCTTTCCTTACTGACCTCCCTGCCTCCTTTGCTTCTCCTGGTACTTCTCCCTATCCCTTCTGAATGTGTCTTTTGTATTGCCAGAATGCAATCTTTTTGGCTTTCACTTTCTTTGCTACCTCTTTGGAAAACCATAATGGTCTCTTCTTCCTTTCCTCTTGCTAACCTGCTTAATGCATAATTCTGTTGTTCTTGTAATCCCATTTTAAATACTGCCCACTGTTCCTCAACCCCTGATTCCTGTCCCATTTCCCTTAATGCCTCTTTCAAGTATCTCCCCATTTTCCCAAAGTCCGTCCCCCTAAAATCCAGGATACGTGTTTTTGTGTGGTTTGGTTCTGCTCTTTCTGTGATTTCAAACCACAATGACTGGTGGTCACTGTTCCCCAGATGCTCCCCCACTGTTACCCCTATCACACTGTCCCTGTTTGTGAGCACAAGGTCCAGTATTGCCTTCTGCGAGTTGGTTCCATGACCAGTTGCTTGAGGAAGGCACCTGAAGGAGTGCAGGATAAATCTGCTCCTAGTTGATGCTGCTGCTGGGATGCTCCAGTCCACGCCTGGAATATTGAAGTCTCCAACCAGTACTACCTCACCCTTGTCTGCCATCCTTTGGATGGCTAGCATCATCTCCCTATCTGTTTCTTCCTCCTGGGCTGGTGGTCTATAGACCACACCTGTGCAGATGGCTGTCACCATTTTCCTTTCCAGCTTAACCCACAGTATCTCTCCCCCATTTTGTTCCTCCTGGAGCTCTGTGGCCCTTATGTCATTTTTCACATACAGTGCCACTCCTCCTCCCTTCCTGCCTGCTCTGTCTCTTCTGAATATGTTGTAGCCAGGTATGGCCATCTCCAGTCGTGGTTATCATTACACCAGGTTTCAGTGATGGCCACAATGTCCAGGTCTGACTGCACCATGACAGCCTCAGATCTTCCATCTTGTTGCTAAGGCTCCTGGCATTTGCACATGGCTTTCCATGATTTGACCTCCCTAGACTGTTTCGCTGTTCTACTCCAGCCCCTTCCTTGGTTGTCCTTATCCCTGGTTCTCCTTGCTGTCTGCCCTTCTGCTGAATTTTGCCCCTTTCTGCCTATTCACCTCTTGGGCGATAATCTCCATCTTTGCACACTGCTTGCAGAGATAGCCATCCTCTGGTTCACTGGTTCCACTGCTAGCTGTGGGGGTGAGCAAGTAGGTACCCTCCTTGCTGGCCTGCACACCTTTGCCAGTTTAAATGCTTGTCAATGTAGCATTTAAACTTATCATTGAGTGCTTGATTCTCCAGGATGGATGCAGGCCGCCAGGCTTGAACAACCTCCATCCCTCCAGGTGGGTCCCCAGTCACCAATGAATCAAACCCTTCCTCACAGCACCAGTTCTTCAACCATGAGTTAAAGTTCCTGGTGCATGCACTCCTATGCTCTCCCTTGCCTCTCGCAGGAAGTACTTCTGAGAAAGTGGCAGAAGTAGTTACTTGCTTGAGACCCCTCCCCAATTTCCTAAACTCTTCCTGAACTTCCTTTGACTCCCCATTTGCCAGGTCATTAGTACCTAGGTGGATAATGACATCCAGCTCACCCTCCCATCTTGCCTTCCCAGTGATCCCCAGGATCTTCCTTCCATCCCTCCATACCATGGCACCTGGTAGGCACCTCACCTCCCTGTCCTCCCCCTCCTGTGTTCCTAGCTGGATCCCTCTTATGATGGAGTCCCTCACCAGGATTCACTTCCTCCTCCTCCTCTGGGGTCCACTGCTTTCCCCGCTGAGGTCATCTGCTTGGCTAACCTCCACGTCTTTTCCTTCCACTTCTCTGGGTACCTCTATTTGGTTGTCCTCATTTGCCAGTGTGGCATATGAGTTCTTGAGTGGAATAGGATCTGGGATGTGCCTCTGCCTGACCGCTCTAACCCTCCCTGAGCCCACTGTCATCCAAGTGCTCCTCATTCTCTGCATCCTTTGAGGCAGTTGCATTGGACTGAGTGGTCTCTGGATGGGGTGATGGTACTCCTGACCCAGTTTACTTCCACTCTGAGTCTGGCTACCTCATTCCACAGTCCAGAGAGATGCATGCAGATAGGGCAGCACCTCAGTGTCCAGAAGGTTTGCCTGAATATGGCTTCCCCACAGCCACTGCATTGCACCACTCCCCACATTATACTGCAATTATACTGCTATTCCACTACTTGTCTGCTACTGAAGCTCACCTAGTTCCCTTTTTATTAATTTACTGTCCTAAAAATCCTGCCACTGATCCTCAGATAATTTTCTTTAAAAAAAGAAAAGAAAAGAAAAGAAACCAATAAATAAATAAATGAGTCAAAACACTTGTCGTGCTGAGGGTGGGCTTCTTCCCCCTTATGCCCCTCCTACTTCACACCCCTTACTATACCCTGTGTTTAGCTCCTGTCAATCAGATTTAACAGGGCATATAATTAAGAGTTGGGGAAGGGGAGGGTGAAAATTTGCAGCAATTAAAGACAGCACAGAATTACACCACCACTACGTTTTACATTTTCAACAGCCCAAAAACAATTCTAAGTAAAGACAACAAAGAAAGTACAGTGTCACTAAAAGCCCACAATTTAAGTTTAAAGGAAAAATAGCAATTACCAGTTACTCTAAAGCACCGAATTGAATATGTTTCCTTCCTTCCCCTTCTGGCTTCTTCTGAGAAAATAAAACTTACTTGCTACCTCAACTCTGACTAAGCCCCACCTCCAGTTATCATGTAGCTGAGGTCAGAGGCCAGACAATTAACACCCCTCACCCAACTGCAGGGCAGTCAAACAAGCCAAGATAAAATTTGCAGCAATTAAAGATAGCACAGAATTACACCACCACTACGTTTTAAATTTTCAACAGCCCAAAAACAATTCTAAGTAAAGACAACAAAGAAAGTACAGTGTCACTAAAAGCCCACAATCTAAGTTTAAAAGAAAAATAGCAATTACCAGTTACTCTAAAGCACTGAATTGAATATGTTTCCTTCCTTCCCTTTCTGGCTTCTTCTGAGAAAATAAAACTTACTACCTCAACTCTGACTAAGCCCCACCTCCACTTATCACGTAGCTGAGGTCAGAGGCCAGACAATTAACACCCCTCACCCAACTACAGGGCAGTCAGACAAGCCAAGATAAAATTTGCAGCAATTAAAGATAGCACAGAATTACATCACCACTACGTTTTAAATTTTCAACAGCCCAAAAACAATTCTAAGTAAAGACAACAAAGAAAGTACAGTGTAACTAAAAGCCCACAATCTAAGTTTAAAGGAAAAATAGCAATTACCAGTTACTCTAAAGCACTGAATTGAATATGTTTCCTTCCTTCCCCTTCTGGCTTCTTCTGAGAAAAAAAATTTTTTTAGTGGGTATAAGGCTGAGGTAAATGCATGAGTGGCACTGGCAAGCTACTTCAGTCAATAAGAAACTGGAACTTTCTCAAATTATTTTCTAAACTACATTATGAACTGGTTACCGAAGATCTAATAACCTGATTGGCTGAGAAAATCTACTACACAATCACGGGTAAGAGCAGGTGCCAACCAACAGGTCATTTTTCCTGTTCTGAATCTCTCCACCCATAGATTTCAGCACCTAGCCAGTTACACAGAACACACACTTTCAGCAGCAGCCAGCACTGGCAGCAGCCTGTGGTATGTGTCTATTGGGTGGGATGGAGCAAGTCGCGGCTCAAGCGACTCTTTAAAGAAAAGGAAAACAACAGGACCCCAACATTGGCCACACAGTGTGTGTGGGTTTTGTTTTTTAAATAATGCTATCAGCCAAAGAATTTATATTTCAATTCTGTGCTCCCGTATGCTGTGGCCTTTTCTATAACCACTTCTCTTTACCTTTTTAAGTGTTCACTAGCTCTCCCCTTCCAACAACCACTCTGGATGACTTACCAATTACCACCACAAAAATGGAAGTATTCACCTGGATTCTTCCCATTAAGACTGTGGTTCCCAGCAGATCAGGTTTTGACAAAAAAATCTACACACATCTTCACCTGATCCCAGAGCAGGCAGTGAGACTGGGTCAGTTCAGCTCAAGCACTCAAGAGTGTGTGTGTGTGGGGGGTGGCAGACATCTTCTTCTGTCACCTGAATTTACAACAGCACCACCTGCTGACAACAGCCCTCCAAGAACTACTTTCTCACAATGTTCTACTATAGTACCACAAAAGCTAACTTTTAAAAGATGTTAAAAGATTATTTTAGATTTTTAATTTGTGAAACTTTTAACCCAGTTTGTATTAGCCATAATACACTTCAAGGTATGGGATATAATCACTTATCGGGTGCATGAGAGACTCAGCCTGCAGTCTCATGCCTCACAATGCATCCGAGGTGTGACAATATCCCATAATATACTATACCCTGTTGTGTTTTATTGCTTAATTATACAATGGCAAGAAAGGACCCTGGGTTCTCATTGGTCAGACTGCCCTAGAGACAGTGATGCTAACAAAAAATGACCATATAACAAGAATAGAAATGCCTCCATGGTTAAAAGCATTTAGAACCCGATATGGCCTCACATTTCCCCACCAGCTCCAACATTTTTTTAAACATCAGAAATTTACATTCCCTCACTAATTCCTTCTTCACTCCTTTACCTACCACAACATTTTTTAACAACCAAATTGTCACGGCTTCCACTTGTCGAAACTCAAACTTCCCTGAAACTGAACCACATTCACAGATGCCAGCAGAAGCACATGTGCTTTTTAAAGCACATCATTCAGTCGACAGTGATGAAACTTTTATGTTTACGCAGTACATTTTAAGGTTTTCCTGAAAAACCTTAAAAGAGTAGTCCACCCAGAATTTGCAAAAACATATGTTGTGCAGAGTATTTTGATTTGTGTGTGAAGTCTTAGTGTGTCCTTCCCTCTGTCTGCTATTAGGAATTTTTCCTAAATTAGCCTGCTAGCTTTATGGTAGTTTTACAAGCCATGGGGATCTCCATCTCAGCAATTGTTTATTGCTTTTCTTGTACCTGCAATGCATCCTGTCTCATGTGCAGTGATCTAGCCAAGACCATAGATTCAGTAGCAAGCACTGCTTTGGAATCGGTTCATAACAGCAGAGATGGCTATATTTTAAAAACAATACAGAGATCAGATTATCAACTACATTCATTGTAAAGATCTTTTTTGTTGTGAACAACTTTGATTCTGGTCATTTTTATGTAAATTGTAAAACATAGAAACATAGACTTTGACAGCAGATAAGGACCGCTTGGCCCACCTATTCTGCCCATTTCCCTACCTAGAGGATAAGCTGCAGATCCTATTTAACCAACAGCCTATTTCTTCCTACCCCCCACAAAAATTGCCTTATGTCTGTCCCATGCATTCTTGAAGTCTTCCACAGTTTTAGACCCCACAACCTCCTCAGGAAGGCTATTCCGTGCATCCACCACCCTCTCTGTGAAAAAAATACTTCCTCACATTGCCCCTGAGTCCCCCCCTCTATCTTCAAATTGTGTCCTCTTGTTCTTGCACATCTCTTTTTCTGAAAGATGCTACCCTTTTGGACTTTGTTGATTCCACTGAGGTACTTAAATGTTTCTATCATGTCCCCCCTCTCCGCCTCCTTTCCTCAAGGGTATACAATTAAGCTCCTTTAGCCTCTCCTTGTATGACTTCTATTGCAGACCCTGCACCATTTTAGTTTCACTCCTCTGAACTGCCTCCATCCTGTCTATGTCCTTGCGGAGATGGGGTCTCCAGAACTGGATGCAGTACTCCAGATGGGGTCTCACCAACTGTCTGTATAGGGGATTACAACTTCCTGTTTTCTGCTGGAGATGCCTCTCCCTATACATCCCAGTATCCCCCCAGCCCTCCCTATCACCTTCTCACATTGCTTGCCAACCTTAAGGTCATCTGATATGATTACCCCGGGTCCCTTTCCTGTTTTGTTGTTGTTACTACCTCCCCCCCATTGTGTATTCTTCCCCTGGGTTTTTGTTTCCTAGGTGCATTACTTTTCACTTCTTTGTGTTGAATCCAAGCTGCCATACTTCTGACTATTCCTCCAACCTTGCCATGTCCCTTCTCATCCTTTCCATACCTCCTTGTGTATCAACCCTGTTACAGATCTTTGTGTCATCTGCAAAGAGACATACTGTTCCTTCCAGTCCCTCTGCAATGTCACTTATAAAGACATTAAAAAGGACTGGACCCAGTACTGAACCCTGCGGTACCCTCTAGTAACCCCTCTTTCTTCAGAGTGGACTCCATTTACAATTACCTTCTGTGTCCTGTTGTTCAGCCAATGTTTTACCCAGGCTACCGCCCTGGGACCCACTCCAAGGCTGGTTAATTTGACTACTAATCTTTTGTGTGGGACTCTGTCAAATGCCTTGCTAAAGTCTAGGTAGGCCATGTCCACAGCCCTTCCCTGGTCTACTACTTTGGTCACCCAGTCAAAGAAATCAATTAGATTCGTCTGACATGACCTTCCCACTGTGAACCCATGCTGCCTTGGGTCCTGTGCCCCACTGGCCTCTAGGTACTCAACAATTCTTTCCTTCAGAAATGATTCTATCACTTTCCCTACCACAGATGTCAAACTTACAGGTCTGTAGTTTCCTGCCTCCATCTTGGTCCCACTTTTGTGAAGGGGAATTATATCTACCTTCTTTCAGTCCTCAGGTACCACACCATTCTCCCATGATTTGTTATAAAGGATAGTCAGTGGTGTCACTAGTTCTCTGCTTAATTCTTTTAGAATTCTGGGGTGAATTCCAACAGGCCCCATTGCTTTGTCCACCTTCAGTTTTAGAAGTTCTTTCAGAACCCATTCTTCTGTGAAAGGACTGGGATCAACCCTCTCTCCAGAGTGCTTCTTTTAATTGGATTAGGCACATCCCCCACTTCCTCTTTTGTGAATACTGAACAGAAGTATTTATTCAGTATCCCTTCTTTTTCACTGTTACTCTCTGCCCACCCACCATCAATTCTATTCAGCCTCAATATCCCTCCCTTTGTCTTTCTACACTCCCTGATATACCTATAAAAGGTTTTATCACCCTTCTTAACCGAGTTGTCTATCTTTTCCTCAGTTTTTACCTTTACTATTCTGACTACCCTCCCTGCTTCCTTCTGCCTTAACTGGTACAGTTCTCTGTCCTGCTCCTTCTGTGTTTCCTTGTACTTCCTAAATGCTATCTTTTTCTCCCTAACATTCACCGCCACTTCGTTTGAGAACCATAGTGGCTTTTTCTTTGATTTTGATTTGTTTATTTGCTTCACACAAAGGCGTTTTAATATTTCCCCATTGTTGCTCCACCCCTCCTTCTAGCCTGTTTGCTAGTGCTTTTCTAAGGTGCTCTCCCATATTGCCAAAGTCAGCCCTCCTGAAGTCCAGAACCCTCACTTTTGTGTGGCTTGACTTTGTAGCTGAGTTTATCATGAACCACACTGTTTGGTGGTCACTTGTTCCCAAATGGCTACCCACTTCTAGATCTGAGATCCTCTCACTGTCCCCATTTGAGAGTACAAGATCTAAGATTGCTCCCTCTTGAGTAGGTTCCAAAACTAGCTGTCTGAGGCATGCCACCTGAAGAGCATCAAGAATGGCCCTGCTTTTGGATGTGGCTGCAGCATAGGTGCTCCAGTTAACATCTGGCATATTAAGGTCCCCCATTAACAGGATATCCCCTTTCTCTGCCATCCTAAGTATGCCTTCTATCATATCCTTGTCCATTCCCTCCTCCTGACATGGGGGTCTGTATACAACCCCTGTGCAGATTGTGGTGCCATTTCCAATCTCTAAGGTGACCCACAGTGCCTCCTCTCCTCCCTGTTTACTCTTTTGTTCAGTTGCTTTTATCCCCTTCCCTTACATAGAGAGCTACTCCCCCCTTCTGCCCTCCCTGTCTCTTCTGTAGGTTGTGTACACTGGTATGTTAACATCCCAGTCATGGTTCTCTGTGTACCATGTTTCTGTGACTGCTATGATATCCAGGCATCCCTCTTCCATCAAGGCCATCAGTTCAGGGAGCTTGTTGCCCAGACTACAGGCATTGGTACTGTCATTACCCTTCATTTCTTGATGGTCTTACCCCTTTTTGCCCCATCCCTGTCCTTATTGTGTTTGTCACTTTCTCCATCTACCCCTGCACTTCTCTCTATTGACATCTCTATGTTGGTGTCTACCACACTTAGTACCCTGATTTTTTGGGGGGGCTAGGATTTCTGTGCTCCTTTCCAGTGCCTCCCCCTTGGCTAGTTTAAATGCTTGCCAATGAAGTTTTTAAACCTATCACCTAGGATCCTGGTTCCCTTTCAGGACAGATGCAGACCATCACACCAGTATAGGCCTGCTTCCATCTAGGTAGACCCCCCAGTCTCCAAGGAATCCAAACCCTGAGCTCTGCACCAGTTTTTCAACCACTGATTGAATCCCATGGTGTGGAGCACCCTAGCCTCATCCATGCCATAGACAGGCAGCACCTCTGAAAAGGTTACTGTGTGTGCTATTTGTCTGAGGCCCTTCCCCATCTCCACAACTGCTTCTTACACTGCTCTGATCCCTTTCTTAGCCAGGTCATTTGTCTCTAGGTGGACAATGACATCCTGCTCCCTCCCCTGCTCAGCTGCTCCTGTGATCCTGAGGATTTGCTCCCTGTCCCTCAAATCCATGGCACCAGGCAGGCACCTTACCTCCCTCTCCCCTTCCTCCCCCAGTTCAACCTTCCTAACAATGGAGTCCCCCATCAGGAGTTGTTTCCTTCCCCTGTGTGGTCCCATGCCACCTTCCTGTGGGTCTCCTTTGTGGAGGTTCCCAGCATCCTCCTTGGTCTCCACTGTGGGTGCCTCCATAGAGGAACCACACTTTTTCAGAACAGCATAGAAATTGTGGAGAGGTACAACTGGAGGGATGTGCCTCTGTTCCACCACCTTCACCCTCCTTGAGCCCACTGTGGTCCAACCACTCTTCTTTCTTGGCAACCTCTGGGGCAATGGCAGTGACCCTGGTGGTCCCTGGGTGGGAGAGGAGGTCCCACATATCCTGGCCAACTCAGCCTGGAGATGAGAAACCTTGTTCCACAGCCCAGAAAGGTGCCTACAGATGGGACAACACTGCATCCTCCAGAACATCTCCTAGAATACTGCTGCTCCACAGCTACTGCACTGAACCACTCCCATCATGTCTTTTTTTCTGGCCCTCTAACTGTTGTTTGAAATACTTACTCTTTCCTCTGTTTGTTTATTTTGTTTTTTTCTTTCCCTACTTACTTACTGCCTCTGTGCCCTTTTAGCTCCTGATCTTCCTGTTCTAAGACAAGAAGTTCCTATATTTCTCAGTAGTCTCCTTACTTGCTCAGAGTCAGACCTCCATCAGCTAGTGGGGACAGATAGCTATTCTTGCCCTTCTAGGATGGTGAGTCTTTGGTGGCTCTGTGATCACTTATTTCCTGCTCCCAAACAGGAAGTTCCTGTTGTCAGTTAAATTCTGTGCCTACAAAAGTAGAACTGGTTTAGGGTGGGGGGTGGAGAGGAGGGAAGGAGGGCAATATAGTCCCAGTAGAGAAGTTTTAGTTATACCAGTAGCTCCTTCCTCCTGGTGTTGTGTCTGTTCTCTGACAGAAGCTATCTAGGGCAGTGCTTAAATTTGGTCTTAACCTGGCTCCTTCTAGCTAAGCCACTCCCCCTACTTTGTAAATCTTTCTACACTTAGTTAATTTCACAGATAACAATTCCCTTCTGACACCTGTGAGAAGCATCTAGATAAGTACACAGATAACACATATAACGATTTACTTCGACTACCTCTGACAAATACACTAATTCTTTTTTTACCCTAAATTGAAGGTCCCAGTACAATAGTTCTAGTTCTTAGTCCCAGTAGAGAAGTTTTAGTTATACCAGTAGCTCCTTCCTCCTGGTGTTGTGTCTGTTCTCTGACAGAAGCTATCTAGGGCAGTGCTTAAATCTGGTTTTAACCTGGCTCCTTCTAGCTAAGCCACTCCCCCTACTTTGCAAATCTTTCTACACTTAGTTAATTTCACAGATAACAATTCCTTTCTGACACCTGTGACAAGCACCTAGATAAGTACACAGATAACAGATAACAATTTACTTCAACTACCTCTGACAAATACACTAACTCTTTTTTCACCCTTAATTGAAGGTCCAGCACAATAGTTCTAGTTATTAGTCCCAGTAGAGAAGTTTTAGTTATACCAGTAGCTCCTTCCTCCTGGTGTTCTGTCTGTTTCAGTAAAGTTTTCAATATATTTAGATTTGTTTGGTATGTGTGCAGATGCTCTTGCAAACAGCAAAATACTGAGTGAACACTGTAGTAGGCATGGCAAACAAATGTAAATATCTTAAACACCATACAAGTTACACACACACACACACACACACACAACCGTAGTGACAATTCTTCACGGCAAAAAGACCTTTACAATGAGGGTAGTCACTAAGCTGAACTCTGTATAGTTTTTTAAAATATAGCCATATCTGCTGTTGTGAACTGATTAGAAAGCAGTGCTTGCTGCTTAATCTATGGTTTCGGCTACATTACTGTCATATGAAACAGGATGCATTGTAGGTACAAGAAAAGCAATAGACCTTGCTGAGATGGAGATCACCAGGGGCCTTATAACTACCATAAAGCTAGCTGGCTAATTTAAGAAAAACTCTTAATAACAGACAGAGGGAAGGACATACTAGGACTTCACACACAAATCAAACATTCTGCACAACATATGTTTTCAGAAATTCTGGGTGCACTACTCCTTTAAGTCAGACTGCCTGTCTGGTGAACAAAACAGTGGAACATGAAAAGGAAAACACATGGCTGTTTATTTCAGTTACCACTCCTGCTGAGTCATGCTCACTCATTCACTACCATAGTGACTGGTATTTGAACAGCTGAGCGGGTGGCTGGCAGCTTCACGTAATGCCTGCTCAGAACATTGTGGCCACATGAACATAAGTAAAAAATATAGCAGAGAAGACAATTCCAATCACTAACCTGGTGGACTGAAAAGGCGGGGAGCAAGAATGAATGGGGTGGAAGGCTTAGACAGACACAAATGGCCAAAGAGAAAGAACTAAAACAACATACAGGGCAAACAGGACAGAGGTTTGGAAATATTGAGGAAGAACTCAACTGCCCCCCCACAAGAAAATTAAGATAGTCAGACAAGAGAATACTAAGGATGGGAAAACACAATCGATTGAAACAGGAGGCAACCTCATGAAAGGCACAGGGGAAAGGATAAGAGGGGAACAAGTAGGGATGAAGCCATCAAAACATGGAAGGCCATGTGCACAAATGCCTGCAGCATGGGTAACAAGATCCCTGACCTGGTGGCTTTGATGACAGAAGGAGACCTGAATATTGTGGCAGTCACTGAAACATGGTATACAAAAGTCCATGACTGGGTGGCTGATATACTTGAGTACACAGTATACAGGCAAGACAGGGAGGGCAAAAAGGGAAGCGGGGTAGTGATCTACATCAAAGAGAAGATCAAAGCAACTGAGATAAAGGGAAAGTAGGAAGGAGATGAAGCACTGTGGGTCATGCGGAAGTCAGGAAATGGTAACACTATCCACACAGGGGTTATCTATAGACTCCCAGTGCAATGGGAGGAAACAAATAGGCAAATAGTAGATAACATCCATAAAATGGCAGAAAACAGGAAAGTGTCATTGGTAGGGGACCTAAATATACCTGATGTTAACTGGAACACCTATTCTGTGGCCACATCCAGGAGCAGGGTCATCCCGGATTACCTGTAGGGGGCATGCTTCATGCAGTTAGTAGTGGAACTCACCCAGGAGGGGGCAATATTTGATCTGGTGCTCACAAATGAAGACAAAATAATGGATATATCAGTGGGCAGCAATCTGCAGTCCAGTGACCACTATGTAGTATGGTTCAAGGTAAAGACAATAGAAGAGTCAAGCCACACAAAAGCAAGAGTCCTAGACTTCAAAAGGGCCGACTTTGCTAAAAATAGGAAAATGCCTCAAGAAAACGCTGGCAAAGAGTGGGGGGGGGGAGTAGAGGTACAGTGGGAGAATCTCAAAAGTGCCATAACAGAGGCACCAAGCCTTTGTCTGAAGCAAGTTAACAAAGCAAGAAGACAAAGAAAACCATTACGGTTTTCAAAAGAAGTGGCAGGGATGGTGGGAGTGAAAAATCTGGCATTCAGGAAATACAAGGAACTGCAGAGGGAGGAAGACAGTGAATTCTATCAAAATGAGCAGAGGGAGGTGGGAAAACAGTCAGACATGCAAAAGCACAAATAGAGGAAAGGATAGCAAAGACAGTGAAGGAGGGGGACAAAACCTTCTTCAGGTACATAAGGGAAAGAGGAAAGGTGAAGGAAGGGATAGTGAAACTAAGTAAGGGGGGAGTGGGGGGACCTTGAAAAAACTAAGATACTGAATGAATACTGTTGCTCAGCATTCACAAAAGTAGGGGAGGAAGGGGGACCAGAATTATCCAGCAGACACACACAGGGAAGAGGGGTGGACACCAGACCATTCACAGAAGAGAGAAAGTTTTAACGGAACTATTGAAATCTAAGGTAGACAAGGTGATGGGGCCATATGGGATATGTTCCAGAATACTAAAAGAATTTAGAGAGGTGCTACTAACACCATTGACAGCCCTATTAAACAAATCATTGGAGGAGTAAGTAGTACCAGAGGACTGGAGGACAGCGAATGTGATACCCATTCACAAAAGTGGAAGCAAAGGTAGAAGTGAGAAACTATAAACTGATCAGTTTGACCTCAGTGGTGGGAAAGATGATGGAATCACTGTTAAAGGAAAGGATTCTGGAATATCTAGAAGCTAGCTGTGCACTGGACCCAAGGCAACATGGATTCATAACAGGATGGTCTTGTCAAACGAAAGTGTTAGATTTTTTTGACTTGTAACAAGGGTAGTAGACCAGGGAGGGGTAGTGGACATGGCTTACCTAGATTTTAGCAAGACATTTGACACAGTCCCACACAAGGGGTTAGTAAATGAGTTAGGCAGTCTGGGAGTGGGTCACAAGATGGTAAACTGGGTCAGAAATTGGATCAGAAACAGGACGCAGAGGGTGGTGATAAGTCAAGTTCAATCTGAAGAAAGGGGAGTAACCAGTGGGGTTCCACAGGGTTCAGTACTGGGGCCAGTCCTCTTTAATGTCTTATTAGCAACATTGCAGAGGGTCTCGAAGGAAAGGAATGCCTCTTTGCAGATGACACCAAAATCTGCAATAGGGTTGACACTTGGTGGCGGGGATGGAGAAGATAAGAAGAGACTTTGCCAAGTTGGAGGAGTGGTCAAGACTGTGACAGCTTGGATTCAATGCCAAGAAATGCAAAATCATGCACTTGGGGAACAAAATACCAGGGGAGGAATACACAATGAGGCAGGAGGTATTAACAAAAAACAGTCTTGAAAGGGACCTGGGGGTAGTCATAACAGATTATCTAAAAGTAACCAAACAGTATGAGAGGGCAGCAAGGAAAGCCAAGGGGATGCTGTGGTGCATAGGGAGAGATATCACCGTAGAAAACAGGAGGTGGTGATGCCGCTGTGTAAGCAGTTGGTGAGACCTCTTCTGGAGTATTCCGTGCAGTTTTGGATACCTCATCTCCAAAATGACATTGACAGGGTGGAGGCAGTCCAAAGAAGGGCAACAAAAATGGTGCAGAAACTACACCAGAAACCATACTTGGACAGATTTTGGGAACTCAATATGGATACATTGGAGGAAAGGAGGAAGAGGGGGAATATGACAGAGACATTCAAATACCTCAAGGGGGATAAAGAGAGTTCAAGAAGGCAAAATCTTTCAGAAAGGAAAATGTGCAAGAACAAGGGGTCACAATATAAGGCTGTATGGGGAAGACTTGGGCAATGTGAGGCAGTATTTTTTCACAGAAAGGGTGGTGGATGCATAGAACAGCCTCCCTGAGGAGGTTGTGTGGGCAACAATGGTAGGTGAATTCAAGAATTCAAGAATGCATGGGAGAGGTAGAAGGCAACAATAGGGGTGGGAAGGAGGATGTAGGCTGCAGATCAAGTAGCATCTGAAGTTTATACAGTAGGTAGGGAAATGGGCAGACTAGGTGGGCCAGGTGGTCCTTATCTGCCATCAAAGTCTATGTTTCTACATGTAGCAGCATCATCACCTGCTGCACAAAGGTGAAACTATGGACTGTTTCTTCAACCTATATACACCTGTCCTAAGAAAAACTTGGGGAAAAAGCATTTTAAACATGTTTTTCTTATTTTCATTTCTGTGTTCAATAAATAAACCATTACATAACAGCAATAAAGCATGACAAGGGGTGTGTTATTGTGTAATAACATCACTTCTTAGATCTTGGCACCTACAGCCTCATGCTTCAAACACCCAAGACGTGACATTATTAGTAATTACACAATAACACACACTGTGTTATGCTTTATTGCATAATTAGAAACCAGCATTTATCTGTGGTTTACATGTCATTGACATTCAGTTGTAACGGTGATTCATTTTATTCTGATGAACTACAAAGAATGTATTAAAAAAAATTACATTTCACTGGCCTGGTGGCATGGAGGGCTGAGACACTGGGCACCTCACCTGCAACCATGCCTGCAATCTGGGTTCAGGAACAGACCAGGGTTACTTGGGGGCAGGCCGGATGAAGAAGGATTGAGTGTCCCTTTGACTGCTCTCCCTTTGGGAGGTGGGGGTACATAGTGAGACTCACTGCAGCACTACCACCTAGTAGAGGCTTAAAATATAAAATTATGTAATCCATAACTGACAAAATGAGGTAGAAATATACATATATTTGTCTATTTTGTGGTGTGATACACATGTTTAGTGTAACAAAAGATCACAAAAATTTAGCTTTGCCTTGTGCATAAAAAAGTAGCACCCATGACAAGGCCATGGATTTTAGTAATTTTTCCATGACCACCAGTCATTTTTTTCAAATATTATCCATGACAAAATGACAGTCTTGATGGTCACTAATTGAGACTGGCAGAGTGCTTAGCAGAAACAACCCTGTCCTTTCTATTTGTAAGGATCCAGTCAATGAGGGACTGGTGGTTGTTCCCATCCCTTAACCTAGTGAAACACATGATAAGCTGGGCCAGGTGGAGATTGTCAAGCAGGGGTTCCAATGAATTTATTTTATTGCTGAGCCAATCTAGGTTTATATCACCCTAAAGGAAGATTTCATTTTTACTGGTACCAGAGGTCAGATGATAGATAACATCCGATAGGCTGGTGAACACACATTTAGGGGGGTTATAAACACACACAGTATGAGATTTCTTTGTATTTCCAAGGACTAGCAGAGAATACATGACTTCACAGGAACTCTGGGTATTAACAGATAGTAAAGATAGATGCAGGTGCTCTGCAAAGTAAAAAAACAATGCCAATACCACTCTTTGAGGTTGGGCATTTGAGTCTGAGCAGTTTGTAGCCAGGTAAAGAGCACATGGTGTCAGGAATGTTGGGCTCCAGCCAGGTCTCTGTTAATCCGTATATGCCATGCCTGTAGTGCATTACCAAAGTTGCTCATAAGGCTGTGAACATTCAGGTGGGCCACTCTAAGACCCTTAACACAGACACATTGGGAGAAGCTGGCAGGGTTAGCATAGGTGAGGGGACCAGGGTTGGGTTCAGTGTCCACAGCTAAGGTAATGCAGAGAAGTACAGTAGGCGTAATACATTAGAGAGAGACCAAACCACACCAGACATGGTAAATCCACCAATATACCCACTCCCTGTCATGATATATTGCTTGACTACTGTAAGGTTAGAGATGTAGGCAAGTTTAGTATTTGGGTTGGGTTGAGATTGGTTGTCTAGGATAGGGGTAACACAGTCCCTAAGGACTGGGAGGGCTACCAGTGGATGAGCACAGCATGTTCAGAAATTATTAGAGTACTAGGCCTAACCAAAGTGAAGGCAACCACCTAAGAAGTGAATAATAGACTTATACAAAATTGCGTAACTCAACCTACTTAACTTTGGCAGAGGCACTTGGGCAAACACAGTAGTAATCACAATACAATATATAACCTAAATCACAAGTAATAAGCAAAAACCAGTAAAATTATACAAGAATATAAAAGGAGGAAGACCCTAGATAATTTGTTTGCTGGAACTACAATAATCAGGTTGAATTACAAAACAGGTAGCACAACACAATATCTAACCAAAGGCAGCAGTGAGAAGTAATTACCAGTAAATTAGCTAAAGACCTGAAATTTGGTGGACCCTAGATAAGGTGTTTGCTGTATGCTATAATAGTCTGGTGAAGTAGCACAGCATTTAGCATTAAGGATACAAAAGGCAATACTAAGCAGAGAGAGCTAGCTGTGCTAAGATGCTTTGTGGAAGGATCCAGAATAGTGACAGTATAGGCTAAAAATTCCACTATATAGGGACTACTGGGACTGGGCATGGACCCTAGTAATCTAAAGGAATACACATGAGATTACTGTGTACCATAAATCAAGTGGGATAATTCAAGACAATGTGACTGCAGTCAAATTACAAGATACGGAGCAACAGTAATTAGAAAGAGTACATTAGAGTCTCCAGAAATTGACTAGGGCACACAATTTTCAGGTTTGTTGGGAGACAAAAGAAGCAGCATAATCAGCCATGGACTACTTCCTTGGGCTGACTTCTGTGTTGCCCTTTGTGCTTGGAGCTTTGCATGGAGGACCACAGTACAGTGGGCATTAGAGAGCAATGACATGATAAGGAAAATAATGTCCTGATTGATTTGATCTTTTTAAACTGGCAGTAGGGCATCTGAGAGCTGGAAACTGGCTCTGACAGCTATCAGCAATGGGGTGGGCAGGTTCAGAAGCAGAGTGTCCCTCAAGACCTCTGATGTTCTGACTTTTCTAAGGCCATTGATATTATATGAGTGGACTATCAGTTTGATATGAGGGGCCATATTTGAGCTTCATAAGGGAAAGAGTATGTGTATGCAAAAATAGACAGACAGATAGATACAGTAGATAGATAGATAGATAGATAGATAGATAGATAGATAGATAGATAGATAGATAGATAGATAGATAATGATTTTGGCCACTGTCAAGAGCAGGATACAGCTGTTGGGCATGTATTCTACATCCCGGAGGGTCTATGGCATCCAGATAGGGAACCTGAAAGTGATAAAATTACTGAGCTCAGAACATGTATACCCCACTACATCAGCAGCTGACAAATAATGAAAGATAATAAATATCCATTTCCACAGTGCAGGATGAAAATACATTTAACAGGTATAAGAACAGGCATAAAAACCAACAAGGAAAAGGATTAAAATGAGAACTAGTAAACTTTTCTGGCATTCAAGGTAGGATGATTGATCGAAGGATCCTCTAGAGAGCTAGAACAAAAGGGCCAAATAGATCCTTCTCCCAGCACAGAGGTGGGATGACTTCCTTATAGGTGTCAAGCCTTCAATCTCACAAACCTATTTGGACATTCTGAGTGTGGGGTAATAGGGGTTGGATGAGCTTCAAATACCAGACAAGCAGCCAGAACACAAAGGTCCTGAGCTGAAACATGACAGAAAATTACTTGTACAAATTCAGCATCTCAAGCAGGATGAACAGTCCCCTAAGAGAATCAGGGCTGCATTCATCATTGGAAGAGTGTTAATTCTCATGGCTGACAGAGGGATGTAGCCCTCATTGCATTATACAGTAAAATGAAAGGAGGGGAAAGCGAGAAAGCTCTGTCTGAGTTATGCTACACCCCATATAATATAGGAGTAAACAACTTCCTGCCATTCAAACATCAGGGATGTCAGCGCAAAACCCTTTTAAAAGTAGGTGCTCAGTGTACAAACATCTTCCCTAATTTGTGGCGTCAGATAATTATACATGCATAAAAACAAGCAGTACAGACCTGATAGCACCTCTTGGTATCACTACTAAGCAAAATAGTATACAGTGCAGGAGTGATACTGTGGGTCTCAGAGTAGTGTGAGAGGAGCAGCAGAGCACCCCCACAGGCAGGGACTCCAAAGGATCCCCTCAGCCACTGCAGATTCCATAGCCCTAAAAGACTGGGCCACAAGTACCACCCCCCTGAGTACCCCACCTCATCATCCCTGAAACTGGTTATGTCCCCAGGTGCCTGCCTACCTGGTCAGAATAGCACTACAGGAATAGAGCACACTAACACAGCGTGGTCTATAGTGTGCTACCATGGACAGCAACAGGGGAATTACAGCACCATGTAGTAAGTGCTCCCCTGGTCACTGTCCCTGTTGCTATAGCACAAGACAAGGGCATAGGAATGGAGGCGACTGGTTGAGCAGCTCCTGTGGTGTAGAGTGGTAATGCTGCAGCAGCTTTGTTAGAAAGGTGGTGGAGACCAGGATTCTTATTCTTCACAATTTTACTTTTCCCTCCATAATCCAACACCAACTTGGAGTTGATTATTTTAATTATGGGGGGTTGCAAGGGGCAGAGTCCCCCCCATAAAAATAACATTTTCTAGTGTTAGCAATCTCGAACAGCACTTGCAATCACTACCACTGGTGGCAATTTTGTTGGTGGCATTGTCTCCTGCTACTCTTCTTGTCAGCACTGTATGGATGGAGCTGTTTTTGACAACACTGTCCATACAGGCGCTGACATGACCTAGTGCCGGTGCCTGAACTGCATCATTAGGAACCGTGCTCAGTTTGCATGCAAGAAAATTGAACACCCAACTTCTCAATCATGATTAACAACTGTTAAGTAATATTTGTAAAAACTGATGCAGTCTCAGTAGTTCCATTGTGTAACGCAGATAGTCTAAACAGCCATTGCCATCATTCAAGGTTCCTGTTTAAAAATTATATGAAAATGACCTAATTTTCTATGAAAGTAAATGAAACTTCTGATGTAATGAGTAAGCTAATAGAATGAATACCATGGAGACAAGAAAAGTCCAACACACATTACCAGGGATATAATTTAGCCATGGGTTGATCGTGGCCAAGGAATCGTTATTAAGTATTTTCAAGAAAATAGTGAAAGTCATGGAATTTCTGAAAAATGACCAAAAGCCATGGTATCCAGGACTGCCATGACAAACTTCCATCCTTTTTTTTTTTTATCATGTAACATTTTTTCTCGCCTTCTGCCTTGGCTAGCCTCCATCAGACCGACCCCCTCCAACCCCGTCCCCTGGGAATTACCAGGGCTTACCTAATGCCCAGCCCAGGAGCGTTGCCTGAGGAGAGTCAGTTGCCATCCTGCTGCTGAAGTTTTCCCCACCATTTTCTCCCAAGGTCCCCAGGAGTGGGTATGCATGCATGTGGAGGCATGCATCAGTCCCACGGCCCCAGTAACAGCCTCTTTCCTCCCACTCCACTGGCCTAGCACCTAGCTCATCTCTTGGCCCGTGCTGTCCCCATACTCCATCAGGCGGCAGCCATCAGCTGAGAGAAGACATCCCACCTCCCCAGATAGGACAGCATGCCTGTCGGCAGCTCCACCCAGCTCCTCCTCCCCCTGTTGCTGAGCTCCGATGACCTGGACTCATTCCTGAACCTGGGTCGCTGGTGTGATGTGAGGTTAGGCATCCAGTACCCTAGCCCTCAGCACCACTGGGCTGGCACAAACTTACATCCTTAGTGATCATTCACCTGTCTTCTGCATTTGAAAAAGAAGTGCCCTGTCTGGTCCTCCTAAAGAAATAGTGTTTTGAGATTTTGTTGCACTAAAATGTCTTGTGGCACCACTGACCAGAAGTTCCTAATAGAGCAAGCAGCTTCCCCTCTTTCTACCTGAGGGATGTCCCTCATCATTAGGTTTTATGCCTCTTGAGGTCTATATCTCCCACAGTAGCACTGATTATGATGGCCTTGAACCTAGGCTTCTCAGGATTGCTGCATCAGCTACCTTCTCCAGTAACCCAGCTATTTAACCTGTCCCTCTCCTCTGGAATGGTGCCCAAGGTCTGATAGGCTGCTGAAGTGGTGCTGGTTTACAAAAAAGAAAATCCTAAGTGCATTGATAGCTATGGTCCATTTGCAATCCTGTCACACTGCTGGAGAAGCTAGTGGCCTCTCAGATTACTGAGCAACTTCATAAATACAACCTTCTATGCCCCAGTGCAGTATGGTTGTTTCAAGCAGGCCCTCAGTATGTCAGCTGCCCTCATCCAGTTTACTGATGATGTCTAGATGGTCATAGATAGGAGTATGTACACAGGGGCTGTTTTATCAACCTTTCAATGGCCTTTGACGTTGTTGACCTAGTCAAAAATAAATTGTCTGCCCTTGGTTTTTAGCCCCCAGCTACTACATGTTTTTTGAGTTGCCTTAGTGACCTTCAGCAGTTTGCTAAATTCAACCAATCCAAATCTGACCTCTCCACCAATAATATTGGTGTTCCTCAAGACTCCACATTGGACCCACTATTTCTAACCTTCTTTATCAATAACTTTACCAGGGCCCAAGGCCACAGCTTCCTGCTCTGTCCTTTAAATGAACTTAGGAAGGAGCTAGTGGTACCACTGACAGCCCTGTTCAACAAATCATTAGAAACAGGTGTGGTTCCAGCAGACTGGTGGACAGCAAATGTTGTCCCTCTCCATAAGAGTGAGAGCAGGGAGGAGACTGGCAACTACAGGCAAGCCAGCATAACCTCAGTGGTAGTGAAATTGATGGAATCATTACTCAAGGAACAAATTATGATATACATCGAATCCAGCAAACAGCAGGATCCAAGACAGTATGGTTTTACAGAAGGCAGGTCTTGCCAAACAAATCTAACAGATTTCTTCCACTTGGTAACAAGGAAGTTAGATTGGATGAGGGTGGGGGGGGGCCGTGGATGTGGTCTACGTGGATTTTAGCAAGGCCTTTCACACCGTCCCTCATTTTTTCCTTTTGCTGTTAATTTCTTTATTGAGATTTTCCAAACAGTCAAGGCATGTTCCACACAAAGAGTAAAACAAATTACAAGGATTGCATTGCACAAATACAGTACATAGTTAGACATGTAAGTACAAGGTTAGTTGCTATATTGTAATGTGCAAATATAAGAATAAAATAATATATTCTTTATGCCTTGGCGTTATTTATAACCTAAGTGAAACTAATAATAATCAGTACTACAACAAGTAAGCGGGTAAAACAAGGAGACAAAAAGTAAAGAATTAAAAAATCAAAATACTCTGCAGAGATTAGGTTAGGTTTGAACAGATCTACATCAGTTAGATCCCAGATAGTCTAAATATTTCTGCTAAGAGCCGAATATGAGATTTTTTCTAATTATGCTATTTGGGTTAAGTTGTCGAGAATATCAGAAAGAGTTGATATTGTATTGGATTTCCAGTTAATTAAAAAAAGGTATTTCATGTGCATAGATAATACATTCAACCATTTATGTTGTATTTGGAGTATTTATTGTTATGGGGCTTAAGCCCTAAAATATAAAATTTAGGGTCAAAAGGAATATTATGACTGATTACCTTAATAGACAAATCATGAACTGATCTCCACAAATTGGATGTGGATTTGCAGGACCATATTATATGTAGTAAATCACCACTTGTAGAATTGCATCTTCAGCAAAGATCCTTTTGAGATAGACTGAGATGATATAAGACTGCTGGTGTCCTATACCATAAGTGAAGTATATTAAATTGGATAAGCATACTACATGTATATTTATAAGAATAATGACAGGTAGACCAACAACAATTCCACTGAGAATCAGATATGTCATAATGTAATGTAAGACTCCATTTATCTTTAGATGAAAGAGATTGGTTTGGTAATGTATTTCTAATAGATTTATATATTTTGCTGACAAGGGCAGAACAACTATTTAGCCAATAGGTAACATGGGTATCTAAAGATGATGTTCTTGCTATTTTTAATAATAAATCAGATAAGGCATGTCTTAATTGTAAGTATTTCCAGAAATCACTTTTAGGTGTACCCCACCTAATTTGTAAGTTAGTGAAAGAGTCTAGTGTGTGGTGATCATGAGATAGGACATCACCTGGAAAATAAATTCCTTTATTTTGATAAGATTTGCAGCATATTGGTTGGCCTTCCAGTGTAGTAGACTGGTTACCCCAAATGGGAGTGTATAATAATGGAGTGGAGTTAGAATGTAGTTGTTTGTGACGTTTACACCAATAGTTGACAGATGGAACTATAGTGGGATGTTACCTCAACTTATGGGATAAGGGGTTGAAGACAAAAGTTGAGGGAGAAGAACCTGTAATCAGGGATGCTTCCATGTTGACACATAAGGGGATTTTAGAGTTAGGTTCTGTGAACCATTTAACTGTCTGAGATGCTCAAAATGCCCAGAAATATGTTAGAAAACAGGGGAGGCCTAGTCCTCCTCTTGACCAGTGATTTTTCAATTTAACTCAACTAATTCTCAGGATTTTCCCCTCCCAGAAAAAATTGCCTATTATGTATCTGTTTTCATTAGAAAAAATGATGGTAGAGTAAGTGGAATATTAGCAAACAGGTACAATATCTTAGAAGATATAGACATTTTGATAGCTGCAATTGTCCCCATAAAGGACAGATTGTGAGCTTTCCACTTATCTAGCATAGTTTTAATTTCCATAAGAAGAGAAGAGAGGTTTGTGTCCCATATTTTATCTAAGTTAGGTAACATTTTTATTTCTAAGTAGGTAAGACCTTGGAGTGACCAGCGGAAACCAAACAGAGTAGCCATGTGTGGTTTACGAAGTTTGTTTAAGGGTAATACCTCAGATTCATTATAATTTACTATTAAGCCAGAAAGTCTTATAAATGAGTTAAGTACAGTAGCTGAATAAGTGGATGAGCAGAAGTTTCCAAGTTTTCTACTAAGATTAATAAATCATCTGCATAGGCCAAAGCAGTATATTGTGAGTTACCAATTGCTTGTCATGCCCCCCCTATTCTGGAACTCCCTTCCACTTTCCCTACACCAATCTTCATCCCACACCGCCTTTAAGAAATGGTTATGTAACCATCTTGCCACTTCCTACAGATGCACCTGCTTCAAACCCCCTAGTCCTTTCTTCCTTCCTAGCCTCTCCTCTTCTGCCACTTCTGTTGTGCCCTTCAATATATAGCACTTTTCCCTTTTTCCTTCCCTCTTGCCAGCGTCTTCCTAATACCTCTACTCTGGCCACGCACTTCTATCTCCCTTTCCCTGTCTTGCTACTCTTTATAAATCCTTTATGAATAACATAGTACTACTATCTTACCTTGTTTTCCACAATTCAGACAGTTTGTTATTAGCCATTGTTATCAGAATGTTTTGGTGTACTCTGTTCTTGTATATTTTTATACTGTTACGGTATCTATCTTGTCTATAGCTATTTGCTCTGTTATCAGTTGTCTACTGTGTTTATACTTGCTCTGTATTCGATTGTTCAATTATGTCAAGACTTGTATTGCATTGTGTACCTGCTCTGTTTGTACTGTAACCTTCTGGGTCGTGCCTGAAAATAGTCATTGCTATGGCTAGTGCACTTACCCAGTAAACAAAAATAAAATAAATAAAATAAATGCCTCTTATATCGCTAGATTGTCACAGTGTAGTTATCAGGGGTTCGAGAGCCAGAATGAAAAGAGATGGGAATAATGGGCATCCTTGTCCGGTGCCTTTTGCTAGAGAGAAGGACTGAGACAGAGTGGAATTAGTAGGTACTCTAGCCAATGGAGAGTTATATAATAGTTTAATCCATGCTCAAAAATGATCAGGAATCCCAAAATGAGAAAGTGTACTATAAAGAAAGCTCCAATGTAAAGATTAAAAAGCTTTTTTCAAAATCTACAGCAAAAGCTGCAGCAAGGGATCTGACAGATTTGGCATTGTGCATAAGATTAAATAGATATCTTACATGGTCTGTTCCGACTCTACCCTCCACAAACCCTACTTGTGAACAAAGAATTAGTAAAGGGATAAGAGGTTCAAGATGCATGGCTAACATTTTGGCGAATATTTTACCATCTGTATTAGACACCATCCCTCATAAGAGGCTAATAAACAAGTTGAGCAGCCTGGGAGTCGGCCACAGGGCAGTAAACTGGATTAGAAATCAGTTGAATGGTAGAACACAAAGGTGGTGAATGGAGTTCAGTCCACTGAGAGTGAGGTGACTAGTGGGGTACCTCAGGGATCATTGCTATGCCCAGTCCTCTTTAATGTTTTCATAAGTGACATTGCAGAGGGGCTAGAGGGGAAGGTGTGCCTCTTTGAAGGTGACATGATGATCTGCAATAGGGTCAACACTCCAAGGGGAGTGGAAAAAATGAGAAGGGACCTGGGTAAAATGGAAGAGTGGTTGGCAGTATGGTGGCTAGGATTCAACACAAAGAAGTGCAAGATTAATCACCTAGGGCATGGAAACCCAAGGGTGGAGTACTACATAGGGGGGAGGACTATTGGCCAGCAGGCAGGAGAGGTATCTGGGGATGATTATATCTGAGGACCTAAAGGTGACCGGACAATGTGACAATGTGGTCAGACGGGCCAGCAGGATGCTGAGGTGCATAGGGAGAGGCATCACCAGAAGGAAAAAGGAGGTGATGATGCCACTGTACAGATCATTGGTGAGACCTCATCTGGAGTACTGTCAATATATAGCACTTTTCCCTTTTTCCTTCCCTCTCGCCTGCTTCTTCCTAATACCTCTACTCTGGCCACGCACTTCTATCTCCCTTTCCCTGTCTCACTACTGTATATAAATCCTTTATAAATAACATAGTACTACTACAGTATCTTACCTTGTTTTCCACAATTCAGACAGTTTGTTATTAGCCATTGTTATCAGAATGTTTTGGTGTACTCTGTTCTTATATATTTTTACACTGTTACGGTATCTATCTTGTCTATAGCTATTTGCTCTGTTATCAGTTGACTACTGTATTTATCCTTGCTCTGTATTCAATTCTTCTACTTCACTTGTTCCAGGGCCAAAGGAAATATACAGTTGGGTATCATCTGCATAGCAGTGAAAACCCAAACTGTAATGCCCGATGAGCTCCCCATGGGTAGCATATAAACCTCTAATAACATCGGGGATAGGATGGAACCTTGAGGGATTCAATATGGCAAAAGCTTCAGGGAAGAGGATTACTTCCCCAACATTATCCATTGCTTCCTGCATGAGAGATAGGACTAAAAGCAGTTGATGACGGCACCAGTGAGTCCACAATACTCTGTAAGGTGATCCAAAAGCACAATGTGATCCATGGTGTCAAATGCTGAAGACAGATTGAGGACAACAAGAATTGACCACTCTCCTCTATCCTTTGCCCTGAACAGGTCAATTTGCATGCTGACCAGTTCTGTTTCAGTGCTATGCCTAGCCCTGAAACTGGACTGGAAAGGCTCATAGATGTCAAAGGCCGTGAGGTGTGCCTCGAGCTGCAGTGCCACAATTTTCTCAACAATCTTCCCCACAAATGGGAGGTTGGAGATAGGTCGATAGTTCATCAGGACATCAGAGTCAAGAGATGTTTTTTTTTTAGCAAGGGTCTCAGCAATGCCTCTTTGAAGGCATCTGGAAAGAGTCCTTCCGAAAGCGAGCACCAGATAATCCTGGTGAACACCAGAAATGAGTCGGCACCGGGTCCAGTTTACAAAAAGTTTTCCGCAGCTTTGAGATCACCTCAATGACCTCAGTCATCTCCACTGGTCTAAACTTGTCCCAGACAGTTAGAATGCCCACGTTCCTAGCACACTGACCACTGCAGAGCAACACTTGCTTCACTGGGGAGATCCCCAACTAAATGGAGGACACCCTGTCAGACAAGAACTGAGCAAACTCCTCACACAGCAGTAGAAAATGCTTTGTTCAGCTACAGACAGATGAGATGGAGTAATATGTCTACTGCCCAAAAAAGCTGGTCTGGTCTGTTCCTCCCTGCAGCAATCTCTCTGCACCGGAAGTCTGCCTTTTTATGGTTGATTGCCCCTTGATACTCATAATAGTGAACACACAAAGCCAGTTTGTCAGTTTGTCCTCCTTGGAATGGGTCCTCCTCCAGCAACTCTCTAACTTCTAACCCCTGATCTTCATCAGCTTGAAAGCCCCATCAAGCCATGGGGGTCTTCAGCGAGAGGATCTGGGTCATTTATAGACCAGTGCAATTCATTGAGCACCCCGGTGAAAACCTTATCATAGGCAGCCACTGCTTCGCCAGAGCCAGACACACATGCAGAACTCACACCAGATAAATCAACTACCACCGGAAGTCCCTCTGGAGACAATACCCATAAAAGGTGATAGCCAACCAGCTCAACAGAGGGGAACAATCAGTGGGGGACCCAAATCCAAGCTCTGCCAAGCAATGGTTGGACCAAATGACCCGATCAGTCCAGAGATTCATGACTTCAAGTATCAGTGAGAAAACCGAGTTCAATGTGTGGCTGTGGTGATGGGTGACAGAAGCAACTGCTTGTGTAAGACCTAGTGATGACATCCACTGAAGGAGGCCATGGCCAAATTGTGAGGATTCGTCATCAACCCATATGTTGATGTTCCCCAAAGTTAGCCATCTGGGGGACTCCAACACTCTGTCTATGATGAAGTCCGTAACCTCCTGTAGGAAGTCTACTTCTGAACCCAGAGGGCAGTAAACAAGGAGAATGCTATAACCTACACCTAGACCCCCACACACAGCCACACACTCAAAGGATGAGGTAGAACCCACTGGGTGCACAGTGAAGTTCATACTGGACCTAAAACAGATGGTCACACCCCCCGTCCCTGTGTTGCCTCCTTGGGCAGTGCACTACAGAGTACCCAGAAGGGATGACCACCTTCAAAACTGGCCTGGTGTTGTCACCCAGCCATGTCTCTGTGATGCAAGCCAGCTTGACTGATGAAATCATGTTCACCATAATAGCAGTTTTGTTCCTCATCAATCTGGCATTACATAGTCTTGCCCAAAGGAGACTGATGGAGATGGTAGACCCTATAGCTGCCTGCCCACTTGGTCCAGTGGGAACCCTGGGAATAGAGGCCAAACATGTCAGACCTCTCTAATGGCTCCATTTAGCTGCTGGGCATCTCCTACTCCTGACCACTCCAATACTACTCACCTCTGCTATGCCCACTGCTCCCCACCGCTGGCCTACACAGCCCCTAATAATTTCCACCTCCCTACAGTGTCTCACCACTGTTTCTGAAATAGGGAGGTCAGTGAAGGGGTGGAGATCATGCAGCTGGGACAGAGTGTAAGCAATGCAGAGGGATCTGTGACTCCTCCACATCTTCTGGAACTGGACCTAGCCACCACCCTATTATATGAAAACACTAAAACCTTACTTTAACTCAGTAAATATTAAACAATACACACCAAAACAAATTCCCAAAAACCTTTACCTAAGCATAGACTCAACATCCACACCTAATACAAAATTATCCTGTCACACACAAACCACAAGTAACCAAAACCCACCCAACGCAACCCAAAATAAATGATTTAAACAAAAAAATTAACAAATTGCAATATACTGAAGAATCCTAAATAACTCAAGTCCAAAGGGAAATTAAAATCAGTAAAACACAAGAATGAGGTAACCAAAAGCTAAGTCTAAAAACATCAGCATAGTGTCTTGGGCAAAACAGTATGCAAGGCCAGGAAAAAGTGATCTCACCATTTTTAACAGATGGAAATAAGTCAACAGCAAAAGTCCCAGTAAAATCACATGACCATCAGAAAACAGCAACTCTCTCACCAATGCTGAAGAAGTTATAGCAGAGTTATGAGGAGCACTCTCACAGCTCTTTCATGTACTGTAGATGTCAAACAGCAGTAAACTTCCAAAATGAAGGGGCTTCCAGAGGCATGGGAGGAAGACTAACAGATTTCATTTTGAGTGCTTTCACAACTCAAAACTAGAAAGGAGAAGTACAGTACTTACTTAGACGAATGTCCAAGTCAATGTCCACCACCAGTATGTGGTGAACCCATCCTACAGCCCACTGGATGAACTGATGTCAAAGTAGTTCTTACATCAAAAGCAACCGCTCCACTCCAGAACACGGTACAGTCCGATGGACAATCCAATGGGCAGCAGCGGTCTCAATCTTCAGCCTCAGCTCAATACTTGCTTCACGGTTTCCCATAGAGCCACTTGGGAGCACTTCCACTGTTCTTACTCTACCAACAAAGTAGTTGGAAAGGACACAGAAAGGATGTAGACAGTGTGGAGGCAGTCATGAGAAGGGCTACTGAAATGGTACAAGGGCTGCAGCAGATGTTTTAGGAGGAGAGGCTGAAAGAGTTCAATATGTATTCACTGGAGATGGAGGGGGGCATGATAGAGACATTCAAATATCTAAATTGCATTAATAAGATACAGGGAGTAGCTTCTTTCAAAAAAGAGTAGGGGCAAGAACTAGGGGCATGATATGAAGTTGAAGGGAGGAAGAATCAGGGGTAATATGAGGAAGTACTTCATTACAGAAAGGGTGGTAGATGCTTGGAACAGCCTCCTGGCAAGGGTGGTGGGGGCAAAAATGGTGGAGAAATTCAGAAATGAGTGGGATAAACATAAGGGAACCCCAGAAGCAAGGAAAAAAGGCATGCCACAGATCATCTACGGTTTGCAGCAAAAGTAATAGGTAGGAAAAACTGGCAGACTAGATGGGCCAGACGGTACTTATCTGTGGACATATTCTATGTATCTATGTATCTTGCTTTATGCAGATGATAAGGTGCTTTAAACCAGCTCTAAGATAACAACTCATTTTCGCTTGTGGCTTAAAGCAGACTTTATGAGTGTTCAGTCCAGACTAACTCAAAACAGGCTTCTCTTGAACTCCAGCAAAACTCACTCCATGCTATTTGGTTTGGCACTCAAGCGAAGAGCTTTTTTCCTCCACCTTAGCTAATCACTGCTCTGATGGCTCTCCCCTTATTGCTGCTGACTCCTTTAAATACCGTGGTTTAACACTTGACCTTGCCCTTGACTTTGGCATGCACAATCTACTGTCTGCAAGTCTGTTAATTTGAAGCTTGGATTTTCTTATAAGGACATGTCATGACTCCTACTGCTAGGCTTGCCATTTCTCAGAGTGTTTTGTTGCCTAGCCTCACTTATGGTCTTATACCTTACTGTGATGTGAGCAAAAGTATCTTAAACACTCAATTAATCAAGCCTAGCATAGCTTTCCCCAACCTCATGTCAGCTATTTACCTTTGGTGGTATCATACAGATGAATATTAGATAGTCAAGCTTGCTACTCTGTCCAATATGTACACAAAAATTAATCAGGCTTATCCCCCGAGAAGCAGTGATCTCTCACTTCTGTCTGTGCCAAAATGCACTACAACTATGGGTGAGCATGCGTTTTCTGTCTTTGCCCATGAGCTGTTGAAGTTACTTGCACCTAACCTTAGTATCTCTTAGACACACCTAGTTTTCAAGGATGAGCTTCACAAGTTCCTACAGTCCTCTGATAAATGCTCATGCACCTGGCACATTGTACCTCTACTAGTATGTGCCTTTTTGTCTGATTTTCAGTTGTGCTCTGGATATACTCTGCTCTTAAGTTCCTGGCCTACAGTATTGTTTGGCATCTGCTGATGATGTATGTGCGATTGTCCTGTACCCTTGTGCTGCTGTTATTTATTGTTATAGACTCCTGGGTCATGCCTGAAAATAGTTATTGTATTATCTAGTGCACCTACCTGATAAACAAAAACAAAATAAATAACTAAATAAATAAATAAAAGATCCAAGGTCCTGACACTGATTCAAAAATTGCAGCCTACATGCGTATTCCTTTAGGAGACATACCTTAGCAAGAAAGAACATTTAAAATTAAACAAGTTTGGTTATTCACAAGTGGTGGTATCCATGGCCTCCATGTTTCAAAAGAGGAAGAGGTGGGGTACAGCACTAATTGTCCCCAAGCATCTGCCACACATTACATTGCACCCCCAGGCAGGCTGGTGCTCCTAACAGGCAATTATCTTGGCACTACAGTCACTTTGGTGAGCCTGCACCCTCCATCAGGTACAAATGCAGCAACCCTGCATACACTCCTTTGAAAAGTGACAGAATTACAGGAGGGAGTTCTAGTTATGGGGGTGACTATAGCATAATATTTCACAGCAGGGATAGAACCCCCAACCTCGTGTCCCCCAGGAAATCAGGTGGCACAGAAGGCTGGGGCACTTATTTATTTTTCACTTCTAAAACTGTGTTTCAAACATACCTGCAAACATATCTACAGGCTGCACTCTTTGATAATAAAGATGAAAATTTAATTTGTGTAGCTCTAGGGTGTGCATTTGTGAAAATGTTAGGTGCCCTTGGGGATCCTCAGGGTCCTTTTGCCCTCATAGCACAGCTGCTTAGTGCAGTGGAATGGTATGCCGAGCATACCTGTTTTCAAATTCCAGCTGAGGCACTTATTGTTTTTTTTTCTGACTTCTAAGACTATTTCTTAAAGAAGTGGGCTAGGTGGATGCCTGGAGGGCACTACATCCACATAACAGAAGCTATTTTCATTACTCAGCCCCACATAATATATACGTCTGCATACTGCGGATCTCTGTGATGTTACCAAAGAGCATCAACATTTAGTGATGGATTGTAAACTTTTACCTGTCCTGCTTTCTGACCATACTTATATGGGACTTCAGAGGAGCTGACTTTGATAAGATGGCCAACAGAATTAAGCTAGCCCTGGCAAGAAGAAATACAGGTGAGGGAGTACAGGCAAAGTGGGCAAGCATTAAGGATGCAATACTTGAAGCAACATCCCATTGTGTTAGGGAGAAAAGCAAGAGCAAAAGAAGGAGGAAACCACTTTGGTTCTGAAAAACAGAACAGAAAAAGTCAGAGCCAAAAGGTTGGCCTTCAGAAAATATGAGGGAATGCAGCGGGATGAAGACAGGGAAGCATACCAAACTTCCCCAAGGGAAGCAGGTAAGACAGTAAGGCAAGAAAAGGCCCAAACCAAGGAAACACTAGCACAAACAGTAAAAGAAGGGGACAATACTTTCTATAGATACATTAGTGAAAGGAGAAAGTCCAGAGGGGGTATTGCTAAGATCAAAGGGGATATGGGGAAGTGTGTGGAGGAGGACCAAGAAAAAGTATCTATCCTAAATAGATATTTCTGCTCAGTATTTACTGAGGAGAAGGTATGGCAGGGCCCACAACTCAGCACCATGGATATGGGGAGGATGTGCACAACGTCCCTTCACAAAAGAAAGGGTCCTACAGGATTTCGCTAAGCTCAGGGTGGACAAGACAATGAGACTTGATGACATACATCCCAAGGTACTAAAGGAGCTAAGGGTGGAACTAGCAGAGCCACTAGCAGAACTGTTTAGTGAGTCTCTGAGCACAGGAGAGGTTCCAGAAGACTGGAGAAGGTCTCATGTAATCCTGCTCCACAAGAGTGGCAGCAGGGAGGATGCAGGGAACTACAGACCAGTCTGTCTTACCTCAGTAGTGGGCAAGATTATGGAGGCACTCCTTAAGGAAAGGATAGTGCAACACCTGGAATCCATAGGAGCACAGGATCCAAGACAGCATGGGTTTACAACAGGAAGGTCCTGTCAAACTACTGTCATATATTTCTTTGACTGGGTAACCAGAGTGGTGGACCAAGGGGGAGCAGTTGATGTCGCCTACCTTGATTTCAGCAAAGCTTTCAATATTGTTCTACATAGAAGATTGATTAATAAGCTGGGTAGGCTCTGGGTGTATCAGAAGTTGGCCAACTGGGTGGCAAACTGGTTGGCGGGCAGAAAACAGAGAGTGGTGGTAAATGGTATACAGTCAGAAGAGATGCAAGTCACAAGTGAGTTACCTCAGGGATCAATCCTGAGGGCAGTCCTCTTCAATGTCTTCATCAATGACATTGCAGATGGACTGGAGGGCAAGGTTTGCCTGTTTGCAGATGACACCAAGATCTGCAACAGAGTAAATGATCCAGATGGGGTGGGCAGAATGAGAAGAAAGCTGGAAAAATTGGCAAAATGGTCTGAAGATTGGAACCGGGGTTTTAATGCAAAGAAGTGCAAGATCATGAGCATAGGGAAGAGAAACACTAAAGCTACCTATAGGTTTGTAGGGGAGTTGTTGACGATCACAAGGGAAGAAAGAGACATGAGCATCATCATCACAGATGACCTGAAATCATCCAAGTAGACCACTAAGGCAGTAGGTAAAGCTAGAGGGATGTTGGGGTATGTTAGTAGGGGTATCACAAGTCAAAAAAGGGAGGTAATAATCCCTCTTTACAGGACACTGGTGAGGCCCCATCTGGAGTATTGTGTGCAGTACTGGAGGGCTCACATGCACAAGGACATTAACAAAATGGAGGCAGTCCAGAGAAGGCAACCAAAATGGTGCAGGGTGTGCATCAGAAAACATATGAGGACATATTAACAGAGCTCAATATGTATACCCTTGAGCAAAGGAGTGAGAGAGGTGATATGAGTGAAGCATTCAAATATCTGAAGCTCATTAACAAGGCGAAGAGTCTAACATGTTTCAATATAAAAAAAAATAGCAGGACAAGAGGACACCGAATGAGATTAGAGGGAGGCCGATTAAGGGGTAATGTGAGGAAGTTCTTTTTCACGGAAAGGGTGGTGGATGCATGGAACAGCCTGTCTCAGGAAGTGGTGGATATGAATACAGTTGAGGGCTTCAAACAGGCTTGGGATAGGCATAAGGGAGCAATATAGATGAGTATGAATAAATAGGCCATTGACAGAAGGCAGTATGGCACGGTGGTTTGGGGCTCTGAGCTGCAAACCTGGAGACCTGGGTTTGAATCCCACAGCCCCCACTTGCATACTGTGTGACTCTGAGCAAGTCACTTAACTTCCTTGGGCTCCCAGGTTGCACCTGTAAAAAAGCTTTCAACTTAGTGTGTCTCTCCTGGTTAAAAAAAAAAAAAGATAGGGTAAGGCCTATTGCACATTCATAAGGCAGAAAAAATGGACAGACTGGATAGACCTTGCAGTCCTTATCTGCCATCAGCTTTTATGTTTCTATAACCCTCTCCTTTTGACACTAGCCTTAGGTCCTTTATATGGGGAAACACTTTGGCACCTGAGCAATTCTGTGCTAAACCTCCCTACTTTTAATGGAATGGTATGGGAGAAAATTGCCCAGATTATTGATGACAATAAGCAGGAGGGAGTTACGGAGGGTATTTTATGGTACACAATCCAAACAGTCCTTAGGGGCGATATTCTAAAGTTCTCTTCCCACCACAAAAAGTCACAGTCCACTTTATTATACTCCCTTCAGAAACAGCTGAAGGATTTACAGGAGCACCACTCACAGGGGAATAATGCCATAGCCCCATTATAAATGACTACCAGGCAGAGAATTCAGGAGATTTTAAATGTTAAAATGGACATGGCCTTGTACTACCTCAATCAGAGGTTTTATGAGGGGGAATCCCATGCAGCTTGAACCTTGGCAAACCATATTAAGCAATGGGTGGGATAGATGGCAATTGCCCAGATTAGATGCCTCACTTCTGGATATTTACTCTCTGACTCTAAGCATATTTTGGCAGCCTTCAGTGCATATTACCAACAACTATATTTTAATGATTCTCATTCAGAGATTAAATAAATTTAATACTGTTTGGACCTTCTGGGACTACCAAAGCTGACTGCACAATATGCCATCCTAATGAATTGCCCCAGCAGAACTGGAGGAGTTGGAGGCAGCTATTAACAAATTTAAAAGAGTAAACAGCTCGGGGCCTGATGGGTATACAGGGGAATTTTTTAAAACTTTTAGTGTGTCTTTGTTGCCCCCCAGCTCCCATAGGGAGGTAATGGAAGGTGGAAAGATCCCTCTCACTTGGAACCTGGCCACTATTTCAGCAATCCCCAAACCAGGAAAAGACAAAAGTCAATGTGCATCATGCAGATCTATCAATGAACTAATCATCAAGTATAAATTTTTTGTTGCAGTATTGGCAAGGTGTCTGGAAAAAATGTTATTGCTCATAATCAACTGAGATTGGACTGGATTTGTTGCATTCAGAAAAACACTAGACAACACCAAGAGGACTCTCCACATTCTCCTCCATGCCACCAAGTTGAGCCTCTCATTTCTTTACTTAGTCTGGATGCAAAAAATGCTTTTGACTAGGTGGCATGGTCATTTCTGGCTGCGAACCTGAGGAAGATGGGATTCCCTCAGCAACTTGGATTAATCATTAAATGGATTTATGACAGGTCTAAGGCCTACATTAAGGTAAATGGGAATATATTAACACTCTATCTATTATTTAGGGGTAGCTGACAGAAGAGTCCTCTCTCACCTCTTTTATTTGCTATTTATTTAGAACCATTGGCTAAAGATGCAGCGGAATTTAATTTCCCCAGCGAAATTCTGGCGAAATCGGCAACTTCACCTCGCAAAATATTTCTCGTAATTAAGACTTTGAGGTGAAATTTCACCTGTACAGTGAGGTGAAATTTCGCCTGTAAATTTTGCTTTCGCTGGTAGATTTCACCTTAGCATTTTATTAAGGCAAAATTAGGGAAAAAATGCTTGTCACACGACTTGCTTTCTACAGCAGACTGCAGGTCACACATGTGACTGTACTCGGGCAGAAAACCACTGAATCTACATCCCTTTCCTGCAGTTTGTAGATTGGAGAGAGCAGCACAGACTGTATAAGAGAATGAGAGAGAGAGAGAGAGAGAGAGTGAGGAGAAAAATATACTTTGTGAATGAGAGTGTTTGTGGTGTGTGTGTGTTTTTGTGTTTCACTCCCCCTTTTTTATTTTTTTTTACTTTCTTAATAAAACTTTTTTTTTTAAACTAATGATGGAAGGGATTGGGTCTGGAAAGATTGGAAGGAGAGGATGAGTTCGCTTTAACAGGCATGCATTTAAAAGTGACACTCTCCCCCAGGAGCAGGAACATGTGGCCCTAGCCTCCACCCCCCAGTAGCAGGCACTGGTCATTGGCCCTGAAGCAGCAGGTTCCCCCTGCCCCCAAGCACTGTCAGCAGGAGCAGCTTCCCCCTCCCAGCAGCAGCAGCATATGGTCCCCTCCACTGCCACCCAGCATCAGGAGTCAGAGCCCATTTGCCCCCCCAGCAGGAGCATGTGGCTCCCATCCCTCCCCACAGCAAGGGTGGGATGCTGTAGAGTGTGAGGCCCCCACCAGGATGTCAGTTGGTGCCCCCTCCCACCAAAGATTGTCAGTCTGGTCATTTTTCACCACAAAGGTTGATGATAAAAGTGTTGTTGTCCACAGCCTTTGTTGGAAAAATGTTAAAAGGGGGAAACCAGAATCCCACTTTGGGACTACTGATCAAAGGAGCCACCTGCAGCATCACCATGCTGCACAGTGGCTCACAAAATAGTGAGAGACAGCAGCAGGAAGCAGCACTGAGGCTCAGTGGTGCCAGTCTAGGGGTGCCATACCAGGAGATCTAGCAACAGGACGCATGCTGAGATGACAGAAGGAGCATCCCACACCCCAACAGCGACGCATGCCACACCCTGTGGCTCTTCCCTAGCCATCAGTGTCCTGCAGCCACTCCAAGTCAGGTGGTCAACAGTTCAGACTTGGAGGCCATGTGTGCTGAGATCCAAAGTGTCCATCAGAGCATTGACCAGCTTCACCAGGAGGTCAGGGGTGACCTAGAAAATATAATGGAGGACCAGAAGAAGGTCTTGGACCTCCTGGTGGAGCTTCATGATGGTGGTGGTATAGGTGGTAGTGCCTAATGTAATGGCCTATGGTGGACCAGTGTTCTTTTTTTCTTCTCCTTTCTTTGTTATTGCCACTCTTCTTCTGCACCCTCTCCCCTAAAAAAAAAAAAAAAAAAAATTTTTTTTAAATATATATATTTTCTGTCCTCTTGGTCTGCCATTCTGTATCCTCTTGTTTATTTTTCTTGTCCAGTTGTTTATGCTCCCTCCCTTTCCCATCCCATCTCATATGAATATCTTTGGGCTGACCATGCATAGTTTCACCTCCTCGGCCCCTGTTGTAGTACCATGTCCATAAACTGTACACCTTTCTTCTTTTATCTTACTCCACCTTTCTTTATATATTTCCTCCTCCTATCCACAAGTGTCAAGTTTTGTAATTTGTCCCTATGATCAAACATTTTTTCCATAGCTATGTGAAAGTGAATCTTGGCTCTGCACTTGTCAAACAGGGCCCACAAGTCCAGAAATGTTTCCAAAAAATGTTACAGTAAATTCAGACTGAAATCAGGTCTCAGTCATGCAGTTAGATGGTTCACATCCACCACCAGGACCCAAATCTGCCATTTTCTGAACCATTTCAAATGGTTTTCAGGCCTCATCTTGGTGGTGCCACTGCCTAACATGCACCACAAGTCCAGATATTTTTCCCAAAAAATGTTACAGTAAATTCAGACCAAAATCAGGTTCAGTCATTCTGTTAAATGTTGCACACCTTCCACCTGGACCAAAACATGGTGTTTGTGTCCCACTGTTTAACAATGTTTTCAGGCCTAATCTTGGTGGTGCCTCTGCCTAACATGCCCCACAAGTCCAGAAATGTTTTCCCAAAAACTATTGGAGTAAATTCAGGCCAAAATTATGTCTTGGTTATGCTGATAAATGTTGCACGCCTTCCACCCAGACCAAAACATGATGTTTGGCCTACTGTTTAACAATGTTTTCAGGCCTAATCTTGGTGGTGCCACTGCCTAACATGCCACACAAGTCCAGAAATATTTCCCAAAAAATGTTGGCGTAAATTCAGACCAAAATCAGATCTCAGTCATGCTGTTAAATGTTGCACACCTTCCACCCGGATCAAAACATGGTGTTTGGCCCACTGTTCAACAAAGTTTTCAGGTCTAATCTTGGTGGTGCCACTGCCTAACTGCCCCTCAAGTCCAGAAATTTTTCCCAAGAAATCAGGTCTCAGTCTTGCTGTTAAGTGATGTACGCCTTCCATCCAGACCAAAACATGCTGTTTAGCCCACAGTTTAACAATGTTTCCATCCCTAATCTTGGTGGTGCCACTGCCTAACATGCCCCACAAGCCCAGAATTGTTTTCCCAAAAAATGTTGGAGTAATTTAATACTGAAATCAGATCTCAATTATGCTGTTAAATGTTGCACGCCTTCCACCCCAATCAAAACATGGTGTTTGTCCCACTGTTTAACTATGTTTTCAGGCTTAATCTTGGTGGTACCACTGCATAACATGCCCCACAAGTCCAGAAATGTTTCCCAAAAAATGTTACAGTAAATTTAGACCAAAATCAGATCTCAGTCTTGCTGTTAAATGTTGCACGCCTTCCACCCGGCCCAAAACATGGTGTGTAGCCCACTATTTGACAATGTTTCCAGAACTCATCTTGGCGGTGCCACTGCCTAACATGCCCCATAAGTACAGAAATGTTTCCCAAAAGATGTTACAGTAAATTCAGACCAAAATAAGGTCTCAGTTATGTTTTTATATGGCACCCAAGCCACCACCAGAGCCAAAACATGTTCTTTGGTCCACTGTTTACATTGATTTAATGCTGAATTTTGTTTCTGTGAGTGCAGAACAGGCTGTACATGTCCAGAAATGTTACAGGAAAAATGGTACATAAAGTTGAGATAGAAATATGGTCTGAGTCATGATGTGATATGGTGCTCCCCCACCACCCAGAAAGTAAATTGCTGTTTTGAGCCCTGTTTACCAATGATTTCATTTTGAATCTCGGTGTTTCTGGTGCCAAACTGGGCCTACAAGTCCAGAAATGTAACCAAAAAAATGTTACAGTAAAGTCAGACTGAAATCAGGTCTCAGCCATGTTGTTATATGGAGCCCAAGCATCACCCGAACCAAAACATTTTCTTTGGTCCACTGTTTACTTTGATTTCATGCTGAATTTTGTTTCTGCGAGTGCAGAACAGGCTGTACATGTCCAGAAATGTTACAGGAAAAATGGTACATAAAGTTGAGACAGAAATATGGTCTGAATCATGATGTGATGTTGCGCCCATCCCCCACCACCCAGACATTTAATTGCTGTTTTGGGCCCTGTTTACCAATGATTTCAGCTTGAATCTTGGTGCTGCTACCTGCTGTGGCGTGCAGATGTCAGAACATACATTATACATTAATTCCAGAAAAAAAGGCATGGCAAAATTGTGAGAGAAGGGAGTACAATTATGGTGGGAATTATTAAATAGCCAAAAGGGGTGCCATGCTGAGCAAACTAATTCCTCCTGCAAAATGCTGCTGCTACTTGCAATTTTTTCCTCCTGCTGCTGCTTTTTTTAATTGATTGAGAAATGTAGAATTATCATTTCCCTATGCTGCTATCCTGATTGGCTGTGTTGAGTGACTCTGTGGTTGTAACTTGCCTGGTGGTGGGGAGTGAATGACATTTTGGGGCACTGTAGCTTGCTGCCTGCTGCCTGCTGCTGTCTCTGACTACAGTACTACTTTCCAAGTTGCCACAAGAAGTATTATTTTGGATGGTTGATGGTGGATCATCTTCACAGCGTCCATACTGCTGCTGCAGACGTAAGTATCTGTCTTTACTTTTTTTCCCTATGCAAGATAAGGGTGTTGGTGGATTGGTATTGTGGCATCTTGAGTTATAATATATCTGTACTGCTTTTCTATTATTTTTCAGTGTTCTGTGGATGGCATCATCATGCCAGGCCGGGATTAGGAGAATCCAGGGATGTTGGAGGGCACATTTCCCAATGCAGACAGTAAGTATTTAATTTTTTATTATTAGTAGGGTATGTCTGTTACTGCCATCTGGATGTCTGAGTTTGATATTAATTGTGTTCTTTTTTGCTTTTGTGAAGATCAGGAATTCCAGTGAAGTTAACTCTTGCTCCTGCTACTGCTGCTGCTGCTCAACCAGATCTGGGGGATTTATTTAATTGTGCAATGGTTCCACTTTCACAGTCCCTGAGGTAAGTATTTCTTCATTTTTTATGGTATTCTGTGTGTGGGGAAGGGGATGTTGGTGGGGGGGCTGAAACTTTTTACAATCCTCAAAATTTGTTCTTTTTATGTTTTTTCCAGGTACACAATGCTGATAGGGGAAGGGGAATGCCTGCTACTGGGCTTCATCATGGTCTGGAATCATGTGCCCTGCCCAGCATGTTCCTTCTGGGAGCAATGTCCACAGTATATTGGCCTTACAGGGTATGGTAAGTACACACGTTTTTCTCTGCTTGTTCTAATTTGCTTGCTAAAACCAGGTATGCAGATGGCCAAGTATTCATCATTTTTTCTTATCTTTGGTCTTGCTTAGGTCATTTTCCTCTGTTGAAGTTTCATCCTATCACTGTGTGATAACTACATCCATCCAGGCCCTCCAGGATCTATGTTGCCTGGAAGACAGGGGGTGTTGCTTGAACTGTGATGTTGGCCACTGGTGTCCACACCATTAACGAGTAAACACCACCCACATCCAGGGAGGAACTATATGTAGAAATGGATGATTGAGATGGTGTTTAGTAAATAGTTAGGTGGAGGGGGCTAATGTCTTGTCTAATCATTTGAGGTGGCATAGCTACAGTAATCATGAAAATGTGGAATCCAAACTGAGGACAGCAAGCACCTCCCCCTGCCCTGACCCCCCCCAGGAACCATTACAGTTTTGGTACAATAACTGTTAGTATAGCATAAGTAACCTTTTGGGGGGAATTGATTGTTGTAAGTTGTTAAGCCTTTTCATAATTACTTTTGTAATTAATGACTTGCACCATTAAAGATGGCCACTATTCACCATTTCTCAAAATTTGTTCAACTTGTGGTGTTAACGGTTGAATGAGTGTGTTACATTCATACACTACTTGTACTAGGAGCCAGGGTTCTTCAACATGTCACCGACACTAAGTGGCAGAAAATATTTTTTTAGGTCGCATGGAGTGCATGGGTATGTCAGGTGGTGATGGTGGGGGGGGGGGGCTGGTGCGATATGTGCCAGCATGGGAACTTTTAAGGACATCAAGACCACATATCTTGCTGTAAGATGGGGTTGATAGTCGAAATGAAAAGTAAAATGTGTATTTTTATATTTTTGGCAGCAAAATATTATAGCTGTAATCATGCAAAATCTTTATGGTTATGGTAATTTCATTGCTGCTGCTTTATATAGGCTTAGGTACTGGTGGGGACCAAACAACGGGTTATGGCAAAGGGTGATAAAATGAAACTGATTCACACTGCAACAGATAACATATTATCATAACCAATCCAATGGTACATAGCTAAAAATAAGTTATAACACTATAATGAGCTGAAAGGGGTTGGGGGGTGGCCTTCGAGTAAAATCAGCCTTTTTCCACTTTTGCATCATCCAAGAAGCACCCCTCACAGTCTTCAAGGCTGGAGTTCTCACCAGGTGGGAATTCTCTCACCATTCATGCTTCATACACCTTGCTGCTGGTGGATGCCTTAGTCGAGGGATTGTCATTAGCCTCATCACCTAGACACAGTTCCTGTGGTAACATCACTGACCTCATTGTGTTGTGTGTAATGTACTTTTCATTCATTTTGATGAATGTTAGTATGGGCATATTCTTGGGTGACAAATTATCGAACAGCCACTCACAGTGGACCCAGCGGCACTAAACACTTGTTCCACACTGACACTGGATGGTGGGCAGCTCAGGTATTTTACAGCAACCGATGTTAGTACTAGCCAGTAAGTCATTTTGCTGCTCCAGTACAGCAGTGGCTTGTCATGGCAAGGTGATTTGGGTCCCCCATGTAGGCCTCTACCATTCGTTCTGCTGTTCTGAGTCCAGTTGCCTCATTTGTCTCCTCCTCATTTTCCTCCATATCTTCCACTCCCACCTGAAAAAGAACATCCCAAATGGGATTGCTTGCTGTTTTCTGCTGTGCCTTGTCCATTTTCTCTGATTGGGTTGCCTGTGAGCCGCTGGTGGTGGTAGTAACACCTGTTTTCAATGTAGTGCATGCCTTTTTCATGTGTGCAACAAGTACCATTCTAATGAGGTTCTCTGTTAACTTTTGTACTCACTGACGACCTTCAATTATAGAAGGCAGGCCATGTTTGTAGCATGGATCAAGCATGGTGGCTATTGCAAAGTTAGCCGACTGTAAAATGCTGGATACATAAGTATTTGTGTCCAGTATGTGGAGCATGTGATCCATTAGATCACAACAGCCATGATCCCCACTTGTTTCCATCTGGTGTCGCACATTAACTAGTGTCTGCCTCAGCACATGTATGAGGGATATGGATTGACTTATACAAGCAGTGTCCCCACTCACTGCCTGTGTAGCATGCTCAAATGGATGGAGAATGCATATTAGTCCATCCATTCGGCGCCACTGCTCTGTTGTTAGAGCGATGGACACTCCAGCACTGTCACAGGTGGTGTGTACCAGCAGGTATTCTGACACAGCCTTATACTGTTCATACAGCTGGTCAAGCATGTACAGCGTGGAGTTCCACCTGGTCACAACATCAAGCTTCATCTGGTGCTGAGGCAGATGATTATTGCGCTGTAGCTCATGTAGATGGTCATGGGCCTTTGTAGAACAGGTAAAGTGGACACAGATGCCACGAGTGACAGTGACTGTTTTCTTAATGTCCTCATGGCTGAGAAACTGCTGAACAACAAGATTAAGGCAGTGTGCCAGGCAGGGCACCCTGAAAAAACCACCATTGCTAATGCATTTCACTACATTGGAGCCATTATTACTTGCAATGAATCCTGCTATGAGTTACTGTGTGTGTAGCACCCATCAATCTTCAACAGCAGAACATTAAGCATTTTCTCAGCCGAATGAGAACCAGTAACACTTGTCATACCCAGAGTCGCATGCTGCCGAATACCAAGTATGTTGCAACCACCACAGTTTTGCTTCATGCAGGTTTTTCTAGGCCTAAAATCAAGTAACACCTCAGTCAACTTTAACCAGTGTGCTGTTATGCATAGATATGTGCTTGCTGCTGTTTGTCCACTGGTCCACGTATACATGCTAAGATGGATATATTGTAATGCACTATGCTTCAATGCATGTCTACGGAATCAGCCTCTACTGTTTTAGCTCTGCATGGCATCGCTAGGCAAAACAGGTTCACGGCGAAACCTGCCATTTGGAACAGGCATGGGCCATCAAAGTGTGGAAACCAGTAATCTCCATGAATGAGAATGGCAACAGATTGATGACCAGCATTTCAGCAGTGGTAGCAATGAACTCTCATGCTGCAGCATGACTGGGGGTGCCCTTTTTCTGCTGCTCAAGGAAGGTCTTTGGAGTGGGCTGCATCTTTGGGGCTGTTCATCCAGAACACTGTACTTGTGGCAGCAATGATTTTCTTTTAGGGGTAACACTTGACTCTTGGGGCTGTGTAGACCACATGAAACCAGTTATTTTGGTTGCTTGTGGGTATGGTGGCATACTTTCCTGACTCAAGGGACTGGTACCTCCACTACTATGGCCACAACTCGAGAGAGCAAACGATTGTTTACCCTCCTCCTCCACCTCTGCCCCCCTCCCCTCCTGCTGTTGCTCTACTACTTTTAACTTGCTGAGGGAGATGCCACCAACAGCTCTGGCATTCTTCTGGTGTTGCTGCCATCTCAGTGGGTGCTTGTTTTTCAGGTGAGCATGTTGGCCACTGGTGCCTTTGTGGCTTCTCTTTTTCCTCCCAACCAATGCATGCTTGACAAAGTGGGTATATTGCTATGGTCTCATTAGCAGGATAAAGCACATAAAAGTCCCAAACTAGAGACTTTTGACCTCTGGACTTCAGATGCTTCTGGGACTGGGATAGTTCAGAAACAGTTGTGGAAGTGTGTGTTTTTTGGGCTGCTCTCATCACTTCCATAAAAGTACTTTGGGGGGGGTGGCTTGACTGCTTAGAGGTAGAAATGCAGCAAATTTAAAATCCGCCGGTGTAAGAAGGAGCACGAAGTGGATGCTGAAGTGGTCACTTCATTGTTGGCGCAATTCATGCGAAGTGGCCATGGGAAAGTGCTCGCTTCGCCTTCTTATTATGACTTTGTGTTGTCATTCCAGCTTAATGTGAAGTAAGGCGAAGTGACAACAATATATGCAGCCCCCGCACACATCACATGACTTACAATACTGTAAGTCACATGTTTTAGCCAGGCAGAAAGGAAGTGAGTCAGAAAAGCAGTTATTTTCACTTTCTTTTTTTGCAGTTGTAGAAGGAGGAAGCCTTTTTGGTGTACAGAGAGGAGAGTTTGCTTTGTAGTTGGCATCTTGTGATTTTGAGCACAAAAAACAGCTTTTTTAAAAGCTACATCTTGATTTTTATTGTAGTGTGTTTTTCATTGTTTTTTGCTATTGAATTTTTTTTTATAAGTTTTGTTTTGTGTGTGTGTGACTGTGTGTGTGCATGTGTGTGAGACCATGTGTGTGTGAAGGTCGGAGTAGTGAGGCATCAGAGTCTGAGGGACTTGTGCTGCGATGGATCCGGAGGAGAGTCTTGTGTCCGGTGGTCGTGGGCAGAGGAGGAGGTGCGCACTGCGTGGTGACAGTCGGGTGTGTGGTGGACTGCTCCCGACTCTTGGGTGTTGCAGCCCCCCTTCTGGAATCAGCAGCACCTGTGCCACCAGTGGCAGTGCATCCACTGAGTCCGCCACTACCATCACCACCAGTAGCAGCTGCAGGGGCTCCAGCAGCATCCCCTCCACCACTTCCACAGCCACAGGTGAAGCCCCAGGTGAATCAAGGTGCTTTTGGCAGTATATCTGGTGCCCCCTAAAGCTCCCCAGTGTGTCAGTTTTGTAACTGTGTGGGGGGAGACAGCAGCATTGTGGTTTGCTGTCTGTGTGGTGTGCAGGTGCACTGTGGCCCCTGGGGCATACATTTGGGGACTGGTGGCCAGCGCACACACATGGCAAACCACCACAAGGTGGAGTGGCAGGCTGCCACTGAAGGGGCCAGGAGTCCACCAGCTGGCCCTTCTGTGGCAGTGGCAAAGGGTGCTGGGGGTGTTGTGCCTTGCCACCGCAGCAGGAGGAGGGTAACAGCAGCAGCTGCTTCACCACCACAACAGCCACCAGCACCAATACTACCTGACTTTCCTGCTGCAGTGGACCCCGCCACAGTGCCTGCAATGCAGGCAGACATTGCACTGGTGTGGGCAGCCTTTGAGGAAAGCAACGTGAGGGTGGGTGCTGTGCAGCAGCAGGTGGATCAAATCCAGCAACAGCAGCTGCAAATACTGACAATGCTCCACCTGCTGCTGGAACACCATGGAATCCCCCATTAAGGAATTTTTTGAGACCCCTCCCCAACTGCTGTGCTGTAGTGTTTTTGTGTTGTTTTATTGGTTGTTTAATAATAGACACTTGCCCTTTTGTTGTAATGCAGTACCTCAGTAATGCTGACTTTCTGTTGTTGAGTGCTTGTGGGCAAGCTGGTGTGAGCAGTGCAAGTATGATCTGCTAAATTGCATGTGTGCAGTCAGTGTTGTTTCCTGTGTGTGTGTGTGTGTGTGTGTGTGACATCAGACATTGTGTAGCATCTTGCAAACATATATTGCTGTTGCTGACTTGTTGCAGTGTTTATGGTATAAAGAATAGCGCGAGCAGAATAATGAATATTTTATTGTCACCATCCTCATCAGTGGACCAAGTGATACAATACTTTTCAGAGATGTCTAGCTAGAGTGCTCCTTAGTCACATACTGCACACATAACTTTTAGGAGAGCACGGGTTTTTTGTGCTATGATCTCCACAAAGTCATGTATGCACTGTGAGTGACTGAGGTGCAAAGTGACCCGATACCTCTGAAAAAATATCATATCACTTACTCCGCTGGTGGTGATGGTACCAATAAAATATACATCCTGTATTCATTGTTATCTTTATTCTTGATACTACAACAAGTCTTACCACATTTATGTTTTCATGAAGCTGGACAATGTATGCACACACAGGAAAGAACATTGACGGCATGCATGTAGTTTAGCACAACATACCTGCATTGCTCAGTCTTCATGCTTTTTGCTAAATACTTTAAATCCAATTCATGAGTCCCGACTCAAAGTAAACATTACTGAGGCTCTGTAACTATTTTGTTTGTGAAATAGACATTAAAGAGATTCACCAACTTATAGCATTGCACCTGATATATGGGCGCCTTACTTTCAGGGGAATCTTTCTTGCTCCACACGTCCTTACATAGTGCAATACATTTCTGTCAAATGCCTGTAATTTCATTAAAGTGTGTCACATCACGAAGAAATTCTCATTCTGAAAAGCCACCCAAATTCTGCCCTCTGCTCTCAGCAATGTTTGGTGATGCCAGGGAGAGCGTGTGTGGTTCTCTGTTATAGTGAATGTCCGCAGCTTAGAATTTTTTGTAATATAGTATGGTCGTTTGTGGTGAAACATGGGCACAGTTCCAGTAACAAGATCCTTGTTAATGGAAACATGCCCATGTTTCACCACAAACTGACCATTATAACATAAAGAAACATTCTGAAAGCTGATGGACATTCACTATAATGGAGCACGCATCCGCACTGTCCCTGGCATCACGTCCTTACATTGCTGAGAAAGGGGGGCAGCATTCGGGCAGCTTTTCAGAACAGGAATTCCTTTGTGACATGACACTCTTTAATGAAATTACTGGCATTTTTGACAGAAATGTATTGCACTACGTAAGGACATGTGAAGCAAGAAAGATTCCTGGAGGCATGCACCATATATTAGGTGCAACGCCCATAATACCTATGTAACGTGGTGAATCTCTATAAAGCAGCAGTACAACAATCTGTTGAGAACTCTGACCTATAATTTTTAATGCTATTTTACAATGCCACTTTACTTACATCCTGACCTATATGATACTATAATTTCCAGTATTTGAGTCTGCCTTACTATTTTTTTTCATGTCTGAAATAATAAAAGGAGCACTCCTTTTAATATGGTGCTAACCAGGTCTTTGTCAATATTTTCCACTGCTTTTCTCCATCACATCAGTTGTTATATATCACTTCTGCTGTAAAACTAACAGTTATGCAGCAGACAGTGTTTTATGACCCCACAGAACAATATTTATTGAAAAGTAGCTGCAAATAGTGCTAAAAACCTGATCAGAACAATATTGAAAGGCGTGCTCCTTTTTTTTCAGACATGACAAAAAGTAGTAAAGCAGACAGAAATTGTGAAAAGAAGGATATCATTCAAGTCAGAGGTAACTAGTGGCTGGCAATGTTAAATAGAATATAAAACTACAGTTCAAAATTGTCACCACATTCTTGCAATGCTGCTTTAGTTGATAATTTCAGTATGACGTGCTCACAGTCACAACATAGAAAATGCATCTGTCTTGTGTGTATAAAATTGACAAGTGTTAACAAAGTCAAATGTGAGCATTACATCAAATGCAAAGTCCTCCAGAATTAATGGCACACTCAGTCATGCATGCAGTACTCACACAGAGTCCCCAGATTTTTTCTGCATGCCCAAAATGCATCTGTCTTGTGTGCATAAAATTGACAAGTGGTAACAAAGTCAAATGTGAGCATTACACCACATGCAAAGTCCCTTCAGAAATGATGACCATGAGCAAACTGTTGCTGGTCCAATGTGTGCTGCAATTCCAGCAAATGCAATGTGATCATGTCAACCGGATGGAAGGGTGCCCTTTGTCTGTACCCTAGTAGTAGCCTTGGTGAGTTGATATATATATATATATATATATATATATATATATATATACACACACACACACATATATATAGTATTGTTTTATATCACAGGTCACAGATACTGTTGGTGTGCACATTCCAGTGCTCAATGAGAACTTTTTGCATAGAAATTTGAAACGGATAACTTGATTCAAGTCAATGAAGGTAAGTATTTTTTTTTGGGGGGTGGGGGAAGCATATTTGCAGGTTTATCTCATTAATGGTTTCTTATTTGGTTACTTCTTCACAGATTTCATCTGCATCCTTCTCGAGTCTGGTTGTTAATGATGTTCATGGTCATCGATTAAAATGACTTCTGCGTGTTGCAAACTTGCATGTCTGCCCCAGCTCTGGGGGAGGGGGCCTGATGTTAAAGAACTTCCTTGGATAAGGCCACTATGACACAACAAGGCCTCTGGAAGTTTCCTAAAAAAAGAAATGAATGACTTTTTACAACTTGATTGTCCCTGGTTCTCAATCTCAAGTCAAGATACATTTCAAAACCACATCTTGTCAAGTAACACAACCTGTGTGCAACTTTTTCAACACTGTCATGGTCATGGCTGCAAAACTGCAAGTTCAGAATACAGTGCATGATATGCTGCAGAAATAGTTTTGGTGATGTACACGTGTCACCTAGTTTATGAATCATACTCAGTCGCACTTGCTGCAATCTTTTAAAAAAAATTAAATGGATGAAATAAAATCTTGATACTTACCAGTATGGATTTGAAATGGATATGCCATAGCTTCCTGTGCATGATACAGCTGCAGTACCAGTTATACCGACTTTCAGTGAAGGAGTGTATTTTTGTTAACCTATAAAAAAACCAAAATAAGTTTACCATATGTGTTTCACCATTGCAGCTCAGAAAAGCTACAAAAAACAAAACATACAGCTAAAGGAAGTCAAATAGCATAAAAAACATTAGTACACATACTCACTTTATAGTTTTAATATTAAGAAGCTTTGCACCTGTGGCTGATTGATGTGGTCTCCTGTTTGACTCCCTCTGCCTTGGCATGGTCAATGTAATAGGGAAATATTGGCTGAATGACACTAGTGGTGGGTGCTGCTGGTGATAGCTGTGGCACATGATGACAATCCCTGTGATATCTTCCTGCATCTGGTGGTGGTGGAAGTGACTAACATCAGTCCCGGTGATGGTGGTGGCCTGGGGGGCAGACAAACTCATGCTCAGTGGTGGCAGTGGCTAACATCAGTCCCGGTGGTGGTGGTCCAGGGGGCGGACAAACTCATGCTCAGTGGTGGCAGTGGCTAACATCAGTCCTGGCAGTGGTAGTGGTGGTGGTGGTGGTCTGGGAGATGGACAAACTCATAGTCAGTGGTGGCAGTGGCTAACACTGGTCCTGGTGGTGGTGGTCTGACTCCAGGGGGGAACACCGCCTTTTAACAACTTCAGTTAAAACCTGCCAACATTAACCACATCATCCTCCTCTTAAAGAAAGCTGCCCTCACAGTCATCTATGTCTGAAGTCTGATCACTGGGAAATTCTTTCTCCATTGTGTTGTCATCTATGTCAGTGGTGGGCCATTTCTTGCTGCCACTGCCAGTGCCACTAGGATGGTCCATTTCCACATCAGCAAAACCACCATGACAAGGCTGGGGTACGAATACTGATGTTGCAGTCTGTGCTGGTATGTGCCTCTCATTCATTTTTATGAATGTTAGCAAACTAACATTTGCAGAAGAGAGGTTTGTGTAATGATCCCTGACTATTGCACCTGCTGAGCTGAATACCCTCACGACACTTACACTGGAGGGTGGGCATGTGAGGTACTTCAGTGCCACTGCAGTCAGCTCTGGCCATTCACTGAACTTTCCACTCCTGTACAAAAGAAGATCATCAGTTATTAACAGATGCCTGTTTTCAGAGAAATATAACTCAACCATTCTCTGTGCCGCACTAAGTCCAGTAGTTGATGCATCATCCTGTTCTCCAGAATCATTTATTTCACAAATCCCCACTTGGGACAAAGCCTCCCAAAGTGGGTTGATGCCAGCTGCTTTGGATGGCAGACCACCTGGAACTGCAGTCCCCTTTCCCTTGCAGGATATGCTTGATGGTCCTCCAGGTACACCTTCAGCCAGATTATGCTGCTGAGGTTTGCTGACCTTGGCACGTGACTTCTGTGCCCCATGAACCAAGCGCATCAGTTGCCCACTGTCATTTTTTACCTGTTCAGGCCCTCCCTCCAGTACTGATGCAATTCCACGTTTGTATCATGGGTCCAGCATTGTTGCTATGGCAAAGTTGTCACTACGGTGAATGATCAAAATGTGACGATTCTGGTCGAGTACTGTCAGCATGTGTTTCAGCAACATACTGCAAGCACTGTCTTCAGCAACATCAAGGCTATGCTGTAAATTCACCAATGTCTGCCTCAGCACCTGCAGCAGTGGAATTGATTGACTAATGGAGGCAAACTTGCCACTCGCTGCCTGTGTGGCATGTTCAAAAGATTGCAAAATTGTTATTACAGAGTCCATGAGGTGCCACTGTTCAGTCATCATAGACATGGAGGCCCTGGAACTGTCACGGCTAGTGTGCATCAGAAGATATTCTAAGATGGCTTTGTATTGTTCATACAACCTCTCTGCCACGTATAAAGTGGAGTTCCACTGGGTGACAACCTCTAGCTTCAAGTGGTGCTGAGGGAGGCTGTTCTGCATCTGCAACTGCCGAAGTTGGTCACGTGCCTTTGCAGATCATGAAAAGTGAGAGCAGATATGGAGTGCAGCTGTCAGCATTTCGTTTACATCAGGGTGCTGCAGAAACTCCTGCACCACAAGATTTAAACAATGAGCCATGCATGGAACATGACAAAAGCCACCATTCATGATGCATTTCATCACATTTGACCCATTGTCACTTGCTATGAACCCAGCTGTCAGGGACAGGAGGTCCAGCCACTTGTAAATTTCAGTCAGTACCACATCCAACATGTTTTTACCAGTGAGTGAATAGGTCACATTGTGCATAGCAATTGTTGCATGCTGTTGAATTCCTGGAAAATTGCTACCATGACAATCCACCGTACTGCACTGATTATTCACACTACCAACATCACAAACAACCCCTGGCGCCTGTGCCCAGTGTGCAGTTATACACAAATATGAACTCCCCGCTGTTTTGACACATGTCCATATAGCCATACTTAAATGGATGAATAGAGAGGAGGAATGTTGAAGGGCATGTCTTATTGAGTCAGACACAGTGCTGAACAACTCAGGGACAGCACGGGTCGAAAAGTATGTCCTGGATGGGACTTTCCATTTTGGACATGCATGTGCAGCAATCTGCTGGAACCCAGAATTTTCCACAAAAGAGAAGGGCAAAAGATCAATTGCCAGCATTTCAGCAAAAGCAGCATTAAGTTCATGTGACACTGTATGATTGTGGGAGTACTTCAGCTTATGCTCAAAAACACTCTGTAACGTGGGCTGACTTAAACATTTTACACAGGGTGTGATGGCAAATGGTTCTGCTCTGCGAATGGCAGGGGGTGGAGTGTGGACGTTTGATGAAGACAGTTGCATAGGTGATGACAAACCCAGAAATGCATTTTTTTTTGCCAGATTTGCCAATGGGGATTGATGTACCACTTGCACTAGACATACTGCATTCACCACCACCAAAACTGCTACTCTCTCCGGCACTGGACAACATTTCAAAATCATTATGCTCTTCCACCTCATCATGCCTCTAGTGATCCTCTGCTCTTGTTTCCTCACTACTGCACACGTTTAATTTCCTACTGGATTTAACACTCATGGAAGGGGATAACATACTCATTATGGCTGCTGACGAGGGTGAATGCCCCACTGTGGTATTAGTTGCCATCTTGTGCTGGATCCACAGTGCCATGTGCCTATTCCTAAGGTGCGTATGCTGTCCTCCTGTGCCCAGATGGCTCCCTTTTTACCTCAACTCACACGCACATGGCAAACCTGGCAGATTGTAACTGACTCATCATTTGCATCTTGAACAAAAAAGTCCCAATCAAGGGATTGTGATGCTCTACTTTTAACATGTCCATGATGCTGCTTATTTAATTCCGTTCTTTTAAGCACTGAAGTGGGGGGGCATGATGTTTTGGGCACTGCACAACTGGACTGTAACTAACCACCATGACTACCTGTCATTATTACTGGGTCATCATCATCATCATCAACTGAAGCTGGTAAATCACAAGTTTTTACAGAGGGGGAATTAATGCAAACAGACTCAGACACAGTCACTTTGAATTTCTTTTTCTCCAGTTCCCAATGGGGATAAATTACATCATCATCATATTCATCAACATCACACACATCCGCATGTTCTGCTTAGATGCTGGCATGTGGACTGCATGTTGCAACCACAGTAACATCATCGTCATCATCACATTCATCATCATCATCAACACCTCCATCACCTGATATTTTTTCACCACACTTTGAATCACTGCATGGAAAATGCGTGACATGAACCACGGTGGACAAAATCACATTGTATGCTATTGTTGAGATGATAATCAGAATCCTCAGGTTCAGTTACTGGGAAGTATGACATCATCTACACTGCCAATCACTTGCACTGCTTCACACTCCACTATATTTTTGGACACAGTATACTGGTCAGAAGTTGAACTTGAGGCAGCAATACTCATACTACCACCACCAGCAACTGCATTAACACCACCAACTGGGACAACACCATCTCCTCCAACTATGTGTGAAGCTACTGAATGGGCTGCAAAACACATTGCAGAAGAAATACCTTATCCACATCAGCAATGCACTTCTGTGTCTGCATACTGCCATGCCCACAGACTATCTTACTGGCAGCAGTGCCATGGTGAGAATAAACTTTGCTTGCACATCTCTTTGTGGGCATTTTTGAGGCTCAACAACAATATTCTAAACAAATTTAGATTTTGGTATGTTCACTCTCTGACTGGGGGGGACGCTGGATGTGAACCCAAAAAACAACTGTGGCTTCAGCAACAGATAGAGATGCAATTTCACAAGTGAAAACACCTTAACTAACCAGTGGTGCTGAGGTCGCAAACAATCCAATCTGGAAAACAATTCCTTTTGCCAGGTGGGGAGGCACTGACTTCAGATTTTTATGGCAGTACAAGCAGCAAAACAAAGAGCAGACACCATCATGGCAGTACAAAATCAGGCTGCTGCAGTGGATAGCAGGTTCACACTGCTGCGCCTACAGTTACACTGTGGGACAGTAAAAGGTGTATTATTTGATGACACACAACACCGCACACGCACTCACACAGTTTGTCTACAATGGTCAACGTGTAATGCATAGAAAATTGAAAAGTTCAGTAATATATATGTCATGTATTGTAAACAACCTGAAATTATGAACTGCTGCACCAGATCTACACAGCACACAATCAACAAGAAAATGTCAACAATTACTGACAATATTACTGTGTGTACAATAACACAGTCAGTTATATAACAAAAATATAACCAAAAAACAAAGAAATCCCTATTTCTCCAACTTGAATCTACCTACACCACAGATACTCCACTCCCCCAAAGCACACTTTTACTGTTTTTTACTACACACACTCAGTGTTGTACATTAGCATTCAAAATCCACAGAGAAACAAAAATGCTCGATGATATGAGCACAGGAGGGTTTCTTACAATCGAACTAAAGCTTGAGCCAAAAAAAAAATCAAATGCTTTTTTAACAGCTTTTAGAAGGTTTGAATCACAGACAGCTCCCAGAGCACACTGTCTCCTACAGCTTCCTATACACACTACCCTGAACTGAGGCTGTGCAGATCAATAAAGAGCCCATGTGACCTGAAATTCCATGAGTCACTGAAAAATTCGCCATCGGAGCTTAAAAACAAGGTGAAGGGAGATGAAGTGCATTGTTGCCAATGCACTTCGCTTCTAAGATTGGTGGAGTAGTGGTCTGGGAAGGCGGAGTAACACAAAGTCATTGTTTTCAATAGACTTTGCATTACCCATCATAACACAAATTACTCCACTTCATGTTGCGGAGTACTCCACGAATCTGCCTTTACTCCGCGAGTCACTTTGCAGAGCGAATTGAGCCCACTTCACCCACCACTACTTGGAAGTTTGCTAATAGGCTTGTTGACAGACTGACCCATGGGCTGTGCATGTAAATGGCCTGCATCACCCTTGATCTTTTTTAACTCAGGCTCCCATGTGGGATCATCCCAGTCATCATCATCATCACCAATAGCGATGATGTCCTTGTCCTTCTCCTCTTCCTCCTCCTCCTTCTCCCTATCACTGTCTTCTTGCAGCACAACACTTTTTTCTTTCTCTACTGCCATCTCAGAGGGCTGACTATCCCTATCTCCAGGATTATCAGACTCAGTTGAACACTATCATCACGAACTCCTGCAGGAACAGGGACAGTCACACTGACAAATTTGTCACCCTCCTCATGGACCACTGTTCCTGTGCTGGTGTCAGTGCATCCCTTCTTCTCACTGTCATCATCCCCTACTAATATGGATGCAACAGTCTGAGCCTTAAAAAAGTAAGTCACAGTTATGCCAGTACTGCCAACAACTCCTTTGCTGGTACCTGCCGCACCACCAGAGCCCACAACAAAAGACACTGATGCAGGCATATGTGTGCTTTCACTGCTATGGGGAACTGGAACTGAATTTGTACTCTTTTCAGCAGACTTCTTAGCTCCTTCATCCCCCCCCCGCCATGTTTCCCCCTGTACCGGGCCGTCTCTTAGCAGGCATTTTTGCTAGCTGTTGCTTCAAAGTGTTGCCTTTCTATGGGAATATATCAAGAAAGGATGTGTTACTAACTGTGTGGATAACACTTCACATGCCACACCTACATTACTGGTTTCCTTACAAGTCCAAACACAATCAGGACAGGACCTAGAGTACAACTAATACTGTATATGGTAGATAGCCTATTTTACTAAAAACAAAAAGGTAACTTTCTTATTTCCCCAAACAGGAATTAAAGCAATATACACAAGGCAAAAGGGCACAAGTGGCCGACTTTAAATACAGATCACCTGTGTCTGGACAACTAAAGTACTCTAATGTGTTATTACTTATTTAATACCACAATATTTTTATTATATAAGGGCAGAAATAACCATAAAACATCGGCAAAGGTGAGTACCACAATATGGTAGTGGTCTGGATGGGAGGGATCAGCAAGCAATCTCTTGAAAACTGCTAAATTAATATATAGATTTTTATACTGCACTTCAGATGTTAAACAAACAATGCTGTAACAGAGAAAGGGTAAGGTAAGTCAACTAAAACAAAAACACCACGCAATGTGCAGAGCAAGCTCCAACAATAAAATACAGGGGAGTAATTCAACAAAGCAGTAAAACTGTAAATGGACAAGTTCAAGTTATCAAGTAAAAGTACTAGTTTCCATAAAAAAAAATATAAAACTGCTGATTTTCACAGTTTAAGTGACACAAGTTAACACTCCAGCAAACAGAACTAACCACAAACAAATAAAAATAAAATAATGTGTCAGCTCTGTGTTTTTAAAACCTTAGAATTCACAATCACAACTAAAAGTGGAAGAATGGTATATATAACACAGGCGAGCAGTGGCAGGAACTCTGAGACAGGATGGAGTAACATTTCAGAGAAATAAAAATTGTCAAGATATAACAAAATGAATAAGAAATAACAGTAAAAAATAACTCACAATCTGTGAGCAATCTGTTTGCAAAAGGATAGAAATAGCCTGCACTGGTTTACACTCCTACCCTACCCTACCCCACTCAATTCCTTAAAAGACCCAGACAAACGTAAAACCTAATTAAACTAAGTATTATGCAAAAATCCACAAAATTAGAAAATGTTCCCTAGCAACACTAGGAAAAATGTTTTATATTTTGGAATAATTAGCTCTCAAAAACATGTTTCAAAGAGGTTTTAAAATGTTTTATTGGCTCTGATGCACCACAACATACTGCTGTCCAACTCAATATGCAGTAGAATGAGCTGTAAGCAAGCCTCATGTGATATTGGACCTATTTACCCACAATGCATAGCAAATGTTGCTTTTGTAGCAAAACATCACAGGGGAAATCAAAATTGCACCACAAGGCAAAATTTTAAGCATTAATGGGTGAAATTGGCCCACCAAAGCATTTTACATGAAATTTCGCTATTATGCAAAATCTGAAAACCAGGTGAAATTTTGTTGCACCTAGGTGAAACATTTTGCATAATTGTAGAATTACGCAAAATATTTTGCCTGGTGAAATATTTCAGTTTCACACACTACCATTGGCACAGGCCCTGAGACAAAATTAAGCAATTCAGGGATAGACCTGGCAATGAGACAACAGAAGCTGGCCTCGGATGCTGATGATGTGTTTGTGTACTTAGTTAATCCTGAGACAACTTTGCCTCACTTACGGAAAGCCCTAGCAGATTTTTGGAACTTAGCAGGACATAAGCTAAATATTAATTTAACAGAAGTGCTATACCTTAACTATAACCCCTCTTCTGCTACAAAGACTAGATTTGCATTTCATTGGGACTGTTCGTCCTTGAAATTTGTAGGAGTACAGCTTGCAGTGGACCATACAGAGTTTGTGTCACTTAATTCTGATCCACTAACTCGGCAGATTTTGGCAGACAAGGCAGCCTGGAAGAACTTATATGTCTCTTTAATATAATGGATAGGTTTTGTTCACATGAACCTTTTTCCTAGAACACTTTATTTTGCTCAAACCTTACAAGTCACCCCACCTCCAACCTACTTCAGAGAATTGAAAAAACATATTTCCAGCTACATATGGGATGGGAAAACCCTGTATCAGGTTTACCATTCTCCTGCTCCGAAAGTGGCTAGGTGGTCTTGCCCTCCCCCATCCTGCACAGTACAATACAGCAGTACAATTGCACGCTATCCTTTACTGCCTCTCTAGAGAGCAAAAGGTGCATTGCAAGTCTATTGAAATACAGGAGGAGGATGTACAGCATTTTAATAAACACGTATTAACTCAACCACCTCCCCCTCTCTATAACAGCAACAAATCCATATATGATTAATGTACTAATGGTCTTGAGGTTGCTTCTGAGTAATCCCAGGCTATAATCGACAAGATATTTACTATATTCATTACCCTGTTTGTCTACCTTCCTACAAGCCATGTTAGATCACATATACAGAAAATGGGAGAGGCTAGGCATTCATTTAAAGGAGTAGTATAGTCAAAATTTACAAAAGCATATGTTGTGCAGAGTGTTTTGATTTGCATGTGTAGTCCTGGTGTGTCCATCCCTTTGTTTGCTGTTAACATTTTTTTCTTTTTTTTTTTAAACATCTCTTTATTCATCTTTTGACAGAATACAAGACAGACATACAGTACAACAAGACCTGAAAGCCCAGGTACACAGCCCAAAAACTGACTGTGTAAACTATGTACACTACAACTATGTACATGCTCAGAGATGATATCCCCCCCCCCACCAAAACTAGCTTTAAGTCCAACAACACCCTTATATAAAGACAGCATCATAAGGCCAGTTACAAATCAGACCATTTCCCTTTAGTCCTGATATAGCTACCACGACCTGCTAGGTGTTCCTTGACCCCATTTTATAGGGATTGATTCCTCCTTGAGGGGTGACACCTCTCTGAGCCCCCAGAAAGAGAGAGAGTCCCTATCCCCCCCATCTTTGTAGCAGACCCAGTATTCTTATTTCCACAAGAGTCCCCAAGACCCCACCAGTCCGCCTTCAGGTATAACATAGTCCTCAAACCCCATTAGCATCTCTATATTCTCATTCCAGTTCAGCATGAGCTAATCACAGCCCAACAGACAGACACGGGTCCAGCCAAGTGGCCCCTACTGGGAGTAAATTGCCTCCAGCACCGCCCATCTTTTAGTATATAACCCTTTCCTCCCCTCTAAATATAGGTGTCTCTTGATCCTAGATAGGGCTCCAATAAGATCTCCCACCCAGTGATTGTACCCATAGAGTCGGTCATCTTTCCAGTGTTGGACCACATATGCTCTAATTACCATTGCCATCAAAGATAAAGGATATTTAGGTGTAACTCCCACAATTTGAGAAAAGTCCCCCAAAACGCATATCTCCGGTATTATGAACTCCGAGTAGTCCAACAATGGATCCATCCGCCTTTTATCTTCATCCCACAAGGGCCGTATTCTACTGCAATTCTGCAGCACATGTAATAAGTCTCCTCTCTCTAGTTCACATCTAAAACACAGGTCTGTCTGTCTGAGGCCTCGTTCACACAGTTTCACAGGGGTAAAATATAGATTAGAAGGAATAAAAAATTGTAGGCTCTTATGTTTAGGTATCACTATGTCTTTGGTGCTCTTCCATACATTAGCCCAATCAATGTTTCGAGGCACCAACTTATTGTCCCAATATGGCACTACTATAGGAGAGCTCGGCCCAAAAAAGGCCAGCAAAATTCTATAAACTTGCGACAGAGCTCTGGTTTTCAGGTCAATCTCCCTCAACTTGCCCCACTTAAATGAACGATCTAAAAGGTCCCCTGTTTTCTTTAGTGCCCCCTCAAGCACCGATGGGAGTTGCAATCTATGGAAAAAAGGCATTCTATCGCACTGCACTGGAAGGGCTACCCTATTGTCCTGGATGACCTCCTTTAGCCTTAAGCCTGACACCCAGTTAGCCCATTTCCCTCTAATTACCTTGTTACCTATAGTTAAGTTGGGGTTGCCCATAAGTGGATGTTCTTGGGCCCTCATTTGCTCTTTTCTCTGGGCCGCAGTCAAAAACAACCACCAAGCTTCTGCCGGCTTCAGAATTGGGCTTCCCACCTTCTGTTTAACACAAGCAGCTAAATTAGCATATAAGGGCGCCTCCGGAGATAGGCCTGCCTCTCTCAATGTTTGAGTTTCTAAATGTAGCCAATCTGGAACGTAGACTTCTCCCTCCATACTCCTACCCCACTGAGCCATTAAACCCAACTGACCTGCCACGTAATACAATTGAAGATCTGGTAGCTTGATTCCTCCCAGACCCAGAGGAAGTCGTAAATCATTATATTTTTTCCTGGGTGGTTAACGGTCACACAGAAAATCTGAAATGAACTTCTTAATCAGTCTAAACCATTTTTTGGGGATACTATATGGGGCTACGTACACCGGGTATAGCAGCCTCGGCAACAGGTTCATTTTAATGAGCCCAAGCCTGGCCATGAAATTAAGGGGCAGCTTATTCCATCTTACTAAATCCCCCCTAATAGCTGAAATTGTCTCCTCCATATTTTTTTCGGCCCCTGCCTCATAGTCCCTTGTGATCCATATGCCCAGGTATCTCATCCTATCTGCCATCCACTGGGTTCATAACTGGGCAAAGTCTGCCCTATATACATGTGGCATCAGGGGTAAAATCTGAGTTTTAGCCAAGTTTAATTTATAGTTCGAAACTTTAGCAAATCGCTCAGTTAGTTCTCTGATCCTCTTAAATCCGTCCACCGGGTCTCTTAGGTGCAGTAGGACATCATCTGCAAAAACTGAAAATTTAAACTCCCTTCCCATTATCTCTACCCCCCTTATCTGTCTGTCATTACTAATAGCTCTCAGCGGGGATTCTAAATAGATATTGAACAGTATCGAGGAAAGAGGGCATCCCTGATGCGTCCCATTTTCTAAATGTATTTCCTGCAAAATATAACCATTGCACAGGACTCTTGCTGTAGGTGCAACGTATAAGTTTTTAATGCCCTTCAGAAGGCCCTCAAGGAAGCCCATCCTCTCCATTGTAGCAAAAAGAAAAGAATGAGAGACCCTATCAAATGCCTTCTCAGCATCAAGTGATATTAAAGCTATAGGAATCTGAGAGTCCACTGCATAATTCAGGATATGGTGAAGTTTCCTCAATGTGTCATGAGCCCCCCTCCCTGGTATAAACCCCACTTGCTCCTGCTAATTATATCAGGTGCTACTTGCCAGATTCTATTAGCCAGTATTTTGGTAAGAATCTTAATATCCTGGTTCATCAATGCAATGGGCCTATAGTTGGCTGGCTCATCTTTAGGCTTACCCGCTTTAGGGATTAATGTAATATAAGCCTGGTAGAGGGGAGAATGGAGCACCTCTTCCTGCATTATAGTATTGTAAAAGTCCTGGAGTATGGGCAATAAAGTCTGAATAAAGGTCTGATAAAACTTCACTGTAAGGCCGTCCAGTCCCGGTGTCTTACCCCCGGGCAGAGATTTGACAACCTCTACAATTCCTGCTGCTCCTATGGAAGCTGCCAGTTCCCTAGCCTGTAAAGGGTCTATCACGGGCAAAGGTATTTCCTCCAGGAATGTCTTAATCTCCTTCTCCCCTACCGTATTCCCAATCTGGTATAAATACTTAAAGTACAGCCCAAAAGTATCTGCTAGCTCCTGGAAATCCATAATTAACTTCCCATCATATCGGATAGACATCACCATTCTACTCGCCTCCCACTCCCTAACTCTAGCCACCAGCAGTTGACCCGGAACATCTCCTTTCAAGAGATATTTAGCTTTAATCTTTTCCAACCAAAAATCCATCTTGCCATAGGCCATGTCCTCCAGCTCACACCTTAAACTTCTAAGTTCCCCATCAATTTTCTCTGAGGACCCCTCTAAAGGTGTCAAGTAGCTAATAGCCCTTAGAATAAAATCCTCCTTTGCCCTCCTCTGCCTATTTTTCTGAGCTGCCAACTCCTGAGCCACCCCTGCAAAGGTTACTTTGCAAGCTGGCCAGGCCAGTTTCCTGTTTGTCATCGTGGGTAATTGTTGCTGAATAATTTCCAGCAGGGCTCTCTCAAGCTTGTGTTTAGTCACAGTTTCAGACATTAACGAATTGCTTAATCTCCAATGAAAAGGTCTGGGTGGGCCTACTTTCGGTTCCCAGACTAATGAAATTGAGGAATGGTCTGAAAAAATTCTACCTTCCGTTGTCAGCTCCCTAATCCCCATAAGTACCTCCCTATTCACCAGAAAAAGTCAATATGAGATTGAGTCTTGTGTACCACTGAGTAAAATGTCATACTCTTGCATCCACCTGTGTGAGTCCGTGCTGGGTCTACCAGAGCCAAAGCCTCTAACAGCTTATTCAAGGCTATTTGGGCCTTTGTTAAAGGTCCTCTCGCTGGTGGAATCCTATCCTTACAGTTATCGGCATAAGCATTCCAATTTCCTGCCAAAATAAGAGCATACAAGCTGGCCAGGCCAGTTTTCTGTTTGTCATCGTGGATAATTGTTGCTGAATAATTTCCAGCAGGGCTCTCTCAATCGGCATAAGCATTCCAATTTCCTGCCAAAATAAGAGCATACCCCGGTAGGCCAACTACAGTATATCCCTCTCTATCGATGCAAAAAACTCTGCGTTGGAAGGCGTCAGACCGTATATGGAAGCCACTGAGGTGGCCCTACCATAGAGCAAGCCCGAGATATAAACCCCTCTATCATCCTCTCTTGTAACCACCTGTTCAACACTATACATACAAGACTTCCTAATTAATATCGCTACTCCTCCTGACACCCTCTCATAGCCTACCCCAAAAACCTGTCCCACCCATAATCACTTAAGGCTATTCAGTTCCGCTGTCAAAAGGTGTGTTTCTTGTAGAGCCACAATATGATCTCCCAGATGATCCAAATGCCTCATGATCACCAGTTTTTTGCATCTATCACTGAGCCCTTTGACATTCCATGAAATCAATTTAATAATCGCCATTAACAGTGCCAAGGACTTATATTGGGACAGTTGACTCTTGAAACCCTGTCTGAGCCTGCATTCCTAATGTCTATCTTAAGGAACTCTCTCTTTTTCTCCCACGCCAATCCCTCCCTCCTGACCCCCTGCCCTCTATCCCTAGATCGCTCGCCCTCTAGTCCTCGGGTCATCGATGAGCTCCCCCCCCATGCCGCTCTCCTGCCCTCCATGTCCTTCTCCTCTCCGAGATCTCTTAAAAACACTGCAAAACGGGGGGGTTACGTGATGGCAGCTTAGGCTCTAGCAGCGTTTTCTCGGAGCTCCGTTCCCCATCTAATTCATTTTATTTTATAACCGCTTCATGTATCGGCTTTCACTCGCTAGTCTCTTCTAAAGACTCTACCTCCGTTCTGGTGCGCTAGACGATCAAGTTTATGGAGGCATACATGAAAAAAGCTCCCCCTCGGCATTCTCCACCTCGAACGCCAGAGAAGGAGAAGGCCGCCAAGCGACCTAAGCAACAGCCTACTAGCTTGATTAAGATGCCTACAGGGGAGGCGGCTCTCACCGAGAGCAGATTTCTGGAGGTCATGCAGCCGCTTCAAACTGTGATTGCTACTATTACTGAGGATCTACAAGATATTAAAAGCTCGGTGGAGGTGCTATCAAGACGGGTTAATGACTCGGAAGCCAGAATTGTTTCCCTGGAAAAGAAACAAGACAAGGTGGATTTGGAGGTGATCAATATGAGACGTAAGATGAAAAACCTGGAAGATAAACTAGAGGATCTGGAGGGGTGCAGTCGTCGGAATAATTTGGTTATCTTAGGAATTCCAGAAAAGGAGGAAGGGAGTGGGATAATTAAGTTTCTGCAGAGACTTTGCACTAAAGTAGCTGGCCCCTCGCCGGGTGGAGGGGAGTATGTCATAGAGCGAGCCCACAGAGCCCTTCGTCCCCCTCCTTCTCAAGGTCAGCTGCCTAGACCAATTATTTTCAAGCACCTGAATTACCTGGATAAACAGCATATCCTGGATAAATCTAGAAGTATTGGGGAAGTTACTTGGGAAGGGAAGAAAATCCTTATTACCCAGGACCTTCCGCATTCAGTGCGGTTAAAATGGCAGGAGTTCCATCCCTTAGTCTCCAAGTTGGTTGCCACCTCTAAGCCATTTAGGGTAAAATACCCTGCCATCCTGATTGTTAAGAAAGAAGATAAGTGGCTTTCGTTCGAATCACCTGCCCAAGCCCTTCCAGAGCTCAAAAATATCTTTCCTGACCTCTTCAAGTAAAGGCAGGAGTTCTGTGACCCAGTTGACATGTTGATGTTGTGTGCTTTATTTAGATTTAAGCCTCCTGAACTCTGGTTTTGCTTCAGTGGAGCATGCTGGACTCTTAACCACTTCCTGGCAAAGTCGAAGTTGGGGTATTAACATTTATTGGTCCCTAGGGCACAGTGCCTTTCGCCTCGATCCTTGTGCGAGGAGGAATTCTTCTGTTGGACTGGACCTGCAAGAGAATATTTTAACAACCGAACGGTCTCTCTGTCATGCCTGCTGTTTTTGCATTGTCGTTCTCTTTTATATGTCTCCGAACATGAGACTTGGTTAAAGGTTCAATTAAGTTGTAGATATAAAAATATATATATTTTTTTCCCTCTTCTCGTCCTATAGCTCAGTGTCCGGTGATGGACTTGGATGTCAATCTAACCTTGCACAAAATAATGATACTTGTCGGGGACTATACAATACAATACGGAGCTAGATCTGATGGACTGGTCTTTGACCACTTTTCACTAGTTTGGTGTCTTTATCTCTACAGGATCCAAGTTAACTGTTGACTGTTAATTATCCTAGCGGGTTGTGGGGTGTTTTTTAAGGGTGCAGTTGTTTGGGTCCTGACGGAGTGGGGGGGGGCTCCGGGGAGTATAACTGTAGAGTTTGAACTGCTATGGTATTAATCATGTGGCATAGTTGGTTTGGGAGTGCAGTTGAGCTGAACTGGGGTTTGTTAGCTTTGTTAGGACTGGAAGCTTATTGGTTTCTTGATTTTGGGGGAGTATTCCGAATATTAGTTCAGTGGGTGGGGTTTTTGACTACACACTACGGGGGGCCATTGATTCCAGCTGAAGTTGGGCTTGATTTTACTTTATTAGCAGAGCCCTGGTCTTTTCGGCTAAATGGATTGTGTATTTTGGGTCTTCTTCTCCTACTTGGCATTATTATAGGCCATGGTTAGTCACTACACTTTTATTATTTGGAATGTTAAGGAGCCAAGGACCAGGTCAAGAGGCAAATCATCTTAAGACATCTCGTACAGTTGAGGGCTCAAATTGTTTTCCTGCAAGAAACACACCTAAAGAAAGAGGATATCATCTCTTCAAAAGAACAGGGGTAGGGCAAGTTTTTGGGGCCGGTGTATCCTCGAATAAAGGGGGAGTAGTTATCCTTATAGCCAAAAATGTTCCTTTTAAACTGGTTCAAGAAACTTGGGATCCGGAGGGTCGTTATGTTGTTGTGCATGGTCTTTTAGAATCCCATTCAGTTTTTCTTGGCTCAATATACGGTCCAAATTGCGATTCCCCATCTTTTTTCGTGTTGGTTACTTAGTATCGTGGTGTCTGATCCACCTAAACTCACTATTCTGGGAGGGGATTGGAACCTAGTGCTCCAATTGGAACTAGATAGATCCGGCTGTGAGAGGCGAGGGTTATCCCCAGCACAAAGAGTGCTGAAAGATCTCATTAGGGATGCTGCTGTAGTCGATATTTGGAGGGTCTTAAATCCAACACTCCGGCAGTATTCCTTTTTCTCTGCTGCGCACAGGACATATTCCCAAATAGACTACTTTCTTATTAGTTCTTCGCCATACCTGGTGTATCACAGGCAGAGATATCAGCCAGAGTATTGTCTGACCATGCCCCAGTGAGCCTGGAATTCTGGTTGGGAGCAGGGAGTAAACGATCACCCCAGTGGAGGTTAAACAGCCAGATACTGAGAGACGAGAATTCTCTGAGGCAGATAGTAGATTTCATTGCTACCTTTCTCAACAGTAATCAGGGCTCAGTGACTAAGTATGACTTAATTTGGGCCGCCTTAAAATGTTCCTTAAGGGGAGAGCTGATAAAAATGGCCTCCTTAAGGGCGCGGTCCCAAAGAGCTCAATTGGACTCCCTTCTGGTCTCAATCAAGGATCTAGAGCATAGTCTGTCCTGGACCTCTACGGCCGAAAGCTGGACCAGACTTTACCAATTACAAGCCAAATATGCTGATCTTGTTTCCCAAAGAGCGGAGTTAGCCCTCCTAAGGACCAAACTTAGATACCTAGATGCAGGGGGAAAGAGCTAGTAAGTTGCTCGCCATGTGCATCCGTCAGTTGGACTCCTTGCAATTCATCGCAGGAATCTGCATAGGAGGAGACAGTCGGGTCTGTACCGACCCTTTGGAAATGGCGAAAGCCTTCGGCACCTATTTCCAGGGCTTGTACAATGTTGACCCAACCCAACGGCCCTCTGATACGGACATTAATTTTTCCCTCAGCTCGGTCAACCTTCCTAAAATCACTGATGCAGAGGTGGCTTGTCTAAGTGCTCCAGTTTCTCTCGTTGAAATACAGCAAGCTGTACAACAGATGCCCCTAGATAAGTCCCCGGGGCCAGACGGCTTACCTAGTAATTTTTACAAGGCCTGTCTCCCGGTAATTGCCCCTGTCCTGAAGGAAGTATTTGTGTATTGGTTCAATAATGGGGTTTCAGACCCTAGGTTTCAAGAAGCCACGGTCTCTTTAATTTTAAAGCAAGGGAAAGACCCGTTATGCATGGATAGTTATCGCCCCATTTCCCTTACTAAATACGGATGTTAAAATACTGGCCAAAATCCTAGCAAATAGACTCTCAAAAGTCATGGGTAGGTTGGTGAGTCGAGAACAAGTTGGATTTATGGCTGGTAGGTCCTCTCAAGATCACTTGAGAAAGTTACTACACCTTCTGGCTTTGCCGGATTCTGAGATACCAGCGGTTCTAGTGTCACTCGATGCTGAAAAGGCATTCGATAGGGTCTCCTGGGATTTCCTATTCGCCACCTTAACATCATTCGGCTGCGACAGAATTTCAAAGATGGGTCCATCTCTTATACCAGTTTCCCTCGGCCAGGGTTAAATGCAACGGAGTACTGTCCCCTTCATTTAATTTAGCCCGGGGCACAAGGCAAGGTTATCCTTTGTCCCCTTTGCTCTTTAATTTATACCTAGAACCGTTATTGAGCAGGTTAGCAATGAATGCAGCCATAAAAGGAATTTGAGTGGGGAATGCCAGGTACGCCTTTTCAGTATATGCAGATGACATACTGCTCCATGTTGAGGAACCAGACATCTCAATCTCAGCTACTCTAACTGAGATTGAGAGCTTTTCTAAAGTCTCCTATTATAAACTGAACCGGCCAAACGAAGATACTCTGTTAAACAGTAGAGTCATTAAGGCCAAACTTTCCATCTTCGCCTCTCCTGGGAAGCAAAATCAGTCACATACCTGGGTATCAAGATTCATAATACTTTGAATTCTATTACCAGGACTAATGTTGGCAATTTAGTTAATACAATAGGAAGGATTTGGAGAGGTGGCGGTTGCTTCCTTTCTCCTTTGGGGAGGCTTAGTATTGTTAAAATGAATGTTCTACCAAGGATAATGTATCCCTAGGTATGTTAGGGTTTTATTTGCTGAAAAGATGGTTCTCTAAACTACAAAGCGCCGTCAGTACCTTTTTGTGGAACAAAAAGAGAGCGCGTAGATCGTACATAAAATTGACGGCTCCAAAGTTAAGAGGATGCCTGGCCGCCCCTTCTTTCTTCCTTTATTATGCTGCACAGCATAAGTAAACTAGTTCACTGGAGTGGGGAGATTGGGCATCAGGAATACAGACCCTTGTGAGTAGACATAGAGCAGCACTTGGCTACACAGGTTAATTGCTCTCTGAGGGCCCTCCTATTTGTCTCCCCATCGGCTATTCCCAAGGTCTTTCGAGGGAACCCGATAGGTTGGTCGTTAAAAGCCCTCCATCAGATACAGAACTATCTGTCTGTAAAGTGGTACCTTTCGGCTGACCAGCCCATTATTGGTAATCCACATTTTAAAGTTGGAGGTGCCCCTCTGTCTTCTACTTTTTGGCCTAAATTAAATGATGTTAGACTTTCAAATTGTTGGTCAAATGGGAAACCACTCCCTTTTGAATACTTTCAAAAGTCTTTTGGGGCCTCGGGTAAGGAGGTGTTTAAATATTTACAAGTTAGCAATGCCTTATCCTCCTTTTTCTCCGGTTTTCACCGATAGATCCAGTGACAGAGACCTTTCTCGCTTATTCATAAAGCCTCCCAACCACGTTCAGTTTCAACCTATACAAAACTCTTCAGGAATGGGATTCTAGATTACCATCAGGTATCTGTTATTATTGGTCAAAGGATTGGGTATTCGGAGGATCCTCATTGTATGGAGCTCTGGATATCCATGTACAGGTATAAAACAAGACAGACTGAGGCTAATGCACTTCAACATCATGCACAATATTTACTTTACTCCGTCAGCTATGTAAATACGGGGCACTGACAACGCTTTTTGTGCAAAGTGCAAGAGGGGTATCGGCACCTATATCATATGATTTGCTATGCCCCTGTGTGCAGGCTTTGGCATTCTATCGCTAACATCCTTGACCCTGTCCTTGGCTTAGGTGCTTTGTTTTACACCTGAAATTTGTCTAATTAATCTCTTTCCTTTGGGTGTTACAAATTTAAGCGCCCATATGTAAACTTGTTGGCTACAGCTAAATTAATAATTCTGAGACACTGGGTTGACGACAAAGCCCCCACTCGATCGAGTGGTATAAAGAAACATGTTGGCCTTGCAGCTGGAGAGACATATTGCCTGCATGCAGGGTAGACCCGAAGCCTATACTTTACTTTGGGGCTCCTTGGAGGCCCTCTTGATGGCCTGGAAGCCTTGAAAATTATACTTCTTATCTCGTTGTAAACTAAGGTTATCTAGCGTGTGTAGTCCGGGGGGGGAGAGGGAGAGGGAGGGTTGGGTTGTCTCGTTTTGTTGTTCACTGTTATGGTACATTGTTCTGTGATTATTACTGGGTATGGCCTTGATTTTTTGAAAGTTTAATAAAACTGGTTTAATAATAAAAAAAAAAAAAACACTGCAAAACTTCTACTGAGCCGTTACTCTATTCGCCCTATCCTTTGACTCCTTTTTCCCTGAACCCTCAACTAATCAACTAATCGACCTTCCACCCCATCTCTACACGTGCCCCCTGACCGGTCACTCAGGAATGACCTTCCCACTTCTCAGGCATTGTAAGCCATAGTGATCTCCAACCCTAACTTTAACTATTGGGAGACATATCAGGCTAATCTGTCCTCCCATCTGTAGTCCCCCTAAATTGAGGATTTCCTCAGTTTCTATCCACTTGACCCTGATCTCTGTCCCCTCTCACCTATCCCGCCCCACATAGCCCCCTACCACCCGCCATTACCTTAGCAAAACTGCCAAGGGCACCTTTACATTTACTAACCCCCCCCCATCCTAGGGCAAATATCCCTCAGGTGTATCATTATACTCCTGGCTCATATCCTGAACCATTCTCTAGTCGACTCTTTTTTCCTTCACCAGAATGGTCAGGATAGAAAGGAGCAGGGGTGGTCCCCAAGGCCATTAATAAAGAAGTAGGAGAACAACATAGTCCCACAGAGATATCCTAAAAAAAAAGCCCATTCTCAGAGGTAGGGCAAACCTCACTGTTCCAGATCCCCCTCGAATATATCCTCTATGTCCCCCTTTTAACTCTAGCTTACACTTTTCGTGCTCTATAACATCGACTTGTTCCTTCAAGCCCCTATTATAGTTAGTGTCCCTCAAACGCTGGCTCCCTTCTATATGTTCCACCTCAGGGCCCCACCCACAGCCCTCTTGGTTTTCTCCCTCAATCCCTACATCTGTCCCCCTTAACGCTTCCACCTTACCTGGCAAGTTCCCTAGCCTCCATTTGTGTCCCAGTATTAACCCCCCCGTGCGCACTTCCTTCAACCGTTCCATTCCTTCCCCAATCTTGTGGCAAATTAAGTTGCACACCCCTCACCTTGGTTTCCTCTTGTTAAGCTCATATTCACCCATAACCATTTCCCTGCCCCTATCTCTGTGTCCATATTTTGTAGCAACCAGTTAAAACTTTAGGTTCAACCATTTAAAATTAAATTTAACAAACTTAAGTTTACCCAGCTTGATAATTCAACAGTCTCAGTCCAATGAAAACTCCTCATAACTCTCCTGTTCATCTCAGGCAACTCAACTGGATGCTCTGAATAAATCCAGCAGTTCCACTCGTAACCTTTCCAGTGCATCTTTAGCTGTGAGGTATCTCTTCTCCCCCACTTGTAACTGGACCACCAAGATAGCAGGATACTGGAGCCGGAATTTAATACCAGCCAGATATAGCTTCTTTTAATTTCCACATACTCCTTCTGTTTACTTCTAACTGATGGCGTTTGATCTTGAAACATCTACAAGGTGGCGCCATTCCACTGTATTGCTTTCTTTTGCCTTGCTGAAGCCAACACAAACATTTTTTTCATGTAGTTGAGAAAGCGCATTATAATTACTCGGGGTCTTGCTCCTGGTGGTGGCACCTCTCTCAGAGCCCTATGCGCTCTCTCTAAATTATAGGCTTCACCATATGGCATGGGGCCGAACAGTTTAAGCAGCATATCTTGCATGAAAAGAACACAATCCAAACCTTTTGCTCTCTCAGGAAGCCCAGCCAGAATCAGATTATTTCGTTGGCTCCTCTACTCTTGCTCTTCCAACCTTTCTTCCAATTTTTTAATTTGTTTTCTGACCATCACAAGCTCTTGTTCCATTATTAATACTTTTCTTTCCTGTGATGTGATCCAGACCTCCGCATCTCCCATCCTCTGAGCTAGTGACTGCAGCGCAGGCTTAACAGCTGAAAAATCTACTACTAGCCCCTGCAGCAAGTGTTTAATTTCTTTTTTTTTTTCATTTATTATTTTTCCACCCAAGCTGCCTTCCTCCTGGTACTTTTGGCCCGGTCACGGACCCCGGACTTCCACTCCTTCAAATCGGCCTCGGGCCCTCTGATACCCCATGGCTTACCCCCCACGGTGGGGCTGCGGCACTCCCCCTGCATGCCGCAGTCTTCGGGCTAGGTCAGAGAGCTGGCCTGAGGAGCTAATTGAAGCCGTGGCGGGCTTCATTGAAGGAGGCTGGCAGCTGTCTGTTTTTCCTCTTTCTGGAGGAGGCGGGGTTGTGCAATGATGCCTGACATCTGCCTCGCCTCCTGTACGAGTAGTGCCAGTGGCTTGTGTGACTCTTGGCTCCGCCAGGGGTAACGATGCCTGGGCACTTCCCTCACCTCCTCGAGAAGGAGAGAGCAAGTCCATAGGATGCTCTATCCTTCTCCCCCGGCCAGCCCTCCAGTGACCCTGGTCCGTTCCCGAACCTGGGTCACCGGCGTCGCATGTGGAAATCCAACCGCTGCACCGACGGGCCGGCTAATAAGTGTTTAATTTCTTGAATGTCTTCATTACTTGATCTAGCCCCCCCCCTTGTTCTCCTGCCTCCTCTTCATGATCATTGGGGGTGGGGGATTGTGGCTTTGGCCTTTTAGAGGCTGGAGATCTCCCCACCAGGGGTTCTGTTATCTTGGGCTCCATTGCAACTCTTTATCGCGGCTGAGCGTTACTCGCAACTGCTCCTCGGAAGCGGTAACTTCAAACCGCCAGGAATCCCCTTTTTCCTTTAGATCGCCACCGATCAGGTCCGCCAGCATCATGTAAGTTGAGAAAGGGTTTAATTAAGTAGATCTGACTAATCCCGAAGAGATTTACACTTTTAAAGTAGTTTTGGGCCTCGGAGCAGCTCGGGAGCCGTCCTGCTCGACTCAGCTCATCACGTGCTCCAACATTTTTTTTTCTAAATTAGCCTGCTAGCTATATGGTAGTTTTATAGCCCCTGAGGATCTCCATCTTATCAAGGTTTATTGTTCTTCTTCTTCCTACAATACTTCCTATCCCATGTGGCAGTGATGCTTCAGGGACTATTGGTTCAACAAGTACTAGAGATAGAAGCTTGCTGTTCTGGCCTTCACTAAATAGATTTAATTCAATATTTTTGTGTTCTGTGTGTGTATGTCAGATCTAGTCAGCAGAAGTAAATGTTTTGCTTTCAGAACTTTTCATTTTATCAAACTACATGCAGCTATAAATAGCACACAGATCACCCAAGCTCATTAATGCCATAATTAGTAAAGACTCCAGTTGTTTTCTTACATAACCTACTCAATTAGCCCTCAAGTATTTTCTAAACTGTAAATTTAGCCATTGATGAGCATTGAATAAGGAAAGTTACTTAATATCATAGCTCTGCTGTTGTAAATTGACTAAAGCAGCAGTTGCTGAATCCATGGTCAAGAATGCAACACTGTCATGTGGGACAGGAGGCATTGTAGGAGCAAAAAAAGCAATAAACCTTGCTATGATGGTGATCCCCAGGGGCCATACAGCTATCGTACTATAAAACTAGCAGGCTAATTTAGAAAAAACTCCCAAGAGCAGACAAATAGAAACAGCGCCCCAATGGAAATGTTACATCTTACCTGGGCTATTCTGGATAAATAAATTGTAAAAATAATATTTGGTACAACTAGCAGCTAGGAGTAACATAGGTGCAGAATAGTACAATTAAAAATGATGCAAAAAATGGAATAAAATAGTGCAGTAAACAAAAGGCATCCAGATGTCATTAGCAAAGGTGAAACTGCATTGCACAGAGAAGTAATAGAACAATAACAGGACAAAACACATGTCTGTAGTTTGTCATTCTCAATCTATACTTAGATGTACAAGCCTGTTTAAAGATGATATATGTTTTGGGTAGGTCTTGTCAGCCTGCCTATCACATGGATTTGAATACTTATTTTGCACTATGATTCAGGCTTTACAATGTACAGTATGTGTGTGATTTGAGGAGCTACACATAAAAAAAAGTTGTGCTGACAATTCTGCAAAGTCGATAAACGCATACGGTTATGAGAGTGGTAAGAACAGAACAGTGATCAGTAATTATAAAGTTGAACTAGAGCAGGAGGTGGGGGATGAGTAATGTAATTTTTACGTAATTTCTCCCTTACTGATGCAGTCTTGCAGTTGATGTCAGTGATCATCACCCCCAGCTGCTTTTAATAATTTTATTTGCAGTCCTTAAGTTTGTGGAAGGAATCATAGTTTTGCCCTACAAGGTGGCCAGCTGAGACCTTTCACTTCCCAATAGTGCTTACATGCCTCTGCACTCAGGCACATAACGACATGTGGCCAGGGAGAGCACGGGGGCATTCCCCATCAGCTACTACAATATGTGAGTGGTAGCTGATGTAAACAACATTGGAAAATCCCTTTAAGTGAGCTGTTGTGTGGGCATTGGAACAGCAAGGAAGTGAAAGAAGGAGAGTGCGTGCGTGTATGTGTATGTGTGTTTGTGTGTCTAAGGGGTAGTGGTGAGCATGTTAATAGGAGAGAATGCAACAGCATGCCAGAGCTGTTTTTTTATTATAAAAATGTATTTTATGAAGCTTTTTCCCCCTGCCTATGTGTCCTTTGCACAAGTGTGTGCATGTGGAGGCATGTGTATGCCGAGCACTGCAGGACACCCCACCCTACCGGTCGCTTCTACCCACCTGCATTGCCACTGGGCCTCCACCTGGTGATGGCGGGAGTGTGGGAGGGTGACTCCTCACCAAGAGAGAGGAGTGCCACAGCTCAATCCTGCTCCCCCTCTCCCCGGTGCTGAGACCCCAAGGTCATTCCCAAACCTGGGTCACCAGCATGTGAGGTGTGGCATCCAGCATCACAACCCTCAGTGTCACCGGGCCACACACCAGAGCTTTTAAGGTCTGTAAAATAATGAAAAGTCAATGCCTGAGGTTTGATGGTTGGGAAAAACCAACCACACACACTTACTGGGCTATATAAACCCTTATTTGGAAGCGTCATTATTTTGCTGCCACCAGAGGCTCTAGTACACTCCCTCAATAGTTACTGTTTTCCTTTTGGCTGTTTTGGGCCTTTCTGTTTTGTTTTTGCCTTTACCTTCTTCTTGGTCTGTGCCTTCTGAAACTCTCTGATTCGTATGTTTTGCCATCTCTAGCTGAAGCATTATGCTTTCTGCTTTTCTCTAGGACAGCCACTCTTGCTGCTCTTGTGTCCATATTTAGTTTCTGTGCTTACCTGCAGTGTCTTTTCAGTGTGCTGACTCAATTCTATGTGCTGCCTCTGTTATGTTGTTATGTTTTGTTTCTGTTTTCTCAGCCTGTTTTACTGTCTATTCATAATCAGCAGTAGCAAACATTTCAGCACCATTCCTCATTATGCCTTGCATTTCAGCAGCTGCAAGCACTTAAATCCCAACTATTTCAACCTATCATTCTCAGTCATTCAGCCATCAGTCTGTCTGTTTTAGTATTTTCACTACAGTCATAGTTGTACTGCAGCTTCCTGCAATTCCTGCTCATGACTGAGTGTTCACAGTGATAATGGCCTTTGATATACTTTCTTATATCAGTACCATGTCAGTCAGTTCATTTTCTATCATACCAGCCATTCTTCAGTAGTTCTTGTTCAGTCTAATTAAATCTATCATTTGTTCCTTCTGCATCATCATGCAATCAGTCTATTTTTGCATCATGCTATCAGGCTCTACAAATGCATTACTACTGGCCATTATCATATTCTAAATCCTGCTCACTTGCTCTCCTTGAAGTCCACATCTTGAGGGTGAGTGTCTCACTGCACGGGGTCCTATTCAGGCCACTTATCTGTTTATGGGCAGACTAGGTGGGCCAAGTGGTCCTTATCTGCCGTCAAAGTCTATGTTTCTCTGTTTCTTGTAGAGTAACCTGGCAGTCTCACCAAGTGGTGAGGAGGTCCAACACTCAAGGGAAACTCAGTTGTGCAGACCCATGATCAGCAGCACCTCACAGTATATTATTTAACACATCAGCTGCTGGAGGCTGTGGCCCTAAGCCCACATGGATTTCTATAGTTCTGTAGACCATGTTGGCAACACCCTCAAATGATGTTCTCTCTGTATCTGCCTAAGGTCCACCTACTCTCATTCTATATGCCCTTCCTTTAATTTTCAGTGAAGTATAGACTTCCTTATGGCCTTGAGGCTTTGTTCTAGTCTTTTAGCTGTTGCTACTATCCGCATTCCATATTTTATGGGGTGGTGTTCCTTAATGGGTTCTTCCTTTAGCTGTGAGATTGCTGTGCAGTACTTCCAAAATGTTATCTCCATTAAAGTTACGCAGCAAGAGTTATCACTCCAACAGTTTTCTCCTGAGTTGGAATTCTAAATTAGCAAAGTGAACCTTAATAAGAGTACCCATGCCTGGAGGGATGGCAGCCAAGGCCATGTATCCTCAGAGATTTCCTCCATTTATTTTTTTTCTTTCTCTCATAAATGCTAATGGCCAAAATGTAGCTTCTATTATAACTTTGTCCCTGGTAGTAGGATTTCTGCTGTAAACTGGGGTCAGATGGTGGCTCACCTTATCCTATGATCCTGCCATTCCCTCTTTCCTCTGGAAGTCACACTTCTGTCTGCTATCACTGATCAGCAGGCATCAGCTGTCTATGACATCACATTGATCTTGTGTGTTTGGAGCTCCTGCTTCACATTTCTTTTGGGTTCCTTCCTAAGGTACCTGTAGCCAAAATAACCACATTCCCATGGCACCTGTAGGCGTGGAGCCCTGCTCAAGAATGCTCATTTGCATTCACAGTACCTGGACAGGTTGGTAGCCTATAGGTGACAGAGAGTGTGAATGGTTGAGGTGACAACTCATGATAGTCAAAAAAATCCAGTCATAGAACTAGCTTTTGACTATCAACATGTTATACAAGTATTACTCCATACTGCAGCTGCAGTTGCCCATGGCATGAAAAGGCAATGCCTGAGATTTGATGGGTGGTAGCAACCAGTAACATCTCCTTCCTGTGCTACATGAACAAGGTTCCTCTAGCCTCATTCAGAAGCTCTGTTTCTTTGCTCTCACTGTCCACCCCTCCTGCTCTGGTGGCTCATTGCTCTCCTTGGGTTCCTGCCTAAGGTACCTCTAGCCAAAGAGATCATGTCCCCACAGCACTTCTAGGGGTGGGGCCTTCCTCAAGATATTTTCTTTGCAGTCACGGTACCCCAACAGGGTGGTAATCCCTCAGGGGACAGAGTATGTGAATGGCCAAAGTAAAAACATATGACAGTCAAACAACTCAATCATACAATGCAACTAACCTTCAACTATTAACATAATGCACAAGCAGTACTACACACTGTGGTTGCGTAAACCCATTAAATCTTACAAAAGAAGAGACAAACCAGGTAAGAAGAGGTGTTCTAGACTTTCTTTTAGTATTATATATCTCTTTGTGTTGTATTTGTCTATGTGTGTGGAGGAGTGGGTGGAAGTTACTAAATGTGGCTACATTTTTTTTAAAGTGTTGGCAAGTTAGAAGGGCCAGGACTTTTTACTTTACCAACATGGCTGTCATAACCATTTTATTAAACATTTTATTGGAGTGATGGGCACTTGAAGTACTTCATTCTGGTGCTGGAACAAGTTCAAATCCATTGGCTATCACCCTACAAATGCACAGGCTGTGGACCTTTTCAGCTAATCAGGTCACAGACTGTTCCTCTCCCATTTTATAAGTGCAGATTAAGAGAGAGAGAGAGAGAGAGAGAGAGAGAGAGCAGTGGTTAGCAATTAGCAATTCCGACACTCCAAGTAGATACATGTCAAGGGATATTTATGTGCTGCCTGGTGCATTTATACAAAGGAATAATACAATATGTATACAGAAGAGCATTAGAATTTTCATTTCTGAGGTAATTTATGCTTAACCAAACCAGTAAAAGGCCCTTGAGCCATGTGAAACTTTCACACACATGAGCCACTGGTCAGATCAGCATCTTCAATAGGAGTTGTAGAATAGTATTGGAATGTTTTTGTTCGCCCTTGCACTTGTGCAAAATGAACATATTGTGATGAGAGTGGGTTGTGAGAGGTGTGCCACTGTCAACTGAGTACAGGGCAGACTGCAAGGGGCTCATTAGTGTCAGACCAATCATCAGCCAGGCTGATCATGCCTTCTGGTCTTACTGCGTGGAAACTTCATTTAGTTCAAAAGAGAGAACTGGTCCAATCACAGGGTGGCTCTTTCCCTTTGATCTGCATAATACTGCCCAGCGAGCACTGCTGATCACATCATGATTAGCCTGCTGTGGTCCTCCAATGTAATTTGAAAAAAGTAAACCATCGCTTATTCCCACCCATCCATTCCATCTTAATTTTCTGATATAAGGGTACCCAATCCCCGGTGCTGGCTACTACTCCCACATCACATGTTTTCACTGTAAGACACTGGGGATCCCACACTTGGTGCCGCCAAAGATAAGAAAGCTGTCCCTCAATCCCTCCCACCCCTCTCTTGTTAGGTTTACAACACCAGGCTACCCAACCCCAGTGCTGCCTACTACCTCCCATCCCACCAATTTTCACTATGAGACACCAGGGAACCCAGCCCTGGTGATGCCAAACATAAGAAAACTGTCTCTCAGTCCTTCTCATCCTTTCCTTGTTAATTTTATGACACCAGGATGCCCGTTCCCCGATGCAACATACTACCCCCGCCAGTTTTCATTTAACAACACCAGGGAGCCCACCTCCAGTGCCACCAAACATAACACCAACACTGGGGTGCCCAACCACAGTTTTACTACCTGAAATAAAGAAACATAGAAGTTGATGGCAGATAAGGACGGCAAGGCCCATCCAATCTGCCCATTTTCTCTACCTTATGAATTTGCCATGGGCCTTTACTCTGTCACTGTCCTATCTATTCATACTCATCTGTATTGCTCCCTTATGCCTATCCCATGCCTGTTTGAAGCCCTGCACTATATTCACATCCACCACTTCCTGAGGTAGGCTGTTCCATGCATTCACCACCCTTTCTGTGAAAAAGAACTTCCTCACATTACCCCTTAATCAATCTCCCTCTAATTTCATGCTGTGTCCTTTTGTGCTGCTATTTTTCTTATATTGAAACATGTTAGACTCTTTCACCTTGTTAATGCCCTTAAGGTGTTTGAATGTTTCAATCATAACACCTCTATCTCTCCTTTGCTCTAGGGTATACATATTGAGCTCCAGTAATCTGTTCTCATATGTTTTTTGTTGCAGTCCCTGCACCAGTTTGGTTCCCCTTCTCTGAACTGCCTCCATTTTGTTAATGTGCCTGGGCAGGAATGGCCTCCAGTACTACACACAATACTCCAGATGGGGCCTAACCAGTGTCTTGTAATGAGGGATTATTACCTTCTTCTTACAATTTGTGATACCCCTACTAATACATCCCAATACCCCTCTAGCCTTACCTACTGCTTTAGTGGTCTGCTTGGATGATTTCAGGTCATCGATGATGATGATGCCCAAGTCTCTTTCTTCCTTTGTAATTGCCAGCAACTCCCCTCCCAACCTATAGGTAGCTTCAGGGTTTCTCTTCCCTATTTTGCCAGTTTTTCCAGATCTCTTCTCATTCTGCCCACCCCATCTGGATCATCTACTCTGTTGCAGATCTTGGTGTCATCTGCAAACAGGCAATCCTTACCCTCCAGTCCATCTGCAATGTTACTGATGAAGATATTGAAGAGGACTGGCCCAAGAACAGATCCCTGAGGTACCCCACTTGTGACTTGCATCTCTTCTGACTGTATACCATTTACCACCACTCTCTGTTTTCTGCCTGCCAACCAGTTTGCCACCCAGTTAACCAATCTCTGACCCACCCCAAGCCTACCCAGCTTATTAATCAATCTTCTGTGTGGAACAGTATAGAAAGCTTCGCTGAAGTAAAGGTAGGTGACATCAACTGCCCCTTGTAGTCTTTTTTTTATTTTGATACACCCTGTTAAAAAGAAAATTGTCCATCGATTTTTGTTACAGTCGCCATTATTTTCCACTCACCTGACCTCCCACTCAATGCCTATCACTTAACATCCCACCACCCCATTCTTTCCTACTGTGGGTCCAGTGCCACAGTCCTCTCTGGACAAGAGACACATCTTCAGTCTTCAATGCTGGACTGTGAACTGAGGAAATCATGTATGTGGTTTAAGGTATTTCAGTGGGTTTGGAACTTGTCCTTATAATCTGGTTATTTTTAAATATTTTTTCCCCAATATTTTCAACATGGCTTTTCTGAGTCCCCAACTCATGAACAATGGTAGTGAAATTATGTAAATCAATCCAGAAAGGTGATTTTGTGGTCACTGCAAGAAATCACCTTATGGGCAGGATTTGCACATTTTCTCGACTCTTGTTCATGAGATGGGGCATAAGAAGACTATGTTGAAAATCTGGGCTAAAAATATTGCAGAACAACAAAGTCAATGAGTGTACATTGAAATTTGTCAATGCACACTCGTAACTTTGGTAATTTTCAGTATTTTGACCCAACATTTTCAACATATCCATTTTGTCAGACCGCCTCACGAATGTGTGAGCTGTCATATTTCAAATCTTGGCTAAAATGTGTTTTCGCACTTGGGGGATGAAAATACCTTTTGGTAAGGGTTTGTAATTTTTCTCCACCCCTACTGATGAGGTGGGGTCATAAGAAGGCTATGTGGGGTCATAAGAAGGCTATTTTGAACATTTGGGGTAAAAATATTACAAAACAACAAAGTTACGAGCATACATTGAAATGTTTCAATGCACACTTGTAACTTTGGTAATATTTCAGTATTGAGACCCCTCATTTTCAACACAGTAATGTTTTCATACCACCTCATGAATGTGACAGCTGTTATTTTTCAAATCCTGGCCAAAATGCGTTTTCTCAATTGTGGCTCAATATCACATTTCAGTCAGGATTAGAAATATGTTGTACCCTTTTTCATGAGGTGGGGTCATACTAAGGCTATTTTGAAAATTTGGGGTAAAAATATTAAAAAACAGCAAAGTTATGAGCATACCATTGACATTTTTCTTTTTTTTTTTTCTTTTTTTTGCCTTCCCTTCCCTGGCTGCCCACTCCTTCGGGTCCCCTAATGCCCCTCCCGACTGCCTGCCCCGACTCCCATACCAGCTATTACCTCATATGGCAGACCCCCCGGGTAACCCGGCATATCCCTTCACCGGGCGGGTCCCCCTCCTCCGAGGGGGAAGGTGCTGGTGGGGGTGGCCAGCGCACTCTTTTCATTGGCCTGGGGTACTGCTGAGGCATGCCGGTCATGGGATCGGCGGCATAGGAGGGCAGAGGGGCCATCATCCAGACAACCAGAGAGTATTTTCCTGGTTTTCTTGTGGGGAGTGACATCCTGACGTCAAGGCATATGCCAGACGTCTGTCACTCCCCCTTGAACTCCGCATCAGGCATCACTGCTGTGCTCCCAGCCTCCACCAGGAGTCAGCATGCACCGATGCGCATCCCCACCCTCCCCCCAGAGAAGGAGAGCTGTCCCCAGATGCTCCATCCTTCTTCGCTGGTTGGCCTTCGATGCAATCTTTGTGTCTGTTCCCAAACCCGGCTGCCAGCGTCGCAGACGGAAATCCAACAGCTGCGCCGGCGGGCTGGCCCATTGAAATTTTTCAATGCACATGCTTAACTTTCATAACTTTTAATATTTTGACCCCAAATTTTCAACACAGCCATTTTTTACACCACCGCGTGATGGCCAAAATGAGATTTCACACTTGTGGCACAAAATGAAATTTTAGCCCCTATTTTATAAATTACACCTGTCATGTTTACAAGGAGTGGTCATAAAAAGACTATGTTAAAAATCTGCAGTAAAAATGTGAAAAAACAACTAAGCTATTAAGAAATGTTGAATTGTTCCAACATTTACTCATAACATTATTGTTGTTAATGTCAGGTCATAAAAAGACTGTCAGAAATTTGGGGTCAAAATGTGGGAGCCCACTGAAAACTAGATATTGCCTCTCAGCTGGCCTATCCTGGATAAATACAACCTAAACATGTGTAAAGGCAGGACACCAATGAAAATGAGATATTGCATGTCTTCTGGTCTATCCTGGGTAAATATATAGTGGAAATGTGTACAAACAAGATGCAGCACAACAGCAGTGCATGTGGCAAACATTGGGCATTGACAAATTCTTGTTACCTAAGAAGTGACCTAAAAATGAAGACTGCTGTACAACATAACAATTAAAACAAGATGCTACATTCTCAGCTGAATTTACTTAAGTAAACATCCCATTAAATCCTATAAATGGTAAGTGAAACCGCAGCAAATGGTACCAGGGTAAACAGAGCATAGAAGCCAGCTCCAGACTTCTACCTTAAAGTTACTCAAACTCTGAATAAGCCAGATTGATGGTGGGAATGAAACTCCATTGGACTGGGGCTGCCACCAAAAATGCCTTTGTACATAGCCTCCAATTTCTGTCACCTCTGCCACTAAGTACTGTGAAGGTAAGTGGGCAGGCAAAACCCTCAGGGGTGGACTCCCACGTATAAAGGGTAATGTGATAGTTCATCTCCCAACAATGAGCCAAAGCAGCCCCACTCAATGAGTGACTGGAGATAGCAACAGTGTAGGCACTGTAGTAGAGTTGCTTTCGATACCAGTGTATCTACATCTCCAGAAATGCATATTCACACAAATCTTGATGTGGCCTGTAGTTTTATTACCATATTTTGTGGATGCAGGCAGCTTTATTGTGCTAATGCAGCCACAGTAAACAGTTGCATGATTGTTAAAGTGCCAAATGGTTTAATGTGCAGTAGAAGTAGAAGCCATCTACAACAAGCATTTGTCAATGCTGAATATTTGCTTGCTGGCATTGGCATTGGTAGTGTAGAAGTTACAGAGCTGCATAATAGGAATGGCAGTGAAGTATTGAACTGAAGCCAACCCCACCTCCACCCTGCAGAGAGTGACAGGCATTAGGGTGTGCCTTTGGGTCATCAGGCATAATGACCATGCCATTTCACCACACCCTACCCTGCAGACACTGACAAGTGTCATGGTGTACCTTGGGGTCTTTGGCCCTTATGCGCACCCCATTCCATCAGGAAATATGGTGAGATGGGTGTGGTATAGGAGAATGGGGTGAAGTTTGGGCCCGAAGAGTCCGAGACACACCTTGATGCCTCTCATTGGCTGCAGGGTGTGGGTGGGGGTGGAATGGTATGAGCATGACAGACAAGAATCCCAAGTCACACCCCTGATGCCTGTCATACTCTACAGGGTGGGGCATTATGGTCGGAAACCCTAATGCCTCAGGCATTCGTTGGTATTTTCACTCCAAATTTTCAACATTTTTTTTTGTGACTCCCACCTCATGAACAGTGGCAAGATCAGTTTGTTAGCCGAAAACTGCTCTTGCACAGCGACTATGGCATTTGGCACCACAGGTGCAAAAACACATTCCGAACAGGATGTGAAAAATGACAGCGGTACTGTTCATGGGGAGGGGCAAAAAATGGCAATGTTGAAAATCTGCTGCGAAAATCTTAAAAAAACTGGTGAAGTCAAGAGCGTGTGTAGAAACTGTGCAATGCACACCCGTAATGTAACTAGTTTGGGGATTTTTTTATAGCAGATTGTTAACACAGGCATTTTGGGACCTCCAATCATGAACAGTGTCCGTGTGATTTTTTTTATCTGTCCCTAACAATGATTTCCCACAGCGACCACGCATCTCTGCACTGAAAGTGTGAAAACACATTTTGGCCATGTTGTGGAAAATTACAGCTGTACTGTTCGTAAGGAGGTGTGGAAAAATGCCACTGGTGAAAATTTGGACTGAAAATATTACAAATTTGTGAACTTACGAGGGTGTGTGGAAACTGCTCAATGCTCACTCATTACACAGTCATTTTATGGAGTTTTGTCACCAAATTTTCAACATAGCCATTTTAAGACCTCTGCTCATGACCAGTGTCACTGTGATTTTCTTAATCTGTCCCAAACATTGTTTTCGCACACCGACTGTACCATTGTGGGCTACATGTGCGGAAACTCATTTTGGGTGAGATGTGAAAAATGGTAGCTGCACTGCTCATAAGGAAGTATGGTAAAATGGCACTGTTGAAAATCTGGTGTGCAAATATTACAAATTCGCAAACTTGCCAACGTGTAGGAACTGCGCAACGTGCGCTCCTAAAACAGTCATTTTTGGGAATTTTTTCACCAAATTTTCACATAGACATTTTAACACCTCTGCTCATGACCAGTGTCACTGTAATTTTCTTAACGTGTCCCATACATTGATTTCCACATAATCGACCAAGCACGCATTGTGCTACATGGGCAGAAACATCGCCAGGACAAGATGTGAAAAATGACAACTGTACTGCTCATAAGGAGGTATGGTAAAATGGCAATGTTGAAAATCTGGAGTGAAAACATTGAAAATTTGCGAACTTATGAGCATGCATAAGAACTCTGCAACGCATGCTCGTAAAACAGTCATTTTTAGGAATTTTTTCACCAAATTTTCCAAATAGCCATTTTAAGACCTCTGCTCATGAACAGTGTCACTGTGATTTTCTTAATGTGTCCCATACAGTGATTTCGCACACCGACTGCTCCATTGTGCACTACATAGGCGGAAACACGTTTTGGGTGAGATGTGAAAAATGACAGCTGTACTGCTCATAAGGAGGTTTGGTAAAATGGCAATGTTGAAAATCTGGAGTGAAAATATTGAAATTTCACAAACTTACGAGCGTGCATAGGAACTGCGCAACGCACGCTTGTAAAACAGTCATTTTTAGGAATTTTTCCACCAAATTTTCAAAATAGGCTTTTTGAGAGCCCACCTTATGAACACTGGCAGTGTTGTTTCGTTAATCATTCTGGAAAGGTGATTTCGTGCAGTGGCTGTGAAATCACCCTTCGGGCCAGAGTAATGCCATGACAGTGACAGCATTCATGAGAAGGGGTCCCAAAAACCCCATGTTGAAAATTTGGTCCAAAAATTCCAAAAAATGCCTGAGATATGCACTAAAGTTGAAAAAACCCTATCTATTCCATTATACAGCTTACCGGCATTTCCTCAGTTCACGGTCGGCTTTGAAGAGTGCAGACGTGTTCCTGGTCCGCCGAAGATCGTCGCACCAAGCTCCAGAGGTAAGTATGGGGTGAGGTGGGGTGTGGGGAGGCAGGATGTGCAGTGGATGAGTGCGGGTTGTGGAAGGGGGCAGGGAGAAGCGTCGAGGGATAGTTTTTTATTTGCAGGTGTATTTCTTTCTTTATTGAGATGACGAGGGATGTTTGCCACACTGGGGTGGGCTCCCAGTGTGGTAGCTGAAAGGCTGTTTGGGGGGTCTGGAGCCTACGGGGGATTGGGCACCCCTGTCGGCTATAACACATTTTGCCACACTGGGGTGGGCTCCCAGCTTGGCACCTGGATGCTTGGGGGGGGAGAGACAGTGGAGCCAACAGGGAATTGGGCACCCCTGTCAGTGACAGCATGGGAGGGAGAGACAGTGGAGCCAACGGGGGACTGGGCACCCCCGTCGGCCATGACATTATTTTACCATGCTGGGGTGGGCTCCCAGCATGGCACCTGAATGCTTTGGGGGGCATGGAGCTGACAGGGGATTGGGCATCCCCGTTGGCCATCAACAGTGTGGGGAGGAAGGTGCATGAGCACGCAGTGTGCGTGCATGTGTGTGTGGGGGGGAGAACTCTGCTCACTCAAGTGGAGCTCTCCCTTTCAACTGCATGCCTCAGCATTTTCAGCTGTCATAGACAGCTGGAGCAGTGATTGGTGCTCTGCGACCGTGCCTGCAAACACACTGACTGAATTGGAAGAGGCTGACACACCTCTGGAAAACTCATATGATGGCACTATGTTTCTTGCACATGCATGCAAGCAAACATAAAAATGGCCTTACCCCCAACATTCAGCCTTCTAATGGCCAGCCAAAACCCTGCACTTCACTGAAAGAGCTTTGTCAGGGGACGTGGATTGTTAGTTCCAGTCATTCTTACATACCCCCTGGTGGTCATATGACCAACTGTCATTTATATATTAGCATTTAAAGTGATCAGTGCAAGTTACACAAATATAATAAATAAATCCATTACAAAAAGGCCCGGATATTCAAACTGCACCATTGTGAGGTGCAAGCCCTTGCGCTGCTCAAAATAGTTGCTCAGGGGTGTGGCCGGGGTGATATTCAAAGTAGTTGCGCTATTGAGCAACTCCTTTGAATATCACCCCCTAACCACAGGCACTGTGCATGGCGCAGTGGAACTTGCACCACCGCAAGTTGTCAGAGTTGAGCATTAAACTTGCGGTAGCACAAGTACCATTGCGCCATGCGCAAATTTCCCATATTCAAAAGGTGACATGCAAATGGGGCCATAATTCATGCAAGGCGTGGGGGGCCATTTGCATCTGATTATGGCCCCATTTGCATGCCATTAGCATGTAGGTGCGCCGATCCCCGAGGACTTGCGCCTGGCCGCCCTGCCAGGCAGCAGCCGTCGGGTGACTGAAGCACCCTGCAGCCCGATCGCGGGCAGTATGTATGAATACACTCCCCCCCAACAATCTCCGATGCCCGATCCGGGCAGTATGAATACACTCTCCCCACAATCTCCCAATGCCTGATCGCGGGCAGCATGTATGAACACACCTACAATCTCCTCCCGATGCCCGATCGCGGGCAGTAAGTGTGAACACACCCCCACAATCTCCTCATCGCTGATCGCTGGCAGTGGGCGAACACACCCCTCATATGTTCGACAGGTCTATCGCTGGCAGTATGCGAACACTTCTGGTTTTCGGGATGTCTCGATCGCAGAATGTGAACACCTCAGTGCTTCCATCGCTGGCAGAATGTGCCTGCCACCCGGTCACTTTCGGTGGTTCAGTGACCGCACGCGATCGCGGCAGAATGTCGGGTTAGCCTCACAGCTTCTCCCCGGTGTTGCAGTCCATTCACCCACCACGGATCTCTTTCCACCCGCCCCCGGCAGCCGGGCGGTGGCAGCGTTACCCACCACCCGCCGGCTATGATACCGTGCCGGTTAGCACGCCTGTTGGCAGAGAGCCAGAGCCACGGGCATGCAGCCTATACATACATGACAGTTCAGACGGTGAATGAACATCATTCACAAATCTGACTGTCATGACGGTATGGCTGCATGCCATTGGCTCTAGCTCTGCACCAATGGGCATGCAGCCCTACCGGACAGTCAGTCGTTGGCGGGGTGGCAGGCGGTGGATGCTGCCGCCGCCGCTGCCAGGGGGAGCGGTGAGGGGCTTCAGGTGGTGGGTGGGGGGGACACTAGACACCAGGGAGATGTTTGGGGGTTGTAATCTGACATTCTGCCCGCGATCGAAGCATTACGGTCCACTGGACCACCAGGAAGATATTCGCTGGGGAGGGGGCTTTTACATTCTGCCCTCGATCGGGCACTGGGGTTGTTTCACGCTCTGCCCGCAATCGGCATCGAGCTGTTTGGGGAAGTGTATTCATACATACTGCCCGCGATCGGGCATCGGGAGATTGTGGGGAGGAGTGATTCATACATACTGCCCGCGATCGGGCTGGTGGGGGCACAGGACTGAGTTGGGGCCAGCCACGGGTGGCAGCTGCTGTGTTGCACCCTGCAATACAGCAGCTCACCTGTGGGTGGCCCTCAACTTGATCCTTTTTTTTTTGGCTCAAAGTTGTGCAGGCGCAGGTTGGGGTTGCACATGCACAACTCTGCACAACCCGACTGAATATCGGGTTGCGCAGTTTATGCATGGTTCCTCCCCCTCCTGTTGAGCATGCATTCATTTGCATTGCGCTGTTGCTCAACCTGTTTTCAGTGGCACAACTGCCTCCTGCTGAATATCGCAGAATGGCGCAATGTAGGACTTGCGTATGCGCAACCCTGTTGCGCATGGCGCAACCCTTTTGAATATCTGGGCCAAAGAGTTTACACACTTAACATCTTTACTCTTGAAACATCTTGAGAAAAAAACTAATGCTGAGGGGATTATGTTGAAAGTAATTGTTCTCCAGTGGTTTAGATGACTTTAAGTTAAAGAAAGGGTGGCAACAGGTAGGTAAAGACTGTTCTGCAACTTTGTAGAGTTACTTGTTAAAGCACACATTTAAATAAAACATAACTGGATAAGTAATTAAATAGAAGATACAGAAACATAGAAACACAGAATGTGATGACAGCTAAGGATTGCTGGGCTCACCTAGTCTGCCATTTTATTTTACTTTCATTTTCTATTGCAGACCCTACTTGATCTACAGCACCCCATCCCTTCCTTCCTCCTATAACTCCATTTTGCCTGTCCCAGGCATTTTGAACCCCACCATTATTTTTGCCCCCTTTACCATCACTGGAAGGCTGTTCCTGGTATCCACCACCCTTTCTATGAAGAAGTACTTTCTCACATTCACCCAGAATTTACCCCTTCCAGCTTGGTAGCATGCACCCTTGTTATACAGCTCCTTTTTCCTCTGAAAATACCCCTCTCCTGTACCTTATTAACCCCATGATGTATTTAAAGGTGTCTATCTTATCCTTCCTCTCTCTTCTCCCCTCCACGATATACATATTTAGCTCCTTTAGCCCCTCCTCGAAGGGCTTTTGATGCAGACCTTGCAGCATTTTGGATATCCTCCCCCCCTTGATTGCCTGAACTCTGTCCATATCCTTCCTGACATGTGGCTGCCAGAGCTGTACACAGTACTCGAAGTGAGGTGTTACCAGCAATCTATACAGGGGCAGCACAGCCTCCCACTTTCTGCTGGTAATACCCTTTGCAATGCACCCCATCATCCAACTAGACCTTCCAACTGCCTTGTCACACTGTCTGGCCACCTTCTGGTTATCCAATATGTTTAGCCCAAGTCTTTTTTCTGCTTGGTCTTTGTCAGTATCACTCTGCTCATTTTGTACTCTGCTCCCAGGTTTCTATGGCCCAAGTGCATAATTTTGCACTTTTTTGCATTAAGACCTAGATGCCATACTTTTGACCACACTTCCAGTTTTTTTCAGATCCATTCACATCCTTTCTACCTTCCCAGGAGTGTCCACTCTGTTGCAGATATTGGCTCATCTGAAAGGAGGCAGACATTCCCTTCCAGTTCCTCCTTTATGTCACTTATAAAGACATTGAAGTGGACAGGTCCCTGCACTGATCCCTGAGGTACCCCGCTGGTCGTCTTCTCCTTCTTGGAGAAAATTCTGTTTACTACTATCCTCTGTATCCTATCCCCTAACCAGTTTCTTACCAAGGTTACCACCTAATTTCCCATCCCAAGTTAGCCCATCTTGCTTACTGGTCTCCTATGTGGAACGGTGTTGAATGCCTTGCTGAAATCCAGGTAATCCATGTCCACCGTTCCTCTGTTATCGGATTTCTTGGTCACTCAGTCAAAAAATACATCAGATTTGTTTGGCATGACCTTCCCCCTCTGAAACCCTGCTGCCTTGGATCCTGTAATCTGTTGGATACAAACCATTCCATAATCATTTCCTTTAGTAATGTTTCCACTAACTTACCCACCACCAATGTCCGGCTGACAGGCTTATAATTGCCCATTTCTTCCTTGGAACCACCTCTATGAAGTGAGACTACATCTGCCCTTGCCCAGTCCTCTGGAACGATGCTGGTCTACAGTGATCTGTTAAACAGGTCTATTAGAGGTGTTGCTACTACCTCCCTGAGCTCCCTCAACACCCCTGGATGTACCAAGCTTTGTCCACCTTCAGGTTAGCTAGTGCTTTCCTGACATCTCCTCAGAAAATGGACAAATGTCGATTTCCCTCCAGTCAAAGCTCCTCGCACCTTTTTGTGTTCCCTTGCCTTCCCCTTCTACTGTGAATATGAATACTGAGCTGAAATATTTGCTCAAGATGTTTGCCTTCTCTTGATCCTCCTCCATACAGTCACCCCCCCCCCCCCAAACATACAGTCCCTCCCTTTGTCTTCCTTTTTTTGCAAACATATCTAAAAAGACCTGTAAAAGAAACTTAATCAACAACTCACTCACCTGGACATTAAATAATTGGACAATAGTTTACAAACAAAACAGACAGCTATAAAAATAAACTGATCAAGTACAAGCAGAAGTTGTTACAGATAGATTTAACTGATTATGAGATGTGGACATTTTTTAATTGGTCACAGGACAAGGAATGGGGCCTGAACAGAGGTAGATCCAGGTCAAGAAAAAGAGGGAATAATAGAAGACTCCAACAACATTCACACATTTCATTCCAAGATAGAAATACAGTGACTCATTCACCACTAACACTAAGGAAACTTTACCCCTGATGTTTCTTTAGGGAGACAGTCACAACAGCAAGACAAAAATAAAGTCAGGAAAAGAAAATGAGGAGAGGGACAACAAATCACAAATAGTTAACATTTCATCAAGACCCCTGAATTACCAGTAGATGTCATTATTAACTAAAGATCTTTCCTTTTCCCCTGCTTCTATTTTAAATTACTATTTTTATGTATTTAGTAAACAAACACAATCAAACCAATGAATAAGTAACTAATCATCAACATCAGAAGTTCAATAAAAATAAAAATATCCTATACAACCAAATACATTTTACTTTCCCCCATACCCTTCCTCCCACAACAAACCTAAATACCAGATTCCAATATTTGTTAAAATTATTTACATAGTTCAATGATGGTCCTAATGAATACAGAGTTGTGCCATCATACAATAAAAGAAAAAAATGATACATTACATCCAATCTTTTATACCAAAGGTAAATTGTCCTAAGTAATAATACACTGTTCTGTAATCTTTAAAGCAAGATGAGAATATAAAAACGTTTGATATAGATCAAATACACATATTGACTTAGCAGCCACACTTCTTTAAGGAAGGAAATAAGATTAATGCATAGGAAACAAAACCCTTTTTACATTTACACCATATTTCAATAAAACATGGAACCCTAACGGGAATGTGCTCCCCAAAGAAAAATACAGATGTAAAAGGAATAGTCAGACTTTAGAAATAAGTTTATGGAGATTGCTCCACATCTGAAAAAAAGTCTCTGTTATAAAGGCAGTTAATCAGGTATATAAGTTGTAAATTATTCCGAATATTGGCAACCCATTCTTTAAAAGATGAAATAACATTTTTTACTCAATGTTTAAGGACTATGGCCCCCATAATTCAAAAGTCCCCTGGAAAATCATGCAAGTGCCTGTGCTGTGCATCTGAGATGTGCCATACCAAATAAATGAAATATTCAGAAAAAGCGACATAAGATGCACCAGCGCAACCCAGACAGAATATAGCAAAAATGTGCCCTTATGCATCTGGACATGGGATGCGCATCAGGGCAGGACTGAATATGGGAAATTGGGCAAGTCAGCCTGGAATAGTGGAGCACCAGGACAGGACTGAATATAGGAAATTAGCAAGTCTACCTGGGACAATGGAGCACAGACAGGGTGAGCAGCCCACAGCAATGGTGCATGACAGGTGGTTGTAGCGGCAACAGGGCAGCACCACAAGGTACAGGGGGAGGACAGTGGCATATGAACAGTGCAAATATGGGCACAGACATAGCCCACAGGGGCACAGAATGAAGCACCACACACAAACAACCAGCCAAAGGGAGTACCATGCACACTGGGTACAACATACAGAAGGGCATGGAGAAGTGCTACAGCACCAGTGGTGCCAATGGAAAGCGTGGCTTAGCCAGGCACTGTGACAACAGGGCCAATGTGCCAAGCAGGGCAGAAGTGTCAGCTAGAGTGGAGGCAATGTGTGTCACTGGTACAGTGCCACACAGGCTGGGGGCTGCAGGTCACACAGGGGGCAGACACCGCCAGTGACACAGGACCACCGACAGTGCAGCACACCAGCACAATGACCATGATACAGTACCAGCACAGTGGACCAGTGCAAGGGAAAACAAGGGCCACCATCATGGATACCCCACAAGCAGGCCAGGGGAAACCATGACAAACAGAAGGGGGCAACATCTGGGGCACAGGGTGTAAGGGTGTGCAGTGACAGTGATACATATGGGCAGTGGGAAACAAGTAGCAGTGGGCCAACCGTGCTACATAGGAGGTGATGGCAACAATCTGCAAAGAAAGGACTACAGACACAGGCACAGTCAGCACATAAGAAAATTTACTATAACAATTCCCCAAAAAAAAACTGGTACAAATAAAAACAAGCAACAAATCAGGAAATGGAAAACCAGTAAAAACTATATACAATAAAAAGGGGGATGTGGGACAGATTGGGACAGGGAACAAGTAATGTAGGGGGAGAACTATTTACAAGAGGATGGCGAGTTAGTTTGACCTCAGTGGTAGAGTAAATGATGGAATCACTTCTGAAGGAAAGAATTGTTGATTACCTAGAGGCCAGTGAGGCACAAGACCCAAGGCAGCATGGATTCACGATGGGAAGGTCGTGTCAGACAAATCTTATAGATTTCTTTGACTGGGTGACTAAAGTAGTAGACAGGGAGAGGCTGTGGACATGGCCTACCTAGATTTTAGCAAGGCATTTGATACAGTCCCACACAAAAGATTAATACTCAAGTTAGCCAGCCTTGGAGAGGGTTCCAAGGTGGTAGCCTGGATAAAAAATTGGCTAGACAACAGGATGCAAAGGGTAGTAGTAAATGGAGTCCACAATGAAGAAAGGAGGGTTACTAGTGGCGTACCGCAGGGTTCAGTACTGGGACCGTACTTTTAATGTCTTTATAAGTGACATTGCAGAGGAACCGGAAGGAAAAGTATGCCTCTTTGTAGACGACACAAAGATCTGCAACAGAGTTGATACACAAGATGGAGTGGACAGGATGAGAAGGGACTTGGCAAAGTTGGAGGAATGGTCAAATGTATGCCAGCTCAGATTCAATGCAAAGAAGTGCCAGGTAATGCACCTGGAAAACAAAAACCCAGGGGAAGAATACACAATGGGGGGTGAGATACTGACTACAGTAAAATTGGAAAGGGACCTGGGGTAATTATATCAGATGACCTAAAGGTGGGCAAGCAATGTGAGAAGGCAGTAAGGAAGGCTAGGGGGATACTGGGATGCATAGGGAGAGGCATCAATAGTAGAAAACAGGAAGTTGTTATCCCTCTGTACAGACAGTTGGTGAGACCCCATCTGGAGTATTGTGTGCAGTTCTGGGGACACCATCTCCACAAAGACAGACAGAGTGTAGGCTGTCCAGAGAAAGGCAACCAAAATGGTGCAGGGTCTGCACCAGAAGACATACGAAGAAAGACTAAAGGAGCTTAATATGTATACCCTTGAGGAAAGAAGGGAGAGAGGGGACATGATAGAAACTTTCAAGTACCTCAAGGGAATCAACAAAGTCCAAGAGAGTAGCATCTTTCAGAAAAAGAGATGTGCAAGAACAAGGGGCACAAATTGAAGATAGAGGGGATGGCTCAGAGGTAATGTGAGGAAGTATTTTTTCACGGAGAAGGTTGTGGATGCATGGAACAGCCTCCCTGAGGAGGTCATGGAGTCAAGAAAGTGGGGGAATTCAAGAATGTATGGGACAGACATAAGGCAGTACTAGTGGAGGGTTTGAGGAAGTAAGCTGTTGGTTAACTAGGATCTGCAGCTTCTCTGTTAGGTAGGAAAATGGGCAGACTAGGTGGGCCAAGTGGTCCTTATCTGCCATCAAATTCTATGTTTCTGTATTTCTATGAGGTGCTGGGTGTGGGGGGCATGGAAATAAGAGCTATTTACACTATGAACAGTCCACAATGTCTACACAGGCCTAACACCTTCTGCTGTGGCATGACTGCCCCCTGCATGAGTGTCCGCCTTTTTGCAGAGCCCGCAATATGTCATGGGCCACCCTAAGGATGGCCCCCTGATACCTGTACATGACCAGCAGCAGCAACTCCTGGCTGGTCATAAGTCAACCTCGCAGCAGCAACCTTCCCTGGGTCTGTCTGTGGCACTCCACCCCTGCTCAGGCATCCTGTCGACCTATGGGGGGAAACACAGGACACAGACTCAGTGCCACAGCCCAAACAGGAACACACAGCCCCTCACCCAGGATGGAGTGATCATGCATGCCAGATGTCAGGCAGGCCCCTGCACAGGGCCTCCTTAACACCAAACACACAATAGACTGGTGAAGTGCCATGCAAAAGTGCCACACAGAGCATGAGACGTGGCACAGGGAACAGGCAATGACAACCTGTGCATGCACTGGACATTCCCAAGGGACATGTGGCCATGACCCCCACAGCGTGTGAACTGGATGTCAATGTGCTCCATGTGTGTTGGCCCAGTGGTGGCCGCATGTGGGCACTGATGAGCACCCATGGTCTTGTACAGACACGCTGCATGTGGACCAAAACACAGGAGCCAGGCATGTGGTGAAGATGTCACAAGGTGCAGCAAACTCAAACCATGTGTGCGAGGCCAGCACCACAAGGGCATGCATGACAAGCAGGCCATGGCTTACAGTGGGCAACACAAACTTCCCAAAACCCATAGAACAGCAAATAGCATCACTAGTTGCATGCTTATCTGAAGCACTGTGTGACACATCCCATCTCCATCCCTACCTGCTGCACATCCATCACTGGCCCATCTGCTGGAGTGACACTGTGCCTGGTGCCACTCCTCCTGACCTGCAAAGGGGACACAATGGTAAAGGCACTGTGAGCAACATGCAGAACCACAGGCCCACCAACCCAGGGGACTGACAGTGATGCGACACAGCACAGTGCAACTCAATGTGTGCCCTGGTGACAGGCAATGCACAAATGTGACCACCAAGGACACAGCAAAACCACCATGGCCAACCATGGCCCCCATGGCCAGACAGTTGCATGTACAGCTCCATGGGCTTCACCTTGCGACCGGGACCATGCCACCCATGTGGGCGGTGATACCCATCCTTGACGCACACCCACAAACCCCCCAGTAGCAGGCAAGGAAAGCATGCACACAGCACACATATAACGGGGTGTGGCACTCCCCCCCCCCGTGGGCCTGGTCTCGCAGGTGGTCCAGCCTGCCTGGGTCCCTCTGGTGCAGGTCTCCATGACTGTGCCAGTATTGTTTCCTGGTCCTGGCAATGCCCATCCTCCATGTCAGATGCACTGTCACCCTGGCCCACACCTGAGCCTGTGCCTTCTGCAGCTCCTTGGATCCAAACAACTGGCCCTCCAGGGGCACCACAATGTCCACAAGGTTAGTGAGCTCCACATCCCCCAGTTCAAGGCACACAACCTGGTCCCCTGTGAGCTGCTAGCACATGCCATTCTGCCTGTTCTGTGCCGCTGCAAGTGTGGCTCACAGGAAGGCTCTGGTAGTGATGTGTCTGGGCTGCACTTGTTGTGTGATAGGCCAGGCATGCATTTCCCTGTGCAGCATACACATGCACCACAGGCATGCATGATAGCTGCAGCATGGCACAGTACTGCACATGCACAGTAGCGCATGGCTGTGTGGGATACCAGGGTCATTCCCCCATGCTACGTGCATGTGTGGCCACGTGGCACCACCATGTTGGGGAGGTTGGGCAATGCCACGCCTGTAAACATCTGCATGGTGCAAATTGGTGGCCATGCACAGTATACAGCAACTGCGCAGTAGGGCAATATGGTGGGGTATGTGCGATGCACAGGCTATGACATCACACATCCATGATCATGCAACTCAGTGACACCGTGGCCTATCGTGCATGCATCAGAAATGCACTGTGTGGAGATACACTACCCAAAAAGATGCGCGACATGCATTGAGAAGGGCCAGATGCAATTTTGCAATATTCAGCCTGAATATGCAAATGACCACATCACCCACTCCTGGCCTAAGTCCATACATTTTCATCTCATTACAGGCAGCATAGCCCCTCATTTGCACGTGGTGAGATATAAATAGGCTGCCTTGATCCACCCCACCACACAGGTGACCGACAGGAACTGCACCCTTGGAGGTGAGTGTTTATATTGTGACTGTTACGGCATTTGTTGCACTGCAGCAAGCAAGCCCTTCACATGATGCCACTGATGCTAACACCAGTATGGATACTGAGGAGGGGAAGAAGAGAAGGTGACCAAAATTCAGGCAGGATGAACTGCAGGCTCTCATGGAAGCATACCTCATGCGGTAGGACCTCCTAACCCACAAGACAGGTACCCAGCAGGATCAGGTGAAGGGCTGGGAGGATGTGGCATGGGCTGTCATCACCCATGGGATGCACAACCAAACACCCCAGGAGTGCATAAAGCAGATAAACAGCAAGCACACCAGGGCTGGGGAGCAGCTGTCCACATTCAGGGCATCCCAGAGGGCTACTGGGGGTGGGCCCTTCACAGATCCTGCCCTGTTAGCACGGGAGGCAATTCTTGCCAGCACCCTAAACCATGCCTCTATGGAGGGTGTCCTTGTTGGTGCCTTTGACATGAGAGTGAGTCATCCCTGCACTGTGAGTATGCACATGATGGTTACTATTGAGGGCTGCATGTGTTTGCCATGGGTGTGCTTGTCATGCTACACAGGCTGCACCACTGTATTCACAGGGTGCCCTGAAAGCATGCTATCATTGCTCTTCCTTGACATAGGCCACCATAGCCTCTCAGGTGTTGTGGTGTTGGCCCTATGGAGTGCAACACAATGATGGCACCAGGCCTGTCAGGTGCACAGGCACCTGTGACCTACCCTACCCACAGGGCCATGGGTGGTGTATGCATGGTCACCCCTGTGGTGACAGTGTGGCCTGCAGTGGCATGCCCAAGTTGGCCGGTGTGCCATGTGATGCCTGTTGTGTGACTGACCTGGAACAGTGTGGTTGTGGGGGGTGGAGGCCTGCAAGTGGCTGGGCCCAACCTGTCTGTGGTGGCTGTGCCCCACATTGTTCCCTGTGGGTGCACACACTGGCAGACACGCATCATGCATGCTGCTGTGGCATGTGGCCAATAAGGCCCACACTGGTGCTTGTGGCCCATGTGTCACCACCAGCACTGCTGTGGCACACATGCACACCCCATGTGTGCACATATCACCTAACACCATGGATCTGCAGCACTGACCATGCACACCTATTCTGTCTTACAGCTCCTTTGCACTTCAGGAGTGCTGTCAGGTCACAGGCCCATAAAGATAGCCAGAAGGCAGATGAACCCATGCCATTTACATCTGCAACAGCCATGGCTGCTGAGGATGGGGAGGCTGCACTTGGGTTGGGGGACTTTCTGGGGCTGGCTGATCTTAAGCTCCTGCCCAGCACTGACTTACTGGATGAACTCAATGTGCTGGCATTGGCCATGGATGATGTTGATGCTACCCAGCTGGGGAATACCATCACTGACACTGCCCCATCCATCATATGGACTGGGTTGCAACATGGGCAGCATCAGGTGGTGGCAACTGAACCGAGCCATCAAATGCACCCCCCTTACCCCACCATACGCTGTCTGCTGCTGCATCAGTCATGGTTGGCCAGGGGTGTGGTGCCACTGTGGGGCCTGGGGGAAGTGCCACAATACTAAAGGATGCTGTGCAACAGCCTGCATGGGCACATGGTGCTGGTGACCTAGCGCCCACTGTGCCTGCTGGTGCACACTCCCTGGCCCAACAGCAGCCTGTTGTGTGACATCCACAGTTGGTGGATGTGGCACTGCAGGCTGGTCCACCCCCTCCCATCAGCCCCCCCAGGCATGTTCCCTCCTAACGGGTTGTATGAGCACACTCAGCTCCTGCAGAACTATGTGGAGGCCCAGGTGGTGCTCAGGAAGGCTATACATGTCCTGCAAATGTGGGTGGGTCTCTTGGATGAGCATGCAGCCATGAGGCATACCTAGGTGCTTGGTGAGCTGCTCCTTCTGTGGGCCAACATGATTGCAGAAATGCATCTCAAGCAGGTGGACATGACTATGAGCCTCAATAGGGTTGCACGGGCAATTGAGGTGGGCTGTGCAGCCCTGGCACCTCATTCTCAAAGAAGTACCCACCACACAACATGCAGTGCCACCAGCACTGCCACACCATGGCACGCATGACACCATTATTGCAGACACCATCCCCTGCCAATGCAATCCCCAATCCCCAACACTCCTGGATCCAGTTTGGGTTTCAGTACTCCAAACCCCACATGTACCCAGTCACAGCTATGTGTGTCAACATCCTCAGGGGTTGAGGAATCACCACTTGTGGCAAGTGAACACTCACTGGAGTTCCTCTTGCCTGGGCATGGCCACCCACATGTCTGCTGTGGCTGTCGTGTCAGGGACTGATGCCATCATGGTACTGTGAGCTTGGCCAAGCCACCCTGCAGCCATTGCAGCTATCACACCTACCTGGCACTGCCCAGGCCTGTGTGCAGTGGCACATGTGCATGCACACACCTGTGGTGATCCTGTCCCCACTGTCTGTGTGGCATCCAGGCCATGGGTGTGGGCCGTGGTGTGTGGCATGGGCATGATGAGTGCAGCCTTGGCTGTCCACTGTGTGTGTGTGCCAGTGGTGTCTCTCTAATCCATGCCATTTCACCACACTGGCCTGTGTTTGCTGCCTATGTCTGTCCACCCTATTGCCATGGCTATATTCCTCACCTGCTCACACCCTGGCACACCTCTGGGCACCCTCCCACTATTGGTTGTGCACTGACAGTGCATGCACAGCAGGCTTGCACACTATCCTATAGTGCACAGCCTGCTAGTTCACCTTGCCTATGTCCTGTATGTCTGTGGTGCTCTGCCCTGCCCCAGGTGCTGGTTTGGCCCTTGGATGTAAAGTGCTACATGCTCTGCTGCCTGTGCCTGCTATATGTCTACCGCTCCCTGCCACACATCTGGTGCCCCCCCCACTCTCTCCCTGTCTGTGGGCCCCACTGCAGTGGGATCACCTGTTGCTGGTTTCCCCATGCCCGTTGGCCAGTGCATAGGCCCTGTCATTGCCCCCCCTGCTCTGCCACCTTCAGTGCTGTGGGCCACAGTGTGTGCTCTGTCAGCAAGAGGTTCAGCCCCACTCACCCACAAGGTGGCCGCTAGGTATCTCTCCATTCTCAAACTGGCGGCATAGGGCCAACTGATGCCAGATGCAGGCATTGTGTGCACTCTCAGGGTGTGTGGTGCAGACATTGCCAATGCACCCTGTGGCACTGCACACCACCTGGCAGTTGTTGGAATGGTATCTTTTCTGGTTCACATATGTGTCACTGTTAGGGCCAGGTGGTGTCCTGAGTGAAACATGGGTGCAATCAATTGCCCTTAGCACACCTGGCATGTGTGCCACACTATAGAAGTGCTGCATTATTTCTGTCTGCTCTGCCTGTGTGCTAGGGAATGGGATGAACTCCACAGCATGGGGTAACAGGGCAGTGAGGAATTGTGTGAGGAGCCAGAATGATGAGGCAGATTGTGTGATATCAGTGGCGTCATCCACTGGTATCTGGAAGGTGCCCATGGTGAGAAAGCATAGTGTTGCTGTCACCTTTGTCTCCACCAACATGGCATGACTCCTGTATGTTAGTGCCTGCAGGTCATCATGGAGCAGCTCACAGAGCTGTCTCAGGATTGTCCTGTTGAGATAGTACCAGCCCACAATCTCTGTGTCATTGTGTTGTTCAAATGTGACATAGCACGGTACCATCTGTGTTGGGCATACTGCCTACGAGTACATCTTCACCCCCACTGTTCTGCCATCTCCTCACACCCCTCATGACAGCTTCCATTACAAATGCACTCCCATCCATGTCTGCTGCTATTCAATGTCCTGCCTGTGGGTGGCTTGCAAAGTTAGGTATGCTCCTTTTATACCTATCTTTGGGCAGCACATCTTCATGATGCGCTGCACTTGTGCCACTCATTTTGGCTGAATATGCCAGTGCATGGCACATTCATGGGAATGCCCCCTCTATAACATATGTGTTGCATACATTATATTTGCACTTTGGCCCATCCGGAGATGCTCGCCCGCATCTCTGTCATTTGAATATCGTGATTTGGCACATTTTTTGGGATGGGTGGTCCATCTCTACTTTGTGCTGTGCATCTCCTTTGAAAATGTCGGCCTATTTGTTTAGTTGAGGTAGCAATTAAATAAATTGTTGCCTTTTCTGAGGCTGGGATACTATGTTCATAATTCCCTAAAATACAATTGTCTACATCAAAAGAGAGACTTACTGTAGATGTAGTTTGCTGAATATTTTAACTCTGATTTCCTCCCAGAGCTGCTGTACCTTAGTGCAAGACCATAAAATATGAGAAAGGGAGCCGGATACAGAGTTGCATCTTGGGAATTTATCTGAGTCTGTTAATTCATTCATGAAAAACTTAACAGGTGTTCAATATGCATTGTTCAACATTTTGAACTGACTTAACCTAAGATTGTCTAATGGTATGTATTTGTATATGTCCCTCTATAGTTTAGACCAGTTCAGAGATGTCTGCTCAAATTCTTTTTACCAATATTTTGATTGTATTTGTTGGTAGTAAATTTAATGGTTCATGAAGTTAAATATAAATTAGCAATAGGATGTTTCATATTACTAGCTATTTTAAATTGTTTTAGTACAGTATGTCTTGGAGATCTGTTTTCCAAGGGAAAGGGCCTAAATGGACCTTTAATGCTATTTTAACAATCAGTAAATTATTAATGTATTTTTTATTCATCTCAAAATCCCTAAGAAGAATGCTTAGGGAGCTAATATGACCCTAACTTAAAAAGGAGGCTAATGTAGGATTAAAATTACCAGGTAACCAATATGGGAAAAAGGATTTACCATTAATAGTAAAATTGGAATTACGTAGTATAGCTTGATTAATATCCTGGTGCATGTCGATGCCTAGAAAGTTACAGATTTGGATATGTACTCTCACAGAAATTCCTGCTATTGCATTTTATTTACTGCTTTAGGGATATTTTTTAATTGAACACAAAGTATAGTATCTGGTGATAGCTTATGTTTCTTCAAGAGCGCAAATTCAATTTCCAACCAGGTAGGATTACATGAATATATTCTTGAAAGGTTCTAAAACCATTTGGAATATTTATTTAAGTGAGAGGCCATGTAGTATAGAATAGAATTATGTAATTTAATTCCTCCTGTAGTTTTGGGAGTATCAGTCTGTTTAACACAATTGTAGGGATTTTCACTTGTCATATAAAGCTATTTATAAGGGTGTGAATGTGCTTGAACCATTTTAAAGGCAGGAATATATTTAACATGTTGAGCGGATGAAACAACCTAGGAAAAATATTAATTTTAATTATAGTGTGTTCACTCTTCCCCAGAATGAAATTAGAAGAGTCTGCCATCTCTTTAAGTCATGATCCAATTTAGTTATTAAACCTTCCAAGTTCAGCTTAATAATTTGTTTCTGGTCTGTAAACAAATACCTAGATATTTTAAACCTGATTGGATCCATGAGAGTCTTAAATGTGAAACTTTATTTTTTCATAAGAAATTATTTAATGGCATAACTTCTGTCTTATTTCTATTCAGTTTATGGATAGAAAATAAACTAAACTATTGAACAGTTTGGAGGGTCGCTTTAATTGAGTTGGTTAGGTCAATGATGTGTAAAAGAATATCATCTGCAAATGCTGATAATTTCAATTGTTTGTCTCCTATTTGTATACTTTTAATAGAGGGGTTATTATTTAAAAAAAATATATAAGGGGTTCTAAATAAAAATTAAACAAAATAGGGGACAACGGACAACCATGTCTGGTCCCATAGAATAACCTAAGAGGGGAGGAAAGCATGCTGTTGCAGAAGATCCTTGCAGAGGGGCAAGAGTACAAGATTCTGAGCCAGTTGATAAATAAGGATGGGAATCCAAACATATGTAGTACTGCAAAAATAAAGTTATGGTCCACTCTGTCAAAAGCTTTCCCTGCATCTGAGGACACCAGAACAGTCAGAAGTCTGAAATCCCTGGATGCAGAGAAGATATGTGAGAGTTTCCTAAGGTGATCAGATGCCTGTCTAAAGGAAATAAATCCCACTTGGTCTTTACATATTAATGGATGCCAGCTTTTTTAAATTATTTGAGCTAAAATATGTGTTAATATTTTTATGTTATAATTTATGAGGGATATGAAATGGTAATTATTGACCTTATCTTTTGGTTTATTAGGCTTAGATAATAAGATTATAAGAGCTTCCAACAAAAAAGCATATGTGATACCAACCTCTAGGATGTATAGAAATAACTCTTTTAAAAATTGGTATTAATGTGTCCTTGAAGGTTTTGTAAAAATTAATTGTAAGACCATCTGAGTCTGTTGATTTATTTGGCTGTAAATTATCAATGGCCATGTTTATTTCTTGGGCAGTTACTGGAGATACCAATACCTGTGCTTGTTCATCGTTAATCTGCTGACAAATAACATTATTCAAATAATCATTGAGATCTTTATCTGAGGGAGGGTTTTGAACAGGGCCATATAACTGCCTATAACATTTTTAAAACTCAGCTAAAATCCCTTGTTGATCCATTATAACATGGTTGTTATCATCCGAAGTAATTGCTTCTAAATATTTAAACTGTTCTAAATGCTTCAGTCTGTTAGCTAAGATCTTGCTTGATGTATTCAATAAGTCTACATATTAAGCTTTGGCCCTAAGAATAGTTAATTCTGCTCTCTCCTTAATAAGCAAAAAATAAGTCTTCCTTTAGCAAATGAAGAGCATGGCTTTCTTTGTCTGACAGGGAATTTTGGTTGAGCTTTTCCAAATAGTCTGTTCTGGATTATAATTTTTTTTGTTTTTCTAGACTCTGTCACTTCTATTTAGCAGCAAATCTTATAAAATCCCCCCTAATATAACATTTACATGCAGCCCATACCACGTCTGTTTTGTCCGAAGATATTACATTAATCTCCAAGAAATTGTTGATAGAATTTTGAATAAAGTTAGCAACATATTCCTGTCTTAGTAAACTGTTGTTAAGTCTCCATATAGAATGTTTCTCAGTGGAAGAAGCTAGTTTCGTATGTAAATCTATTAAAGAGTGGTCTGAGAGTACTCTGGGTAAAATCTGGGAGTCCAATCCTGAAGGTAGTATGAATTTTGTGACCAAGAAAAAATCTATTCTGGAGAGACAAAGTAATTTACGAGTACGTTAAGGTTGTTTATTAGCACCTTTGTTGTTCAACTTATACATAAACTCCATTTTGAAGGAATTTGATGGGCCAGACTTCCATTCTCCAACTGCTATGTCACAAAAAATCTCATGTCTTGCCTATGCAGATGACATTGTGCTCATTTTTACCTCTTCTCTGGGCTTATAGAGGAAGTTAAAATGTTTTGGGGAGCTCTGTAGAAGAGATCAACTGAAAATAAACTTAAAGAAAACAAATCAGGTTATCGTTGGTAAAACAATGACAAATGCTGATAAACTATATCTGGATAAAGAAAAGTTTGAAATTACAACATATTCTGATTATTTAGGACTGTGGTTTTCAGATGGGACCAGATGGGCTCAACATATAAAAATTATGCATAAGAAATTACTTGCAGCATTTAACGCATTTAAAAGGTTTCATAGAAAGATGGGACAATCTACAATAACAGGATTGATTGATGTAGTAAATGCTAAAGTAAAATCTAGTATATTATATGGGGTGGAAACATGGTTCCCTATTAATATAAAGTGCCTAGAAATAGAAATCAATAAGATATATCGATATTTACTAAGGGCCAGATATTCAAAACTTTGCCTCGGGGCTAAATTAGCACTGCCCAGCGGGCAAACTTAGCCCGGAGCACAAAGCAAGCTACATTCAATAGAAAATAGCCCAGTGCTAATCTTGCTGAATATAACAGTCTAAGGAAGCCAGGCAAACTGGTCTGGGAGTGCAGGGCAAATATAGCCCGAGAATAAGACAGTACTGAATATAGCAACAGGGAAGTGCAAATTGCAACTGCAGCTCATTAGACTCTGTAGCAAGCTATACACAGAGATGTCTCACATCAGCTGCAATCATACCTCTCAACCTCCTGCCTCATAAATCAGGGACAAGGCTTAAAACAATCAGGGACAAAGGTTTAAAATCAGGGACACACCTAAAAGGGACACTGTCAACCAGTTTTTCATCATATTATTTATAGTTGAAACCCCACATTTTATGATTGCTTACCCTCTCTAAAATTCACTGATGTTGCTGTTTGTTTTGTCTGTCTCCTTGCTTAGCAAAACTGAAATACATGGAAATGTCTGTTTATAAACAACTTTGTTTTGTTTACAATCCTGGTTCTGTTCTTAATGCATACTTCCTGAACATTAGAAACACACCCAAACAGTGCAGTCACTCATAAGGAAGTAGCCTCCTAAACGCCCACTGCATCATAAGGGGCTAGATTGTTTTGTGGGTGTTCCCAAGTCCAGGAAAGATGCATTTAGAGTTGATCAAAGAACATAAACAAACCTGTTTTGGTGTGATAACACCAGTATGTTGGGCAGTCTGTTTTTCACTTTTTTAAAGAAATTAAGAGTCAGAATAAAACTACCAGCTACATCAACAATCTTTACAGAATTTTGGCAATCATAAAATATGTTTTTTAAACTAGGGATACTTTGAGACCTAAGGGGGTTGACAGTGTCCCTTTAAGAATTGATGATATCCACTCAGGAAACTGGTAGAAGAAGTGGTGTTGTGTAAAATGCATTTTCTAAGGAAGAACACGTCTGTAACAATAATGTCTGACATTATTGTATGCTTACAACCCCCACTGTTTAGTCATGGAAACACAATGCTTAGGAGGGACAGAGTAAAACACTGAGGTAAAATCAAGGATGCCTCTGAAAATCAGGGACATTTGAGAGGTATGACTGCAAACAACAATGTAAGCCACACACTGCAGAACTGTGCTCTGCTGAAGTGAAGTATGCCCGGGGCTTACCTGATTGCACAGTTCTAACACATTAGCCCAGTGCAAACTGGTTAGCCCGGGGCAAACGGGAGCTATATTGAAAGCTCTCATGCAAATGAGCCTACTTAGGTAATCCATGGGCAAACAGGTACATTTGCATCTCATCAAGTGCAGCTTAGCATACATTACCATGCAGTTTGCCCGGTGCTACTGCATGGAGCACAAAGCTCCCCTATTAGTCGGAAGGAATGTACAGGCTAGATGCTGCAGGCCAAGGCATGCCCACAGCATCCCCTATTGGTCAGAATAGAAGCACAGGCTGGAAGCAGCAGGAACTTTGTGCTAGCAAGTACAAGCAGTGCATATGACATATCTATGCAGCACTGCAAGCAGTACATAATGATCTACATATATATATATATATATATATATATATATATATATATATATATGTATATATATACATACATATATATAAATATATATATACATAGCTTTATATAGAGATATATGTAGATCTGTAGCAATCTATAACTATAGATTGATACAGAGACACAATGAATATATATATATATATATATATACATATAAAATTAGAGCCAAAAAATCCATTTAATGCATCAGTTAGGGTTGTTCCACAATGACAAAAGCGAGGAAATTCAGTGTTAGGGTTGAAACCCCTGGACCCCCAACCCACCTCCCCAATCGCAGTCAGGGTACATTGGGGCTGTCACCCTAACTCTCACCCCATCACATGCGTAAAGAAGCAGAGGTATAGGAGAATGGGGTAAGAGTTAGGGACCGACAACCCAATGCACGCTTCTTTGAGAATGATGAATAGAAATAGTGAAAGTAATGCGGCTTGGGAGCGTGGGGCCCTTCAGGCCCCACACCTCCGCCTATGTGATGTCTTGTCTCATAGTAACACGGTGCCCGCAAACGCAAATAGTAATGCTCATGGTGATGCAAAGCAAAACAGAAAGAGAAACAGTACTGTAGATACAAATGGTAAAAATAATGCAAACGCAAGCGCAAATGAAAATGCAAAGGGTAACGCACATGGTGGCGTAGATGGGAACGGTAAGTGAAACAGGTACAGAACCACAAGTGGAAGCGGTAACGGTAACAGTAATGCAAGCACACAGGCTGGTTTTCCCCAAAAGCTGCACAGAGAAAGACAGTGAGTACAAAGAACGCATGCATAATAATGGGTCTTGGAGCAGAAAATGAGGAGTTGGAATACTAAATTGCTTATATTTTAGGAACAGTACAATGTAGAAAAAAAATTAAAAAGTCATATGATTTATGACTTTCCTGGCTAGTTTTGTACTTAGCCCCCCTTTAAGGGCTAAGCGTTTTTCTGACAAAAAGTCCGTATCTCACACCGTTTCTGAGATACGGGCCCTGAAAGGCACAGCGAACACCGTAATGTTATCCTACGGGAAAAAAAGAGAAGTTTGGAGTGCCATAACTTTGCCGCCCTGTAATATTTTTTCACCAAAGGGCACATCTGGGAGATGTTGGCTACCTTCCCTCCAAATTTCAGCCCAAAAGACCAAATCGTTATTTTGCAGCAGGGTGGCAAAGTATTCCTGTAATGCGGCGGACGCCGTAATGTTATCCTATGGGAAAAAGTGTCAACTTTGGAGCACCGTAACTTTGCTGCCCTGTAATATTTTTTCACCAAAATATGGAAAGGCACATCTGTGAGATGTTGGCTGTGTTCCCTCCAAATTTCAGGCCAAAGACCTAACCGCTTCTTTGCAGCAAGGTGGCAAAGAACTCCTGTCCTTTGGCCATAGTGTTAAAAAGTACTTTTGTGATTTGCAAAAGTTTTCAGACAGATTTGCGAAAGTGTCATGAGCACGAAAGTACTTTATGAAAGTACTTTTTCCAGAACTTTGAAAAACATATTTCTGGGGTGTTCAACCCCAAATAAAGACATGGCTAGCATCCTCAGGCTCCGACTAGGTGAACACAAAAAGAATTGTGTCCCTAGATGGTCCCAAATTTAAATGCCAAGCATTTTTCTGATCACCAACTGCAAACAAAATGGTGGATTTGTGAAAGGACTAGGGCCGTTTGAGAAAGTAAAAGTGCATTTGCAAAAGTGTTGCACTTTTTGTTAACTTTTCCCAGTGACTTATAGTGGGAACTTGTTTTTTGAATAACTTTTGAACCATTTAATATTTTTTCATGAAATCTTCAAAAGGCACATCAGAGACCCCGGCCACACTTCCCCTGAAGATTTTGGACTGGTCGCGCAAACCGTGGGCCTGTAGGTGCGACCATAGAATTCCAAAAAGCGTAATGCATACAAGAGATCACGCTTATCACCGCAAGCCGCACATCAGACTGGTACAAAACTTGGCAGATCCCAAGGCATATGGGTCTTGATTCTGTATTCCAAATTTCAGGCAAATCCATTGAACAATTGCAAAGTTATTAAGGTGCAAAATTTTGGGTTTAACATGTAAATGGCTCTCAACCCTAACTGTGGTAGCAGTACTGTATACCATAATATATATATATATATATATATATATATACACACAGTATATATAGCTATAGACACGCACTACCAGTGGCCACACATGCCCTGGATGATGCCTCACCCCACACCAACAGCAGGTTGCATGGGGCAGACATAAGGCAAACCTGCTGGGGGTGGGGGATGTCAGCTGTAGGGTCACTGGGCTGTGCAGTGCAGCCACCCAGTATAGAGGGACCTGGGCAAACAGGCTGGGCCAGGCAGCCCTTCTCAGCCATCATGGCCCTTGTTCCCATGTATGTTGGTTGCACTCCCTGGTAGTCCAGCGGTCCCCCAACCCCCAAGCATGGCTCCTGATGCTTGTAGAAATTACAATAAATGTATTTTCCCTGGTATTCTAGTGGTCCCCCAACCGCTGGTGCTAAATGTTCTTTTGAATATTGCAGTTGGGCACAAATTTGGTGCTAATCCAGTGCAACAGATTTACGCCCGGTGCTCTGCTTTGAAAATCTGGCCCTAAGAGTGCAGCAATCAGTACCAGCAGAGATATTGAGGAAAGAGCTTGGACAATTGTTTCTGTTGACTATGGTCTTGGAAAGAAGGATTATTTTTATTTTGAATATTTTCCTTTTGCCTGATAGTAGATACCCCAGAATGTGTTTGGAAGAACAACTTTTTTATCACCAAAGTAATTTTACATCAAGCTCTATAAAGTTAATTAAAGAGAATGTATTTCCATTGGAGTTAGGGGATCTTCTACATGAAATTTAAGCTTTTCCTACTAAATATGTTATTATGAAAGTTAAAGGAAGGGTGAGATCAGTAGCAATTTCAGAACAAGAAGAACAAATAAAGAGTTTGCACCACAGGTGGTTCAAAATAATTAAGCAAAATCATGAATTGGAACCCTACTTAAAACTGCTGTCAAGCCCAGAACTGAGAAGGATAATAATGAGATTTAGGTTAGAAGTCTATAAGGCAGAATATATTCTATACGATAAGTAAATGGCTCCTGAACCAAAATGCAAATGTAAATATGGATTTGAGGATGATTTGGAGCATGTTGTCTTACACTGCCCACAGTATGAAGCTAGCAGAAGGAAATGGCTGGTGCCAATATTGTCCCTCTTTGGTCTCCCCTCTGAAAAATTTATAATTTATTTGTTTAGATCAACACAAATAAGAGTTCTATATCCATTGTATAGATTTCTAAAAGACACAGATCTGTAAAAGGTTTATGAAAATCTAAAATGGTCCTGTAAAAGTTGCAATAATATGAAACAATGTAATTTATGAGGAATTATGTGCATTTTAAATGTATACTGATATTTATGCTAAATGTTGTTTTTGTAATGACTACAAGTTGATCAATAAACCAACCTACCTATTCTTGAGAGGGATCTATGTACCAGAGAATACAATGAATATTTTCTTACATTGGGATATAAAGCTCTCCAGAGGAACTACAAGATCACATATCTGAAGCAAGTTGATTAGAACTTTGTTCTAGTGCTTTTTACCCAAAGAAGGACATTGCACCCAGTATTGCTTTTGGTTGCTCAGTCGGCATACCATTTATTAAGACTTTGTCATTCAATTTTGTTAACAACAATACTGAGTTCCTTTACATACCATATTTGAAAATATTCTTTAATTTCATATTCTCTTTATTCGAAATATCACAGTTTATATCATATTTGAGATCACATTTTCATATCACATTTTTATCACACCTTTTCTTTCCTTCCCACCCTCCGGATGTAAACCCGAAGGGGTGTTTCTTTCTTGTCCGTTTTTCTCTTCCACCTCCGATGTAAACCTGAGGTGGTTATCTCATAATGTCTGGGCCAGGTCCAATTCCTGCCCCCCATTTTAATCCCTGTGTGTCCACACCCTTTCATTTTGTCTGAGCCAGGCCCAATTCCTGGCCCTCATTTCTTTTCCTGGGTGTTCACACCCCTTTTTCTCTTACACCCCACTTTGGTGTAACTTCAGATTTTCTCCCATCTCTAGAAAATATTTTCTCTCTCATTCTTCCACTAGCCCATTTCCAGCTTGCGTTGGAAGGTGGGCTTCCCCCCAGACTCTTTCCTTTTTCCAAAGTCCTCAAACCATGCCTCCGTGCCCCCTCACTTTTTATGATGACACGTGTTTTTTCCCTCTCCAACAGCTAGGTCCCCTCATTCTATACAACCCTGCTATTATTTTCCTTATGTCATCCTGTCCCTCACTCTCCCCCAAAACCTTGACAACCATTTTTACCATATTCTGGTCATCCACGTTCTGGCCCCTCTTCATGGCCTTGTGTGTTTTGAGTGTGTTCCCATACCTTTCTTACTGCCATCCTCTACTACCCCCTACTCTAGGCCATGACCTTCCTGCACTCTCTGGTTTTCCCGCATCTTGCTTAATACATAGGTAACCCCAGAAGTGCACCTAGATCACTTGTCATCCAAATGTACAAATAATGGAGTCAGGTTCTGGGTTGTTCTGGCATGTCTAGTCCATCAATAGAGTAACAGAGGGGCTCACTGTACATCTGCCACCCCCTTCCTTTGATACTGTACCTTTTTTGGCCCCCAAACCAATTGTCGTTCATTTTTTCTTTATCTCCCCAGGCTTCTCTTCAGCCTGTCTCTCAGCACCATACTCTGGACGTCTCATAGGCCAATACTTCTTTCCTGTAGACATTCTCTACAACATATAAACAAATAATGTGAACCACATATTTTTATATGCCTACTGCCCCCCACATTTGCAGTCAAGTGGTCCCCTGCTCAAGGTTTTCCAGCCATCCTTCAATACCCATTGGGCTGCAGCCTCCAAGGCTACTCCTGTCTTACTGAATGCAATAATTACCTACCTGAATTTTTCTCCCAGGGGCCCTGCATCCTGCTTTTCATCCCCATGATTCCCTGTTGCACTTTATCCATTTCGTAACTGAAACTCTGGCCCCCTCACAGTTGGCCAAAAAAGGGGGCCTGAAACTCCCTTAATGCTCGAAACTGGGCCCCTGGCCTGCCTTCTCACATCTTTCTTCACCTGGGTCATCCTCCTCTGGCTTCCCTAGCCCCTTTGCTGACAATGCCCCTCACTACCTGCCCCTAAACCCACTTCACACAATACCCACCTCAAAAGTAGCATGGCAAACCTGTGGCTGCACCTTTCAAACTCCTCCCCTAAACAACTGTTCTGGTATGGGCCTGCTCCCCTTGCGCTCTTGTTCCACTACACCATCATCATGCTCTTCTAATTATTCCCCTGCTCAGAAACTCCCAACCTGTCATAGCACTTATGCCCACCTGTGGCAACCAGGTGGACCCCATGATGGCGTGGACCCTCCTTTTTTATCCCCTCCACCTGACTTTGTCTACTTGTCAATCCCTGATTCCCCACTTCCCTCCATGTTGCCCTGAGCTCTGATCACTTGCAACACTCTCTAAAGCTCTCCTCCCTTTTTCCTCATGTCATCCCTGACCACTATGTGCAGAACCACCCCATGGTGTGGCCTCTTTTCCATTTCCCATGGATCACAACCAGAGGACATGCAAACATGTGCCCCAGCCCCAAGCCTTGCAAGTAAGGTGCTAGTGACCTAATACTTGCCGAACCATCTGCCTCATCACTTATCTCCCCCATCACAGGGCAAGTGGCCCCTCCATGCTGCCTTTATAAAGCATCCTCCTAGAGTTATTAAGTCCCCTTCCAGATTTTGGTTGTGCCCCCCTATACCCACCCAGTGTTCCTATTGAAATTGCCATGCTTCCTGTAGGCAGCAGTTGGGATCAAGGATTCCCTAGCCCCCCCATATCTCCAGGCTGATTACCCTGGCCTCCCCACCAATTCAGCTAACCACAGATCAACTGTATTGCATACGAACACTACCTGTCCTATATCCATGTCTCCCCTTTGGCTTACCTACCTCGGCTCCCCCCCGGGGCATTCACCCTTACTCTCCACGTATATGTCCCTCAACTATGAATAGAGAGGATACATAGCACCCTGTGCCTGGTAAATTGGCTGCTCAAGGACAGATCACCAGCATCCACGTGATCAGCAACTCTGGAAAGCCAAGGAACTATCACTGTACTGCAGGGCTGTGGCTGGGACCACTGAACCTTCATAGATTATTGGGGATGGCACCCCAATGATTGGGGTCAGAGATGGTGCCACAAAGCTGTTTTGGATTTACTATGTTAGAGACCACTACCCCCGGTCCATACTGTAGCTGGAACCTTGGCCTCCTTCATTGCCCCCTACAGCTGTCCCCAGCTGGCACCTGAGCCCTAAAATTTTGCTCTTTGTTTGTCTTATGCTCCTCCCTTTAACCGACCCACCTATGGGCACCATTGCACTCCATAGCTACCTAGTACCTGGCCTGGCTTAGGTGCCTCCAACTGCATCCTCAATAGGCTGCAACATCAGCCCATCCCTCTCAAAATGACCGACCTCGGAACCAACCTTCCAGGCAGGTATAACTCCCATACCTGCCCCAGTGCCTGTAATGTAATCCCCACATGAATTTCCCTTCCCAACCATATGCTGGAGCAACACCCAGACTGTCCAGTTAGTCCTGTTGCCTTACCTCACCGAGCACCTGCCTGCACACCTGTAGTAGTACTGTGCCCTGGCAAGCGTGACTACCATCTTACCCCTACTATGGCTATTATATCAGATCACTGCATACCACAATACCAGTAAAATGTAATATTGCCCTCGTTATTTATTTATTTATTATATATTTATTTTTTGGAATTACCTTCCTTTTGAGCTAAGCTCAATTGACCGTGGATGCTCGTTGAACCGAGGGTGGGGGAATTGTTGAGTACCAGGACAGTGGAGCATGCAGAAGCAGTTAGTAGGCATTGTCCATCCTTTTTTGGCCCCTAGGTTTTTGTACCAGTCCTCTATGTATGACTGGGAAATCCCAGTTATGCAAGTCCAGCATGCAGCCTAGGGTTTTAGTCAATTTCACTACCAGCTGCCCTGAAAGGGGCTGAATTAGGATTAAGCAGTCTGCCCCCCATCACATCAGCAAATTTCTTTATGATTGTTTTTTTGTGTTTGTTTTTTTTTGTTTTGAAGAGGCTTCCAGGATATAGGTTAATTTACCTATGTTCACCAGAGCAAGCTATACGGAATGCTTTCAGATATAGGCCCTCCTCCTGGCAGGAGCAGGCAGTTCATGTTATCTCTCAGGATTTTCCCAAACTACGTTAGTTCCTATATTCTCTTAACTATAATTATAAATCCAGTTTGTGTTAAGCCAACTTCTGCTGACTATAAGTTAGTGCCATACAGGCCATGCATTCTGAACATCCAGACAGTCTATCCTTAATGACTGTAATCATATATATTAGTTGTTTTTTTTTTTACTACCTTCACATCATGACCGTCCCTCTCATTAGAAAGGAATATTTAAAATTTTAAGCAAAAACATGCTTGAGTCCAATGGTTCGGCTGCCACATTTTTTCAACTCAGCAGATCCTTGAAAAGAGTTATGTAACTGCAATCCCCACCCCAACAAAGTGCTCCTCCCCATATTACCCGTTCAGTGTGAAAGCACAAGACCATTTTATCTTGTTCCAGTATTATGCACCTTGGAGCAGACCGCTGACAACTCCCTTTCATAGGATTCCCCTTTACTGTCGCTGCAGATTATGTCATAACCCCTGCTGCCCCATAGCTCAGCATTATTGCAAAAATTAAACCATTCTGATACCCTTGTGCTAACCTGACCTTATTGCAGCCCTCTCCTTACCCCTCCAATCAACAATGGCCGTCATCACACGGCCTGTATCAGAAATGGCGGTTGCCATCTGGCCCCTCACACAACCCACTCAAAATGATCTGGCCCCTTATGACTGCAGCACGAGGCCATGGAAGCAATGCCGTATGCCCCCTTTTTTTTTGCAACATATTTCTCCCGAGTAATCCACAGCATGCAGATCTTATTCAGTGGCCCACCAATGCATCTGTGCCCCCCTCCCCAGGTGAATGAAAGACCCCTTCCTGTTATGATATGTTATTATCTATGTATCAATCCATATACAACTGATGGCCACCCCATCAGAACAACCACCAGAAAAGGAAGACATGATGTTGGGTTAACATCTCATCTGAAAGACAGCTCAGAAGTGTAGCACCTACCCCCTGATGCACTACAGTGCCAGTATTGGGAGCTATCCCCACATTCCCAGTGTAGGGCAAGAACCCACAACTTCTGAGCTTGCAACCTAAGAGGTGAGTGTGCTACCCATTGAGCCACTGACATTCAGAAGTTTCTCTTTAAATGTAGTCAACTACGAGAGACAAAAGAAACATCAAGCTTTTCCTTGAGCATTGCCTCAAAAGAAAAGTGGTATTAGGGAGAAGGCTGCTTTTGAAGCCCTTTAGATTTAATTTCTTTGCAGGTGAATACTACATATATATCTCCCAGGACTTTGCCAGGTTGTTCATTAAAATTTGAACTAAATTTAAAAAGTAAGAACAGAGTTAGCCTCACATGAATCAAGCCTCCTGTTTGGCCAGATCTCTTCTATTAGGGCTGCTAAAACCACTAAAAATCAAGGCTTAAATCAATAGCTCAGATCTAGGGGATAAGTGATCTTCTCAAATATAGACTACAGCAGGAAATTCTACATTCCCAGCAGGCAAAGGTACCAAACAACAGATCTCCTTTTTCATTCAAATACGAACTTAAATTTAACCTCAACCAATTTCAATAACACCAATCAAAGAAAAAATTACCCCTAAGATCACCGAGCAATGCTGAAAATTAAATGCATAGTCGATCTACTCCAAACTCCTGGTACAGTAATTCAGATCTGCATAACCGCCTGAAAATCTCTAAAATAATATAATAAATCCCTGACCTAGCCCAAATGCAAGGAAAAAATAAATATCTTGAATGAGCAAGTACACTTAATAAACATGTAATCCCTTTGGCTATGATCCAAGAAGAATAACGTCACATCTAAACTATAGAAATTTCTAGAACCCCAGTTCAAGTGATTGCACAGTTGTTTTTACCAAAGATTTGTTATCCCTAATAATTAACATACAGAAGGTTGAACAACAAAAAGCATATCTGTATCTGTGTAAGCCACCCTCGTTACTTAGAAAGCTTTAAACTCTACAGAAAAGAGAACATGTCTAACAATACATTCAGTTATATAAAGGAAAGCCGAAAGTCCTACTGGCAAGCCCTGCCTCTCACCATCTATTCATTCTGCCTTTTCTGGTGAGAGGTAAAATCCTTCCTTTTCTAGTTAAATCTGCTTAATGTAACCAGTGCCTTATAAAGAGTTAATAAAAGTTTGTTTATGTATAGATATAATCGTAATTTCAGAAATCAAAATCAGTCAACCACAGAAGAATATTTAAATTAGTTCTTCCAGAGTTACTACATGATGAAATCCCATTTTGTTAACTGAAGCTTTGCTCAGTTTGATTTAAATAAGTCTGGGAAGAGCTGAGTTAGTTGTGTTTTTAGCTTGGTCTGGGGATTCAAAGGAAAAGATCTCATTGTCTTTATTGAAGGAAAGACGGACAGGATACATCATCTTAAACCTAATGCCAGCCAAAATCAGCTTATTTACCAGAGGTGAAAACTTTCTCCTTCTTTGTCTGACTGCCTGGGGAAGGTCATGGGAGATGCAAATTATCTTGCCACCCCAGGATAAGCCTGATGAGAGGTTAGCTTTGCTAATAATATGTACTCCATCTAGATAGTTCAAACATTTTATTCTAAAATGTTGGGGAGGGTCTCTTTTCACTGGGACTGGACTTAAAACTCTGTGCGCCCTTTCTATTATATAGCTTGAGTCATTAGGTGAAGTCCTGGCAAAGTTTTTGCAAATTACCTGAGTGAAATGGATCGGGTATAATCCTTCAGACTTCTCTGGTATACCATAAATCACTATATTGTTTCTTCTTGAGTGACCGTCCAAGTCTTCTAGTTTTGCCTGTAGTTTTGATAGTTTGCTCCTTAACCCTGGCAGCTCTGGTTCAAATCTATCTCTCCAGTCCTCAACCAATGAAACTCTGGTCTCAACATCAGTACGTCTTTTATTAATACCCTTGATCATACCTTTAGTTAACTTTGATTCCTCCACAAGAGTAAGGAATGCTTCTTTAAGAGGTTTTATCTCTTCTATAAATTTGTTCTCTGTAAGAAAGTTTTTTCCTGGGGAGGTTTCTGTAGCCTTCATTTGAGCCTGCTTAAAATGCTTTGGGCCCCCCGATAGGTCCAGTGTTGAGGGAGGTGTGTGCTCGATAGGATGTTTCATTTCGGCATCCACATTTTCATTTGCCACAAGTCATTCCGTTAATATTGGTGTAGATTCCAGATATTACTTAATGTATTTCTTACTAAAAATGTGAAGTTTAACAGCCTGATGTAAGCTTAAATAAGGGCTGGAAGTCTACATACCTTGGGAGAGGTCTTACTCTGACTGCTTCATCACCGGAACTCAATGTAGATGTTTTCAAATTTTCAGAAAGTTAAGGCTATGAGAATTCAATGCTGAAGAAGCAGGGGACACTTCAGTTTGTTCCCATCATTTTGGTCTGTGACACTGTGGTTTGATTTGAATGTTCTCGGGGGGGAATTAGTTACTTAATAATTTAGTACCTGTGTGAAGTAGTTCTTTTTTCTTCTTGCTTCTGCAGCAGTTCATTTTGTGTTTGTTTCATGCAGGGGACAGTTTTTTTGTGGACTCTGTGTGTGGTGTGCATCTTGACATTCTGAAAATGTTAACATAGGGGTTGTGTACTGCAATGGGTGTTTGTGTTGTGGGTTCATGGTGGCTGCAGAGTTAACATTATTTTTTATCTTTGAATGTTTATTGTGTATTACACTGGATTTTTTTTTTACTTTTGTTTCCTTGCAAAGACCCTGGATTTCAGATGGGCAAACTTTGCAAAACGGGGGGAATGTCTCAAGAAAGTCCTGGCAGGGGAGGAGGAAGGGGGATGTAGAATAACAGTGGGCAAATCTTAAGGGAGCACTAACAGAGGCAACATGCCTTTGTGTTAGGCAATTAAGTAAAAGAAAGAGAAAGAAAAAAATGCATTATGGTTCTCAAAAGAAGTGCCTGGGAAGGTAACAGCAAAAAGGGTGAAATTCAAGAGGTGCAAGGAAATGCAGAGGGAGGAAGATAGAGAACTGTATCAAGAAAAACAGAAGGAGGTGGGTAAAGCAGTCAGGAGAGCAAAGGTGCAAATGGAGGAAAAAATAGTTCAGGCAATGAAGAATGGAGACAAGACTTTTTTCAGCTACATAAGTGAAAGGAAAAAGACATGGGGTAGGATTGTGAAGTTAAAAAGGGAAGGAGCATGGCTCGGTGGTGCTGAGGACTGAGGCACTGGATGCCACACATCACACCATACTGGTGACCCCGGTTCGGGAGCGAGCTTGGGTCATCAGGGGCTGTCCAGGTGGAGATAGGCTGAAGTGTCTGAGGACAGCTCGCCTTCTCTGGAGGAGGTGGGACTTCCATTCCAGCAAGCAGTGACTCCTGGTGGAGGCTGGGGGAAGTGACAGCAAACTGGTGCTCCTGGGGTATGATTGGTTGCAGGTGAAGGCCGGCAGTCAATCAGCCTCGGGGGCTGCTCCTTCATGGAAGGAGGGGGAGATGCTACAGTTGCCAGGAGAATCCTTGATGCATGAGCACATAGCATCCCATGAGAAACATGGGAATAAAACCCACAGAGCCGAGGATGATGGAACACCGAGCCGGGCACTGATGTGCCAGCACCTGCCTTTGACCCAAGACCCTGACAGAAAAATTCAAGATTCAGGGGGTTTGTCTGACCCCACCCAGAGGGTTTCCGCAACCAGATGGAGGGACTGGAGGTTGCAAGGTAGGTGCTAGCAGGGGTAGGCTTAATGGGCAATTCCCATGGGTAGTGGCTCTGTGGGAGAGGAGGGCAAAAAAAGAAATTTCAGAAAAAAAGGGAAGGAGGGGAGAGTACAGATGGGGACCTATAGAAAAGCAACAATCCTGAACATGTTTTTTTGTTCAGTATTCAATGAGGAAGGGGGGGCACAGTTAGGGTTAAAAAGTACCAATGGAAGGGAGATGGACACTAGTCCATTTACAGAGGAGAGAGTCCTAAAGTAACTCACAAATCTGAAAATGGACAAGGCAATGGGGCTGGCTGGGATACATCCCAGAATATTAAAAGAATTTAGACTAGAGCTGGCAGCACCAATGACAGCCCTATTTAACAAATCACTGGAAACAGGTGTGGTTCCAGAGGACTGGAGGAGGTAGAATGTAGACAGCCTGACATTGGTGGTGGGGAAATGAATGGAAGCACTGCTAAAAGAAAGGACTATGCTATATCTTGAATTCAGAGGAGCCCAGGATCTGAGGCAGCATGAATTTACAGTGGGAAAGTCTTGTCACACAAATCTGATAGATTTCTTTGACTGGGTGACCAGGGGTGTAGATCAGGGAGGGGCGGTGGACATAGCCTACCTGGATTTCAGCAAGGCCTTCAACACCATCCCACACTGGAGGCTAGTAAATAAACTGGGAAGCGAGGGAGTGGATCCCAGGGTTGTTAACTGGGTCAGAAATTAGTTAAGCAATAGGACACAGAGGGTGGTGGTGAATGGAGTTCATTCTGAAGAGAGGAGGGTGACCAGCAGGGTACCACAGGGACCAGCGCTGTGGCCTGTCCTCTTTATTCTCTTCATAAGTAACATTGCAGAGGGGATGGAAGGGAAGGTATTCCCCTTTGAGGATGACACAAAGATCTGCAACAGTGTTGACACTCCGGGGAGGGGGGGTGGAGAAGATGAGAAGGGACCAAAGCAAGCTTGAGGACTGGATGAGAGTGTAACAGCTAAGATTCAATGCAAAGAAGTGCAAAATCATGCATTTGGGGCACACAAATCCAGGAGAGAAGTACATGATGAGGGGAGGTACTGACAGCCACCAAGCAGGAAAGGGACCTGGGAGTAATCTTATCTGATGTCCTAAAGATGACCAAACAATGTGAGAAGGCAGCGGGGAGAGCCAGTGGGATGCTAGGAAGCATAGGGAGAGGTATCACCAACAGAGACAGGGGGTGGTGATTTCTCTGCTCAGATCATTGACAACACCTCGTCTAGAGTACTGTGTCCTGTTCTGGAGGCTGCATCTCCAGAAGAACATAGAGTAGAGGCAGTTCAGAGAAGGGCAACAAAAATGGTGCAAAAAATACATCATAAGCCATATGAGGTGAGACTGGAGGACCTCAACATGTATTCCCTAGAGGTGAGGAGAGAGAGAGAGAGAGAGAGAGAGAGAGAGAGAGAGAAAAGGGACATGATAGAAACTTTCAAGTACCTCAAGGGTATAAATAAGGTACAAGAGGGAAGTAGCTTTCATAAAAAAAGATGTTCAAGAACAAGGGGTTATCATATGAGACTAGGGTGGTAGACTTAGGGACAATATGAGGAAGTACTTTTTCATGGAAAGGATAGTGGATGCATGGAACAACCTCCTTGGGGAGGTGATGGGGATAAAAATGGCATTGGAACTCAAGAAAGCATGGGATAGACACAAGAGAATCCTAACAAAAGGAAAGAGAGGATAAGCCACAGATCATTTAAGGTCAGTAGCATATGCAGTAGGTATGGAAATGGGCAGACTAGGTGGGCCAAGCAGTCATTATCTGTCATCAAATTCTATGTTTCTATGTTATTTTTGTGAATTGCACTTATCTGCAGGTGTCTTTATTTGTTCTGAACAGTTTATTGTGATTTCTTTACAATAAAAGGTTTGCAGATGGTGTTTCATTACTTGAAAGGCCACTTTGTATTTTGCTGTTTTTCTGATTCATTTATGGTTGAACAAAAGGTTTTGTTTGTCATGAACATTAGTGGTTTAACATTAAGCTTACAGTTTTATAAGTGGTGTATTTTATAGAATGTTAAGTTCAGTTACTTAGTTTATGTTTAGTTTATTTGTATATGTGCACAGTATGTGTAATGTGCAATAAGAACATATATTTTTTTACAGTCATTTCTGTTTTGTATCACTACTTATTTACATGTTTATAGATGCTGCTACACTTCTTAAAAGCCAAAGTAGTGGGCTATTGCTCTTAAATATTTGAAGAGGGTGTGTTTTGTGTGCTGGGAAACAACTTCCAGGTGCTTGTTAATGTTCTGGTATTTTTTCTGAGGTTGTATGGGGGTGTTTCCTGCTATGAGGTGTATGATATCTGGATCTGTTTTCCTCTATATGGATTTGAGACCATTTATTAATTTCCATAGTGTAGGGTTTGTCATGCCTAGTATATCATTGAATGTACTGTGGAAGGCTTCCACAGAGTTGTTGGTGCAGGTGTCTTTTTTCTAGCACTCTTTGATAGCAGTTCCTGAATTCAAGTGGATACAGTGGTCACAAGCATTCTGTTCTTCATTAGTTCACCTGCCCTATGCATGTTGGGCAGACTAGCTGGACCGAGTGATCCAATCTGCCATGAAATTCTAATTTTATGTTGACTTGAAGTAGTCTAGTAAGGGGTGTAGGTCTGCTGGTATGGTGCCTTGTTCTTCATCTGCCAGCATTTCAAATGTTGGTACAATGTCCTCCAGGGGTACACTTGCCATGATGGCAGGAATGCACCTGCATTGTAGGAAAAGTTAGAGTCTTTTCTATATCCGTTGCCGAGTCCGTTCAACAGTATTTTTCTCCAGATATTTTATGAGAGATGGAAAAAGCAGCCTCTTCTTTCTGTAAAGGGAAATGCCTCCTCTATAGCTTGGATTGCTGTGCTGCCACATCAGAGTTAGCAAGGATTGATTTGGGGTTTAAGTTTGCATTTGTAGGACATATAGTACTTTAGGACTTAGATATATGTGTCTTTCTTTCGGTTTGGTAATAGGATGAATAGGCAGGGTATCACTTTGCCAAATCTTTTCCCATGTGTGGTATACATTCACTCAAGTAGTGTGTGGGGGTAGGGGGCACTAGAAAGGTGCTGTCCAGAAAGTAGTTTGAGATATGGCCAGGAGGTTTAGGTTTCTGGGGGATATAAATATGAGGATTCTGTTGTCCTCAGGTCCACTGTCATATAGTAAGAATGTTTCATTGTTTCCATTGGGGGCCATGAAGCAGGTGTAGTCGTTTGGAATTTCAATGTCTTTTCTTGTGGCTTGGTTTGGAGGAACCAACATGGTTGTGATGTGGTTTCTCTGCTCAGTTCTTTTCAAGGTATACTCAATTAATTTCCCCCAATGCATTCAGCGACAGTCCTTCCTTCCTTCCTTCACTTGTGAAAGTGTGGCAGTCATTGTGTCCTGCGTGGTGCTAGCTCTGTCTTTGATGTTTTCCATTGTTTGTAATAGAGCTACCCTGGATGGGTCACTTACATGTAAATGGACTCCTACTTTTGTTATTATTGTGTCTTCCAATGTGTGCATTCTGGCTTTGCATACTATTCCTGCCATTTCACTGACATCACATTGCCAGTAACGCTTTAATCTTTCTTTGGTGGTTTTTGTGAAATGTGTAAACATAATTTTGGTCATCTATAGCTTTTTGTTTCCATTCCTTGGATGTAAAATACCTTTTTGGTATTCTCTGGATCTTAGCAGTTCTTTTGTTTTCTGTTGCTTGTGTGTTTCATGGAGACTTTTATAATGAGTTGAATGCTGGGCATGTAACACTTTGTGCTTTATTTCTGATTGACTACGGTGTACCTGTTGGATGTAGTCAAGATTTTGTCATGGCTGTGGATGTTTTGTGTGGGATGTGTGCATTGGGATTAGTAGGTAACTGTTGGGGCATGGGTTTGAGAGGTGACTAACTGTGGTGAGAGTGAATTTCCTGCATTGGTAATTTGTGAAGGAGCAAATCATCAGAGTTGTTAACTTTTCAAGGGGTTTGGCATTCATCCAAATCTGTCAAGTAATGAATAGTCAAGATCAAATTGTCATGTAGCTGAAGAAGCAGGGGAAGAAAGATCTAAGTGACCAACAGTCAGCAGAAGAACCGGAAGAAATGACCACTTAGGACAGTATGAATCTTCATGTTAAGGCATTTACTTTTGGAGGCTGACAATGGAAGAAAAGTTGATTTTGAGGTATGTTCTGAGATTCATAACCTAGAGTTAACTCATCTGGGGGCAGGGGCAACGAATGATATGGGGCATGACATAGGTGATGGGGATCTCTGGGAAAGGAGGAAAATTCTATTCCATCTTAAGTCATTGTTTTGTCCCAAACCATTAAATATGAACATTTTGTCTTGAGAATGTGATAATCAAGGAAATTAATTGGATTTTGCTGAACAAACCTGCTAGAACATTCGATATTTTAACATGGAGGGATAAAGCCATTTTAAAACAAATTAAAAGCTAGAAAAACATAATCTTGAATCTACAGTAGCTGACAAAAGCAGCAACATAGTACTTATGGATGCGATTAGGTATTTAAACATGGTGAATACATTGCCATCTGATATGGACAGATACAGGTTATTGGCAGGAAATCTAACTGACAAATGTAAAGAAGGAATTTTTTGAACTACTAGAAGAAGCAAAGAGCACTGCAGAAATCAGTGAGAAAGAGTTTAAATATTTATGGACACTAACACTTGTAATGCACATATATTATTCACTCAGAGTCATACAGCCTGCATGACATCCAGAGTGTCTCTGGGGGTAGGATAGCTAATAGAAAAGTTGTCTGGATTTGTTGATTTTTTTTTTTCAAATAAGAAGTAACTACAAATGTGATCCTACCTCAGAGACATTGGGGAGCTTCTTTATTTGTTAGAAGATTTTGTTTGGGATAAAAGATATTACTGGCTTACTGTCGATGTGGAGGCTCTTTATTCTTCCATAAAACATGAGGACTTTTTGGCATCATATAGATACTATCTTGAGAAAAGCACCAGTCAGAATCCCGTACTGTTTTCAACAGAACATATATATTTCATACTGATGAATAACCTAGTTGAATTTGACAGCAATGTTTATGTTCCAGTAATTGCCACTGTGATGGGGATATGCATGGTCTCATAATATGGCAATCTTATGATGTGTTTTCAGGAACTGATCAATATATTCTCACCTATCTTCCAATATGCAGATGATGCCATCCCATGGTATAGATGCATTGATGCCATGTGCATGTGAGAGTGTGTGTGTGTGTCGGGGAAGGGGGATCCAGAATTGAGGATACCAACTTTCTTACAATGGGTTAACCAGAATTCCCTGTGAGTGAGATTTACATTGAATGCTGGAAAGACAAAAATTGATTTTCTGGATACAGTAGAAGCCGCTTAAAGGGGATGCCCTGGTGGCAGGCCATTTGTCCCCATTAAGTGGCCATCCCCTTTAACAGAAGCCATTGAGAATGGCTTGTCTCACACACAGTACAGCTGCACTAGCATCTGACCTGTACTGTGTTTATGTACAGTGCTTTATTATGATACTTTTGTTCCTTTTACAGTATCTGTTATGATGCAGTAAATCAGAAAGAAAGAAAAAAAAAACAACAAAAAATGAGCACATAGATACATAGACAGTGTCGGCAGATAAGGGCCTATGGCCCACCTAGTCTGCCCATTTGAGCTTGTAAGTTCAGTTTGTTTTCCTAGAAGTCTATTTCCCCATACCCCTGACCTCTAGAATTCCTTTATGTCTATCCCATGCATTCTTAAATCCCGTGATTGTTTCAGCCCCCACCACTTCCTCTGGCAGGGTGTTCCACTTGTCCACCACCCGTTCTGTGAAGAAATTCTTTCTCATGTTTCCTCTGAATCGTCCTCCCTCCAACTTCATCCCATGCCTCTAGTCCTGAAACATCTTTTTCACTTAAAAATAGTGTTTTCCTGCACCCTGTTCCTCCCTGTAAGATACTTGTATGTCTCTATCATATCCCCTCTCCCTCCTCTCCTCCAGGGAGTACATGTTCAGTTCCTTCAACCTGTCTTCATAGGATTTGTGATGCAACCCATGCACCATCTTTGTTGCCCTCCTCTGAACCTTCTCTACCCTGTCTATGTCCTACATGAGGTATGGTCTCCAGAACTGTACACTGTACTCCAGGTGGGGCCTCACTAGTGTCTTGTATAGCGGAATTATGACCTCCTTTTCCTGCTGGTGATGCCCCTGCCTATACATCCCAGCATCCTATTTGCTTTACCTGATGCCTTGTCACACTGTTTCCCTACCTTGAGGTCATCAGAGATGACAACCCCAAGATCCCTTTCCTGCTTGGTGCATGCTATATCCTCACCCCCAACTGATACATTGTGCCAGGTTTTTGTGCCCCATATGCATTATCTTGCACTTCTTTGCATTGAATTTCAACTGCCAAACCCTTGACCATTCTTCAAGTTTCTGCAGGTCCTTCTCATTCTGTCTACACCCTCTGGTGTGTCTACTCTGTTACAGAGCTTTGTGTCATCAGCGAACAGTGAAATTCTGCCTTCTATATCCTGTGCAATGTCACTGATGAAGATGTTGAATAGGACCGGTCCCAGCACTGATCCCTGTGGTACCCCACTGGTCACTCTTCCCTCTGTGGAGTGACAGCCATTTACCACCACCCTCTGTGTCCTGCCACCCAGCCAGTTACCTACCCACCACACTACTGTCCTGCCCACACTCATATTCCCCAGTTTGTGTAATAGTCTTCTATGTGGCACAGTGTCAAAGGCCTTGCTGAAGTCCAGATAGGCCATGTCCACTGCCCTCCCCTGATCCACCTCCCTAGTCACCCAGTCAAAAAATTCAATGAGGTTGGTCTGACATGACCTCCCCCTGGTGAAACCATGCTGCCTTGGGTCCTGTAGTCCATTGACAACCAGATGTTCCACCAATCTCTCCTTCAGTAGTGCTTCCATGATCTTTCCCACTACCGAGGTGAGGCTGACTGGTCTGTAGTTCCCCTTCCTCTTTGTTCCCACTTTTGTATAAGGGGACTACATCTGCTGTCCTCCAGTCTTTGGGTACCTCCCCTGTTTCCAGTGATTGGCTGAACAGGATAGCCAGAGGTTCAGCCACCACCTCACTTAGTTCTTTAAGGACCCTGGGGTGCACCCATCTGGCCCCATTGCTTTGTCAACTCTTATTACTTCCAGTTCCTTCAGGACCCTTTCTTGTAAAGGGACTTGTGTCCATTTCTGCACCATTCTCACCCTTGTACTCCCTTCAGACCCATTACCCCTCTTCCTTAGTAAAGACTGAGCAGAAATACCTGTTCAATATGTCAGCTTTTACTGTTGTCATCCTCCACGCTGCTCCATCCTCCCCTTCAGTCTAACTATCCCTCCTTTGTCCTTCTTTTTTTCACTTATGTACCTGTAAAGGTTTTGTCCCTTTAACCACTGATTTTGCAATGTGTTCTTCTGTCTGAGCTTTGGCTTCCCTTACTGACTTCCTGCCTCCCTTTGTTTCTCCTGGTACTTCTCCCTATCCCCTTCTGCCTGTGTCTTTTGTATTGCCTGAATGCAGTCTTTTGGCTTTCACTTTCTTTGCTACCTCTTTGGAAAACCATAATGGTCTCCTTTTCTTTTCCTCTTGCTAACCTGCTTAATGCATAATTCTGTTGTTCTTATAATCCCCATTTTAAATACTGCCCACTGTTCCTCAATCCCTGATTCCTGTCCCATCTCCTTAATGCCTCTTTCAAGCATCTCCCCATTTTCCCAAAGTCTGCCCCCTAAAATCCAGGATACGTGTTTTTGTGTGGTTTGGTTCTGCTCTTTCTGTGATTTCAAACCACAATGACTGGTGGTCACTGTTACCCAGGTGCTCCCCACTGTTACCCCCATCACACTGTCCCTGTTTGTGAGCACAAGGTCCAGTATTGCCTTCTGCCGAGTTGGTTCCATGACCAGTTGCTTGAGGAAGGCACCCTGAAGGACTCAGGATAAATCTGCTCCTAGTTGATGCTGCTGCTGGGATGCTCCAGTCCACATCTGGTATATTGAAGTCTCAACCAGTACTACCTCACCCTTGTCAGCCATCCTTTGGATGGCTAGCATCAACTCTATCTGTTTCTTCCTCCTGGGCTGGTGGTCTATAGACCACACCTGTGCGGATGGCTGGCCCATTTTCCTTTCCAGCTTAACCCACAGTATCTCTCCCATTTTGTTCCTCCTGGATCTGTGTGGCCCTTATGTCATTTTTCACATACAGTGCCACTCCTCCCCTTCCTGCCTGCTCTGTCTCTTCTGAATATGTTGTAGCCAGGTATGGCCCATCTCCCAGTCATGGTTATCATTACACCAGGTTTCAGTGATGGCCACAATGTCCAGGTCTGACTGTACCATGACAGCCTCCAGATCTTCCATCTTGTTGCTAAGGCTCCTGGCATTTGCACACATGGCATTTGCACAGCCTATGTCTCTCTCCCCCACCCCGAACAGTGACTTGAGTGAGAGAGAGAGTGAACGTGAGAGAGCAGGAAAAGAAAACAAGCACAGTTTATGTCTCTCTCTCTCTCTCTCTCTCTCTCTCCACTGCCCACCAAGACATCACTCTCTTGCAGTGTTGCGGCATGGTCTTTTTGTTGCACTCTCTCTCCCTCCCTGCTGGAACTGGCAGGCATAAGAAAAGTGAGCTAAATCTCTCTCAGTCTGGCATATTTTCTTTCTCTCTCCCCTCCCACCCCAACATCATGCTCTCTGCATCTTAATTGAGCTTTACCGGTGCTGAAATGTAGAGCCGAACAATGAGTGAGAGAGAGAGAGAGAGAGAGAGAGAGAGAGAGAGAGAGAGAAAGTGAGTGAAAGAGAGAGAGAAAGTGTGTGAAAGTGAGAGAGGAGAAAAAAAAGTGAGCACAGTCTGCATCTCTTGCTCCCCAGCCTGCCATGACTTAAATCTATGTCTCTCTCCCTTGCCCCAAAAGTAACTTGGCTTCTGATTGAGCGAGAGAGAGTAAAAGTGAGAGAGGAGAAATAAAAATGCACACAGACTGTGTCTCTCTCTCTCTTCCTTGGCCACCCCGACATCACTCTGTTGTAGCATGTTTTCTCTCTTGCACTCTCTCTCATCTCCCCCTCCCTGCTGGAACTGTCAGGCATAAAAATAAGTGAGCTAAATCTCCCCGTCTTCCCTACCCTCTAAGCTAGAAGATGTTTAGCAGTTGTTTGGAGCTGACAGGTTGGAAGTCAGAAGCCAGAGCCGCTATTTAATTTTCTCACAGGTGCTGCTAATCCCTTTTCATACATAATTAGGTGTGAAAAGAACTCAGAGGCTTAGCGGAAGCAAACCAGCCAAGATTCATCCCCTATGACAGGCTTATTATGTCCCCTATAAAGGTGTGAGGGTCCACAGAATTACATAGCCATTTAATCTTTGCCCTGGGGATTGCCCCCTTTAAGCGAACATCCCTATTAAGCGCGTCCTGATTAAGTGGCTTCGACTGTATTACACTCACTGGAATTCATGGTGAGCAAGTATCCATGAAAACATACAGAAATCCCACAGATCACACAACACTTCAAAGCAGGTAACACAAATCACTACTGATGGGGATGTGAGAGATTGGGCTCACATCACCACATTTTTTGGGCCTGCTCAAGGATAACATTCTGGCCACAAATAATAATAATACTTTATTTATAATGTGCCTTTCAAATACCAAGGCGCATTACAGTTAAAACAATTGATGCAGTTAAAACAAAATCATCATCACATAAAATATAAGTATAAATCAACAGTCATCACTACCATATACTTTTATCCAAAGAAATGCTTTTAGGGCCTGTTTAAAACTCCCCATGGTTGTGCACTCCCTAATCCGATGGGGTAGAGAGTTCCAGAGGGACGGGGCCACAAACATAAAAGCACAGGCCCCAGCAGATTTTAAAGTCACCGGAATTTCAGCAATGCCTCGCTGGCTGAGCGAATGGTCACACAGGGTGATAAGGAATCAGAAGCTCTTTCAGGTAGTCAGGGCCCAGTTCATGTAGGGCTTTATATGTCAGTAATCTGACTTTTAAGGTGATCCACCACTGAACCGGCAACCAGTGCAGTTCCTGCAGCACCGGTGTGATATGGGAAGATCTAGGAGTCCCTGTCAACAACTGGGCTGCAAAATTCTGCACCAGCTGCAAGCGGCAGATATCAACCCCCAGAAGCCCAAAGTAAAGTGAGTTGCAGTAATCTAAACGTGAGGTCACAAAGGCATGGATTAATGTAGGCAGGTTGCCAGATGGAACAAGGTTCTTGATCCAAGCGATGTTTCTCAGATGGTAAAAAGATGACTTAATGACAGCCGACTCCTGTGTCCAAAGTTTCAGCCCTGCATCGAACATGACCCCTAGGTCTCGCACCTGTTCAGAGACCTGAAGCTCAGCATCCCCAAGGAATAATCCTAGGGGGCAGCCTGCCTCTGGCCCCCCATCCGGTGGCCTGGATCCAAAACCATCACCTCCGTCTTCCCAGAGTTCAACTTCAGCCAACTGGACTTCATCCAATCCTGGATTTCCTTGAGGCAGTTATTAAATACTAAGACTGCTCCTTCCTGGTCGGGGCCAAAAGACAGGTAGAGCTGGGTATCATTGGCATAACAATGAAACCTCAGCCCATACTCTCTCACAATGTCTCCGAGGGGAAGCATGTACACTGAAAACAACATGGGGGACAATACTGAGCCCTGAGAACCACCAAAAGTCAGAGAAATAGAGTCAGAGGAAAAAAACCCTGACACTACCCTCTGAGTTCTTCCAGTGAGATAGGTGGTAAACCATCTGTGGATCAATCCAGAGAGTTCACAGATAAATCTCAGGCCCTCAAGCAGAACCCCATGAACAATGGTGTCAAAAGCTGATGACAGATCTAAAAGTACCAAAATGGACCATTTTCTCTGGTCTCTCACCATCAGGAGATCATTGAGCACCTGAACCAGCACAGTCTCAGTACTATGCCTCTTTTGAAAACCGGATTCTTTAACAAAGGTGTCACCACTGCTTCTTTCAAGGAGCAGGGATATTCACCCAAGTCAAGGGAGCACCAGACTATCTGTGCCAGAACCGGGCCGATAGAATCACCACAACCCATAATTAGGGATGTAGGGCCCGGGTCTAAACTACAGCATGTAGGGTGCATCCCCTGGACAATCCACATAACATCCTCGATTTCCGGACTGTTGAAGGTACTCCAGGAAAGAACCGAGCAAGCTCATCACACTGTAATTGTGAAAAAGCTCTTCGGAGCTGCAGACAGACTGGGTTGCACAGCCTGTACACAGTTCTGAAAAGCTGAGTTGGTCGATTCTGAGAGGCAGAAATTTCCCCAGACACAAACTCTGTCTTCTTATGAGAGATTTCTGACTGATAGAACCGATAATGTTCTAACAATCTAAGATGGTTGGCATATAAGCCAGATTTCCTCCAACAATGTTCTAACCTGCATCCTAGTCACTGCAACTCCCTCAAGAATCCATCAAACTACGGAGCCCTAAGGTGAAGGGAGAGAGGACGTACACGTACTGGTGCAATAGAATCCAGGGCTGAGGTAATGGCATTGTTATATGCCAAGACCAAAGCATCTGGATCATTGCAATGCACAGGAAATTGTGATAGGTCAAGCACCAGAGCAAGGCCATTGGAAGTAACATTCCATAAAGGTAGGTACTTGACCATCTCCACAGGGGTCGGCCTACAAAGGGGGGTGCCAAAATTGAACATCACCGTGTAGTGATCAGACTATCTGACTGGTTCCAACCCCCATGTCTGAGGCCTCAGTCCCCAGGAGGAAGATCAGGTCAAGAGAATGGCCACACATGGTAACCTCCTGTGTCAGGCCCGAAGAGTTCATCAACTGGAGGAAGTGTTGTCCAAATTGTGAGAGTTCGTCGTCGATCCAGGCATTGAAGTCACCAATGAACTTTAAAAAATATGGAATGTTTCCATCCTCTTCAAGTTTAAAACTTTATTCTAGGGGTTAGGACCAGAGAATCTCAAATAGCAAAGCCTTTTTAGAATTTTTTGCACAGCAGCACAAAAAGAGATGACAGCCAACAGGTTGCAAATCACAACTTCCTCATTTGAGTCTTGGGTTGGCAGAGTACAACACATAAGGCCAATGGAACAAAAAAACAACAGTTAAAATAAGGCTTACTCTGGAAAAACACATAGTGTTGGTCCAGATGGGATTCTAGGCTGGATAGGGACCAAAGTGATATCACAGATACAGCAGAGCAAGACAGTGTCAAGTCAACGTAAGTTGTCAATTGTGCTCTCTGAACAACAATGTCTTTTAAAGTACCTTCCAGGAGAAAATCCTATTAAAGGGGGTGTTTATCATTGCATGGTCACTGTGTCATTTCAGTTATGCCACAGCTAACATAATTACACTTTCTTGTTGATTGATGAACATTTTTAAAGCATATGAGGGAAGTCCTTTAAATATGAAGATGTAATGCAAAAAGATGTATTACAAGTTGCTTGTCGATATCAAACATAAGAAAGGTGAACTCAGTCTGGATGAAATAATCTGCAAAACAAAAAAGAAAATGTTTTGTACACGAGAATGTCACATTTACCTGTAATGTCATTTTATTTCACAATAAAAGCTGAGTTTAAAAAAAAAAATAAATGCTTTCCTGCCTACTACAAGTGCACATCTGGGTACGCTTAAAGACTCCACCCTTTTAGCTAGATGCTCTGTACGAAGCATAACTAAAGTCAAGAAGAGGAATTCAGCCGTCAGGCAGATGATTTAGAAGACAGATTCTGAGTAGGAGGATATAAGGAAAATGTAATTGTGGAATCAATAAAGTGGAAAATTTTGACAGAAGTGGACTCATCGAGCACTGAGGGACCACTGATTTTCTGTACTTAGTCTAAAACTCAGTTACAGGGTCTATTGTATCAATAATCCATAAATACTGGCTAATCCTCCTAAATGATCCTGTTTTAGCCTCTGTTATTGGGGATAAACCTAAGATCTCATTTCAAAGACCTCCAAACATAAATGATAAGATGGTCCATAGTAAATTCAAGAAGGAAATCAGATTGGAATTGGGAAAATGGTTACCAAAGCATAAGATGCAATGTGTGACAATATAACAAACAACTTAGAGAGTTTGTACTTCCATAGACAACCGAGAAATATAACATTCGGGAATTTGTCTACTGCAATACTCAGTTTATAGTACTTTGCTTGATGTGCCCTTGCAATCTACTATATGTAAGTACAATGATTAAACAAACAAACAAAATAAAACAGTGTGTGAGAACACGTCAGCAGAAGTATTGTGAAAAGTGGTATGCAGAATTTCTAGATTCTGGTGGAATGGAATTTTGCAGAATTTTTAAAATCCTGCTGAATTTTGTCAGAAGTGGAACAGCAGAATTCCATGGCAGAAAAATGCAGAACAGAGTTTCCGCTACATTTCTGTGGAATTATGTTCTGTAGATCTCAATATTTTCTGTGGAATTGGATGCAGAATGTTTTTTGTGGAAAAGTGCTGTTCCGTAGTAATACAATTCTACATATCACAGCAGGAAGAATCCTGTAGGAGGACCAGAAAAATGTGGAATTCTGTCGGCAGATTTAATGTTGGATGATCCAAACTGTGTACCCATTCCAGTAGGACACAGAGCATGACACTTGAGGCCTTGATATTGCTTTCAAAACACCAACATTTATTTACAGGATGTATGCATACACATCTGTTTGGTGACTGGGATTACTCGATCAGAGCTCCGACTAATATGCCTAACAAGGGCCCAGTCAAGATCAGCATTAACATCTGCATATTTTAACAATCATCTCAGTACTATATAAGTCCCAGACTAGTCAGCCACAAGATCATCAGCATCATAACATATTTACGTTAGAAAATGGGTAGGTTATAAGGTTGCCAGGACTAGTTTGGCAAAGATTCGAACCTTCCTCAAACCCTGGTGTTCAAGTTCTAATTTAGAACTTGAACACTAGAGGGTTCAAAAAAGGGTTTGAATTTTTTTTTCTCCCCAAGTACATATATGTGGCTAACACAGTGCTGCCATGTCATTTCCTGCTGTTTCCTCATGCTCACTACTAGTGGGTGGAGAGTTGGTCTCCAACTCCAGAGCACATGCTGGGAGGACGGAGACACTGGGAAGGAGGGACTGAGAGCTGGGAGAGAGGGACTCGTGAGGGACTATTTAAATTTGTGCCCCAACTTTCACAAGCAGTGCGATGTGTACAGTAAGTTGAGTCATGTGACTCATGTTGGTTTTTCTGCAGCAGGAATTACAGCAGGGCAAATGGAGCTGGATTGAGTAGCAGAGCAGATGTCTTTGCTTTGCTCTGCATGTCTCAGAGTCTTGGTTGGCAACAGGGTGAAAAACAACAAAAATTACATTTTTGAGGAGAGGAGGCAGGCAGTAGAGACTAGGCATTCTCTTCGATTTGACAGAAAACCAATAATTCCAGAAAATAAATAAAAAAAAAAAACAAAAGCAGCTAGCAGCCAGTGGCATAAGTGAGGCTGGGTTGGGGGGAACTTAACTTGCTTCTGATGAAGCAGGCATTTCAGTGCCTTAAGCCTTTGACATTTTGCAAAATCTTTTTTTCCTTGTTGATTCCAAGGTGGAAGCGCTTTTTTTGGAAGGGATCAAGGATGTAGGGATGTAGGGATTTAGGCAGGGACTGATTGGTATTTGATGGACTGCTGAATGGTCATCATCCTGCTGTGTATATGTAGAGGTCGCATTATCCTGCTGTGTATATGTGGAGGTCTCATCATCCTGCTGTGTATATGCACAGGTTTCATCATCCTGCTGTGTGCCTTTGACTGCTAGTGGCACAGTACACAGCTAGAGGTGGGCAAACGTTGCGAATTCCGCTTTCGCGGAACTTCTGCGAAAACTCAGAAATTTCATGGAATTTTCTGAATTTCCACCATTAGCGAGATCAGAATCTTCCAAATGAATTTGGTGGATTTTCACTGTGTTCCATGGAAGTTTTTGGCTGAATTATGGAAAAATACACGTGAACTGTGGAATAACAGTTCTGAGGAATTTCTTTTCCGCAGTTTTATGAATTATTCTGCAATAAATGTAATTGTCCCGGACTCTTCCCCCCCAGGAAGGATAGACAACTTATATGTTGTGGTGCTCAGATTGGCAATCAATTTATTCTATTTCCAAAAGAAGTTATTTACAAATTCCATCACCATTCACCTTCTTATCTTTTACAATCCATTTGTTTCTTCTTTAATTCACATTTTATCACTACTACATAACAATACGTCCTATTTTCTTCTCTTCTTCTTGCCTCCCCAGGTGAAAACCTGGGTGACTTTTTGCCTTCTTCTCTTGTAGGTAACAGTGAAAACCAAGACCAAATCTCTCTTTTTTTTTTCTTTTTTCTGAGATTCTATTTTCTCCCTTCCTGGCTCTGGATCTTGCCACTCCTTCAGGCATCCTAGGTTCCCCACACACCCTCCAACCTCCCCGGGTGCCCTTCTGCCTCATATCACAGCCTACCTCGAGGTAGCTTGGCGTTACCCTTCGCCGAGTGGGTCCCTCTCCTCCCAGGGGGAAGGCACCGATGGGGGTGGCCCAGCTCACTATTTTTCCTTTTTTTTTCAGCCTCAGGTGCTGCTGAGGCAGGGGCTGACCCCTCAGGAAGTCTTTGGATGTGTCTCGAACTGGGTACTGTCATCCGGCCAATCCGGCGTGTTTTTTCTCAACTTCTGGTGTTTTTGTCCCTCTTGCACTGCTGCTTGCAGTGCCCCTGATCTCCACTGGGGACCACTACTGGAGCGAAGTGTCCCACCCATCCCATCCAAGTAGAGGAGAGGGAGAGGAGAGCAGTCCTCCGGACACTCTCGATCCTCTCCTTCTCAGCAGCCCCGTGCCCCGAGTCCATCTCCCTCGAACCTGGGTCACCAGTAGTTCAAGGTGTGGCATCCAGTGCCTCAGCCCTGCACCACCAGGCATCTCTTTCAATTCTTTCTTTTATCCTCATATTCTCTTTTACTCCCCCTCCCTCTTGCCCTCCTTTTATTCCTCCCCTTTTTCCCTGCTGTCCACCTCTAGCAGTCCCTCCTCTTCCAAAATCAGACTTCAAGCTCTCCCCATTCCCCCTTCTTCGGGTGGCTGGGAGGCAACAAACTTTTTCAGCAAAAGAGGAAGATTCCCACTGTGCTGCCCTTTTTATTCCAGGGGTTTTAACCCCACCTTCTTTATTCTTTCCCCTATAGCCTTCCACTTCCTTTTCCAGGCTCCACCTTTCCTGGTATCCAAACGCCAGCCCTCTTGTGACTCATTTTGGTCTCCCCCCTTCCCCCTCCCCTTTCTGAGCAATTTCATTCAACGGGGGGGGGGGTCATCAAGACAACTTGGTCTGCCCCTTTATTTATTTGTTTATTTTTTGTTGACCAGGTAAGTGCACTAGACAAATTCTGCCTATTTTTAGGCACGACCCGGGGGAGAGGGAAACAGATGAATGCCAGCTGTCTTTGAACCAGATTAAGCTGTTGGTGGTATTTTTACTGAACGGTCATCCAGTGTAGTATCACTACTACATATCAATTTTTCTTTTCTTCTTTTCTTCTTGCCCCTCCCCAGGTGAAAACCTGGGTGACTTCTTGCCTTCTTCTCTTGTAAGTAATGGTGAAAACCGAGACCCCGTCTCTTTTTTCTGTTGTTTCTTTTACCCTCATATTCTCTTTTTACCCCCTCCTTTTATTCCCCTTTTTCCCATAACCTGTCTCCAGCTTGCGTTGGATGACTGGCCCTCCCTTTGCTCCTTCCCCCAATTATTTCCCTTCTTGCTTCCTCCAGGCTTCAATAAAACCCATCATTTCCATGCTAAACATATCTTCTGCTATGTCTGACAAATGTACTCCATCTGACCTGTAAAAATACCCTACCCATTCTTCCACCCCCTCAGTATTATGTGACCCCCCCATGCTCCTTACCAGTGTCCCCACTCTCCTGTTTATCTTCCACCTTGCCTGGCCCTCTCCACTGCTATGTGGCTGTGCTCCTGTCTCCACACCTGCCTTGGTATCATGTCTGACCAAGCCCCTCAACCTGGGCCACCACTGCCTTATTTTCCCAGGGTTCTGTTTTATCTGTAAATAAGTGTCCAGCCATGGCTTTCCTCCAATGTCATTGCCCCCAAGGTGTATAATAATTAAATCTGGACTGAGTCTCCTCATTGTCATTTCTCACAAGGTCAGAAGTAGTTGCGCCCATCTCATCCCCCGTATTCTTCTCCAAATCAGCATACACCTTCTGACATCTTGGTATAGCTGCTTTCCCCCGGCTTTCTTTTCCGCTCTCCTTTCAACCTAGTAGATGTAGGAATGCCTGCAAATCCACAATTCCGTGGTCCGCCCTCCACCTGATTGATTAAACAAAACATCTCATGTCATCTCATCTTGTCAATCCCCTTCCTCCCCCAATCACCCTCTTTCCCAATTTCTCAATAAACCCCCACTCTTAATTCTACATCTGTAAAACAAACATTAGGGAGACACATTAATATTATTCTTTCAAAGACCATTTATATCTCTTGTAATTGGAAAAACTCCAGCATCCCACTTCTTGTACCCGTGCTACTGACTCTCCTTCCACTGCCAGTTTCGAAGCAGCACACAATCTAAATGAATGAGAGTATCTAGTTGGGTCCTCTCCTAAAAATTCCATGCCCTTCTTTAGTATGGCCTTGACTTGGTAACTCATCACTTTTCTCCCATCCCCCTGTATAATTGCCCTTCTTTTGTGTGACGCTGTATGGCGTAGACCCACAAAGCTCTTATCGGGCACAGTCTGGCCTCTAGATGTGCCCCAGTGGTCACTGTACTCCCTTTTCCTTCGTGATCTGTCTTGGACCTTCTGATCATTAACTGGAAATCGCTCCTTCCCCTCCTTACATCCCAACACTCCAAACCCCCTTCCTTGCTCTTCTTCCCATGCCCCACAGCTTCGATCACCCTTAAGGTCCCAGCAAACATCACTAAGTAAACCCTACAGAAGAACTGTGCCTCATCTCTGTATTTACATATTGACAGCAATACCCCCCCATTCTGTCTAATAGCTGGTCTGCTATTGGGTGCCTGCTATCCATGCTCCCTTGTTTCATACGACTCCACCCTTGCATCATTCACAGAATGAACATTGATTTTGTAGCATCATACCATCCTTGTAAACTACAAACTATGCTTATCCCTGCCAAATGCACCCCCATTGTGTTGTGGGCCACCCCTCTTTCCCACTGTTCTAACATAAATTTTCCTAGTTGCTCCTCTGTAACTGGCCCACTTACCTCCATGCGGTGTGCCTCCCTGAATGCTTGAAATGCTTGCCATGCCCCTTTATAGGCTCTTAGGGTCCTGGGAGCCCACGAGTTGCAAAACAGCAGCTTGGCTCCATTTTGCCAACATCCCAGATGTTCATTAGAATGGGCATTTTCTTCTCCTCTGCTGTTGGTGCAAGTGCCCAGAATCTCTCCCACTGCAGACGGGAAAGGCTGTCAGCCAATATGTTCCATACCCCTTCTATGTACCTAGCTCTAAAGGTCATGTTCAATTACGACCCCTTTAGTAATAACTGTCTATGACTGTGTCTGATCTTGCTCCCTTATTGTTAAGTACTTCCACCACAACTGTGTTGTCACCCCAAAATGTAACCTTCTGATTTCACAATTCCTCTCTCCACATTAGGGTACATGCCCAAATTGGCATGATTTCCAACAGTGTGATGTCCCGAGTCAAACCTTGCTTTACCCATTCTGCCGGCCAAGGTTCTAAAAACCATTTTCCTCTCAAGTAACCCCACTCCTCCTGCCAAAATGACCTGCCATTGTAGCTTTTTAGGAACTCCTCCCATAAATTCAGGTCTTCCTTTACACCCTTTGTGATGTCTACCCAGTGATGCATCCTTGTGACCCCTGCTGTGGCCCTAGCTAACCACCTCGAGAATGTTCTCCCTGGGACTATTGCTCAGCAAGCAAAATTGAGAGTCCCCAGGGCCTGTTGAACCTGCCTTAACTGTAACCTCCATCTCCTAGTGTGTACTTTGATGAGTTCCTTCAGCTTTTGCACTTTATTTTCTGGGAGCCTAAAAACTTTCTCCTGGGCATCTACTTCAATCCCCCAAAACTAATTTTTCCTGCTGGACCCTTCTGTTTTGTCTGCCACTAATGGCATTCCCAACTCTTTACATAATTCCTGGAAGCTAGCTAACATCTGTTCTGTCTCCCTGTGTCCCCTGCCCACTAGCAAAAAATCATCTAGGTAGTGCATATCTGTCTTATAACCCATTCTTTGCTGGAAAACCCACTGTAAGCAAGTACTAAATTTTTCAAATGTAGCGCAGGCTGTAGAACAACCCATAGGCATGGCCTTGTCAAAATAATACTGATCATTGAACATGAAACCCAACAAATCTCAATCTTCCTTCCGAACTGGTAGCAACCTGAATGCTGCTTCTATGTCTGTCTTGGCCATCTATGCCTCAGGGGTTGCCCTAATAATTTGCACTGCTTCCTTCATTGTTGCATATGTGACCCTGCTGTGTTCTCCCCCCATGAAGTCATTGACTGACTCCCCTTCTGGAAAAGAAAGGTGGTGAATCACCCTCAACTGCCCTGGTTGTTTTTTGGAAACTAAGCCTAATGGAGAAACCCTCAAATTCTCCATGGGAGGGACCTGAAATGACCCTTCAATCCTCCCTGTATCCTTCTCCTTCTGTACTTTTCTCCTCAAAATGTCTTCCTTTCCCAATACTAACCCTTTTTTTTAATTGCATTTTTCTGCCTCCTTTCCCCAGCCTACCACCCCCGACCCTTCAGGGGAGAAAACTGACATCCCACTGCCTTCCACCCTACCCGGACAGACCTCAGGTCCCCATGGAGCCGTGGTTGTGTCCCCCGGGTGGGAACGAGGCAGGCACCGAACACCCCATAACTTACATTTTTGTCAGTCCTGGGTCTGTCAGGTGGGCAGAGGCATATCATGGGCACGGCACAGTTCCCCATCTTCCCGGTGGTGGCAGGCTCAGTTTTCATTTTCACACTCCCCATACAGTGTGCTAATCCCCTGACATCATGGCACAGAGCACCGACGTCTGCGCTATACCATGGCCAGCCATCCCTCAAGGGGCTTGCAGTACTCTGAGCCTCAACTCGAGTCAGGCAAGGTGCGGGCATCGGTCTGTACCTCCCGGAGAAGGCAAGCTGTCATAGGATGCCTGCTGACTTCACTCAGTGACCCGCAGTCCGCTCCAACCCGGGTGCTGGGCATGGTGCTAGGTGTGGCATGCAGCACCTCAACCCTCGGCACCACCAGGCCAGCTTCTGACCCATTTTTTTTGCCTCCCTTGCTTGTATAGGTCCCATGGACTGGAAAGGAAAACCCTTCCTAAAGCCTGCTCTAATTGTGTCCGCTGTTCCTCTGTCTGGGTAATGTCTCAACTATTTTCCAAAAATCTCTATCTTGATGGGCGTCTTAGCTGCTGCAAATTTCCCCCTGCCCCTTTCTTGCCCCCCAGTTGATCCTTCTTTTCCGACTCCCATTTCTTGTTAATATATCTGGGCACCCCTGCCCCCATATGCTCTGCCTCTGGCCCCCCTATTCCATGTCTGTCCTCTATATCCTTGTCTGCCCCTCCCAAAAGGGCTGGATGAATCCACCCCGTGCCACTCCCAGCTGACTCCCTTGACTCCATGTTGTCCTACATCTGGAGGCTGGGTCGGTACCCCCTGCATTTGGAACATGCATGTCTGAACCTACATTGTGGCCAAGAACAGAAAGCCTTATTGCTGCCCCAGCAACACTTTTGTGGTAGCCCTGCCCTTTTTCCTGCCTGGCCCTCTGGTGTGGATTGATCTGTCACATAGTCTGTCCACAAATCTAACTGTTTTGTGTCCCATCTGACATCCCATATGTCGCTATCCTTTGCCATAAAAACTCATCATAGTATATCTATCCCACACCCCCTTTTGCCTTTGCCTGCCTTATTGTCAGTGACTATGTGAACAATGGTATCCCCAATTCTGACTTCTTTTCCATCACTGTGGCCAAATATGTGGCAAAACCTACGAACCACCCATCCCACATATTTCCTTTTGTAAACTTGTCCTCCTCTTTCTTACCCAATAAAACCACTGCCACTGCCATCTTGCTCTTCCCTATATTCTCCATCTCCTCATACTTGGTCACTGCCTCCCTACTCACCAAAGCGAATATGTCCACTTACTCCCATTTCCATATTTTTTCTTTTGTGGCCAGTGGCACATGTTCCCCTATTCTCATTCCTGGGGTTCCTACCTCCCTTTATCCTCACTCCCCCTTTTGTTATCCTCTCCCCCCTCCCCCCTGTTCCTTTATCTGCCTTAATTTCATCTAAAACCATCTCCATCTGCCCCAACCCCCCTACCTCTAGGGTCGATATCATCTGTTCTGCATAATCCTTTATACAATCCCCTACCGACCCTAATACTCTACCTGCAGGCCTTTCTGTTCCACTTGGCCCCAGATCACTGCTGTTGGTCAGTGGAAGCTCCCCTCATGGGATAGGCAGCTGGGGCAGCTAGGGTGGTAGAACTGGCACTTTCGAGGGCCCAGGCACTGGTTCTGGTATCAGGGCCGGAGATGGGTCCAGGAGAGGTACTGAAGGTTCAGACAGAGTGGAGCATGGTGGCACGGGGCTGACTGGCCAAGGCAGACTCACTGGCATAGGCTGTGGCCTCTCCTGGCTATGTGGCCTTACTGGTGGCCTCTTCCCCTTTTCCCTTCTCTGCCTTCCTCTGCTCCCTCAGCCTCCCTGGCTCCTTCCCTCCAACTAATTTCCATATCATGTTGACCTTCTCCACCAGCTCCACAATCGCCTTGTACACCTCCTCTTTTGAGAGCTTGGTCTTCCTTGGTGCCATGTCATTCACCAGCGTACCTATAAGACTCAGAAATAACTGACAATTTGCAACTTGTTAGTCCATATCAAACACACAAACCTGCTTACTTCTTCCCCGTTCCCATAACTTGTTTTTAATAAGAAAAAACTTGCCCCTTGCCCCTCCTCCCCACATTGGCTGCCCCGCTTTCAGATATCCTGTCCTCTGCAGCCTCCAATCTCTTCCCTCTACAACATATACCTTGAGATGGGGGGGCACTATTTCCTCCTTGATTTTTGATTTTTTTTTTTTTTAGCTTCCACTCCCGGCCTCTGTCTTTCATAGCTTGCACTGAGGCTGTGCCGTGCCTCATCCCACCATTCCACCCATCCAATTATCCATAAAAGTCCCAAAATGACCCCCCTTTCCCTCCCTCCCTCTTCAGCCTGCTCTAACCCTATGTCCCCATGTGGCCGTGACGTCAGACTCCTCCCAGCTGTGCACACCCCTCCATCTGTTCCATTCCACTGTATTAGTCATTAAAAAAATGGTAGACTATCCTTTAAACCCACACTCGGGCAACCCTCGACACCTGTACTCAAACCAGCATGCCCTTATCTCCTCCCTTGGTTTGCCTTCTGCTTGTGAGCATCTTCAAAATGCATTTAATGTGTTGTGAGTCTATGAATAATTCACCCCCAAATACCTCTTGCCCTGATGCCCCAAATTTGCCTACTTTATTGCTCATTCTGGGTAACCCCCCCCCTTCACAGTGTAAACCCACTAGGCCGGCTGCCTCCATTGCGCCCTTTTCCAACCGACAGCTCTGTTATCCCCTTCTATTCCTTATGCATTTGTTGTTCAAACCTCCCCTTTCCTTAAACCTCCATTGCGACAAAATATATTTATACATTTTATTTATTTATTTATTTTAAAGATGGGGTCCTCCCTTTGCTCTTATGATCCCCCCATTGCTGATCATGCCGCTTTGTCCCTTCAGGCTTGCGATCTCCATTTAAAATCTTTAGCACCCCTCTACAAGTAGGCCACATGCCACCTGCCAGCTCCCACGCGGTGTGATGTCAGATGCCAGCAACCTCATGGTTCCGACTCCCATACAACAACCGGGCCGTATGCACTCCTGATGCCTCCTGGCCTTCTTCCTCAGGCGGCCCTCAGACCCCATTTCCTTCTCTAAAAGTGCTTCTCTCAACATCCTAAATGCCCTCTGTTTCTCCCTACTTCCCTGCTTGCTCTCACTCAAAACCTACAATCCCTCGCATCCTCTGCAGGCACGCAGCTCTTTGCTGCTCAAATCTGCCCTCTGTACATTTCCAAAATGCCTGAAAAACATGGCTGCTTTGTGTTACGCTGGCCCTCTGGTAGCTAGCTTCTGTTCCTACCTACCTACCCTTAAACAAATGCCCCACTGCACCATCATGCATTTAAAAAAACACCTAATCTTTTTGCTGTCTCGTAACTCGCTTCTGCTCCTACCTAAATGCCATTAAACAACGCTCTGCTGCATCGCTGAAACCAACACCCTGTTGCATCATCTTGCATTTTAAACAAAACACTCAATCTTTTGTATCTGTGGTGATGACTCTGCTCCTTCTGACATAAGCTTAAACAAAACCATGTTGCATTGTCCGGCATTTTAAAACAAAACCAACAATTTCTTTCTCTTCTTTTTTTTTTTAATTTTTTGCTTACCTTCTGGCCACCTGGGAAGAATGTATCCAATGTCTGGTTATTCCAACACAATTACAATAAAATTACCACCAAATAAACCTATCGAGCAACGTAGGAGGGTAATTTACACCCAACCAGTTACCAATCTGATGTGCTGGATTCTGCTGATCTAAACCCAATAACATTTTTCAGCAAAAGAGTAAGATTCCCACTGTGCTGCCCTTTCTATTTCAAGGGTTTTAACCCCGCCTTCTTTATTCTTTCCACTATAGCCTTCTACTTCCTTTTCCAGGCTCCACCTTTCCTGGTATCCAAATTCCACCCCTCTTGTGACTCATTCTGCCCTGCCCCCTTCCTCCCTCCCCTTTCTGAGCAACTCCATTCAACACGGGGGGAATCATCAGAACAACTTGATCTGCCCCTTAACGGGGGCAAACTTCATTATTCTACAGTTCAGTGATCAGTTCTGCAGACTTTTTTCTCTGCAGTTTAATAGAATAATCTGAAATTTTTACATTCAATCCCCCAAGTCTAAGACGGAATTTCCACAAAAGTTGCTAATTTGATTTCCGCACTTTTGTGAAAGCGAAAATCCAGCTTTCATGGAAATTTCTTTTCGCACACCTCTGTACCCAGTGCGTGACTCATATGTAGCATATTCAGCTGGCCAGCCAATCAGCTTGTTGAGTGCCCTTGACTGCCCTGTACTGTACTGCACCATACCCTAGCCAGCGTGTGACCATGTGCAACCCAGCACCCAGTTCAGGTATCTTTAAATACATGCCAGAAATGTTTTCCTATTGGGAGGAGGGACAGAAAAACTCCCTTACTCAGTACAAAATACAAATATCTGTGTGTCGCTGTGCTGTGTGACTCCATCTCCTATGTGGCATACTGGCCAGCCCATCATCCTGCTGTGTACCCTTTAACTGCACCGTACCTTACCCAGTGTGTGAGTGTGTGCAGCCCAGCACCCATTTCTGTGGTATCTGTTAAATAATACATGCCAGAAATATTCCCCTGCTGGAAGGAAAGACAGAAAAATCCCTCACTCAGTACAAAAAAAATCTGTGTATCACTGTGTTGTTTGACTCTGCCTCCTATGTAGCATGCTGGCCACCATCATCCTGCTATGTACCCTTTGTCTGCACTGTACCCTACCCAGTGTGTGACTGTGTGCAACCCAGCACCCATTTCTATGATATATTTTAATACATGCTGCAAGTAAATATTTTCTCAGGGGACTTTGGGGGAGAGAAAAGTACCTCACTCAAAAACAAATATGTGTATTGCGTCTTGCGTGACTCCATCTCCTATGTGGCATATTGGCCATCATCAAGGTGTGTGCCATTTGACTGCTGCACTGTATTGTGTAAGTGACTCACTACATGGCGTACTAGCCATCATCCTGCTGTGTGTCCTTTGACTGCCGCACTGTACCCAGTGTGTGTGTGTGTGACTCCTATGTGGCATACTGGCCATCATCCTGCTGTGTGCCTTTTGACTTTACATACTGACTGTGTGTCTCCCACCACTCAGTGCATGGTATCATCTTACATAAAAAGAAGTAAAATATTATCACAGAACAAGAAATATTGAAATATAAAAATAAACAGATGGTATTTTGCAATATTGCAATATTGAAACAATAATGTTTTCATTCAGAATTAGAATTCTTGACATTTCATCTTGCCCTGTTTTGCATATGCCTATGGCCAATCCACTCTGTAAGCCCTGAACCTGGAATCAAAATTTGGTTGCATATTCTTCAGTTAGCTAGTCCACTGCATCAGTGTCATAAAGCAAAAACCAGATTTTTAAGTTGCAGTGATTATAGACCACATAGTTTTGTAACACAAGAGTTGTATACAGTATACAGCTGGTGCTATTAATGGCTGACAACACAGATGAAGTATCTGGTGCTGATGGTGGATCAGCTGTTGGTGATAGTGGTAATCCTGGTGTTACCAAATATATCCAAAATGTTTCACGTTGTAAAAGTACAACAAACAGCAAAAGAGCATTGATTTTTGGTATGACTTTGCTGGAGGTACTGATAACAATGTCCTTAAAAATTATCCACATTTCATTTACAGATTTTAGAATTGTATTTCCCAGTTAATATTTTTGATGTTACTTATTATGTTTTTGGTATCAGTTTAGAGTATTGATAGATTTCTGTTTTACCATTTTCTGGTTTTATGTTCTGTATTAATACTTAATTTGATGGTGTTACTGTCACTGGTGCTAAAAGGGGTGCTAGTGCAGCGTGAAGAGAATAATGCTTGCTCATTTGGAAAAAACAAGTCCAGGATTTTACTACCACTCTAGCTGGTTTCCTTACTAGCTGTGTAAGTCCAAGTTGTTCAGTTCTATTGACAGATAGTTCACTCTGTGTAGCAGCTGTCTTAGAGTTCCAACTGATTTCACCAAGGTTAAAGTCCCCCATCACAATTAATGAACCATGTTCACAGGCATTTCAATTTCTACCAAGAGATCTTCATTATACTCATATTTGACATCAGGAGGTCTGTAACATGCCAGTTACTATAATTTTTATGTTATTACTCACTATTTGTACCCGGATGGATTCTACTTCATTTCCACTGGGTATTTTGATTTTGCTTGATATATCAAAGGTATTTATGCCATTATTAAGATACAGTCTAATTCCAGCACCTTTTCTACCACTTCTGTCGTTATGGTAGTGCATGTATCCCTCAATTTGTTTACCTGTGCTGACATCTGGGCTCCAACAGGTTTCAGTTTTTGCCATAAAGGCAATGCTGTTATTTTCATGCTCAAGTAATGCTAGTTCCTCCATTTTCTTCACTATACTCCTAGTATTAATTAAACTCCCTTCCCAGTGATATGTCATATCTGCATGTTTATTTAGCTTTAACAAATTGATTTTTAATGGGATGGAATTTTTAGTTGCCAGTTCCCCCTTACTTGTCAGTTTAAATTCATGTTCTTTAGGTTAGTTCTGATTATAACCCGAGTTTTTTTTGTTTTTTGTTTATTTTGCTCATGTAGATGACCACAGCTTAAAACATCCATCAAGACACACAGAAACAGCTGATCCAGTCATTCCATAAACTGATGTTACTGACACTGAATCAGGACCGGGACCCGGAAGTAGTGGAGCAGTAGGTCAGAGACATATTTCGATAGGACAGTGAAATTATTACCATGAATGACAGTACAATGACACAGCAATGGGTCATTTTACTGTCACCGCGGGATCCCTGAAACTTACCTCTGCTTGTGTGTCACCTCCACTCTGTGCTCACTGATGCTCGCTCAGGCATCTCTATTTATACAGTCAGACTGGAAGGCAGTTCAGGCACTTCCAGTTTGGTGAAACTACAAAGTGTTTAATTTTGTTTTTATAAGTGTAGTTTCACCCAGCAGACTTCCCCAGCAGTAGTATTTATGAATTAAACTGTAGCTAAAGTAATGCCATTAAGGTATCTTGGACCCATGAGTTGAGCCCTCCCAAGTCAGAAGCATGTTCCTAGACAGGCAATCAGGGTTGAGAGGGGTTGAGTAGAACATATCATGCACAAGGGTATCTGACACATAGAAGAAGCTTCAGGGTTTTTAAAATACACACATGATAGAAGAGCTCTGCCTTTTAAAAATATTCTCTCTGTCTTTCTGTTTGTGACTGTGTGTTTGTAATTGGCTGTGTTTGGACCATGGTGAGTGGAGTGAGGAGCCACTGCCAGAGGACTCCTTGGCTGATTGTTTTTGGACACAACCTGTGGTGCAGTCCCATCGTCCCAACTGGCAACCAACCCACCCACCGCAGGGCTCACCCTACATTTATAGGGTGGGTCACATAGGGCCTTGCAACACCCTGTATCCATACAGGAAGTAGAGAAGAGAGAAAGCATAATAAAAAATAAAAGAAATAAACAAATATTTGTGAGATAACAATAAGCCACCTTAAGCAGGCAGTTGATTGTGGAGGGGAACAGACATGATGGGAGTGGTGCAGTGCAGTGGTTGTGGAGCAGCTGTCTTCAGGGAGACATTCTGGAGGCTGCGATGCTGTCCCATTTGCAGGCACCTCTCTGGGCTGAGGGAGGAGGTTGTCTGTCTCTGAGCAGAGTTGGCCAAGCTGAAGGCAGTATCCACACCCACCCAGAGACCACCGGGTCCACAATCTATACCTTAGAGGTTGCCAGTGAAGAGGAGTGATTGGACTGTGGTTGGCACAGGGAAGGTAAGCAAGGGGGGTCAAAAGCATATCCACCAACTGGTCCTGCTTAGTAACTCCTACACTGTTTTGGAGGAACAGGAAAGCTCCACTCAGGAACCTGATGCTGGGACCAGGGAGGAAGGGAGGGTCCTCCAGGATGGAGCCCCAGGGAAGGGAGGCAGGGGACCCCAGAGGACGGGGAAGTTTCTCCTAGTGGGGGACTCTATTGTTCGAGGAGTGGAGTTAGGGACACCTAGCAGAGAGAGAGGAAGGTCAAGTGCCTCCCAGGAAGCGCTGCATGGAGGGATGGGAAGCAGATCCATAGGATCTCTATGGCAATAGCCAGGAGGGAGCAGCTGGATGTCATTGTCCACCTGGGGACCAATGACCTGGCCAGAACAAGGGTGGAGTTAGCCAGAGTCCAGGAGGATTTCAGTAAGCTGGGGGAAAACCTGAAATAGACAGCATGCTCCATCTCATTCTTGGAGGCGCTACCTGTACAGGGCACAGGGGATGTTAGGACACTTCACATCCATACCTTCAACTCCTGGTTGAAAGATTGGTGTGTAAGGGAGGGTTTTGGCTTCATAGTGGACTAGGGCCTGTCCTGGGCAGATGCGAGCTTAGATAAGGAGGATGGCCTGCATCTGTCCAAGAAGGGGACCTTGGTCATTGTGAGAAGTTTAAATGCTTCGGCTTTGAGCATTTAAACTGGCCAAGGGGGGAGAGCCAGGAGGGTCAAGAGGTTTAGAAACACCCCCCCCATGGGAACATGCAGAAACATAAGTTGACTACAGGAATAGCTAAAGCAGGCAGGGAGGGGTAGGCAGGTAGAGAACGTATAACAAGTGATACAGGGGGGCAAGAGCACATAGGAAAGAAAACTAGGGTGGGGAGAAGATGCTGGAGAGGGAGAACAAGAGCAGAGGAATAGTAGACTGTAAAACATGGAAGGTCATGCTAACAAATGCCCATAGCCTAGGAAATAAGGTTTCAGCCCTGGAGGCCTTGTTGGCAGATGCAGACCTTGACATAGCAGCAATAACAGAGACATTGTACACTGCTAATCTTGGCTAGAAAGTCAATGTCGAAGGCTATACACTATTCAGGAGGGACAGGAAGGGTAAAAAGGGTTGGGGAGTGGCCCTGTATATCAGAGATGGTATAAAGGCTATAGAAGTTCAAGGAAGACAAGGGGAGGGTGAGGTAATGTGGGTCACACTGGAGCTAGGGAATGGAACAGCAAAATGCACAGGGGTGATCTACAGCACAGAGGAAGGAAGTAAACAGGGAACTAGAGGAGAACATACATGACATGGCAGCTAAAGGCAAAATCCTGTTACTGGGGGATTTCAATATGCCAGACGTGGATTGGGCCACCCAGCTGGATGCTTCAGCCAGAAGCACAGCCATCCTGGAATCCCTGCACGGGGTTGGACTCAGGAAGCTGGTGCATGAGCCAACCAGGGACAAGTCAATTCTGGACCTGGTATGGACCAATGGGAACAGTGCTGAAGAAATACAGGTGGAAGGGCAACTGGGGTCCAGTGACCACCACTAGGTATAGTTCAGCATGGAGAAATGGAGTCAATTAAGCTACACAAGGGCAAGAGTATTAGATTTCAAAAGGGCAGATTTCACTGAAATGGGTAGCTATATACAAGCAGCCCTGGGGAAGGTAGAGGGAGTGGAAGAACAATGGAAGAAACTGAAAGAAGCCATAGTGGATATAACAAACCAATGTGTTAGGATAGTGGCCAAAGGGAAAAGAAGAAGGAAACCACTATGGTTCTCCAAAGAGGTGGGGTACAAAGTCAGGGCTAAAAGGTGAGTTTCAGGAAATATAACTGGAGCCAAAGGAAGGAGGACATGGAGGTGTACCTTGAATACCTAAGGAAATCAGGGAAGGCTGTAAGGAGGGTGAAGGCACAGACAGAAGAGGGCTTAGCACGGTCTGTAAACAAAGGGGATAAGACATTTTATAGGTACATCAGTGAAAGAAGAAAATGCAGGGGTGGAATTGTGATGCTCAAAAGGGAGAGTAGAAGGAATGGGATCTGGACAAGGCAGAAATAATGAACAAATACTTCTGCTCAGTATTCACTAAGGAGGGGAAGGGTCAAGGGCCAAAGTTGGGTTGCATATGCAATGGGGGGAGGAGAGAAGTGGACAACAGTCCATTCACAGTGGAGAGAGTTCTGGAAGAACTCACAAAGCTGAAGGTGGATAAGGCCATGGGGCCAGACAGCATCCACCCGAGGATATTAAAGGAGCTGTAAAGGGAACCAGCAGTGCCTCTGGAAGCTCTGTTCACAAAGTCACTTAGCACAGGTGTCATTCCAGAGGACTGGAGGAAGGCACATGTAGTCCCACTGCACAAAAGCAGCAGTAGGGAGGAGGCAAGGAACTACAGGCCAGTCAACCTCACCTCAGTGGTGGGAAAGATCATGGAGACACTGCTGAAAGAAAGGACAGTGGCATATCTGGAGTCCAGTGGTGCTCAGGATCAGAGGCAACATGGGTTCACAACAAAAAGGTCATGTTAAATGAATCTAATAGATTTTTTTGACTGGGTGACTAGGGAAATAAATCAGGGAGGGGCGGTAGACATTCAACATAAGAAGGCCGAGTAACAAAATGGGTAGTCTGGGCATGGGAGACAAGGTGGTGAACTGGGTTAGGAACTGGTTAACAGACAGGATACAGAGGGTGGTGGTAAACGGGGTGCAATCTAGGGAGGGGGGGGTTGATTAGTTGGGTACCACAGGGATCAATACCAGGACCAGTCCTGTTCAATGTCTTCATTAGTGACATTGTAGAGGGGCTAGAGAAAAGGTCTGCCTGTTCGCAGATAACACCAAGATCTGCATCAGGGTGGATACTCAAGAGGGGTGCAGAAAATGAAGTGGGACCTGTGGAAGCTTGAAAGATGGTCAGAGATGTGGCAACTGAGGTTCAATGCAAAGAAGTGCAAAATAATGCACCTGGGTAGATGGAACCCTGGGGAGAGCTACATGTTGGGGGGGAGGAGCTGACTGTCACCAAAGAGGAAAGGGACCTAGTGGTTATCATTTCTGATGAACTTAAAGTATCAAAGCAGTGCACAAATATGTTAGGGAGGGCCAGTGGCCTGCTGGGGCTAATAGGCAGGGGTATCATTAGCAAGAGGCAGGAGGTGGTGATGCCATTGTATAAAACATTGGTAAGGCCTCACCTGGAGCACTGTGTGCAGTTCTGGAGGCCATACCTGTGCAAGGACATAGATAAGGTGGAGACTATCCAGAGAAGGGCAACAAAGATGGTGAAGTGTTTGCACCACAAAACATATGAGGAGATACTAAGGAACCTTAGCATGTACTCACTGGAGGAGAGGAGACAGCAGGGGGACATGATTGAAACTTTCAAGTACTGTACTTCAAGGGCATAAACAAGGTGCAGGTGGGGGACCTTTACCATTGTAGAAAAAGTACTAGAACAAGGGGGCACAATATAAAATTGGAAGGGGTAGATTAAGAGGTAATGTGAGGATGTTTTTCTAGACAGAAATAGTCTGCCACAGGAGGTAGTGGGGGCAAGCACAGTGGAGTGGATTAAACATGCCTGGGACAGGCACAAAGGAAGCTTGAGAGGGAAGGGGGTGAATAAAAGCCATTAATCACATAGGGTCAGTTGCCACATACAATGTATAGGGCCTACAGGCAGACTGGATGGGCCTAGCGGTCCTTATCTGCCAACAATTTCTATGTTTCTGTGGTTCTTCATTTCTCCTCCACCTGTGGTCCCAGCTCTCCCCTCTATCCCTAAGCCAATATTTATAATGGAACTGTCTAACTCTATGAGCTAACTCTCACTCCTCATTTTTCTCATATTTCACTACTGTTGGAGTTGCTCATTTTCTGAAATTTGTCTTCTGCCATTGTCCCGGATTCCCCCTTTTCCCTCACAAAAGGACAGAGACCATTGTTTGTTGTTGTGCTCAGATTGGCAATTAATTTATTTATATATCATAATTCCATGTTCCATTTCATCATCTTTTATTATTATATCTCTCACAATTTCATTTATTTTCATCCATATATCAATCTCTGATCATCCCTCTTTTTTCCTCTTTTTCTCCCCCCAGGTGAAAACCTGGGTGCCTTCTTCTTCTTCTCCTTTTCTGTTAGGTAACAGTGAAAACTGAGACCGCTTTTCTCCTTCAGCTTCTTCCTCTTGTCTTATTCCTTTTCTCCCCCACCTCCCCCCTTTTCCTGCCATCCACCTTGGCAGTCCAATAACCATATTATCATCTGCCATCCACCTTGGGCAGTCCAATAACTGTCCTACCAGATGCGTCTGTCCTCCACCTTGACAGACCTACCATACAGTCCCTCCTTGACTATCTTCCCCTCTTGCTCTGTCTTGTAGGGTGGGTGGGAGGGATCAAAACTCCAGCAAAAAGTGGCTGAGCCCCTCTGTGCTGTCCATTATGTACCTCCACTTGCCCCTCCCCTTCCTGTTGCCTGACCATTGTTCTATCCCTTATCCCTCCCTTCCTTCCCCCCTTCTGAGCACACCACCCTGATGGATACGGAAGGGGTGCACCAGGACAACCTGGTCTGCCCCTTAAAGGGAAAACTCCATTGTCCCAGATTCTCCCCTTTTCCCTCACAAAAAGACAGAGACCATTGTTTGTTGTTGTGCTCAGATTGGCAATTAATTTATTTATATATCATAATCCCATGTTCCATTTCACCATCTTTTATTATTATATCTCTCACAATTTCATTTATTTTCATCCATATATCAATCTCTGATCATCCCTCTTTCTTCCTCTTTTTCTCCCCCCAGGTGAAAACCTGGGTGCCTTCTTCTTCTCCTTTTCTGTTAGGTAACGGTGAAAACCGTGACCTCTTTTCTCCTTCAGCTTCTTCCTCTTTTGTCTTATTCCTTTTTCTCCCCCACTTTTTCCCCATTAGCCAGTCTCCAGCTTGCATTGGACGACTGGCTTCCCCCCCACTTAGGGTATTATTCTCGCTTACCTCAGGGAAACCTACTTCCTAATCCTTCTCTTCTCCCCTCTTTTTTTCTTTTTTTTTAGTTTGTTACCTGCCTCCTCCATGCTTCTATAAAACCCATAATTTCCGTGCTAAACATGTCTATGGCTAGATCCAACAGGTGCACCCCATCTGACCTGTAGAAATCCTCTACCCACTCTTCCACTCCCTGCAGTATTACCTGTCCTCTCATTTGTCTTATCAATGTCCCTACCCTTCTGTTCATTTCTCCTGGCTCTGTCCACGGCTCTATGGCTGTGCTCCTGTCTCCAAACCCTCCTTGGTATCATATCCAACCAAGCAAGGCTTACCCAAGGCCACCACTGCTGTATTGTTTCTAAGTCCCTTTTTATCTGCAAGTATGTGTCGACCCATGGCTTGCCCGCAAGGTCATTTCCCCCTAAATGTATAATAATTAAGTCTGGACAGGGTCGTCGTTCCTTGAGTTCTTTCAAGGTGGGAAGCAGTTGTGCCCATCTCATCCCCTGGATGCCATGCCAAACCAACCTACATTGTTTCACATCTTGGTTCACCTGCTTTCCCCCAGCCTTTTTCTCAGCTCTCCTTTCTGCCCAATAAATACAGGATTGGCCGCAGATCCAGACTTCTGTGATCCTCCCTTTTCCTGTGGGGTTTAAGCAAAAATAATTATCTTGTATATGGTCTTATCTTCCTCACCTTAGTATTCCTCTCCCGTCCCCCCTGCCCCATTTGTCTTCCAATCTGTAACAAAACATAAGTAATACATTATTTTTTTTTATTACTTCAGTGCTCGTATGTATCTCTTATAACTGGCAGACCACCAGCATCCTTTTCCAAAATACTATTCACTGTTTCGCCTGCCACTGCCCACTGTGTGGCAGCTGCAATCCTTAAGGAGTGGGATGAATAATTACCAGGGTCCTGCCCCAGGAATTGCATGCCTTTTTTGATCAATGCTGTGACTTGGTAACCGGTGACCCTTCTTCCGTCACTATGAACAAATAATCTCCCTGTCCTGATCCCCTGCTCAGCGGCAAAAGCCCACAAAGCCTGTATTGGGCATACTGAGCCCTCTATATTTCTCTTTAGTGTCACTATGCAACCCTGTCCCCATTGATCCGCCTTTGACCTTTTAATCTTAATCTGTATCTCTTTCATCCCCCATTTTATATCTTCCCATTCTAATCCCCTCTCCCTGTCTTTTTTGCCATGGCCTACCACCTCTCTCTCTCTCTCTCTCATGGCACCTGCAAACATCACAACGTAAATTGTGTGAAATAGCTGGGCCTCGGTCTTCGATCTGCATATTGCCGGTAGCACATCCTTTCATTTCGCTAGCCACTGTTCCCCTATTGGTCTTCTATTGTCTACTGGCCCTTGTTTCAACCTACCCCATCCCTGCATCATTCTTCTAATAAACAATGATTTTTTCGGGTCCTTCCATCACTTTAGACTGCAGATAACACTAATCCCTGCTACATAGACCCCCATTGTGGTGTGGGCTGTTCCTTTTTGCCATTGCTCCACAGTGAACTTTCCCAATTGTTCCTCTTTGAGTGGCCTACTTACCTCCATATGGTGTGTTGCCCTGAATGTTTGAAACACTCTCCAGGCCCCATCGTAGGCCCTCAGAGTCCGAGGTACCCATGAACTGTGAAACAACAGTTCTGGCCGGCCCACCGGTGCAGCGGTGGGATTTCTGCTTGCGACGCCGGTGACCCGGGTTCGGGAACGGACTTGGGTCACTGGAGGGCCGGCCGAGGGGAGAAGGATAGATCGTCCTATGGACTGCTCTCCTTCTCCGGGGAGGGATGGGGAAGTGCTGGGGTCTGCGCGACTCCTGGTGGAGACCAGGTGCAGCGCGACTCACCGACCTCAACAAGTGTGCCGGAGGGCGGGCAGGACGCCCATGTCATTGCACGCCCCCGCCTCCCGAAAGCGCTGGTGGTGGAGAATGCCGCTGGGCCCTTGATGAAGCCGGTCACAGCTTCAATTAGCCCCCAGGCCAGCCTCCGACCTAGTCCAACACCTGCGCATGTATCCCCAGTGCCGCAGCCCCACCGTGGGGGTGAGCCACGGGTATCGGAAGGGTGCGAGGCCGATGGGGTGGAAGCGTGACCGCAGAAGGTACTGAAGCCACCGCGGTAGGTATAAAGAATAAATAGAAAAAAAAAACAAAAAACAACAGTTCTGCTCCTTCTTGCCAACGTCCCAGATGTTCATTGGTAGGGATTTTTTTTGCTCCTCCGCTGCTGGTGCCAGCCTCCAGAGATGGTCCAGCTGCAGTCGGGAAAGGCTGTCAGCCAGGGTGTTGTATACCCCTCCTATGTGTTTTGCTCTGAATGACATGTTCAGTTGCAAGGCCTTTAACACTAAACATCGTAAAACTTGCATGACCATTTCTGACCTGGCCCCCCTGTTGTTTAGGACCTCCCACTGCTCTATTGTCACACCAGAATGTCACTCTCTGATCCTGTAACTCTTCCCCCCACACCAGGGTACATGCCCAGATGGACATGATCTCTAGTAATGTTATATCTCTTACCTTGCCATCCCTTACCCAGTCAGAAGGCCATGGTTCTGCAAACCACCTGCCCTACAGGTAGCCACCCATGCCTAGGCCCCCGGCTGCGTCTGTGTAAAGATCGAGGTCTGTGTTGTACACCCACTCCTCCTGCCAGAAAGAGCAGCCATTATACTACCCTAGAAATTCCTCCCACACCTTAAAATCCTCCCTGACACCTCTTGTCAGGTCTACCCAATGGTGTGGTCTGGTCACCCCGGCTGTAGCCCTTGCTAATCTTTTTGTGAATGCCCTTCCTGGTCCAATAGCCCTGCAGGTGAAGTTCAGGTGCCCTAGTACCTGCTGTACTTGTTTTAGTTGTACCCCTCTCCTGCTGGTATGTACTTGGATCAATTCTTTCAGTTTTTCTACTTTTTTGGCCGGCAGCCGGAATATTTCCCTTGAGGCATCTATTTCAATACCCAGGAATTCTATCACCCTGCAGGGCCCCTCTGTTTTTTCCAGTGCCCGTGGAACCCCTAATTCCTTGCACAGCTCTTGAAATTTGCCCAGCATTATTTGCGCCTCCTTTTCCCCACTACCGATGAAAAGGAAATCATCCAAATAGTGAATGACCGTTCTATAGCCAGTTCTTTCTTGAAATATCCATTGCAAACAGGTGCTGAATGCTTCAAATGTTGTACATGCTGTAGAACATCCCATGGGCATGGCTTTATCAAACTAGTACTGTCCCCCAATTTTGAAACCCAAAAGGTCCCAGTCTTCCCTCCTAACTGGTAGCAATCTGAATGCGGATTCGATATCTGTTTTTGCCATCCATGCATCCTTGGTAGCCCAGATTATCCGAACTGTGTCTTCTAGCGTAGCAAATGTCACTCTACTATACTCTTCCCCTATAAAATCATTCACCGAATCCCCTTCTGGAAATGATTGGTGGTGAATTACCCTGTATTCTCCTTCCTGTTTCTTGGGGACCAAACCCAGTAAAGAGACCCTCATGTTCTGCAATGGAGGGGCATCAAATGGTCCTTTTACTCTTCCCACTGCCTTTTCCTTCTCTATCTTTCGTCTTAATTTCTTCTTTCCCATTTACTGAACCCAAGTTGCTTGCTCCTCTTACTTGTCTAGGGCCTGCACTCTGCAGTGAAAAACCTGTGCCAAAACCTTTTCCAATCATTACCGCCACTTTTCTATTCGGGTACTTGTCCAACCAACCCTTCCATGCCTCTATCCTGATAGGGGTTCTAACTGCCTTAAATTGCTCTCTGCCTTTCTTCTCTCCCCCCCATCTCCTCCCCCTCTACTCAGTGCTTGGCCTTGCAGGTCAGTGATTTTGACTTCCTCTATCTGCATGCCCCTACCCCTCCCCGCCATTCCATGCCTGCCCTTTATATCCCTGTCCCTCTCAAAAGGATTGTTGCCCCGAACCTTGCCCCCCAAATCCTTGGGCTCCTTGGACCCATGCCATTCTGCACCTGCTTGCCAGATGCATTCCACCACATTTTGAACATGCGTGCCGAAAATGACATTGTGGCCAGGAACAAAAGGCCCTGTTGTACTCCCAGCAACACCTCTGGGGCATGGCTCCTTTTCTTCCCCACTCCCTTTTGAGTGTGGACTGATCAGTTACATAATCCATCCATAAGTCCAGCTGTTTCGTGTCCCATCTTACATCACCATATGTGGCCATTCTCTGCTGAAAAAATTCATTGTAGTATATCCACCCTACCCCCCCCTTCGCCTTTGCCCGCCATATTATTATTATTAGGGAGTATGTGATGAGTGGGATGCCCAGCTCCAGTTTCTGTTCCAATACAATGGCTGAAAATGTGGCAAAACCCACAAACCACCCATCCCAAGTCTTCCCTTTTGTGATTTTGTCCTCCTCCTTCTTGCCTAACAGAACTACTGCTGCTGCCATTTCACTCATTCTTATGTTCTGCGATTCTTCATATTTTGCAGCCGCTTCCCAGCTAACTAAAGTGAATACCTCCACATACTCTCCTTTCCATATCTTTTCTTTCATGGCCAGTGGCACGTGTTCACCTAGCCTCATCCCAGGGGTGCCTATCTCCCTTGTTCCTTTTCCCTCTTTCTCTGCACTCCCTTCCTTCTCGTTTTGCACTGCTTCCCCTCTCCTAATTTCTGCCAGTGCTGACTCCATTTGCCCTAAACTTCCTGTCCCTAGTGCCAACACAATTTGACTTATGTACTCCTTGATACTGTCACCCACTGAGCAGGGTGTGTTACCTGCATCCCTGTCCATTCCTTGGTGCCTCCTGTCTTCCTTGTGCCCCATTATGGATCATTGTGTTTGAAGGAGTGGTTGCATGACTAGCGGTTGCGGAGGAACCAGTATGTCCCAGGTATCTGGTCTGAGTTCCCCTGTGGGAACCCCTACTTGCTCTTGGATGGGTACTGGCGGTGTCAGGTCGACAGGTTGCAGAGGTACTGGGTCAGCCACCTTGGTGGTCAATGGCTGTACCCTGGTTGGGCTACGTGACCCTCCAAGTGGCAACTTCCCTCTGCCCCTTTAGTCTTCACTGCTTTCCTTTTCTCCCCTGATCTCCCTGGTTCTTCCCCTTCCACCAGCTCCCACATTTTGTTGGCTTTTTCCGCATAATCGACAATACTCTGTAAGCGTCTACCTTCAAAGGCCTGTTCTTCTCTGGTGCCATGCCCTCTGCTACTTCCAACTGTGAAGATAACTGAAGGAAGGAAAACAAAACGCAAGTCCATTATTTGATTAATGATCACACATGCCCCTCTTATGGCCAGGCCCTTGCCCCCAACTGTTGCTCCATGGCCCAAGCCTTGCCCCCCCTTTTTTTCTTTCTCCCCTATCTCTGTCTGGGGCCTTCCTTCCTCGCCCATGGTCCACGATACCCCTTTTTGGTGTCCGCACAGATCGCTTGATCTCTCATGCCTTTGTCCCACCTTTGTCTTCCCTTGCCCCGCCCGTCCCCTTATTTCTTGCCTTATCCCACCCCCGCAGGCCTCCGGGTAGTTGTGACCTTCCTGCTCCTTAGGCACTGCCTCTTGTGGGCTTCTAGGCCTCAGCCTCCTTCTCCCTCTCAAGCACCGGCTGGTAAAAGCCCTCGTGCACTTCCTGGACGCCACCTCCTGCATTGCTCCAGGCCTAAAAACTGGTAAACTTTTTCCCCTTTGCATGCTCTTGCATGCCTCTGGCTGCTTTTGCCCCTATTGGACACATGGCACTCACTCCCCATGCATGGCCTGGTGGCCTCGTTCCGAAACCCCCCCCCTTATCTCTTGTGTCCCCACAGCCGCCTGTTCCACGAGGTCCCTTGAGGGGCTGCGCCTTCCCCTACCCTGCATGCCCTGGCATGCCTCCATTTTTCCTTCCACAAAACCTTCTGTCTCATTCCTGCTTGCACTGTCCCCTCTTGCCCCCAATGCACATTGCCCCCTTTTGTAATATGGTGACCCATCCGCCAGCTTGCTGGAGTGGAAAAAAACAAAACAATGCACGCTGGTTCCTTTAGTCCAATGGACCAGAAGCACCTTGTAAGTCAGCCCCCCCTTATGAGTGGGCCACGTGGTCCTGCAGGTGTGTGACGTCACGCCCTCCGGTTGCACTGTGCTAGTCTGGGCCCTTTCCTTTCTTAAACCTCAGGCCATCCATTAAATGCCTCGCTCATCTTTTCCTGTCCCCCAGACTTGCCCTCCCCCTTTAGCTCCCTGTCCCTCCTCTTTCATCCCTTTCATGGGCCCCACTAGCTTTGTGGCCTCCTCATGGCATGTGACATCACGCCATGTGGCCGCCCGTGTCCGTCCCTTGCAGTCCCTTCTCCTCAGGCCCTTTTTTCCATCTGGCCTACCGTGCATTGCTTTTTCCCCTTGTCCTCCTCCTCTGATTTAACTCCCCCCCTCCCCATACTCCAAAAACTGGTCCTTTGTGAGCCGTGTGCTCCCTTTCTTCCATTTGCTCCTGACCTAAACAAAGCCTCCGTACATCCATTGACTTGGCTTCCTTCTGCCTAGGGCCAAATGAAGCAAATACGATCCTTCCCCTCTTAGCGCCTTGGCCCCTGTTCAGCTACAAAACTCCCATGGCCATTGCTAGCGCTTCCCCTTGATTTCAGCGTCAACCAATGCTTTCTTGCTGTCAAAGCCCTCAGGCTCAGTCCCCTGCCTGCAGCTCTTCCCCATGCTGCTGCTGTGTGTGCTCCTGCCCACTATTGGCACAGCTGCCAATATGCCTCTGCCATGCTATTCAGCCTCTAATACAGGCAACAAACAGCATGCAAACTCCACAATGAAAACTCAGCCTCCTGCATAGGCTTCCTTTACTCTACCACTTTCATTTAACTCATTGCAATACTGCCTCTCACACGTTATCAGTCTCTCAAATATTCCAAATTACATTACACTATCCTTTCCCTTCCATTACCCACTAACCAGCTTCAACAACTTCTAGCTTCTATAATTATTATGTTATTCTGTGGAATATTATGCATCTTTTATATACAGTATATATATCTTTTTCTTTTCCTTCCATCTTGTTTGTTTCTTACCTCTTTCTCCTAATGCACAAACCTTCCAAGTTAATCTGCCAATCTGACGTGCTGCAGTTCCAATCAAGATCAAAACTCCAGCAAAAAGTGGCTGAGCCCCTCTGTGCTGTCCATTATGTACCTTCACTTGCCCCCCCCTTCCTGTTGCCTGACCATTGTTCTATCCCTTGTCCCTTCCCCTTCCTTCCCCCTTCTCCTTCTGGGCACACCATCTTGATGGACAGGGAAGGTGTGCACCAGGACAACTTGGTCTGCCCTTTAAAGGGCAAACTTCATTCTCACCTTTATTATAATTCTGAGTGCCTATATTATTAACTCTTTTTTTTCACTCAGCATCAGCTGGGTATGCTTCATCTCTTTGCTATCTTCATTCCAGATTGCACACAACCACTGCACTCTCCAGTCTAGTAAGCATGCCACTCATCAGGTAGAGCTGCCACCAACACCTCTTTGTGTAATTTGTCTAAGAACCTATATTAAGTGTACTTTTCCACTTTGTATTTGAGCAGTAAACATTAAGTAGTCTCTGGGCATCTTACTGATGTCGAATGAACCCTCTGTACTTTCATGAGGACGTGGAGCATGTTTTTATAATCATTTCATTCCTCTCTTCTGCTAGAGGAGGCAGGTCACACAATCAAAGTCTGTTAGTACCAGTACTACCTTTTCTTAACAACTTTGTAAATTTTTCTTGTGCAATCCTCCTGCTGTTCAGTGGTGAATCAATTGTTGTGTCCTCAGACTCTGAGCCATGACCCTCATTACTCCTCAATGGTACATGAAGGTTCTGAGAAACTGCACACCACAGTGACTCTCAATGCATCTGACCCCCCCCATGGCAGAGCACACTTCCCTGCCCACCACAGGGGTCAGTGCTGTGATGAACATTGGCACCAACCTACCCTGGTTGGAGTGCATTGCCATTTGCAGTGCTCCTGCCTGACTCCAGCAACATGAGTTTGCTCCTGAACCCTGGTTTAAAGCACATAACCAAGTGGGTTACCCTTCCTTCCTGCCTTGTTCTGGTTCTATTTTCCACTGAACCTCAAGCAGCCATGCATGACCCTCAAATAATTTTGTACCCCACCCCTTAAAGAGCAGCTGATGCCTTCAAAAGAACTTTAACAAAATATAATATTTAGAGACAGTTCAGCTTGTATTTCACATTAGATCTGTATTTTTCCTTCCCATTATTTATTACTGAGGTCATTTGCATGAAAAAATGATCTTTGCTTCTGATGAGTTCATCTATTCCTGTTGCTGTCTGCTTACCTGAGGTCATAATGCACTGCTTGTGACATCATAGTTACTCCCATGGCAACAGACTGTGATGTCACAACAGAGGATTATGACTTAGCGTAGTGATGAAGCTATAGAGGCAGATAAACACTAAAGGAACTCTAAGGGATAAAGATCATGTATTCATGCAAATTTCCTTAGTAATTAATAATGGGGAGGAATGATACATAGACTATATATGAAATGCAAGTAGAATTGTGCCTGATTATTATTATGGTTTTCAAGGATTTCATTGAGGTGTCAGTAGCTCTTTAAGTCATCTGTTTCCAGGTTCAGTATCCAAGTACAGTATCTAATTTTAAGACTCACTATGGATAATGATATTTCTGTCATGTGCCCCCACTCTTATGAATTATATTCATTTGAACATTGGCTTGAATAACTCAGGTGACAGTTTTAAAACAAAAATGTCATACTATTACATCTTCTAATTGTATATTTCTGTTTTTTGGTTGTTTAATTTTTTCATTAGTTGACTATCATTCACTTGTTTTGCAAGTAATTTGCATTTCCCTGGCCCTGCTGAAAAAAGGGGACTACTGACCCAGTCTGGTTTCCTAGTCAAACAAATAAGCAACACATAAGGAAATAACACAGATGTGTGCAGCACGAGGAGCTCAAAATCTCCAGCATTGTTGATTGGCTGCTGCAGGTCAACTGACTTGCCAACAACCTTAGCTCACCAAATAAGTTCTGGAGGGTTACCCACTCTATTTGTAGCCATCACTGTAATGTATCCACAGCTACCTTTTAGCTGAACATTCCCCCATGGTCTTATCTGTGACTGCAGAGGAGGCAGCTGCTTTCAACATGCAGTTCATCACCTGTGTCACCTCTGCTTCTTCAGTTTGTACCTCCACCTTCCCAGCTAATCCTCTATCCTGCTCCACCATACTTGCTTTCTCCCAGTCATTAACTTAAATGTTCTGTCTGCCTTCTTCTCCTTGAATCCTTTCAAAGATCATAGTCCTGATGGTCTTGACTCTAAACACCTGCACCTTTCTGCTTCTGCCATTGCTGCCCTTCTTTCTTTACTTCTGAAGTTCTTCTATCAATTTTGCTCTGTTCTAGCTTGCTGGAAACTTGCTAGAGTCCTTCCTGTCCACAAAGGCAAAGACACCTGCATGCCTGGGAACAATCATCTTATCTCTCTCCTTTCCTCCCCGGCTAAACTGCAGGAAAAGTTGGTCTTCTCACAGCTTTCTAACTTTCTTGACTCCTTTTTTCCCCTCCCCCATTCAGTCTGGTTTCCACAAAGCAGAGTCTCCACTCTTCTACATGTCACTGATAAACTGATTCCACCTTGAAGGGGATGGATCAAGTTCATGTATTAAATGCTATCTTTATCTACCCGGCTAAAGTAACTCTGTAGCCCATCCCTTACTCCTTGACATCTGAGTCACTGCCCTCAAATGGTCTGCTTCTAACTCTCCATTCAGAGCCAGTTAGTTCTGGTGGGAGAATCTTTCTCTGCCCCCTCCGTATCAACTACACTGTACACCAAAGTTGAAGCCTGGCCCAGACCTTTTTTAAATTTTCTTACATGGCCTTCCCTTGGCCTGTGCCTAAGCCCAACATACATATGTATGCTAACAACTCAGTCTTATTTGTCACCATAACCTCCATTTCCATACAGGGACAGTTCTTAGTTGTGGTTCTGTGCCATACCTTCTTGGCTCCCTCCTCCTTGTCTTTTTAGAGCCTGTTCCATTGTGCTTCTATTCTTTCCAAATTCTGTTTTATCCCTCCCCTCCTATCTCTCTGTTAAAAAAAAAGATCCAGTGCACACCTCCCCAAAACTGGCATATCAATAAATTGATACAATATGTTTTCTGCCTTGAATGGCTGCTCATTTATTATATCCCCAAGGGAAGTATGTGTGTGTGTGGGGGAGGGGTGGCTGGTGGGGGTCTCTTAGTTTTTCAAATAAGAGATCTGGTGTGAAATAAGCTCAGCCACCAGTCGACAAGGTGGACCTCCCATTTAGTTGAGACCCTATTCTAAAATGCAACTGCTGGAGTTGTTCTCTTTTAAAATATGGTGCACTGTCTTCCCTTACAGAAATAATTATATGAAAAGCATGTGACATTCATTCTGCATGTGCACAGCACACTTATATTTGTGTAAGGGTTATTAGTTTACTTTAAACAGGTTGCAGTCCCAGTCAATGTGTCACTTTAAATAAGGTGCAGTCCCCTGCCAATGTACTGGTAATTGGAGGTGAGCCAGCTAATGAAGGCAGCCACGTCTCCCAAACATGAACAAGTCCAAGTGTGAATGTCTACTGTGATTGTAACAAGCACTGTCTAGCTCTGTTCATAAATACTGGAAGTGAATTTGTACCTGTACAGAAATGTTACTATGTAATTGTAATGCACTGTTTCTTCTAAATGTTATTTTATGTAACTAATTCCTGGTCACCCTTGAAAAAGGGAGCTTTGATGCTCAGAGGGTCCACCCGGTTATCACAATTGAAATACATAAATAAATTAAATGTTTTCCTGCTGCACACACAAAACTACCCATTTGATATGCATGCTGCAAGTATGATTTAAATGTTAAGTTGGAACCGATTGCATGCATGTGGCATGTGTGTAGCAAGCAACTGTGGAAAGCATACTTTTTATGTTAAAATGGAACAGACTACATGCATGGGGCATGCGTGCAAAAAGGAAGTGGTCACTGGTAACTGCACACATAAAAGTTAAGTGATTTGCTCAGGATCACACCATACACAAGTGGGAGTTGATGAGATTCAACCCCAGATCTTGAGGTCATCTCTAAGTCTACTGGTGTGCAGTTCAGTGCCTTTAACCACTAAGCTATACTGCCTGCACATATATGGTCTGCTTGTACTTCAATACAAATCTGCATATATCTGCATGCACGCAGCATGCTTATAACCACTGTTATACTTTAGTTTTCTTGTCCCTCCTCATCTCAGCAGCACAGCTGAACTGTAGCACACATACCAATGGTATCATATGTGTTTTTTTCCCACTCTCAATACACACACTTACCCAAAAAACTGCATAATTACTTCTGTCTTGCCTGTACTCCTACTATTTTCTCTCCATAGCGGGTGGGGGTGGGGGACAACTGCTCCTCTGTGCCCTACCTAAATGGCACCCCTGATTTTCAGTATGATAGAAATTCATTAGCAGGTGTTAATATCAGTACAAGTAAATACAATGGTTTCCACTGTGTTCTGAGGTACTGTATCTCCATGTTTCAGGATGTGTCATGATCATCGTGAGGGTTAGTGTCCCTCATTGTCCCTCATTTTGAGTGTCCATGTCCTTCATTTCAGTGACAAAATGTAAAGAATGGTGCATGCTTTCAAGACTCTTCTGAGCACAAAAAGTGCTGAGCATGGCCATAGTGTATATGCTTCATACAGAATGGCAACGGGAAAGTAAGTGAGCTGAAACAATCATGAAGAAACACATTTGTAGCACTAAATATGAATACAGAAATTTGTATGGCCCAAAACAAAAAGGTCTGGCTTTACAACACAGAGGTCCCTTTTCACACATCTTCAATGGTGGGTGTTGGATGACTATATCCTATGCATTTAATGCAGTAAGGAAACAATACTTTACAAATGAATCGTAATTTAATTACAAAAACCAAAAAACGTTAACAACTTGCAAAAGGATCGGAATTATTTGAGTTTACCTAATTTTATTGGGAAATCAATGAAAATGGTATTTTAATGGTTCTAATTGCTAGCAGTAGTATGAGAAATAGAAACGGATGTGTTTTTTAGATAAGACTCATACCATCTTAGTTGCTGCACACATGGTAAGCATGCAGCATGTTAACTAGATCTGATTTTTAAATGATGTTCACACCTCCAGCTTAACTGCTGCACTCATGTCAAGTGTGCAACACATGAACCTGGTGTGAATTTTAGAAGACGGTCACACCAGCTTACCTGCTGCACAAATGTCAAGCTTGCAGCATGCAAAACTGATTTGTCTTTTAGATCTGGTTCACTTATGTTCACTTTGTGTATGCCAACTGCATGCAACATTGCACAATTAAGCATGTGGCATACATTCTGCATGTCCACAGCACACTTATATTTCTGTGTTATTGGCTCACTTTAAATAAGGTGCAGTCCCCAGCCAATGTACTGGTATTTGGTGGTGAGCCAGTTAATGAAGGCAGCCACATGTCTCCCAAACGTGAACAAGTCCAAAATTAGCAGCTCAACCAAATCACTTTCACTCCAAATTGCTTGTCTCACTGGGGTTGCCTTTCCTCTGTGTTATTTCACCCAGAAATGTGCTTTGGCTTATAGCACCTTTCCTGAGTACCAGTTTTCAAATAAACAAACAACTTAAACAGGCTCTGAGTGTGCAGCGTGTAAAAAATGTTGCATCATGACCTGAAAGTGTTGATACTGTGATGAGAAACTGACTTTCTTTGGACCTGCTTTGCCATTGCTTAAGAATGGATTTCAGCATGTTTTCCAAATGCAAATCCAACATTGGCTTGTTCTAAAGCAGACGTGGTCCTGCCAAATCCTTGACGCCAAATCAAATTAATTGATACATAAGCAAGAAGTGGAAGGCAAGGGGAGGTGTATTGAGGATAAGCAGGACGAGGGAGACTGCAAAGAAGAGTATCAGGAAAAAGCCGACACCCTGGAGAGGTACGTTTGCTCAGTTTTCACAATGGCAAGAGAGGGGGATGGATCACCCAGGAGCAAAACGAGCGCTGTGGGGAGGGAGGGAGGGAGGTGCTTACAAGTCCATTTTCAAAGAAAAGAGTCCTGAAGGGACTTGCAAATCTGAAAGTGGACAAGGTCATGTTACTGGACAGGGTACACCCAAGGATGTTGTGGAACTCAGTGAGGTGATTAATACCCCACTGACAGCCTTATTCATCAACTCATCAGAAACAGGACTGGTTTCAGAGGAATGGAGGAGAGCAGACGTAGTCCCTTTCCATAACAGCAGCAGTAGAGAGGAGGCTAGCAGCTATTTTTTTTAATTATGTATGTATGTATTTATTTATTTAATAGTAACTGGGAAAGGTTTGTTTCCATGTGCAACTGGGGGAAGGGGGAGATGGAGCAAAACAGCAGAAGACAGTAGCAAAACACCATCTGAATAGACAGACAAGCAATGTGTTACAATAAAAGAATAAATAAAGAAAATTGGCAAATACCACAATTAAATAAAGTGCAGTAAACTTTAGCAATGTTTAGAATTGCAACCAAAAACTTGCATGGGTTAAAATCAAGACTTCAAGGGTAACCAGAGGAAGGGTAGCAGGAGCAAGTTAGGGGGGGTTGACGTTTCAGCAGGTGTTTGAAGGAGTTAAATGATGGGGAGCAATGGAGGGGAATTTGTTCCAGAGAGGGGGAAGTCTATAGGAGAATGCAGATTGTCCAGCAGAGGAGTATAGGTGAGGAATAGCAAAAGTGAGATGGTCCCTACAGTGGAGGAAGTGGGAGGCAGATAAGATTTGGGATAGGAGCTTGGAGAGGTGGGAGGGAAGGGTGTTTTACCAATATTTGGAGATGAATGTAGCTCAATGGGCCTGTTGGCAAGATGGCAAAGGGATGATGAAAAGGAGGGAGGAGTAAAGCAAGCAATGATGTGTGCGTGGAGGAGAATTAGATGCAAAATGGCAGAAGGTGTTGAGGAGGGTATCCAGTCTGGCAAGGGAAGTAGAGGGAGCTGACCCATTGACTTCATCTGCATACTCAAAGGCAGGGAGCACCATTTTAGTGATCAGCTCCCTGGGGATATGCAAAGATAGGCAGTCTTTATAATGATAGAGGGCACCAAACTTGGGATGAAGCTTGGCATAGATGGTATATATGTGGGCTGAGATGTCAAGCTTACTGTCATGCCATTCCTCCTGGTACTTAAAGGACTGAACCACTTTAAGTTGGGTGCCATCCAGCGTGGTGAAGATGGGGGGCAGTGAGTCTGGCCAGTTTCTGACTGTTACCAAAGGTTATGGAGACTGTCTTCTTGGTGTTAACTCTAAGTTGGCTAGAATGGAACCAGTGGAGGACATTGTTGAAGTCCCACTGGAACAGGTTTTCTACAGCTGCAGAGGAAGGACAAGAGGCAAAGTTGACTGTGTCATCTGCATTCATGAGTACATGTAAGTTAACACAGGCTAAAGGGAGATCATTAATCAAAATTGAAAAGGGAAGGGGTCCAAGGATGGAGCCCTGTGGAATCCCAGATTGGTTATGAAGGGGAAGTGACAGGGAACTACCAATCTGTACCAAATGTAGACCACCGATTAGGTAATAGTTGAACCAAGCAACAGTGGGGGCAGAGAGGATAGCATTTCTCAGCTTGTCCAGGAGAAGTGGGTGGAAGTTTTAAATGTGGCTAAAACCCTTTGAAAGTGCTGTTTTTGTTTTCCAAAGGCAGTACTTGCTAGAACTAAGAGCTGTGCACCAGTTTTCCAACTTTGGTAGAAAATGGACACAGAACAACCACAAAATGTAGACTTTTCAAGTGCCTCTCCTGTGCCACTGTGCTCCCAGGCACACAAAGGCACAAACAGGGCTCTCCCTCTTGACTCAAGACCAGAGCTGGACAGCTGGAGGAGCCTGCTGATAATAAACTAGACAGATTCTTTTTGGAACTGGCAACAATCAAAATCATGCTACTTGAACTAGCTGGTGATTTTAAAGCCTTTAAACCTGTCTTGGAATCTCTCACAAGGAAGTTGGGCTATGCAGAAGCCTGAATCAGTTTGAATCAAAAAAGCAGGAGTCAACAGAGCTGAAAAAAAAAACAGTTGAAAACTGGAAGATAGAACAGAGGACTAGTAGGGGAGAAGCAGAAGAAATAATTTGGTTCTGGTTATCATCCCTGTGAAAGCCAAAGGGACAAATTGCTGGGCCACCAGAAATGGGAATGATTTATACCACAGAGCAAGCTTACCACTCCCTAAGACCACAACCACCACTTGGAGGTAAACCAAGAGCTATAATCCTGAAGTGCATGAATTGTCATTAAGAAGTACACATCCAAAATCAAACATGTAAACAGGGCACTTTGATGTGGAAAGAGGCTCACTTTTACATCTTTAGCGACCTTACTCCCACTGCTCAAGACAAACATGGCATATAAATCTATTAAACAAGCTCTATGTTTTATCCCAAATAAATCTAGACAAGGATCAGCACCAACAGGTAAGCACTTGACACATTAGATATCTGATGAAGCTTGGAAGTCTCCAAGTGAAACGTTAGTTTATTCGGCATAACCTTTCACTATACTGTGGCAGTTTATCCATACACCTAGAGTGGTGAGTTTGTCTTTTACTGTACTTTTTGTATTTAATAAAATGGAATTAATTTGCTATATTCCATGTTCCTGTGTCAAGTGCTTTCCTGTTGGTGCTGATTCCTTTCTAGATTTGCTTGTACTGTTTTATTTATCGGGCAACAGAATTGTCCCCTTAATCCCCCCAGGAATGATGGACGATACAACAGTTTAACTTGTTAGTTGCTCGTTGACAATTTTATTTATGGCACACAGAATATATTTACAACCACAGATTTTGAATTGACTATTCAATTCCACACCAAAATTTCTTTCAAAGCTTCCTGGTTCTGCCCTCTCTCCTTCTTCTGGTCATTCTTCCATCTTGCTTTCAGGGCCTGGACGCTGTGAATCTGGCCCCCTCCTCCACACCAGAACCAGGCCGGTTCCTCCTACCTGGGCTTTCGCCCTCCAGGCCCATACACTTCTGAATCCGGCACCTGGACCTATCCCCCTCTCTGCTTTTCCACCATGTCTGGGTTCTTTCTCACCACCCCAGCTCATGTATCCTACACCCTCCCCCCTTCCTTCCCCTCCCCGCTCCCGCCTTTTTCTTTCTTCCTACTCCCATGGGCATCCTTGTTCCTCCCTACCAGGGGACTGTGCCCTCGCACCCTGGCCTGATGCTGCCTCCCCACAGTGGAAACACTGGCCTTATACCCAGCACCACTAGGACACTCAACCTTATATCCAACTCTTTCCTTTTTGCCACAAACATGCCCCCCAGCACCTTCCTTAATAAAGGAGGGAGGGTTGGAAACATTCCCAGCAAAAGAGGTCATCCTACCTGAGACCTGGCCTAATATACCGCTATAGACCACTGGTCAGGACCCCCTTTGGGCTCGGCCCCCAGCCAATCCTTGGGGCTCTGGCATGCCCTTGTCATTTTACACCTTACCTGCCTGGTGATGTCACCAGACCCCACCCCTTCTATTCCATCTGTCCCTCCCACCCTTCCCCTTCCTGTGCCTCTTCCTGGCAGGGATCATTGGACAACTTGGCTTGCCTATTAGTGGCAAGCCCCACTGTCCCCTGAATCCCCCCCAGGAATGATGGAGTCTACAACAGTTTAACTTGTTGATTGCTCTTTTGCAATTTTATTTATGGCACAAAGAATATATTTACAACCACAGATTTTGAATTCACAATTCAATTCCACATCAAAATTTCTTTCAAAGCTTTCTGTTTCTGTCCTCTGTCCTTCTTTTGGTCATTCTTCTATCTTGCTTTCAGGGCCCAGACTCTGTGTATCTGGCCCCTTCCTCCACACCAGAACCAGGCCGGTTCCACCTACCCGGGCTTTCGCCCTCCAGGCCCATACACTTCTGAATCCGGTGCCTGGACCTATCCCTCTCCCCGCTTTACAACCATGTCTGGGTTCTTTGTCCCCAACCCATGTATCCTCCCCTCCTCCCCCCCTTCCTCCCTCCCCCATTTTTCTTTCTTCCATTGCCCCTCCTCCAGCTTGTGATGGATGGAGGGCCTCCCCCCTTGTGGGCTAGTATCTAAAATCTTTGCTGGCTATCTGGTTCACTAGCTCCTTGATAGGCCTTAGGAATAGGCACATGCCAAACTCCAACAGGTGGACCCCATCAGACCTGTACACTGCAGGCTGGTTGAAGGAGCTGTCCTTGTGCTGCAGGTGCACTCCCCCCATCTCTATTACTGCCCGAGCCACCCTTCTATTTAAACACTTCCTGACTTTCTTGATCAGCCCGGACGTCCTTCACCCCGCTCCAAACACTCTGGGAGGTGATGTCAGACCAGCTGATTGTCACCCTTGGCCACCATCTTCTCAATTTCTCCAAATCCCCCATGATGCTCTACTCCAATGCCCCCATGGCAGGTTCTCCAAATCATTGCCCCCGAGGTGTATAATAATGCAATCTGGCATGCCCCATTACAACTTTAATTCTTCCATCAAAGGCATGAACTGTACCCACCTCATCCCCCTATTGCCTTTCCACAGCACCCTGGTATGCTCGGTGTTATATCTCAGCTCTGCTCCTCTGGAGGTGGTGACCGCAAACCTTTCAGCCCAATATATGAAGGAATGCCCCACTATCCAGATTTTCATCTTGGAACCTACCATGGAAAACAAATTAAAAACAGTGTGAGCTGCTTTTGTCAATACCTTACAAACCTTTTATAGCAGCTGGACTTCCAGTGCCCCACCTTCTGTACCTCTGCCACTGCAGACTCTTTTTCTGCTGCCTCCATAGCTGCCCCAATCTGAAACGAATGTGGGTCAAATTTACTTGGGGCTTTTTTGAATTGTAGACAGGCTGTGCAACCCAACTTGTCTGCAAGTTCAGAAAGCCTTTTCACAATTAGAGTGCGAGGAGCTTTCTAGGTTCTTCGCAAATAAGGTGGTCGACATCAGGGCGGATCTGCGTCCAGCAACTTCTAAGGGGGATGCTGTTGAACAACATGAGTTCACAGTGCCTCAGTTTTCTTGGAGTTCCTTCAGTCGACCTGATTTTGTGGATGTCATGAGTGTTATCCATTGTGTGTGCCCTACAAGCTGTAGTTTGGATCCTGGACCAACCTCCCTAATATTGGGTTGTAGTGACATCATCAGTCCAATCCTTGTGCGAATAGTCTGGTGCTCCCTGGAATCGGGTGAGTTTCCTAGCTCCCTGAAAGTGGCGGTGGTGACACCTCTCTTGAAGAAAGCTACCTTGGACCCAGACTGTTTCATAAACTACAGACCCATCTCAAACCTACCCTTTATTGGGAAGGTGATTGAGAATGTAGAGGATGTCCAATTGGAAAACCATCTAACCATCCATGACATCTACGAACCCTTCTAATCCGTTTTTTGTAAAAGACATAGCACCAAGACTGCGCTTGTTCGGATGCTTAATGATCTTCTGAGGGTGAGAGATCAGAAGAGATGTTCTGCTCTGGTTCTTCTTGATCTCTCATCAGCTTTTGACACTGTGGATCATGTGGTGTTGCTAGCACACCTGAGGCAGATTTGTGGAATATCGGGAACCGTCCTTCGCGGTTCACCTCATTCCACACTGGGAGATCTCAGAGAGTTGCATCTGAGGTTTTTTCCTCAGGCCCAACTTCTTTGTTGTGTAGGGTGCCTCAGGGTTCAGTGCTATCTCCCATGTTATTCACGGTGTATATGCTGCCCCTTGGAGACATCATAAGACGGTATGAGCTGAGGTTACACTGCTATGCAAATGTTACCCTGCTATACCTGTATTTTGCTCCTGATCAGGATGGAGCTCTCTCGGTGTTTAACAACTGTCTGAAAGAAATCCAGGATTGGATGGATTCTAGTTGGCTGAAGTTGAACTCAGAAAATACAGAGGTTCTGGCTGTGGATCCGGGTGGTCGGATAGAGGGGTCATCTGTTGGTGCACCCTCAAGAATTTTTCTTGGTGGTGTTTCACTCCTGACCTCCAAACGGGTGCATAACCTAGGGGTTATCTTGAATGACAGGCTGACACTGCAGTCACAGGTGACAGCAGTCATTAAGACTTCCTTTTACCACCTCAGGAATATCACCAGAGTGAGGCACCTTGTTCCGTCTGACATGGTACCAACATTGGTCCACGCCTTCGTGTCCTCACTTTTGGACTACTGCAACTCCCTGTACTTTGGGCTTTCTGGGGTTGAAATTCACCGCCTTCAGCTAGTGCAGAATGCTGCAGCCTGGGTTTGACTGGGACAAGCAGGTCTTGTCATATTCCCCTTGTGCTGCGCGATCTGCACTGGCTTTCTGTTCGGTGGCGGATCGCCTTTAAAGTCTGTTTACTGACTTTCAAAGCCCTACATGATCAGGGTCCGACCTATCTGAAAGAACTTCTGGCCCTCTACTGCCCTGGCCAATCACTCCGCTCAGCCAATCAGGGGTTGCTAGAGATTCCAAGAGTGAGTTTAAAGTCATCAGGTTGTAGAGCTTTTTCCTGTACTGCACCCACTCTTTGGAACTCTCTACCATGCCGGTTATGGGAGTGCACCTCCATGGAGGATTTCAAGAGGGGTCTAAAAACCCATTTTTATCAACTTGCCTTCTTGGAGTATTGACTGTATTGAAGCTGTTGATTATATTGTAGTTTTAACTGTGTTTTATACTGAATTTTAATGTTTGGTTTGTATTATTTGTTTCGTGCAGCGCCTTGAAAACTGAAAGGGGCTTTATAAATCAAATTTATTATTATTATATTATTAAATTTACTTGGATCTTCTCCAAGGAACATCAGAGCCCTCTTGAGTACTGCCCCTACCTGAAACCCCGTGACTGGGGAGCCATCCCCATGTCAAAACAGAGCACCCCCGGCCTTCCCCTGAGCTCTCCTGTATGTCTCCAGCACACTAACGGCATAGCTGGTGAACTGTGGTTGCCTCACTAGTGACATTTGGGTCCCCCTACCACCCTTACCCCGGTCCATCTTTGACCTGGCAAGGGTAATGACCACCCCATCGTGTCCCCATAGGACATCCTCATGCTGTAAAGCCTGCCTGGCAGCTGCCTTTTGTGGGGCCACCACCTTCCCCACCCGGAATGCCCCTGCTGCCAAAACCACAAACACGGCCCCGAATAGTACCCCCTCTTGGGTCGATGTGCATACCTTCTGGGTTGCCCCAAGACCTTTTCCTGCAACTCCCCTCTTATGGGGTGCCTCCCATCCACCCTGGCCGTTTGACCCCTCTGCCACCCTGACACCATTCATTTTATTGCCCTGCAGGCCCCTATATCAGGCCAGCCCCTGTCCTGGCATACCCAACTGATGCTAGCTAAGTGCACGGCCATTGTGGCATGGGCCTGCCCTTCTTCCCACATCTCAACCAAGAACCTCCTTATCTGCTCTTCCGGGGCTGGTTCGGCCCCGTACCACCCGTACTTCCTTCTGAAGTCCTGAAACCTCACCCATACTGCCTCGCATGCCCTCAATGTGTTAGCTGCCCAAGAGCCCTAGTACAGCACCCTGGCTGTGTCCCTCTAGCCTCCCACATCCAGTCCAGGATCCTGGTCCTGTGTGGTGCTGCGTGAGGCCTCAGCTTCCGAAACCTGACACGCTGTAAATGGGAAAGACTGTCAGTCACTTCATTCTTCAGACCCTCAATGTGCAGTGCTTTGAAAGATATATTCAATTGCAGTCCCAACAAAACCAGTCACCTGAACTGCCTGCCCACCATCTCCATTCTCCCCCTTACCTATTAATGACTTCCACCACCCCTTGTTATCGCACATCAAAACAAGATGCACTTCCCTTGCATCCTATAGCCCCACACCTCCAGAGGTGCCCATTGGGGAAGATCTCCCGGCATGTGATATCCTTCAGTAACCCCCTTTTTCCCAAGATGCTGGCCAAGGCTCTGACATCCATTCCCCTTGGAAGTACGCCCCCATTCCCAGGCACCTGAAGTGTCTGTGAACAGTTCCAAATCCACAGTCTTTTCCCATTCTTCCTGTCAGAATGTCACCCCATTCTAACTGTCGAGAAACTCTTCCCATACCTGGAAGTTCTACTGCATGCCTCTCAACACATCCACCCAGTGGTGCAGCAGCCAAGCCTTCCCCATTGTCCTTCCCAGTCTCCTTGTGAATGCCCTGCCTGGGTTGATGGCCGTGCTGGCAAAATTAAGGTGCCCCAGCAGCTGTTGCATTTGTACCAGAGGCACCCTCCACCTCCTAGTAACTTGGGCTAGCAGGCCTCTAAGGTGCACCACTTTGTCCCCGGGAAGCCAAAAACAGCCATCCTCTGTGTCCACCTCTATGCCTAGGAATTCCAACTTACGGGTGGGGCCCTCCATCTTGCCCTGTGACAATGGTATACCCACTTGTCGGCACATTGCCTTAAAATCCCACAACATCCCAAGCGCCTCTGCCCTGGATTCCCTGATAAGGAGGAAATTGTCCAGGTAGTGCACCACCCTCCTGTGCCTATACTGGGCCCTGAATACCCACTGCACCCAGGTGCTGAATGCTTCAAAGGTGGAACATGTTACCGAGTACCCCGTGGGCATGGCCATGTTGAAATACATGCCCCCTTGAAACTGGAAACCTAACAGGTCCCAGTCCTCAGGCCGGACAGGTAAAAGGCAAAATGCTGAGTCTATGTCCGTCTTCACAAGACATGCCCCCTCGATAGCCCTGATTAGCACTATTGCCTGTTACAGAGAGGCATACGACACCACCCTAAAGTGATTGGGTATGCCCTGGTTTACCTATGAGCCCTTGGGACAGGTTAAGTGATGGATCAAGTGGAATTCCCCTGTCACTTTCTTGGGGACAATACCCAAAGGGGAAACTCAGAAATGCTCATGGAGGGACCGTAATTTATTTATTTTATTTACTTTTTGTTAACCGGGTAGGTGCACTAGCCAGGAAGACTATTTTCAGGCACAACCAGGGAGAATACAGAGACAAACTTCAAAAAACATCATGATACAAAGTGCAGGGTACAGGACCATTATGATACATAGTACAAGTTACATAACAGCAGCAATGTGACAGAGAATTGGGGTAGCTGGACCAACATAAGCATAAGACAAAATACAGTCTGGTCAGAATAAGAAATTGAGGTAGTAAGACCAAGTACAGCATTACTATTTTCACAAGAAAATACAGTAAGGTCAACTTATGCAACCTGGCGACTACATAATTAAATAAGGGAATAAGGTGCTGTGAGAGCGATAGCCACCAAGCAAGGATTGATAGGGGAGGAGCTTGGGAGAAAGGTGGAGAAGGATGATAGTAACCTGGAAGAGAGAAGGATGGTAGGGTTAGAGAGTGAGGGCTAGGTTGGTTTGAAGCAGGAACATATGCAGGACGAGAGGAGGAAATGTTGAAATTCTTTCTTAAAAGAGTTAAGGGATACAGATTGGTGTAAGGTTATGGGAAGGTTATAGGAATGAACCCTCAACCCTACCTGCCCTGATTTCCTTCTCTATCTTGGCCCCCACTATTTCCTCTTTCCCCTTCACTGACCCTAGATTCTTGGCCCACATCCTTGCCACCCCCCTTGAAACCCCAGTGGGATGCCTGCCTGGAATCCTGCCCTGAGCAGCTCCGCCGCCTCCCTATTTGGGTAGTCTCCAGTCCATTCCTCCACCACAGCCAGAGATATGGGGGTGCGTGCCAGTGCATAACCCCATCACCCCTCACTGTGTGCCTTGTTAATGCCATCCTCCTGGAGGGTAGTGTTGCCCTTTCTGACTGCCCCCTGGCCTTGGCCCTGCCCCCCAGGTGCCTCGAAAGGACTGTTCATGGTACTGCCTCCCATGCTGCCCCCCCGTCCACCCCCTGTCAGCAGTTGGAGACTGGGTGCAACCCCCTGCACTTGGAACAAATGTGATGGAATTTACAATTGCCCCATGTACATATGACTTTGTTGTAATTCCAACATGTCCTGGCCACTGCGGTATATGCGGTGCTCCTGACTTGCTCGCCCCCAGTCCTGCCCACTTCCCCAGATAGAGTCCTTACCTACAACTTGGAGTGGGTACAGTCCCACCTGAGATCCCATTTGGCCTCCATCCTCTTCCAGAATGCCTCGTCATACTTGAGCCAGCCATACTCGACTTTGGCCTTGTACACGTCTCTGATAATGGACATGTACGTCAGCAGCGGGATGGTGAGCTCTGGCTGCTTCTCCAGCACCAACGCGTTGTATATGATGAAGCCCCCTTGCCAGTTTTCAATGGTCTTCTCTTTGTACTTAGTTTCCTCCATATTGTGTCCCACTACTGCCAGAGCCACCACCATTTCCGACTTCCCCACTGACTCCTTCTGTTCATACTTCGTGGTCGTGTCCTCATGCACCTGCCCGAGGATGTCAACATACTCCCCACAGACACAGCAACGCTCTGTCCCCATGCCTCTACTTAGGCAGTGCAAGAGCACCTTACCTGCCTGGTGATGTCACCAGGCCCCACCCCCTCTATTTCATCTGCCCCCACCCTCCCCCTCCTGTGTCTCTTCCTGGCAGGGATCATTGGACTCCTGGCTTGCCTTTTAGTGGCAAGTCCCATTGTCCCAGTGCTGCATTTGTTCCCCTACATTGCTATTTATCCCAAATAAAATTTAGAATGCTTCATCCAGTCCACCTTATGGTCACCACCAGCCAGGACACACACAAATTTGCCAGCATTGATATGGCTCAATAAAAACTGTTGAAACTAGTCCCAGGGATTTTTAATACAAAAGCAGCATCTGGTGATAAAACATGTGCCCCGCCAGAGAAATAATGACTGCTGCCAATGCACTGCATTGCTGAGGTAAATGTGTGTTGACACTGTTCTCTGAATCCTGCCTCAGTGACCATAATCCCAACTGAGGCCCTGGAGTATTTTAAACACCTCCTCCAATCTGCTTATGCTTCCCAATACTGGAACTGTGCTTGTGTGACTGACCTGCACAAGACTGTGGTAAAGGTACGGAGTTGCCCATTATACAGTGAGTCCTCAAAGACTTAAAAAATGGCAACCTGTCAGTTGACAGAAAAGGCTACTGTCATCTTCCTCGACAAGAACCGCTCTTTTCCACATTACAAGAGAAGGAATGCACAGCTGTGATTGGATCTCTGACAGAAGTAGAGGTGGGCAAAAGTTGTGAATTCTGCTTTTGATGAACTATTGTGAAAATTCAGAAATTTTGCAGAATTTTCTGAACTTCTGCCATTGGCAAGGTTGAAATCTTCTGAATGTGCTTGGCAGATTTTCACCCTGTTCTGTGGTATTTTTTGGCTGAACTGAGGAATAATACACATGAACAGCAGAATAACAGTTCTGAGGTTTTTTTTCCACAGTTTAATTAATTATTCCTCAGTACATGTAATTATTCTGCAGTTCAATGATCATTTCTGCAGAATTTTTTCTCAGCAGTTAAATACAGTAATCCACAATTTATGCATTTTTTCCACCATTCAAAGTCCAAATTTCTGCAAAAGCTGCTAATTTGATTTCTGCACTTTCACAGAAGCAAAACTCTGACTTTCGTGGAAATTCCGCTGGCTGGAGATTTTTTGCACTCCTCTAGACAGGAGTTGTCACTCCTGTCATTCAGCCAAATGTCAGAACATTCACACTGACCATCATCCCATAGCATCAAAAAAGATCAATAAAGAGGGATTGCAGGATGGTATAATGTGGTTATTCTGCATGTTGCCAACAGGACCTTTTGAGAAGGAAAGCGCTGCACACTCACACAGCCATGAGGTTCTAGCCCAAAGTGCCACATCTCATCAACAGCACAAGACCTGCTGGTGGATAAAGAAGCAAGCAGAACTGTCACTCTCTCCAGGCTACCTCACCTTCAAATTTAATTATCCGTCACAGCTATCATGATCTGTTCAATCAACCAACTCGCTATGTACCAGCTATTACCGGGACTCAAACAGCCAGTACTGGGTGTCCAAGGTTGGGCCCCGGTGGAGGAGTCTACACAGTGAACTGGTGAGAGTTTGCCAATTAGTGATTTTTATGATGCTAAGGAAGAATGTTGCTAATGTGTAGAACTGGGGACTGATGACTTGGAGTGATGGGGTGGTACAATTCAGAGTTTAATTAACGATGATGCTTAATCTCAGATAACCCACTAAAGGGAGGACTAAATGACCTACTCGGTTTCTCCCATACTGACTTGGGGGGACACTGCTGTCAGTGGGAAAAGACTGCAGTCATTACCTTCCCACACAGACCAAGCTATGGTTCAAGAGCAGAGGGTTGCCATCGTACAGGCACTGAGCAGACCTAATGATTGGTATCAGTCCCACTACCACTAGTCAGTTACCAACTGGGGACTGCAGGTTAGTTTTGTTAAGCCAATCTCTCTGCTCCAAACCCCTAGCATCTATTACCATGCACCAAGGATATAACGTCATAACGGCCACTGAAAGTGAGTCACTCAAATATGAGTGACTCACTTTCAGCAACTGTTATTGTGGGCTACCCTGCAAGGGTAGCGATGGGATGAGCAGGGTAACAGAAAGAAGGGGAGGGGGATGGGAAGAGAAGGGAGGGTATGTAAGGGGTAATGTGGCATAAGGCTGCTGAGCTGGTGCCTTGATGTGGTGGTGAGGATGGCTGGCTACAGTGGGGAAGGTGTTGAGTTCAGGGCTGGGGAGGGATTCAGATTGTTAAGTTTTTTTGTGCTGTACTTTGTATTTTTATTTTTCTGGAGTTTCACCCCCTCCCCGACATGCACCCCTTGGAGTTAGTAATCTATATTTAGAGGGTTGTGGGGGACAGCCCCCCGCTGCACAACCTTTTTTTTGTCACCAGTTTTCATCGCTGCAAGTGTACATCACCTTTTTTTTTCAGTGATGTACACTCGCCGTAACAGGGATCGCTATTCTGTGATCACCATTATGACATGGAACCTGCACCAGGTTCTAAAGTTAATTCTGTTTGCGGCGCACAAGTTCTAACTTTGTTGAGTTTTGAAACATTTGTCATTGCTAATGTTGTTGCTACTAACATGTATTGCTAATATTTGCATCTGATACACCTACATAGTGCTGACTCAGCCATTATACATACTGGGAAGGGTATACCTAGGGTAGCTACTCATCTGAACCTAGAGTATTCATGGAGATGTTAGACTGGGGTAAAATATCTTATGTTATCCACCTTGAGTGGTGGCATGTGCAGGGAAATAAACAAGCTTTTCAGGTTCTATATGGCAACTAACACATTTGGGTTTACTACTTGGAATCTAAAAGTGGCATAAACAAAAGAAACAATATACCAGATTTAAAACACCTTAAGGCACTGGGGACACATGTATCCTTCTTGCAGGAGACCCTTAAGTTAGCACAACAGAGTAATTTATGGAAAAGGAAATGGGTGGGCTGGGTCTTTGCAGCTTTGTTTTGCTGAAAGGTATATTGTACACATGAAACCTTCAGTTACTACTACACTTTAGTGACAGCAGAGCCTAAAAGTCATACTGCCACATAGTTTTACTAGAAAACATGAGACACCAATGCTTTAATGACAACAGAGCCTGAAAGTCATGCTGTCACGTTATATTGTGCATATGAAGTACCATTGACTACTATACTTTAGTGACAACAGAGCTTAAATGTTATGCTGTCACAGAGTTACAAAAATACAACCAGAAATGCTAATATGACTTTATGAATAAAGTGCAAGTTGCTACTAAACTTATGTGGCACCAGAGCCTGAGTCATGCAATCATTGAAGAAACAAAAATACAGTTGAAAAAATTGCTGGTAAACCTGTTGCCAAATTTGTATATAGAGCGGTGATTGCTACTAAACCTTTAGGTGACAACAGAGTCAGAAAAACAAGCTGCCACTGAAAAACAATTTTCAAAGGTGCCAAATTCCTACTGAAAATTAGGTGACAGTAGAGCCTAGGAATCAAGCTGTCACCAAATGAACAAAAAACAGTCTAAGAATTGTCCTCCTAACCTAAGTACACCTTAAATGGATAAATTATTCATATGTGCCCATAGCAGCATAAGTATTAAATTGCATACTTCCATCATCGCTTGTTCTAAGTAAGTATTGTGCGAAGTGGTGTAAAGCCAAAACAAAAATAAATATCACATATATATAAAAAAAAAGGTTGATAGTGGGAGGTCACACAGCATTGACCTTTTGCATATCAGTAATGCACCTCTCTACTGAAACTTAAGGTTGTGAACACCAACACACAGACACCCATAAATTGTTATTGCTTTTGGGCTATGGAGACTAACGGCAGCCATGTTGTTGCTAATAAACCCCAACAAAAATATATTATATCATGAACTGGAAGGGCAATAAAAGACAAAATAAAAAACTTGAACCGGGTGGAGGGAGAGGAGGTGATTTAAAATTCCATATTGAACCCACACAGAAAAAAACATTTATAAATACATCAAGTACAGCCAAGCAGGTAATAATAGAGAGACTTGTATATTGCAGAAACACCAGAGATAAAACATCATAAAGTTAATCATAGGTAGCCATAAAGAGGTAACTCTTCATTTAGCCTTTTTTTATTTTTAATTGTTTAATCAGGAGTGACACACTAAGCTGAAACTTGTTTACAGGTGTGACCTGGGAGCACAGGGAAGTTCAATGATTTGCTCAGGGTCACACAGTATGCAACCTTTGGAACCAAGGTATTTAATATATATATCCAATAAGCTTCCCTTTGTTCCAATTGCTTTTTTATATTACCACCCCTGATCCCCAAGTCAGTTTTTTCAATGCCAACAAATTTTAATGATTCTGCAGAGCCATGGTCTGCTGCTTTATAATGTCTTTCCATAGCATACTCCTTGTTGTTACATATCACAGCTTTATGTTCACTCATCCTTGGTTTAAGTGCTCTCTTCATCTCACCAATGTATGTTTGACCACACTGGCACATCAACAGGTACACTACTCCAGTGGTGCTACAATTAATAAACTGATTTATATAGTACCTTTCACCTGATCATGGGTGACAGAATGTTTTTGTATTGTATGTATTGGCACAGTGAGTATAATGCCCACATCTGAAATTCTCCACTGGTGGTGATGGTAACCAGTTTCCTTCTCTTTGTTGTATTGGCAGCACTGCATTTAACAAGGTATCTTTCAAGTTTCTTCCTCTCTAGTATGTTATCCTCGGTGAGACTTGGGACAGGTCTTTGAGATGTGGGTCACTGGAGAGAACTCCCCAGTGCTTTTTAACTATTCTGCCTATTTGATTGGCCAATGGGTTTTAATAGGTCACAAAGGTGGGGATTTCATCTTTTGTTTTTTCTGTTTTTTTCTGTAGTAGGAATTCTCTATTGTTTTTTTGTTTTTGACTCGCTGAGAGCTTCAGGGATCTGTAATGGAGTGTGTCCTCTGTTTAGGAAGCATTTAGTCAGGTCTTTACCGGCTTCCATTAATCCAGTTTCTGTGGAACAAATACTTCAGGTTTGTGTGACCTGGCCTTTTGGTATATTGCCAGCAATATTTTTTGGATGGTAACTGTCTTTTCTTAGAGGCATATTCCTTGACGTGGGTTTTCTATACAATTTTGCCTCAAGTTAATTGTTTTGTTTGCAAATCAAAATATCTAAAAATGGAATTTCCTGTCCATCTGCAGTCCATGTAAATTTTAATTTTTTATTTGTGTAGTTAATGTATTTCATAAAATGTTCAAGATTGCTTAAGGTATCTTTCCAAATCAGAAAACAATCATCTATGTATCGTCTCTACATACCAATCTGTTAATTAAAAGGATTGTTTGCAGGATCAAAAATGTATACATCTTCCTATTGCTCCATATAAATATTTACCAAGCTGGGGGCAAATGTTGTACCCATGGCTGTTCCCTTATGTTGCATATAAAACTTACCATTAAACCAGAAATAGTTCACTTCCAAAACAAATCTTGCAAGATCCAGTATATACTCTGTAGGAGGGAAAATGTTAGTTCTATCTGAGAGTGATTCTCTGAGAGCTATTAAACCCTCTTCCTGGAGTATATCAGAAAAGAAAATCCCCACATCGATTGTCACCAAAGTATCACTTTCATTTACCCACAAATTCTTTACCATTCTCAGTGTATCATTTTTATCTTGAACATAAGAACGGAGAGATGGGACAGATTTTTTTTTATGAAAGTCAACAAATTTCGAAATAGGTTCAGTGATAGACTCAATTGCAGAGACAACTGATCTGTCTGGTACTGATTTTTTATTTTTATGCACTTTTGGAAGAAGACACAGTACTGGTTTTCTTGGAAATATGGAAGTCATAAAGTCAGCTTCCTTTTTTGATATCCAATTGGCCCCTCACTGTATCAACTCATTTGCTTTTATCACTATATCACTTGTTGGATCTGCTGTCATTTTCATGTAAAATGATATATTAGATAGTTGTTTCTCAGCCTCAATAACATATGCTGCTCTGTTCCATGCCACAACTGCACCTCCTTTATCAGCTGTCTCTATTACTAAATTTGGAGAATTTTTCAAATCTCTTTGTGCCTTTCTTTCACACCATGAAATATTCTGTCTATATATCTTTTTGATTTGTTCTTTATTATCACCTATCTCACATCTTTTGTCACAAGGTTATAATAAGAACTTAAGGTTGGATTTGTTTGCGGGGGATAGAAAGTGGAGTTTTTTTTTTTTAATTTGTGCATTCACAAATAACCATATTTTCATGTAGTATTGATACTGGGGGAAGGTAGTTAATTAAAGAAATCTTTTAGCTGGAGTCTTCTATAGAACTTAAATAAATACATTTCTACCGTAAAAGGTTCAGCATGTTTTGTAGGATTAAAATTCAAACCTTTACTTAGCACTTAGATGTTCATTTTTGAAAGTGATGTTTCTTTAAGATGTATAACCTTCAGGTGTTGTTCCTCTCCTGGGATGAATGCCTGACCAGGCCCAAGTCCTGTCTCCCTCTCCAGCATTGTCTCCCTCTGTCACCTCACATCCCTCTTCTGTTTCATCATCCCCCTCCCCCTCCATGTTCTTCTCTTTGTAAATGCTCCTGAGGATCTGGTTCTATATTTCTGTTGTCCTGTGCTAAAAAAAACATCTATTGTTAGGCCTTCTGCTACCCTTGTCTCCTGTATCAATTTCAGAGCCTGATGAAATATCCAAGTCACCATCATTAAATTCAAAACTCCTTTTCTTGACCATTTTATTTTGAATTCCTTACCAAGAATAAACAGTTCCTGTTTCATAATCTTTAGCATCTCTACTAAATTTTCTTTGTTTGTACTCAATAAGTTCAGCTTGAAATTTACTTTAAATATTGTCTGTTCTGCCTTTCAACAGATCAAATTTTGAACTGAGAAATCTATCCTGTAGTTTTGGTTCTAAGATTACTATATCCCTTGCAGCCTTCTCCACTTCTTTTTTTGCCTTTTTTATACTCAGCAATATTGAATCCTGGCTGCACTTATTAAGAATGCATTCCGAATCAGTAATGTATTCCCCATTGTCCAAATCAAAAGAGGGAGGTTTTTGTATATGCATTCCTTGCGGGATTTGTTTATTATGCCAATACTGAGATAGGGAAGCTACATGTAAATTAAAACGTACTTCTTTTTTCTTGAGATATCCTAAAGATTTAAAATCAACATGTTCTTGGCTTTGTGTTGGATTTCCAGAAACAATGCTTTAATTTAATCTGCTGGGAGGACTATATCTCTCCCTGCTTCATCTGAAAAAGACAAAATGTCTGTATGGGAGGTACTTCTAATTGCACTAGCTGTGCTAGTCTTAACAATATGAGATCAATTCATGTCTGCTTCAAAACATTATAAGTTAAACAAGTGCAATAAAAATCACATGGCACACACACCGAAAAAGAAAACAGCTCACCCACTAGCCATTTTTTAGTTAAACAAGTGATCAAAGAGTCAGAAGGACTTTAATGGCATCTCAACATGTTTAAAAATACTGGGTGCACAAATCTGGGTGAACAAGCATAGCTATAAGCAAAAATAGCCCCTCAAAACTGAGCTTTTTAGTTGGCACTCATTATTCTTTACTTTTCTGAAAGGACTCATAACCAGAAGTCTAAAGTAGAGAAAACAACTTTTTTTTATTGCACAAAAAGTATATCTTACCATCACCTTAGGTTTGTCATGATCAAGCTATAAAAACTTTTCCAGCATCCACATACATTGGTAGAAATGAGAAATATACAATCATTTGTAAACCACAGATGCTGTAGAAAGAGGTTTAAATTCAAACCATGCATTTCTCTCTACCAGGAAATGCTGAAGCAGTTAAACAAGCAACACCACACATGAACACACTTACATAGTAACAAACCTCATCATCAGAGTGTGCGTTAGAGAAAGAGTGGAGAATTTAGGAGTGTATGTTTTGCAGAGAAGAGGAGGGGGCGATCTGTACCTAGGAGAGACTGTGGCTACTGGGTGTTGTTTTGCACAAATAATAAAATATAACACCTTTGCACCAGTCTAGGATTCCAGGAGTCATGTATATACTGTCTGTAATATTGTTTGCTTACTTGATAACAAGAGGACTGTGAGTAGCCAGTGCTGGCCAACACCTATACTTCCTGCTAGATATTGTATACCTTTAGCTAGAGACCCATGAATCCTATCCAGAGCTTTGTCAGATCATTCCCTAATTCATCTCACTTTAAAAATAGTTCTACCGTATACTAAATAATTCACCTGGAAACTCAATAACAACCTACTGAGAGACAAATACATAATATCGTGTATAGGTGGGTCTTTTAGTTCTTTTTGGGAACAAAATGTTCAATCTCTGGATAGGGTAGATACAGTCTGGGGTCTTCTGCAAATGTCACCTCAGAGGGGAATTCATCAGATTTGGGTCTATTTTAAAAAAACAAAAATTGGAAAAATTATATATTTATCTCATAGATTAAGTCAGCTTGAATATACTGTACAAACCCAGATTTGTTTACACCACAGATAACTCAGGAAATTCAGACACTTAAGGAGGAACTTTCCCTTTTAATACAGGTGTAGGCTGAATTTCTATGATTATTAGGTTGAAAGCTTCTTATGTGGACTTGGGAGAAAAGCCTAGTAAACTATTAGCTAAATTGGATTAAAAAGACTAGAACAATCCAACCATATTGAATGTATTATTTCAGAGACTGGTGATAATGTACTTACAGATTATAATGTCATCTTAGTTGAATTCTTTAACTATTACTCAACATTATACAGTCCTATTCAGGATCCCCCTACCACTGCAATGATTGATAAGTATTTACATAACTTCATCTGCCCCTGTATTAATGAAACCCAAGCTTGTAAGTTAATTTCTCCAATAACCATTCAAGAAATTAGTGAGGCTATTGATAATTTCACTATTAACAAAACCTGATGTCCCGATGGCGAATTTCTACAAAACATTCACAATTTCTTTAATCCCTACATTAAAGATTATTTTATCTTATATTTTATCAAGGGGTCTTTCTGAAACTTCCCTTTTGGAGGCAGTGATAATTATTCTCCCCAAACCCAATAAACCCCAAAAATAAGGTTATTAGCTATCATCCCATCTCTTTGATTAACTATGATATCAATATCTTAACTCGTATTTTAGCTCAGAGAATTAAAAGCATTTGGCATCCATTAATATGTAAAGATCAGGTTGGTTTCATTTCTTCAAGACAAGCTTTGGATCATATGAGAAAACATTCTCATATCTTTTCTGCATTCAGGGAGTCCCAGCAATTTATGGTCTTGGTCTCCCTGGATGTGGAAAAAGCATTCAGCAGGGTTAATCATACCTTTATTTATGCTACTTTGGTTAAATCTGGTTTCCCCCAACTCTTTATTAACTGGTTAAATTTATTATATTCACATCCAACAGCTTGAATTAGTTGCAATAAATTACTCCCCCCCTTTTAGACTATATCAAGGAACTCATCAGGGCTGCCCTCTCTCCCCAATCTGATATAATTTTTATTTAGAAACCTTACTTTATTTTTAAATACTAATGTTTCCATTGAAGGCATTACAATCTTAAAAATACAACTGAAAGTATCTGCTTTTGTATGTGATATATTACTTTGTGTTTCTAACCCTGTTACATCAGAGCAGCCCTTCTCATTATTGAAAAGTTTAGTCAAGTTTCCAACTGCAAGCTCAAGAGAGACAAAATGGAAGTTATGCCTTTAAACCACACATTCCTTAAAGAAGAGATATGTAACCTAGGTTTATCTTGGAGGCCCTCGGGGATAAAATATGTTGGTATTCACTTATCGACAGATAAGTCACAGCTAATAAACCTGAATTTGGAAGCAGTTATTGCCAAAATTTCCCAATATTTAAAAAGATAGGGATCTCCTTTACTGGTAGAGCAAATGTTATAAAAATGAATATCTTCCCCAGAATTTTCTTTCCCCTTAATCTGCTCAGTTCCTTTTTATCATTAACCTGGTTTACAAAAATTATTTCTATAATTAATAAGTTCTTATGGTTAAATAAACCTCCCAGGTTTGCTCTAGACAAACTTAATGCTTCCTAAATTTCAGGGCGGACTAAACTTGCCAAACTTCATATTATATTATATGGCTTCCCAGGCTAATAAGTATCTTAAATGGTTGGATAATACAGTCCAAGTTAATTCCTATGTTCCCACCTGAGTTATCCTTCAATGTGATTTATTAAAAAAGCATGATATTTCACCTGAGGCAATTTTATATTTTAAGGTAAAAAAATACCCATAAAAAGATAAAAAGCTCCACTATAGGTATATCATTAAAGATTCACAATCAGCTGTACAAATTCCTTAACATCAATCTTATTCTGAGTGTTAATCAACCAGTTTTATACAACCCAGACTTTCTTTTTCATGGGAATATGTTAACTTCTCGTGTTCTTCCCTGTGAATTTAATCCTAAGGTTGCCATACTACTAGAGGAGGGTCAGATTCATCCCACTCAATAAATCTTTCAGAGCCTTGGTTTAAACAAAATATATTATCTTAACTTTTCATCTTGAAAATAGTCCCAAGAGCTCTATTTTTGCTAACACCCATGGTCCGGTCCAGAAGAAGATGTGATACTTAGGTTGGAGGAGGCTAAAGCCAAAGCTCGTCCTTCAGTGTATCTAGTATTTATCAGTTTCTTTTGAAACTAAGATTCACAGACTCTCCCTATCATTGACTGTTTTGGGATAAGTCTACTGAATGCCATTCTTTATCTTGGACAGACCTTTGGCAGAATATCTATAAGCTTATCCCACTTGACAATTTAAAGCTAATACAATTTAAACCTGTTCATAATGCCTATCTGATCCCTCAGAAATTATTTAAAATGGGACTGAAGGATACTAACATCTGTCCAAAGTGTAACTAACATTGATATAGGTTCTTTGGATTGTATGCTTTGGCCATGCATTCACATTCAGAAGCTATGGCATGAGATAAAGGTTAAGGTAATCAGTAATGTAATTAGATCTTGTGAATATGACTGGCACACAGTCATTTTAGATAACTTCCAGAAAGGCATGTCATTGATTGATAGATCTGTACTCTCCTTAATAGGAGTTACATCTAAACAAATTATTCTAAAGTATTGATCAGAAAACTCTACACCGATATTTAGAGAATGGATTGCTCAGATCAGACAGAACTTATTTCCCATTTGCTTAATAAATTATTCTCATAATAAGAAAGACCATTTTTTAAAATATTGGAGTCATTTACTGTATCAAGAGTCAAGATTCAAAAACAGTTTTATTGCTCAGATTATTAGCCCTTTACAAAATATTAAAAACATACACTCACAGATAAATACATACATATATATATTACTCAGTAATCATTTTTATAAAAAAAAAACACATACAGTTCATAGGCTGTAATTTTAGTGTTTACAAACAGACTCTTGATAATAAGTTAGTTGGTTAATTTATCCTTCTTTGACAGCATTTGAAATATCCTTCGTAATTGCACTATCATCTATCTAGTAAAATCCTGGTTCTGAGGAAGCATTCGTAATCCTAAAAAATCTTCCCAGGACATATCATTACATATTGTAAATTGTGACATTAACTGATCAGAAATATGTTTATATTTATTACAATATAGCATAATATGCACAAGTGATTCAAATTCCTCTGAGCCACAATTACAATAGAGATCCTCATTTTGTTCTTTAATCTTTGAAAAATTATAATTCAGATATTTAGAAGGGTATAATTCAAATCAGAACTTCTTGAAAATGTGTCTCCCCTTTTTATCATTAAACATCAATAAGTATGGTTCTAATACATGATTATTTTATTAGTAGAGAACCACTCATGTCATTTTGATGACCTTACTATATTCATGTCTTCCATAATTGATGTAAGCTTGATTTTGTTTTTTACAACCTTAGTATATTCCTGTGAGATTTTTATACCTTTTAAAGAGTCATTCCAGAAGTGAACAGAGTTAGTTTTTTGCAAGGTATCCACGAGCGCATTTAACCAGATAAGACATATCCACTTTTGTACCAATCCATTTTTTCTTGAAGTACCAAACTAGTTAATTTGGAGTTGGCATGGGCTAATAATTTAATCCAAAATGCAACTTTATCAGCTTTGGCTAGGAATTTTATCTGCATTCTTCCTAGTTCTGATCTTACAATGCTGGCTGATATCTTTTTGTGGATTTATAATATAATTTTATATAGATATGAAAAATGCCTTTCTATAGACTCAGATTTTTTTAGCATACCATACCATACCATACCACACCTCACTACCATATAATGCAATCAGAATAATTTTTGCTTCAGTTGCTCTCAGCATTGGGTATACCATAGATCCCCCATATTCAGAACTAAATCTCAGTAATGCCTTTTTTGGATTGGATCATCTTTTTGTCAATATATTCTAAATGAATGTTAATTTTTGTATCTGAACAAAAGTTATATCCTAAATAATAAAATGATTACTGAATCAGATTGAGACCTTACACTTAGGTTTGGGCTAATGTTAATTTTCCAGATCACATTTCCTACAACTCTTATTAATATGATATTATTTATGTTTTATTTGTATAACTCTTGTTTTTTTTTTATGTTCAATTTCAATAGATCTAGGTCCTGCTAGATATTTACTCCAAAGCGATTAGACAACTGGAAGGCTATATGGTTGGTTATTGTTATTACTGCAACAATTGATTTCAAATCTAGGATGACTGCTCTACAGCTCTCTTTGTATGTTTTTAGCTGGGGTGGGGGTGGGGGTACATATTCTTCCTGCTGTTGTCATATTTTGCCCTTTCATACTCTTCCCTATTAATTTTGTGTTTTGTTTTTTATTGAAGGATGCTTGTTATTGTATTGGTTATAATTTGTTTACTTTTGTGTTTGTTATTGTTGTTTGAAATTAAAATTAAAGAAAAGAAAGTTAAAAAAAAAAGAAGTGAGGACCAAGATGTAGAGTAATATGTACAAATTCTTCACATTTGATGGACTCTGGTTAATAAAGGAACACTACATGACAGGGTGAGTGTTATAGTGGGATATCATCTCGCCTTGGGTAATTGAACCCAAGGCTGCAGGGTGAGGGCATCCAACACCCAAGAAGGGATGTTATCCCAGCATAATACCCACCCTGGAGTGCATTATTCCTATTATACAATGGCTAACTTTAAATAGAAGAATAAAAATTAAAAGAAATATTTTGTAAACAGTTTTTTTAAATTTTGTTTGTGTGGAAGAATATTTATTTATAAAGAATTTCCTTTTCCCTTTTTATACTTTAGTTGGAGCAGTGTGGCCAGTAGTTGGATTTTTTCTCTAGTTCTGTATCTGCGTGGTTGTCTCAGATGTGCTTTCACTTTTCCAATGGCCTCTAACTCCTCTGCAGTGTGTTGTAGTTGGGGTTCTCCTTCTAGAGTTTTCTATGATTAAAAATTTTATGTGGATATTTTATAAGTTAGCTGTTATTTTGAGGCAGCAACAGCAACTACTGTTTGAACTTCCCATGAGCGCTGCTGTCACCTGCTCAGTGCCAGCCAGTGCTATGAGCATGTTTGTGACGTCACAGAAAAGGAGGTAGTGAGAATGTTTTGTACTGCTTGCTTTTACCTGGTCTACTTAAAAAAAGAGAGAAAGCATAAAAAACTGACTTAGCAAGTGTTATGGAAAAATGCATGTGGTGACTGTTTAAAGCCTTGCTAACTGTTTCAGTCACTCAGTGCAATACTTCTGTGAATACAATTCTCAGGTGTTTTTTAATAAGAATAAGTAATTTTGGTAGAATGTGTCACAGTTGTGGGTTTGGTTTGGGATGTTTTTTGTGTTGTAGGAGGGTGTGGGAGGGAGGGATTTACAGTGGTGTGGAGAGGTGGAAATTCAGTTTTTACCTCACATTGGAGCTGGGAGCACTGAAGCCAATCAGAGGTATGGCTGTGGAGTGATTTTTTATCACATTTAATGTGGTCATTACTGTGCTGGGACTAGAGCCTAGATGTTATGCTGGGATAGCATACTGGGTCCAGCCCCAGACTGACCAATCAGAGCCCAGCATTCTTTCTTGGCATTGCATAATGCAATATGAAGTTAGTCACAATCTTTACTACACTCCAATAAAGTTCCACAGAATGGGGCACCAGGAGTCAGACACATGTTGCAGATTTAAAAATATCAAAGGTACCCTCAGGCACATCCTCTGGGACTGCCCAAAAGCTTGACCATTCTGGGATGAGATCAAAGCATGCTTAGAAATCATTCTGAGATTTGAAAATGGCTTCAGCCCACAAATCTGCCTGCTAGGTCTCAACCTAAAGCAGGTGATGGGCCAGATGAAATTCTACATATCTCTGCTATATGCAGTGGCTAAGGACACTAATTCTCAAGCATTAGATAGATGATATATAGCCCACATACCAAGAATGGCATAATGCTACTATGGAAGCTCTGAGAAAAAAAATGTTTGGTCACATAAGAAGCAAACAAGGGGCATACCAGAGAATGTGGGTCATGCCTGGTGTTCTATTATTAAATTTGTAGTACTAGCCATAAGTCAGATAAGTGGGCATAGTATGCATGCTATGTATTCAATGCACACTATATGGAAAGTCATAGTAAACTCTGTATCAGCATATTGCCACTTTGCCTGTCCCTGAATGTTGTTGGGGATGGCAAACAACAGTTTTTTGTATTGTGTCTTGTATATTGTGTTGCATTTTTAAATTAAAAATCAATACTACAATAATTGGGGCAAAACTGGATTCCTTCCCTTAAATTGTCATTGCACTATGTCTGTGTTATCTGATACTGACCTCCGCTGGGTGACTCAATCTGTTAAGTATCTGGGAATTTATACTTCCCTGAATTGGCAACAGTAGCCAACCTTAAATTTTACCCCACTGTTTAAGAAATTTAGGGAAGATGTTTCTAGATGGAAACATCTTCTTCTGTCTCTTTGGGGGAAGATGCACACCTTACAAATGCTGGTTCTCCCTAAGTATCTTTATGTGATTTGCTATTTAACTATTAAGCTGTCTTATTCTATTTGAAAACAAGTATCTGCTATTGTTTCTGATTTTCTTTGTGAGGGTGGCACAGTTTATTTCTCAGCACTGTGGTTGATTTCCCTCCACACTAATGGAGGCTTTTGGGCCCCTTGGTTTAAAGGGTACTACCTGGCCTCTGGCCTGTGGCAAATTTGCATGTGGCTCTTTTCAGAAACAGTCTGGGTTGTAGCCAGATGGTTGGACTTAGAGAGCTAGAGAGACATTAATGAGGGGGCCCTTTCCAGAAGAAATCCTTTGAGGAGTGTCTCTTCAGGAGCACTGCACTACCACCCAGGAGTTGGCTTTACATGTTTGGTTGACAGTTCTATTTTAGGATCAACCTTGAATGTTCCCATTTCTTGCTGGCCCCTGTAGTCTGACTCATAGTTGAAGGTGGGGGACCAACTGCTACTCTGGCCTATCTGGGTAAGGTATGGATTGGTGTGAGTAGGAGATCTGTTCTCTCCTAGTATTCACTATTTCAACTCTTTCTCTGATCTCCAACAGGAAGCTTCCCTTCTGACTTCACATCATTGGCACTACTTGCAGCTTCATCATTTGTTGTCTCAGATTGTTGGTGCCCAGTTACGGCTACCAGGTATGGGCAAATGGGAAGAAATTATGAGGGACCTAAGCAGTGGGAAGCACTGCATTCTTCCTCCTCACATAGGGCATATTTATAGGGCTGTTTTAGAGGAATATACTCCAGGTACTGCTTGCTTGAAGACCCATTGGAAAGCACTCTTAGGTCATGCTCTTATAGATACAGAATGGGATCATGCGTGGGCCAATGCCTATGGGGCCTGTGAAGACAGAAGGGGTAGGTTGATGCAGCTCAAGACTGCATATCTGGTATTGTACCCTAGTTCTTCTTCATAAGATGCAGCTGATTCAGTGTCCCATATGCTGGCAATGTAATATTGCCAACGGCAATCTTCCTCACCTGATGTGGAGATGCCCTAAAATTGCAGATTCGTGAAATCAACTACTTTTGGTAATCAAGAGAGTCCATTTCTCTCTCAGTCCATGAGATGCATCCTTGATTGTTTTGGGGAATACCCAGAGGTTTCCTTCTCATTATAAACCACATCATGATTGGTTTATGGCTGCCATCACTGAAGTCAAGAGACTACTGCTTTGGAGATGGCGAACTGTGTATATTCCCTTTCTGTGGGAGTGGGTTGATGGTATGTTTCACCTTGCTGGCTATGAGCGATTAACATACTCAGCGATGGGTAAATGCCTCAGATTCCAGTGAATGTGGGGACCCTTTCTCAGTCTCTTTGGCATCCAATCTGCCACTGGTGCTGCTGGAACTTCCCTCGATGTTCCAATGACTTGTTAGGTTTGTTTGTGGCTGGCAATGTTGTTGCTAGCTGTCCAGGTTTGGGGCTTGTGCCCCGTTTATTTTGGCCTTCTTACTTCCTACCTCCCTCTTTTCCTGGACAGAGGTGCCCAATTATTGTTTGTTTGAATCTAGTTTATTTTTCTCTTTTTACTAGTTGCTTCATGTTGGGATACTGTATTCTTATGGTTGCAGTTTACACTGATATATTGTTATGATAGTTGGGGTTTTGTTCCTTATAGGACCGCTCTATTTTAATGTGATGAAAGACTCTGGTTTTAATAATTTAATGAGTGGGATGCTAACTTCTTCATTGGGTATCTGTTTGGGCATCACATGATTCTTTATGTCTTTTGATACCATTCTCAGTGATTTTTTTTTTGGTTTACATAGAAACATGGAAGGTGACGGCAGATAAGGACCGTGTGGTCTACCTAGCCTGCCCCTTTTCCCTTCTGCAAGCTGTAAGCCTTCCCGTAAGCTGCAGATTACCCTCTCTTCCCTGCTGTGAGAGTACTCTTATGTCTATCCCATGCATTCTTGAATTCTCCTATCATTTTTGCCCCACTACCTCTGCAGGGAGGCTGTTCCAAGCATCCACTATTCTCTCTGTCAAAAAGTACTGTACTTCATCACATTACCCCTGGGCCTATCCCACTCTAGCCTCATATCATGCCCCCCTGGTTCTTCTACACCTTCTTTTCTGAAAGATGCCACCCTCCTGTACCTTGTTTATACCCCTGAGGTACTTGAATTTCTCTATCATATCCCCACTCTCTCTCCTCTCCTCCAGGGAATACATATTAAGGTTAGTCTTATTAGTCATATTAGTCTTTTCTAATATGACTTGCGGTGCAGTCCTTGTGCCATTTTCATTGTGGTAACATTTGATGATGGCGACTGCAGCTGAGTGCTTTCAAAACGGGTGACTCAATCACAGTGAATATGGTGACAGGATGTCACTATATATACACATGTGTGCAGGGCTGGGAGGGGAGGGGAGGGACCATGCTGTATGATGCACAGAAGGTGAGGGAGGGTTTGTGTGGTGTAGTGTGGCAGTTGGCTGCCAAGCTGGCCATGTGGCATGGTGGCTTGGTGGCAGGCTAGGGTTGGGAGGGTACCAGTTTCATTCTGGGTGTGCTTGTTTTTGCGCCAGTCTGGGATTTTATTTTTATTTCTTTTGCACCCCCCCAACATGCACCCCCCTGGAGTTGAGAATCCTTTAGTAGGGGGTGCAGGGGTGGAAGTCTCTATGCCCGCTTTTGCTGTCTTGCATGGGTGTACATTGCCAAAATAGATTTTCGGCAATGTACACTCGCCCAACTGGCGATCGCCTTTCTGTAATTGCTGTTATCACATGGAACCTTTGTTACCTTCTTTGGACTGCCTCTGTGTTGTTTATGTCTTTCCAGAGATGCAGCCTCCAAAACTGGACACAGTACTCTAGTTGAGGTCTCACTAATGATCTGCACAGAGGCATAACCACCTCCTTTTTTCTGCTGGTGATACCTCTTCCTATGCACCCTAGCATCTCACTGACTCTCCCCACAGCCTTCTCACATTGCTTGGTTACCTTTAGGTCATCATATATGATTACCCCAGGTCCATTTCTTGATTGGTAGCCATTAGTACATCTCCCCTCATCTTGCACTCCTCCCTTGGATTTCTGTGCCCCAAATGCATGATTTTGCACTTCTTTGCACTGACTCTTAGCTGCCACACTCTCAACCACTCCTCAAGCATGTTTAGGTCCTTTCTCATTTTTCCACCACCCCCTCGAATTGTTGACCCTGTTGCAGATCTTATACCTTCCCTAGCCCTGCTACAATGTCACTTATGAAGACATTAAAGAGGACTGGCCCTGGCATAGATCCTTCTGGCACCCTGCTAGTCACCCTCCTCTCCTCAGACTGAACACCATTTACCACCACCCTCTGTGTCCTGTCACTTAGCCAATTTCAGACCCAGCTTACCACTGTGGGGCTCACTCCCAGGCTGCCTAACTTATTTACCAACCTCCTATGTGGGACAGTGTTGAAAGCTTGCTGAAATCTAAATAGGCCACATTCAGTGCCCCTCCCTGGTCTACTTCCCTGGTCACCCAGTTAAAGAAATCTATGAAGTTTGTTTGACAATATCTTTCTTCTGTGAATCCAAGCTGCATCAGATTCTGCACTCTGCTGGATTCAATAAATCTCACAGTCTTTACTTTAACAGTGACTCCATTGATTTCCCCACCACCAAGGTGGAACGTAATGTCTATGAACATTTCCTGGACTAAGAAACTGAAAAACATCACCTCCAGGTATTGGCATTCTCATCATAAATCAACTTTTTTGGAAGCCATCAAAGCCAAAAGTAAGGTCAGTAAATCTGTTATACAAGCACTGAGTTGTGGAGTGCTGCATTGAATCCACATTTCCGTCTTACATGTTCTTAAAGGATGTGTACTTGTCTTTGAGGTCTATTCACAACCATTTTGGAGAACAAAGGGAAGATACTAACAAAGGATTTTTACATCCTGCATATGCCCTAGGCCAATGTTCATCACCTTCAGGAATTTAACCCCTTCAGAAATGTATCACCTTCTGGGTCTTTGAGCTACAATAACAGTTTTCTGGTCCCTGGTAGTTCACCATTTCCTGTGGATTTGATTACTTTTCATCAGTCATATGGCACCTCTGAGAACATGGCTTTATATATTGTGCTTTGCAATATCATGGGGTAAACGCAGACCAGCAAGGCCAAGAGGACTAGATGCTCTACAACAAATCTAATTTGCAAAATGATTAAAGCGTACCTTCTTAGGATACTACTTATGCTACTTCTGATATCTGGAAATGTTCATCCTAACCCAGGGCCTACCAGTCTAGCACCCCATGCCACAAAAAGGTGGGAGGGGTCCCTCACATTAGCCTCAATCAATTTCTGCTGCCTCATTAACAAACTTGACATCTTGCAAACCTGGGTCCAACAACATAGCCCTGATGTACTCTCTGTTGTCGAAACATGGCTTAACTCCAAGATACCAGATGCTGCAGTCACCATCCCTGGATACTCTATATTCAGGCAGGACAGGGTTTCCAAATGAGGTGGGGGCTGTGCCATCTACCTGAGGAATTCCTATCTGGGTCAAGTCTTCCCGTTCTCAAACCTAAACCACTCTTGCAGGTTCTAGCTATTAAAGTTCTACTTGGGGCACACAACAAGGAGCTCACCATTGCCTTTGTGTACCTACCCCCTAAAGATCAGCCCAATGGATTTATGAGCATATTGGAAAGCCTAAAGGGAATACACCATAACTCTGAACTCATAGTACTAGGCAACTTCAACATAAATTGGCTATTGCTGGAGGCCAGAAACTACAAGGATGCTGTCACTCCACAGAACCTCACCCAGCTTGTTACCACCCCCACCAGATGCAACTATAGGACAGGGTCTCACACATTTCTGGACTGGATCCTTACTAATCACCCTGAATGAATTTCAAAAGTCTCAGTGCTCCCTGATGGGATCAGTGACCATTCACCGGTCACATGCACCTGGACAAACAAATTCATTAAGCCCCCTCCTAAAATAATCCACACCAGAGTGTTAAAGCAGGGCTACCTTGAACTACTAAAGACATACCTAAGCCACCTGGACTGGACAGCAGTCGACTCTGCCATTGATGTAAACCAAGCCTTAGACCTTTTCATCAGCCACTTCACTGTGGCCTGCAGTATCTTTGCACCTCCCAAAAAGATGAAGATCAGGGGCAGATCTAACCCTTGGATAACCCCCAATCTAATCACTTTACTCAAACATAGGGATCATCTTTGGCACTGTGCCCATGCAACATCCAAACCTGGGGATATTCATAAATATAAAGCTGCCAGAAATGATGGAAAAAAATTTTGGAGTATCTTGAAAGACCTTACAGACAAGGACCCTAAGTCACCACCCACCATGCTCAACATGAATGAAACACCAACATCTGACCTGTACACAATCACCAACACCTTTAACAATGCATTCTTCAACTTGGATAGTGTCCTCCCTTCTAATTTCTTTGATGCCCCCTCTGGTAATAACCCTCCTGCAACTACTCCTCTCCTACACCCTGCCCCACAATTCTACTTCAAGGAAATCCCAGTGCATGAAGCCAGAACCTATATTCAGAAGGTCATTCACAATGCAGGCTACAGCAGTGACTCCCTTGACCTGAAGTTGTTAGCACTTTTCCTTGAAGAAGTCCTTGAACCCCTGACAAAGGTCCTCAACCTATCACTAAGAATGTCCCAGTTCCCATCTCACTGGAAACAGGTGACCATCACACCGGTGCACAAATGTGTAGACAAATCGCTGCACTACAACTACAGACCTATCTCCATCCTCCCTCCATTGTCTAAGGCCCTGGAGTGCATCGCCTCAGACCAACTAGTCAAGTACATGGAAAAATACGACATCCAGTGTCCTGAGCAACATGGTTTCTGAAAAGGGCACAGTACCACCACTGCACTATTAGAATTCATGGGCTTCATCCATACCATGCTCAATCAAGGAAACTGTGTTCAGGCAGTATTCATCAACCTTACGAAAGCCTTTGTTACTGTGAACCACCCACTCCTACTCAAGCAATTATCAAACATTGGGCTCTCCAATGAAGCGCTGCTCTGGTTTTCAAGCTACCTTGGGGAGAGGGTCTAGTGGGTTAGGATTGCTGGTGTCACCTCGGAAGAAAAGCCAGTCCTTTCAGGGGTCCCACAGGGGTCCATCCTGGGGCCACTACTCTTCAGCCTCTTCTTCAATGACCTTCCCAGTGTCTGTCACCAGAAATTACTGCTCTACGCTGATGACACAGTCATGTTCACCAACCACCAAAATACAGAGCTCCTCAAGAAACAATTACAGCTTGAATTCATACACATCAAAGAATGGTTCAAGTCACAGAAACTGGTCATGAACTACAGCAAAACAAAAGTTATGACCTTCTACAACACCAGGAGCAAGTACAAATCCTGTGACCTCACCATCCTATACCAAACAGGGACCTTACTTGAACACGTTCCTGATTTTAAATACCTAGGTGCCACATTGGGCAGCTTACTCTCCTACCATCGGCACATAGATTCTGTCGCCAAAGCCACCAACATCTGTATAGACCTGCTCTACAGGCACAAACGCTGCATGACTCCTGGCAATCTCTGGTTGGCTATCAACAGCTCTGTCACCTCCATCATCGATTACGGGCTAGCAATTTATGGCTCTGCCTCCGCCTCTGCCCTCCGCAGAATTACAGTTGCACTCAACAAAGCATGCAGGCTGCTAAATGGGGCTGACTGACTTACACACACTTATGACCTGTACACTCAGGCAGAATGGCTTCCTCTCATCAGTCGGATACAGTATCAAATCTGCCTCTTAGCCAAAAAAGTCCTCCTCGGGGTCATACCCCCGGGCATTGAAAAGCTCCTCATTGACCACCACAGCACCCAGCAAACTAGAAGTTCACAACAACTAACCTTTCTTGTCCCCAGATGCAGGACTACCATGGGACAGAGGGCCTTTGCCCACAGAGCACCATAGTGGTACAATACTCTCAACAAAGAAACTCTTGCTGCTGCTGCTCTTGGCCCTTTTAAGAGACAACTCCAACTTCATCTCATTTCAACTAGTCATTGTGACTGCCTCACCTAATCAGGGGCCCACCGCTTACTTCCCTCCACTTCAGTCTTGACAACTACCTCTCCCCGCCTTGCCCCCTTCTACCTGCCTACCCCCTTGCCCCCTCCCTTCTCCCCAGGCATTTCTGGACTTTTATCCCTCCCCTCCCTCCCTTTAGAGCTCTTACCCTCACCCTCTACCCCTGCCAGTGGCCTTCCTGCCTGCATACCCCTTCCCTCTCACCTGCAGTGCTTATTTTATAAGATTGCCCTTGGCTGGTATGTCATGCTACCTAACATTTGGCACATTTTGAATTACTGAAATTTCCTAAGCCTCAGTCTCTTACTTCTTTTTATTGTGTAACTATGTATTATTATGTTGACCTTTGTATGTATGTATACATACCCCTCATTCCTTCGACGTGGAACCTATGTAAACGAGCATTTCCTGCTCAAAGGTATTTGTAATCCTAGATTTCAATAAATAAAAATAAATAAATAAATAAAATAAAGGTCAGGCTGACTGGAATATAATTGCCAACCTCTTCCCTGTTCCCACTTTTGTGGAGAAGAACTATTGTAGTTCACAGAGCATTTTTAAGCTCTATTCAGGTCCTGAGCTTGCTTGTATATGGAAAAATCCTCAATGAAGTATTACTTATAAAAATACATAAGCATTATTAAAATATACTATTTAAAAACATGATTAAGTGCTCCAGGACAACAGAGAACACAATGAAGCTGGAATGGGGGAAGCGTAAGAGGGATGTGAGGAAGTCCTACTTCAATGACAGAGTGCTGGATACCTGGAACAGTCTGCCAGCAGATGTAGTGGGGCCAAAAAAAATAGGAAGCCTCAAACACACATGTGATAGGCATACAAGAATAGCGATAGATAGGCAGGGAGAGAGAAGGGTTGCCACAGACCATGTAGAGTCTGCAGAGACAGAATAGGCAGGGGATATCTGGGCAGAGTTGGTGTGCTAAGTGTCCTTTTCTGCTGGCAAACTCTATGGGCCTGAATCTCAAAGCAGTCAGAATGCCACAAGCCCCAGGTGCACTGAACAGCTGGTGCATTGGGCTTGCAGCATTCCCTAGCAGGCATTTGGGATTCTTGATCCTGTATGCTATAAGTTAGACCAACTTTTGCTGGTCTAACTTTGTGTCAAGTCATGGGACCTTTTTACAGGGTTAATACTGAATATTTGGTAATGTGTCGCAAATGCATGTGACCTATGAGAATCAGGAACAAGGTGCAACAATGGGTTGGGCACAGTGCTGGATTCAATGCAAGGCTTGTTGCAAGCCTACAGAACCTGTTGAGAATCGGGCCCTTTGTTTCTATTCGCCCTAAACTAAAGCTAAACCAGAGTTGCCTATGGCCCACTTCTCTCACCCAGTACATCTGTTTTTTTTTTTTCTCATGAATCTTGATAGATGGCATAAGACTATATGGAATATGTTGGGGATTACATAATGCATATAATGTTGACTTTGGATGCAATAATAAAAGCATGGACAAAAAAAAGCAGAATGCTATATCAATGTGGGCTGCTGGTAATAAAATAACAGGATAAAATTAACTAAAACCTGTAAAGTAGAAAATTGGTATTGATGTTATAATCATACAGTATGTTATCTCAGGAAATTGTCAAAAAAGAAAGAATACCGTATATAGGAATAAAATGATATTTACACCAGTCTTGGGATGTGGAATAAGTGTCCTCATTTTTTATCTGTGAGCATAGTGATGGTTCAGTGGAAGCATTCCCCCAATGAAGAATGTATTTTTCTGTTCAGCAAATTCTGATGTCCATCTTCCTAGTAAGGTGTAAGTGTAGTTTCAGATTGGAATACATAATAGAATAGAAGAGAAAATCCTGTATGTCTGGTCATTAAAAAATTGTACAGTTCAGCATTCTGTCAGTCTGCCTGCCAATCCCATTATAGAACTAAATAGCTCTATCATAGTATCCTGTTTTACACATGAAGCATTAAAATGGACGAGAAACCTTGTAAATGGAACTATATGGTAGAATGAGCTTAAGAATGTCAATTGAATTAGTGACTATGTGCTGTCTTTTCACCACACAATATGAACACAGATGCTGGGTTTTATAGAGTTTTATGCACATGAGGAATCTGAAGTGGAACAAATGAGATTTGAATTTTATTATTCTTTTATGGCATTGCATTGCAGATAGCTTTTTTAATTAGCTGATGCCCCAACACCTTTCACAGCCTTATGTGATGTACTGTAAGCTGTATTTTTCTAATATGCATTTTCTTGCATTTTGCAAAAACTCCTCTGAATTAACTTTTTTGATGCTTATACCTGCATTAGTAAAATTGTGAGATTAGAATATATAACCAAGCACTACTTCCGTATAGAATATGTTACAAGTTACAATGCTTAAAAATTCTGACATACAAAGCTCTTGCTGGAGGGATTTATTCTGTAACAAAGGACTCAGTACATAAATGCCATGTAAAAAAAAAGTGCCGCTCTGGGTATGAGGATTTGCTAGTCAGGCACAAAAAGTGGTGCAATTTACTCTACTCCTTAAGCATGGCCCTCTTAGTTTCTATCAAGGAATCTGTCACATGGTACAAAGTAGTAAATTATGCACTACCCTTGAGACTAGCATGCAAACTGGTATCCAAAAATATAAAAGGGAAGATAATGGATTATCTGCTCAGAGTGCCATCCACAGGACAGCACTATTATCCAGCAATTATCCTTATTCATTCTGTTTTCAATCCATTTAGAAAAGAGGATATGTGTTACAGGTACTGTAGTTGCTCTCTGTCTGGGCAACTATCTCACCTACCATCCCTGTTTGTGTGACATTATGTGATCAACAGTGCCCACTTTCAAAAGTGAAGACTATAACTTTTGTTGGTATAACTTTCAGTGATGAATAAGGGTATCTTAGTAGCAGCTTACAGTCTCTTGCATGCTTATTTTGTTTACTTTTATTTTGTGCACATGAAGCCTGTAGCTTTCTGACAGAAATAGCAATGGCAAAGAAAGAAGAGTGAGACAGCCAAATAAAAATATGAGGCTTCAGTTTGAAAAAGGAAAATGGGCCATGGCAGTGGTACAAATGTATTGACATCTTGTACAGTATGTTGCTGCCAAGTAGACAGACCTGGCACTGACCACACTGCAGATTTCCCATTTGCAGAAAAAAAGATAGAAACAAAATCAACTATGGACCTTTTGTAGCACTAACAGAAGCTAGATAAGATGTAATCATCTTTGCAGAGCTATAACTACTGCAGGTCTTGGACAAGGAGAAGGATACTGCAAGGGTTGAATAAGTTACTGGGTACTTTAGCTAAACCCAGTAATGTGGGAAACTGAAACTGCTGGTGCTATTGGAATAGAACAGAATGCTGGAGAGAAAGTCCAGGTAAGTATGAACCAATGCCAAATTTAAATTCAATGAATGTGCCATAGCCTGGCAATTTGGAAATCAGCAAAGCAAATCCAAAGGATCTTGGTTTCCAGTTGGCACTTTAACATCATAACACAACAATTTTTACCAGGACCACACACTGAGTATATCCAAGCTGTGGAAAGCCAGATGGCCTACATAAACCAATCAGCAATACTGGAGATCAAGACCTCTCATGCTTCACATGTGTACAGCTCCATTCCAATTCCAGCTCTATCTCTCACAGAGGAAGAGTCTGACTACTGAAATCAGCTCATTTTATGTCAGAAAGAGTAACTTTTAATCAGAAAACTTTATAAATTGTCAAAGATTCATAAATTATTCTAGTTAACCAACTCAAATCATAGTTTCAGGCAGGCAGGCTATTTAAATTATGGATAACACTTTATGTTAAGTGCCATAAACTACACTGTAACTGCACTGTAACTACTGTGCAGTTATATGTAACTACTATATAGTTGTTAACTAGTTTCACAATTGTGTGTTGTGCAGTTACACAATTTGCACAAAGAAATAGTTACACGTGCAACTACTTTCTCCCCTTTTGGCACAAATCAATTCTTTCTGATAAGTGTAACTGCACATTTAATAGCTGTTGTAAAGTGTAACAGAAAATCTTTTGTGTAACTACCACTGTATCTCTTCTGGCATTATGTAATTTGTTCTTATAAGGAAGCTACACATGTAATAGTATTACAAATTGTAACAGCAAATCTATTGTGGAACTATGTTACTAATTTTGGCACTTTTAAATTTGTTCTTACAAGTGTAACTGCATTTGAGTGTAGGTCTTCTGCACTGTTTCAACAGTCTGTGTATATGTGACATTTTATTACAAGGTAATCACATAGAAAAACATTAAAGTTTAATCAGAATGGTAACTAAAATATGATTACAATTTAACTTCAGTCTGCTACACTTAAATGCACTGACTGGCAAATCTTTAGATCATGTTCCATGTCTGTATTCCAGTTTTTCATGAACTTACAGGTTAATTAATATGTAGTCTAATATTGTGAATTGATATATAACTGTACACAAAAATATTTCATTTGCATAATTACTAACCGGCATTGTAACAATATTGTGACTAAGAAATAATGGTGTTATTTTCACAGTTAATGCCTAAGTATCATGTATTTGCAAGTGTGCAGACTTACATTTACCAAATGTCAATACTGTAGACTTGATATAAGTTCTCATTCAGAAATCAGACCCTCATGAACTTACTGCTTACTAAGCATGCAATCTAATATTGAACTCTATTCACATAGGTGGTAGAGAATGTGTCAAATGTCCATACCCAGGCCTGGCGATCAACAGCAGCCATCCACTCAGATGGACTGTCCACCAGCAGGCTTGACTGCACTCTATGTGGAGTGGGGAATTGTGGGATATGGCTTGCCCAGTACTACTGTTTTCCAGTAAGGTAACCTACTTGTCTGCCTGTGTTCCCTGCCATCGCCCCAGCCCTCATGGTATAGTCAGAGGATCAGGGTAGTTTGGTGTGAAGGATGGTGCTGTGGCCAACACCCCTTTCAGCCAGTGGGAATGGCATGTAATGGCTAAGGAAGAGTCCTGCCTGTGTATCCAACACAACACACCTTCACTCCACACAGCAGAGCAGGCATGAAACATTGCATGTAGCCATGCCCCACCCCACCCCAGTCACCCATCTGGGCAGCAGCAGGACAGGGGTGCAGAATAGGTGTGGGTCAATGCCACAGAAGCAGCACAGTTAAATTGTGTAAGTACACAACATGCATTGTGAAAATAGCTAAGAACTACATAGTAGTGCAGTTACAGTGTAGTTATACAGTAGTTACATTGTAGTTAGTGACACCTGCTACCAAAGTATGTTATCCTTTAGAAATATTTCCTCATGAACTTACTGCAGTATATTGTAGTAGTTAAGAGCACTGACCTACAAACCTGAAGAACTGGGTTTGAATCCCAGAGCCACCACTTGTATACTGTGTGACCAAAAAAAAAAGAAATATGTATATATACATGCACTCTAATATTGTTAATTGGTATGCAATAAAAAATTATTAATTGGCTTTCAATAGTGCTGTATTTACTAAGGGATGTTCTGCTTCTGTGGCAATATTTCCAGAGCTAATGCCTAACTAACATATATTTGCAAAGTACAGAGAAACTGACACAAAATAAAGTGTAAAAAAAAGGGTGTAACAGTGCTGCAGTTGCTAAGGAATGTGCTGCTGCTGAAGCATTGTTTCCACAGTTAATGCCTAACTAGCATGTATTTGCAAAGTAAGTACCTGGAAACAGACACTTAAAGTGTAAGAAGACAGGTGTAACTACTATACACTTACATTGAACAAATGTCAGTGCTATAGTACTGATGTATGTTCTCCTTCTGAAATCATTCCCTCATGAATGAGCTGCTTAATAAACATGCAATCTTATATTGTTAATTGCTATACGACTACATTGTCTACTTATACAATAAAAATCAATCATTTACATGATTACTTAGTGGCTTGCAACAGTGCTGTAGTTAATAAGAAATGTACTGCTTCTGTGGCATTGACCCACACCTCTTCTGCACACACACCCCTGTCCTGCTGCTGCCCAGGTGGGTGGCTGGGGGTGGGGCATGGCTATATGCCATGCTTTATCCTTGATCTGCTGTATGGAGTGGTGGTAGATGGCACTGGATACACAGGCAGGGACCCTTCCACAGCCATTACATGCCCTTCCCACCAGTTGAATGATGTGGCAGCCATGGCACCATCCTTCACACCAAGTTACCTTGTCTCTCTGACTATACCCTGATGGTGGGGGGCATGGTGGTGAACATGAACAGACCAGCAGGTCCCCTTAATGGAAAATAACAGTATTGAGAGGATCAGCCTTATCCCACAATTTCCCACTCCACACAGAGTGCAGGATCCAGTCTGCTGGTGGGCAGTCCATCTGACTGGATGTCTACTGTTGATTGCCAGGCCGGGGTATGGACATTTGACACATTCCCTGATACCTATGTGAATAGGGTCCATTATTAGATTGCATGTTAATACACAGTAAGTAACTGAGGGACTGATTTCTGAAGGAGAACTTACATCACAGCTACGGTACTGACATTTGATAAATATAAATGTACACACTTGCAAATGTTCTCACCAGAGCTTCTTGAGAGCTTGAAAGCAAGAGATTGCCTGTGGTATAGAGCCCGGTAGATAGGCAAACAGGCTGACATTCAAAATTACAAAAAGGCTTGCAATGACTGCAATAGGGCAATACGTGCAGCAAAAAAAAAAACAATATTACAAGGAAGCACTCACCCGTTCTTGAAGTGATGGTAGAAAATTCTGTGCTAACCTCAAGGAAGTCATGGGGAAAGATAAATCAGCCCCCATGATGCTCAACATTGATGGCTTGCCTATGACTGATCCAGTTATTATAGCAAATTCATTTAATAAAAACATTCACAGATATTACTGTACTGGAGTACAACCCCTGGACTTCTTCCTCCTTACAAACTCTATTGTCAAAGCTAAAACCAAAGACCAACCACCATCTAACCCTCCATTTAGTTTCAGAACCATCTCAATACATGAAGCCAGGAAATACTTTCTAAAGGTCCTGGGGAAGTCCCGACACAGCAGCGATTCCTTGGACCTTAAATTTGTTGCTCTTTCCCTGGAAGACTTACTGAAGCCACTAACTCACATCATCAATGCCTCATTAAGATTCTCACAGTTCCCACATCTATGGAAAGTGGCATTAGTGACTCCAGTCTTCAAGAGTGGTGATCGTTCCTCACTTTGAAACTATAGCCCCATCTTAATTCTCCCACCCCTATCAATGGCTCTTGAAAGGATTGTAGTGGATCAATTAGTTGGCTGTCTGGAAAAGTATAACATGCAGTGCCTGCAGCAACATGGGTTCAGGAAAGGTCATAGCACCACTACTGCTCTGCTTAAGTTTACAGGCTATATTCACAATTCTCTCAAGCATGGCAAGCTAGTAGGTGCAATATTTATTGACTTGTCAAAAGCGTTCAACATGGTCAATCATGGTCTTCTAGTTGATCAACTAGTAGCTATCAGTCTTTCAAATGACACAGTCAGATGATTCAAGAGCTACCTCTAGAACTGGTCTCAATAAGTTAGGATTGACAGTGTCTTATCTGACAGCAGACCAGTTCACTCTGGTGTTCCCCAGGGCTCCATACTGGGTCCCCTAATGTTTGCATATTTATAAACCAGAATCCACTTGCCTGTCGCAGCAAAATTCTGCTATATGCAGATGATGCAGTTCTATTTGCTAATGAAACTGATCCTATTGATCTGAAACACACACTACAGGATAGCTTCACTGAAGCTGAAAGATGGTTCAAGGATCATAAACCTATTATGAATTGTAAAAAAACTAAGGCTATGAAGTTCTCCAGTCTGCAGAACAGGCACTGAACACACCTCCTCACTATAACAAATGTTGATGGTGCCCCTTTGGACCAGGTACGGCAATTTAAATACCTGGGAGTTACAGTTGATAGCTCCATGTCTTTTGTCTACCATATTGACAATATCGTAAAGACCCTCAACATATGTATTGGCCTTTTACACAGGCATAAGCATAGTCTTACCCCCAAAGCTCTCAACTTGGCCATCCATAGCTCTGTGGTCTCCCTTGTTGAGTATGGAATTGTAATAGACAGGTCTGCGATTGTCAGAGCCCTCCACTGCATCAAAGTCACCTTAAATAAGGTGTGCCATCTCTCCACTGGTTCCGAGTGACACACGCACCCCTGTGACCTCTATGCCCATGCTAACTGGCTCCAGTTTGAGGGCAGGCTCAAGTTCCAGACCTACTTGCTGGCCAAAAAAGTAAGTCTGGGAATGCTGCCCATTGGTGTTCAGAAGCACCTCACTCCCTACGAAAGTAGCCATCCAACCAGAAGCTCCGAGAGCACAGTCTTCAAGGTTCCCAGATGTTGCACCTCTCTAGGACAAAGAGCTTTTGCCCAACGGGTGCCCAAATGGATTAACAATCTGCCTCCTATTATCTCTTCTAAATCAACAGTAGGCCCCTTTAAACATGAGCTAAGAAATCATCTGGCTGCCAATGCCAATTGTGACTGTTTCCAATAGGTCCTCTGGCCACTCTGCTTGCTGTCCAGCCAGTGCACTGCCTGGCCTCCTTCTAGTACCTCCCCTACTTCTGCCCCTCCCATTCTGAACTGTTAGCTAATTCCTCTACCTAGTTCCCCCTTCCTTCCTCCCACCCTCCCTCTCCTCTTCCTTTTAATACTACATTGGGTCTACTCTTATTCCAACACCTCTTGACCTATTACCTGCTACTTAGTAATGGGCATGCTACACCCCAATGCTTGGCACCACTAAGTAATCAATACCTCTACTGATGAGGCCCAAAACTGGGCTGATGTATTCTACACCTTTTGGTTCTACCTGTAGTGCATTCTCTGTGTAGTTTGTCTTCTCTCTCTGTTGCCCTCTATAGCCTGTGCTATCCTCTCCCTGTGTTACCCTTTGAGCCTCCTTTATTTGCTTGAGAGTGTGGTACTCTGTGTATATAGTGTTATTGCCTTAAAACAATTTTGTTCATAACCTGTCCATTGTTGTCATCCTTTATCTCATGGCTTAACTGTAATTTCATTTTTTGATTCCTGCTGTATGACTTTGATGTGGAACCTATGTAATGAGCCTGTTCTCAAAGGCCTAATCAAAGATGTAAATAAAATAAATAAATACATCTTACCTAGGCCATATCTGTGAAAACAAAACCATTATTTCTTATTCACAATATTGTTAAAATACCAATGAGTAATTATACAGATGAAATATTTTTGCGTGCAGTTACACATCAGTTCACAATATTAGACTGCATGTTTATTAACTTGCACGTTCATGAAAAATTGGAATACAGACATGGGAAACATCATCTAAAGAGTTGCTAGTCAGTATATTTAAGTGTAGCAGACTGAAGTTACATTGTAATCATATTTCAGTAACTATTCCAATTATACTTTTAAGTTTTTCTGTGTGATTACCATTTAAGTAAATGTCAGATAGACATAAACTGTTGAAACAGTGCAAAAGGCCTGAAATCATATGTTGTTACACTTGTAAGAACAAATTTAATAATGCCAAAAGTAGTAACACAGTAGTTACACAATATATTTGCTTTTACAGTTTGCAATAGCTATTACATGTGTAGTTGCCTTCCTAGGAAAACATTACATAATGCCAGAAGAGATACAGTCATAGCTGCACAATATAGAAACATAGAAATTGATGGTAGATAAGGACCACTTGGCCCATCTAGTCTGTCCATTTTCCTTACCTACTGCATATAAAGCAGACCCTAATTGATCCACAACTTACTCTCACTTTATTATAGCTAAGGCTCCCTTATGTCTACCCCATGCATTCTTGAATTCCCTTACTGTTTTGGCCCTCACTACCTCCTCATGGAGGCTGTTTCATGCATCCACCACCCTTTCTGTGAAAAAATATTTACTCATGTTACCCCAGAGTCTACATCCCTCCAGCCTCAAATCATGATCCCTTATTCTTGAACATGTTTTTTCCTGGAAGATGCTACCCTCGTTTCCCTTACTTATACCCTTGAGTTATTTGAAAGTTTCTATCAGATCTCCCCTCTCTCTTCATGCTTCCAGAGAATACATATCAAGGTCCTTAAGTCTCATCTCATACAAATTCTGGTATATCCCTTGCATCATGTTTCTTGCCCTTCTTTGAACTGCCTCTACTCTGTCTATGTCCTTCCAGAGATGCAGCTTCCAGAAGTGGACACAGTACTCCAGATGTGATCTCACTAATGAGATAGTGGCATCACCGCCTCCTTTTTTCTGCTGGTGACACCTCTCCTTATTCACCCTAGTATCCCACTGGCTTTCCTCACTGCCTTCTCACATTGTCTGGTTAACTTGAGGTCATCAAATATGATTACCTCCAGGTCCCTTTCCTGTTTGGTGTCTGTCACTACCCCCTCATCATGTGCTTCTCCACTGAATTTATGTGCCCCAAATGTATGATTTTGCATTTCTTTGCACTGAATCTCAACTGCCACACTCTTGACCACTCCTCAAGCTTGCTTAGGTCCCATATTATTTTCTCCACCCCCCTGGAGAGTCAACTTTGTTGCAGATCTTAGTATTGTCTGCTAGTAGGCATACCTTTCCTTCTATACCTTCTGCAATGTCTCTTATGTAGACATTGAAGAGGACTGGCCCCAGCACCAATCTCTGTGGTACCCTGCTGGTCACCACCCTGACTCTGGATTGAACTCCAATCACCATTACCACCCTCTGTGTTCCATCCCTTAACCAATTTCTGACAACAGGTTTTCTGTTACACTTTGCAACAGCTATTAAATGTGTGCTTATACTTGTCAGAATGAATTGATTTATGTTGAAAGGGCAATAGTAGTAGTTGCATGTGTAACTATTACTTCATGAAAACTGTGTAAGTACACAACATGCAAATGCTAAACTAGTTAACAGCTATATAGTAGTAACAGTACAGTTACAGTGTAGTTACTTTATGCAAATTGTGTGTAACTACACAACATGCAAATGTGAAACTAGTTAACAACTAGGGTACATAGTAGTTACATGTACCTGTACTGTAGTTAGTGCAGTTACAGTGTAGTTATACAGTAGTTACAGTGTAGTTAATGAAACTTAAAATAAAGTGTTACAGAATTATACTGAAGAGGAGAGTGCACAGGGTGAGTGAGCCAGCAATGGCAACTGCAGGACCTGCAGCAGGACAGGGCAGAGTGAACTAGGCTTCCCCGTCCATATTTTTGCTCTGTTTTACCATATGCCATTTACTGCATCAGAAGCCAAAGTGGTTCAGCCAAATTGAATTTTCTAGCCAAAGTTGAACCCGAACCAAAGTGGGATTTGACCCACCCCCTTAACCCCTTACTTTGGCTCCGAATAATTGTCTTATGGTAAAGCAGACTACAGATAAGGGTAAAAAAGCCATGAGGTCAGCAAAGAAAATTTATTACTGTAGCTTACTGGTGGCAACTGCTGTTGAAATGCATCTGATGTGGATTGCTACTTGTGGTGTTGTGACAGTCTGCAAAATGCAATCATGGCCCTGTATAAGCTACAATAATAGTTACTAATCCATGCTTATCTCAAACATAGTTCTCTGTAGTCACTGCTTTACTCCAATGCCAATTACTCTTCTCTCTATAGACAAAAAAACATAAAAAGTAAAAATAAATGAAAAGACTTCAAATATAGGGCATTACATTGCCATGACAGGTTGACAGGTCTTCTTTAACTGTTATTGATGCTGTATGATCTGTGGTCTCAGTGGCACACATGAACCTAGTATGCTTATGTGTAATGATACTGTGAAAGTTGTATGTGTCATCAGGAAAAGGAGCTGTGCCACTACTGCTGGGAGTAGTGAGCCAGACTGTGGTGCCATTACCAGCTGGAGGAGTATGGTGAGATTTGTCACCAGGAAGTGTAAAAGTTAGAATTGTAGTAGATGTCACTTGCTGGACATGTGAATAATTGAATGAATAGTTAGATCTAATATTTAAAGTTGATCCTTGGTAAACTGAGTTTGAGAAAGGCTAAGAATTTGAGAGTTCTGGGCTCTAATCTTGACCTGAATTCAGCAGAAAATGAGGGGAAACAGTGATATGACCAGAATGTGGTGTAACCACATTCTTACAGGTTTCTTCAATCTGTCTTTGCTGCTCCACCATAAGTGTACGTGGCAGTTTTTGTTATACACAGTATATGTATTCCTGTGAAGTTAGCATATCTTTATGCCTATGATAGAGAACTGTTGAGGTGCCAAGTTTCATGTCCAGTTTAAAGCTGTCAAACCTGTCTGCAAGTTGTGCCAGAAACATTTCTGACACTTTTTAGTGTGCATTGAATCCTGCTGCTGCTGCTACTGCTGTAATGACTCAGATAAACCATTGGTGTCACCACCTCCAACAGTGATGGATACCAGTACTAATGTACCATCTGCTGTGCAGTCTGCCAGGAAGAAGGTGGTGTCACCCATACACCACAGTGATGGATGATGAGGAAAATGTGATTTCTGATGGAAGAAGAAGGAGGAAGATGATAAAAAAGATGTGCTGTTTTCAGAACCAGTTGACTTTTCTGGTTTTTATTGTAATGTAACTATTATTATTTCTTCTTCTTCTTAAATTTTGCATTATTCATATGCCTTGAAACCATGATTTCTGATGAAGGGAGGTGAAGGATGATTAAAAGGATCTGTTATTTTCAGAACTAGTTGACTTCTGTGGCAGCATGGCAAAGGAGTGTTTCAGTCCCACCACAGCTGGCGGGTGCACTTTTTGAAGGCACGTAGTGGCCACGGCAGGGACCCTGTTTGTGTAGCCTATGCCCACACCCAGCCAAGCACTAAACACTGCAGTGAATGATGTAGAGTGTGGACACATCCTCTGGCCACTGCCCCAGACCATCTGCATGTGTAGCTGCATGAATGGCCACGGGATCAAGTACAGGTGAGCACTTCTTTTGTGCATGCTGCTGAGGTCCACAAGACCCCCATGCATGGGACTCTGTAACATAAGGTTGCCTTCTTGCCATGGATTCCCTACCCATAGGTAAACCACACATATGTGCATAGAGCCCATTATTCATAAATTTGGATTTATTTATATGCCAAGAAGATGTGATTCATGATGAAGGTAGGAGGAGGATTATCTCCATTGTAAATGAGCTTTGTTCAGTGGATATTTTCCCAGAAATATACTTGAAACGTGAAGAGGATGTGGTGTTTTTGGAAGCAAGGTATGAGATGTTCTTGCCCCTGCCATGTGGGGTCCTGCAGGGCTCCATTTTGTCCCCCATGTTGTTCACAGTGTAAATGCTGCAACTAGGAGATATTATAACATGGTATGGGCTGAGTTTTCACTGCTACACAGATGACACTCAGCTATATAACTGTCTTTTGCACCCAAACAGCAGGAGGCAGTGTCAGTGTTTAATCAGTTCCTGTCTGAAATCCAAGACTGGATGAAAGCCAACTGATTGAGGTTGAATCCAGGCAAGACTGAGGTACTGGTGGTGGGACCTAATTGCCCGGAGGTGAAGGCGCAATCTGGTCAAGTCTCCAGGCTGTTACTTGAGACTCCCAGTTGCTTACCTCAGCTGGAGCGAAGAATTTGGTGTTGTTTTGGACTGTAGCCTGACACTTAAATTATAGGTGTCAGCTGTGGTCCAAAGTGTGTATTACCATCTAAGAAACATCTCCCAGATTAAACATGTGGTCTCCTGGAGTGATCTCACATCCCTAGTCCACACCTTTGTGATTTTGAGGCTAGACTACTGCAACACTCTTAACCTGGGGCTGTCGGGATTTGAGTATCGCCACCTACAGCTAGTGTAGAATGCAGTGGACAGGTTATTGACCAGTCTTTCAAGATCATGTCATATTATATCTAAGCTGCACTCTCTGCACTGGCTGCCAATAAGGTGGCAGATCACCTTCAAGGTTGGTTTGCTGACCTATGAGGCCCGGCATGGTCAGGGGCCTGGTTACGTACAAGATCTCCTGTGTCCTCACCACTCTACCCCTCCCCTCCACTACACTGAAGAAGGATTTCTGGAGATTCCGAGAGTTCACCTCAAGACATTGGGTGCTCAGGCCTTTTCTTTTCTTGCTCCAACCCTGTGGAACTCCATCCCTCACTATATAAGAGAATCTCAATCTTTGGAAATTTTTAAACAGGAACTAAAACATTTTTATTTAGTCAGGCTTTTCTATCTGACTAGTCAACCTATTTTAAGTAAACTTATATTATGTGTATTTTATGTTTTACTGTTTTATGCTGTATTTGTGTAAAGCACTTGAGTTTCAATTAAAAAAGTGCGCTTAATTAAAAAAATGATGATGATGATGTCAGCACTTGAAGAAGCAAGATAGCTTGGTAGTTCAAAGTGGATACTCAAACACTGTACTTTGTTTTTTTCAATAATTTTAACACTCACTGGAGTGTGTATGCTAGGCCTGGCTCTGACTTTTGGTTGTTGGACACTTTGAGGTACAGTGCTGCTCTAGTACCAAGGGATGCATCATATGGCTCAGATTGTTAACTCCCATGGAGGCGGAATTACTTGAATGAGCAGTCGCATCCCATCACTTCCCACACCTAACCCAACCCTACTGTCACTGTTGCTGGTCCATCTAACCTGAGTGGGGATTGCAAGTGACATGTTTGTTAGGAGGATACTATGCTTATGTTTTTAAATAATCAGTCAAAACAGTAGTTCCTAAAGTCTGAACAGACTTCTCGGACTCCAAACAACATTTTTTATCACACTGATTGCAAGATCCTTTTAGTGGACTTGTGGTGTCATCAAAAAAATACACCCACACTTACATAGATACAAAGATACATAGACAGTGTCGGCAGATAAGGGCCTATGGCCCACCCAGTCTGCCCATTTGAGCTTGTAAGTTCAGTTTGTTTTCCTAGAAGTCTGTTGCCCCTTACCCCTGACCTCCAGAATTCCTTTATGTCTATCCCATGCATTCTTAAATCCCGTGATTGTTTCAACCCCCACCACTTCCTCTGGCAGGGTGTTCCAGTTGTCCACCACCCGTTCTGTGAAGAAATTCTTTCTCATGTTTCCTTTGAATTGTCCTCCTCCAACTTCATCCCATGCCCTCTAGTCCTGGAACATCTTTTTGCTTAAAAATAGTGTTTTCCTGCACCCTGTTCCTCCCTGTAAGATACTTGTATGTCTCTATCATATCCCTCTCCTCCTCTCCTCCAAGGAGTACATGTTCAGTTCCTTCAACCTGTCTTCATAGGACTTGTGATGCAATCCATGCACCATCTTTGTTGCCCCTCTGAACCTTCTCTACCCTGTCTATGTCCCTGACGTAGGTATGGTCTCCAGAACTGTACACTGTACTCCAGGTGGGGCCTCACTAGTGTCTTGTATAGTGGAATTATGACCTCCCTTTTCCTGCTGGTGATGCCCTGCCTATACATCCCAGCATCCTATTTGCTTTACCTGCTGCCTTGTCACACTGTTTCCCTACCTTGAGGTCATCAGAGATGATAACCCCAAGATCCCTTTCCTGCTTGGTGCATGCTATATCCTCACCCCCCAACTGATATATTGTGCCAGGGTTTTTGTGCCCCATATGCATTATCTTGCACTTCTTTGCATTGAATTTCAACTGCCAAACCCCTGACCATTCTTCAAGTTTCTGTAGGTCGCTTCTCATTCTGTCTACACCCTCTGGTGTGTCTACTCTGTTACAGAGCTTTGGGTCCACTTCTGAGAATCTGTCTTTTTTCATGCATAGTGGAGTGGTGCCAGTTGCAATGGGCTGGGGTTTCTTCCAGAGGAACTGGTCAGTGACTGTGTGAACATTTTTTTTGGGGGGGGCACTGTAGAATGACGTGCCTTCAGATAGCATTGAACAGGGCAGTAGATTGTAAAAATGAGAAGATAATGTAATCTGGTATAATATATGATATATGAGAAGATAATACAATCATATTATCTGATAAACTATATAGAAAGGAACAAGCCATGACAAGGTGTGGTTTATGGACTGATAAGAGCACGCTCCCGGTGAGTCATGAAACACGTGGTGCTTGCATTGAGTATCTTTAGCACCTGGAAAGTGCTCTAATTGGCCTATAAACCACACCTTGGAGTGTCTTATTTTTTTATAAAATGGGTCTCCTAACTAAATATTTAAAGAAATTAAAAAAAGATGTGAAAAAATGGAAACCTTTTTTTTGCTCAAGTACTAAAGGTAGTTCCCCTGTTACTGTGGCATCCTGTATTTGACATAGGCTTGGTGGCCAGGAGAGGGCTCCCCCACCTAGAAACATACAGTGCTCAGGTTACATCCCACCAGACTGACATACACTACTTTATTTTTACTGTCATTTTTTTTTTCATTTTCCTGTGGCTGTCATGGTTTTACAAGGACCGAGCCTATTACTGACCATATCCTTTTGCAAATGGCATAACTCAGAGCAACTTTCTCTTTCATCACTTCTCTTGGAGTGGCTACATCTTTCAAAAGAGAAAGTTGCAGCACATGTAATGGGAAGCCAAAGGTGAAGAGAGCGGCTCTGGTTATACCCAGGGGTTTTAGAGTATGGGGCAGTGTGGGGGGGTGGTCATCAGCAACATGTAATGGGCAGCACTGTAGTAGGGAGTGGGCATGTTGTGGAGCTGTAGAGATGAGGATCAGCAGGAGAACCATGGATCAGTGCCCTACAATGAACTGCTGTCAATAGAAAAAAAGATAAAGGTCAGATTTAAGATAAGACTGTACAACATGAACTTGTGGTTGTCTTGCTCTATTGCCCTGCTTGGGAGTGTATTTCAAGTTGGAAAATGCTGTTTTGTTTGTGGTAGGGCAATTACTGTATTTACACTATCAATATGGCTACCAGAAAATTTAAAAACATTCTGGCAGGCGTGGATCTCTGGCTGGCTGTGCTGCATGCTGGTTGGCATAAGAAGTACCAGTTGTCACAATATGGGCTGATAGTGATGTAACAAATGGTACAGCTTAGCCAATCAAGAAGCAAAAATCTCCCAACCCATTTTATAATGTAATTATATATATTGTTCTTTTATTTATTATTAGTGTTATTTACATTTAGTAATGTACTAACATAGAAACATAGAATCTGATGGCAGATAAGGACCACTTGGCCCACCTAGTCTGCCCATTTTCATACCTAACAGATAAGCTGCAGATCCTAATTAACCAACTGCTTACTTCCTCCTACCCCCCACTAGGACTGCCTTATGTCTGTCCCATGCATTCTTGAATTCCCCCACTGTTCTTGACTCCACGACCTCCTCAGGGAGGCTGTTCCATGCATCCACAACCCTCTCTGTGAAAAAATACTTCCTCACATTACCTCTGAGCCATCCCCCCTCTATCTTCAAATTGTGCCCCCTTGTTCTTGCACATCTCTTTTTCTGAAAGATGCCACCCTCTTGGACTTTGTTGATTCCCTTGAGGTATTTGAAAGTTTCTGTCATGTCCCCTCTCTCCCTCCTTTCCTCAAGGGTATACATATTAAGTTCCTTTAGTCTTTCTTCGTATGTCTTCTGGTGCAGACCCTGCACCATTTTGGTTGCCCTCCTCAGGCAATCAAGACTAAGACAAAATGAATCATAAAATGTAACTTGTGGTTTGGGTCTACCCTTTGACTCCCTTCCCTCTTGCTGATTTCAGAAGCAGCTAGTGATTTCATTGGGGGGGGCATTGAGGAACTGGGCACTGAATGCAAGATGCTGTTTCTTCAAGAACTGGACTTTATACGTCTGGATGGATAATGTCTTTCCTGAGTAGGGGAACTGGAAGCACTTGAAAAAGGAAGAGGGGAAAACTGGTGTGCTTGTGGATTGCTCAGAATGGTTTCATCACCAGATGCACTAAATGATCATCTGGGAAGGCTTTCTACAGTGAGAGTGGGGCTAGTGGATTTCTGGGGACTAAAGAACCATGGTTTCTTTGACTGTGCTATTATGTGCCCAGATGTTGTCATCACTGCCCCATGACCATGACTCAGTCCTTGTCCCAACATGACCAGGTCTTTCTCCACCAACAAGGCTTGCAGAATCTGTACTTGGTGGAATCGGCATGATAGAACCTACCTATTCCTTATCTATTCCCATATCTGTTCTCCCCACCTAAGTAAACTCCTGGAAAGGGCTATACATCAGGGGTCAATCTTAACATTGTTTTACTAGCCCAAACACTAGTGCAAATTGACCAGGGCTAGTGCTGCTAACTCTCTACTAGCCCGCCTTGACTAATACAGATTTTCATGGCTGTTAATGAAGTTAAAAATGTCTCTACTTTAGCATTCTGTAGTCTTCATGCTAATCTCTCTCAGTGTTCCAGATGGCCAAGTACGATTAACAGCTCATTAAGAGCTGCAATTATCTGGCAGTTCAAGAGAGGGGTCCCACAAAAGACTCAATGTGAGTCATTATCACTCCACTGTTAAGACTTTCAGCTAGTGTTCAGGGTGTGATCAAGGGTAGAGTGCTATTAAGTCACTAGGTTCCAATTTTCTGAATGTGTCTATGTCTAACAATTTGTCCAATATTATTAAGACCTGTGCCCCTCATTTCTCTACATTTTGAGTGTTTGTATCCAACATTTCAGTGACAAAATGCAAAGAGGTATACAGGATTGGACTTGCAGGTGGTGTTTTTTTTCCCAGCCTCACCATAACTTCCCTCTCCCCTCCAAATCTCTTAACTCTGTTCTTTCCCTGGACACCACTGCAGACCAGACTCTGAAGTGACCATCCATAGCTGCCATTACTGGCAAGTGTAGGGGGTTCATAGCTCTTCTAAATGGACCATGACAGTCATCACCATCAATGCAGTTTCACCCTTATCCCACTCAGCATGTCCTTTCAGCCTAAAACAAAGCTTTGGATCATGTATGGTACAAAAATAAACCTTGATAAAAAACATAATTTTAAACCTTGAAATAGGCATTCCTGTGGTGCATAGATCATCCTATACAGAATTAGAAATAGTATAGTGTTATGCCTGTGCACTGTTTCCCCTTGGCTGATGAAAGGACAATGTTTAAGAAAAATCTGTTATTGTTGAGGCAGATCATATTAAAATCAATGCTTTTAAAAATAAAAACCTCATCGTTTTTTATTTCCCAAACCCCTTAGGTTTGTCTAGCCCCCACCCCAAATAAATCTTAGATGTGCTCCTGGCTCACTTGAGACTGCACAAAAACTTTCAAAAGTGCAGATCTCCAGCTGACTATAGGATGGGGACCGAGAGTGTCTTTCTCTGCCTGACTCTGTTTATTGCCCTGTGGGTGGTGGAGACAGTGTAGTGAGGTGCATGATGATGTCAGCTATTGTGTGCGCAGAGCTAGAACTGCTTGATTGAACATTTGCTGTTGTGATATCCTCTTTCTGTTTGGTGTGGGGGGGACAAAGAGGAAGAGAGGAGATGATGGTAGAAAACAATGGGGGGGCACTGACCATGATGGCATTGCAATATTTTTTTTCTGCTGGGGAGCTGGAAGCAATGTGGGAGCAGGATAAATGTGCAATAATCAGAGTATTTCTTGGCTTTTCTTTCATTGTTTCCTGCATAAGTGATCAAAATTTACCACAATAATTAAAGGCTAGTGCAATCATCTGCAGGCTAGTGCAATTTTGAATCCACTTGCCCTGCTGGCTAGTGCAAAAAAAAGTTAAGGTTGACCCCTGCTATACATAGCCAACTAACGGACTACCACTCAAAGCACAATATCTTATGTAGCCAGCAGCATGGTTTCTGCAAGTTTCATAGCACATCTACAGCCCTTGCAGTTTTCACTGACCACATCCTCTCTAACATGGACCATGGGCACACCACAGGTGCCGTCTTTGCTGACCTATCAAAAGCCTTCGATATGGGCAATCACTCCCTCCTCATCTCCAACTATCATCACTTGGTTGCTCCATTGAGATCACTGATTGGTTCCAAAGTTACATCTCCAGTCACCCCCAATCTGTGTATATTGGTACCACCATTTCTCCTCCTTTACCTGTCACTATGGGTGTCCCTCAGGGCTCCATCCTGAGCCCCTTGCTCTTCTCTATATTTCTTAACTCATTCCTCACCAACAAATTCACCTGTAGCTCACTACTCTATGCAGATGATCTTGTCATTTTTCACAGTGACAAATCCTTCCCTCGCTTATCCACCGGCTTATCTGAGAACTACTGTGTGGCATCAAACTGGTTCTCATCCAATCTTCTGTTGGTTAATGCTAAAAAAACCAAGAGCATGCTGATTGGGTCAAAATCATACTTAGCTAAGACTCTCCAAGCCAATGATGTCCTCCTCATATACCCCCTGATGTCCCTGTCCTTGAAAACATTTCCTCTTTCAAGTACCTGGATGTGCTGCTTGAACCCTCTCTCACCTTTGGTGACCACATTAACCATGTAGTTCACAGGGTAAATCAGAAACTGGATGTTGCCTATCGCCTAAAACCCTACCTCTCCAGGGAGGCTCGCCTTGCTATAGTCATGGGAAATCTGCTCCCTATCTTTGTCTATTGCTCCCATACCTACTTTAGAACCTCTGCCACCCTTTAGTCTAGGCTCTTGGTAGCTTTCAACAATGCTTTGCCCTATCAGCCCCCTACTCTAATCACCTCTTTGACCACTACCGCTCCCTTGGCTGGCTCTCCTTGCAAGGGTGCTTTGACTATACCCTTGGCTGTCTTGTGGATACCACCTTCAGGAGCGGTGATGCCTCTCCTCTCCTCTCTCCTCTCTCCACCCACTTCAACTTCAGAACCCCTACCAGGAACCTTCGCTTGTTCACTGTACCCTCCCTCCAGGTACCTAAATATAACACCAACATGGCTGAGAAAGCTCTCTCGATTGCAGCTCCCTCCACGTGGAATGGATTACCCACTCTTCTTTGATCTTATGAATCCCATCTTATTTTCAAGCACAATCTTAAATCTTGGCTCCTTGACAAATATAACTGTAACTGCAATGCTCGCTAGTGTCTCTCTTCTGTAAATACTTCCGTAATTACTTTTCCTATTTTCCTACTTTCCCCAACCTCCCCTCCCAGGGTGAATCTTACAGCATTTGTACCTCCTCCCTTATTTATTTTTAATATCTACCTGCTCTAATTTGTATATACTCTTTTGTTCCTGCTTGTATAATTTTTTTCCATCCAATTTATGTTTTTGCCTGAATGTTGTGCCACCTGTTGTCCTGGAGCGTGCCTGAAAATGGTCCCCTGGATCAGTGCACTTACCCAGTTACCAAAGACTAAATAAAGAAATAGAACATTTACCTATTCCTTTCCTCCCCTTGCATCCTTTTCTCTTCCTGTTCTTCTCTTTATGTTTTCAGTGCTCATCGACAATGCATGCACACAGATTATGAAACAACACAGCCACCAGGTGCTAAAAATGATGACTCACAATAATCAATGATCCATAGATGCCCAAGGGACATGCATGCCCAATGCATACCCTGGCCATAGTGCCAAATAACTCGTGAGGTGACAGAGAAGAGTGACACCACCAGGCCACACACCCCACTGACAGATCACACATCACCCAACTGAGAGACCAGGGGCCAGATTTTCAAAGCCATGAGACTGCTGCAAGCCCCTGGTGTGCTGATCGCTTGATGCATGGGGCTTGTGGCATTCTCCCACCTGGTGATCAGAATTTTCCATCCCTTGCACCAAATGCTGTAAGCTACACCAGCTTTCCCCTGATCTAATTTGTTGCATTCAGGGGTCCCTTTTTACAGGGTTTGTGCCACATATTTGAAGCAAGCTGCTGTAAGCTGAGAAAACTGTCACAACTGCTCCCGGCAAAAGAAAATTGGGCACAGTTGCGACAAAGGTGTCAGGTACAGCTGCACCACAAAATGGCTTCTACGCAGTGCTTGACTCAAGCCCTGTGCCAGTCATTGAATATCCAGTCCTTTGTGTCTCACACAGTAGTCTACTTTACTTTTGACTCACTGACTGGCTCTGGCTGAGAGGCTCACACACAGACAAAAATTAAACATATGGATTTATGTGCCCTGTTGCACCACTAGCAATCAGTAAAGCAAAATTGTTTATTCAATAAAGCATTCAAAATCCTGCTACACCTTTTACAGTCTGCTGCATATAAATGTTCAATTATCTAGTTCCAAAGGTGGCTAAGTTGAAGAATAGATATATTTTCAGAAATTTTCACATGAATATTAAAGAGCAGCTGATGCCACCAGCAGAACTTAAAAAAAACATATGATTTAGACACAGTTCAGCTTATATTTCATATTAGTTCTGTATTCCACCTCACCATTATTTATTTCTGATGTTGTTTGCATGCAAACAGGACCTTTGCCCCTGAATAGTTCATCTATTCCTGTTGTTTCCTCCCTACCTGAAGTCATAATGCACTGCTTGTGACATCACAGTTATTCCCATGGCAACAGATTATTATGTCACAACAGAGGATTATGATATGAAGTAGGAAGTAAATTATGGAGGCAGATGAACTCTGAGGTACAAAGATCATGTAGTCATGCAAATTTCCTCAGTAATAAATAAGGTGCAGGAGAAATCTAAGTCATATATATGGAATGCAAGCTGAATTGTACCTAAATATTATGTTTTCAAAGTTTTCTTTGAGGCATCAGCCTCTCTTTTAAATTGCTAGATTTTGAGTCCACATAACTTCTCCTCCTTTCATCCAAATGTTATGAACGTGTGCCAAATGTCAGACCTCTAGCTGTAATATGGAGTTATGGCTATTTAAAGAATTTCAGAAAATTAAAAATAAATTCATGAAATTTCATGGAATTTCATGAAAATTCCACAAATTCAAAAATGACTAATTTTGCCCAGCTCTACTGCAGGCTCACACTGTGCACTCTCCCCTCTCTTCTGCAATATGATTTCTCTAGCCTGCCTGCCTGCCTACCTACAGTTAAACATAGTGAATTAGCTTACTGGAATGAAAATGCATACTTAATAGTTTTTTTGATCACAAGTTGCTCTTGTTCACAGAAAAGGAGCACCTTCTGTGGACAGGTCTTTCCTCTGTGCATGTGAGAGAGAAAGAGTTGGAAATGGAATGGAGATGAGCGCAGCCAGAGGAGTTAATAATGTCTAGCATTGCTGACTGGCTGCTGTAGGTCATGTGCCTTGTCAACACCTTAGACCTGCTCACTGGGGGCTCTCTGTAAAAAGTTCCATGTCATAACATTGAGGTGCAGAAGGAAAATTAAGTTCCTTTGGACCAGCTTAGTTAGTGTCCCAAACATTGGATTTTAGAACATTCACCTAATGCAAATTTGGCGCCGGCTCATCCTTATGCACCCTAACATTATAGGTGTGTAAAGCTGTCCTGCTTTACTTTGTGGAGTTTTCACAAATATTCCACCCTTCGCTGAGCTTTTTGCTTTGTTCACAGTTAATAAAAACTGAAGACCATGCACTTTGTGGGGGAAAGAGGCATGGTGTGGATTTTTTGTGAAAACCATATCAAAGCTCGGAAAATTTGGGACTTTGCAGAGTTTTTTGTGTGATTTGTCTGAAGTCTGCAGTTTCTAAAAACAGAGAAAAGTGTGGAGTAGACCATTTCATGCAAAATTCTCATGCAGATTTGAAATATGATGCATTCCTACCTAGATTCCTATGAATAATATGCTGGCTCCCACATATAACTAGGTAAGGCACCAATTTTTTTTCCTCTGATGTTGACCCACCTGGGCTGCAATACCTCAACATAGCTAGGTGGTAGTTATAAAGACCTGACTGACCAGAACACCCCCTGCGCTGATATGTGAATTAGGATGTTTTCAATCACAGGATCCTACAGGATCATGTGCTCATATCACAGTTTTCACTGTGACACCTTGCAGGGCACTTCAAGAACTTGATGTAATCCAGTGGCATTTACTCCAATGAGCCATGCAGTAAACTGAAATCTTAACACAGAGCACTTGATCCTGGGGTATGACACTGTGTGGGCAGCACACTGGAACAGTGTGTGCAGAGCAAACATTTTTTTTGCTCTGAGCAAACCATGCCTTGCTTCTTGTGTCTTTAGTGAGTACTCCAGTTGCTGTATAGAAAACCAATTGTTGCAGAGTAGTTTGCTCCATGCAGGAAAGTCTGGACTTGTACACATGCTGATTAAAGCTAGAGTCATGAATACATAGCATAATGTTATATTCAAAGCCATTTGAGGTACAAACTGTCTTTTCAAAATCACGTTTTAACAGAGCACAAATTGATGCAGACCTGTGCAAACACTAACAAATGGCTATGGAGGTTATCACTTCATTGCAAGGTACAGACCACAGTGTGTGAGAGACATGCTATAGTTATATTCACCCATAGGAGGTGCACTGCTGAACCCACACCTAATGTGTGCAACATACTGTAAGTACTAAACATAGGCCAATTGATGCTTTATGTTCACCCCTGTTGCTAGCCATTCCTACAGGTATCTAAACTGTAGCACTGGGGTGTCACCAGATGTGTCAAGGTCACTATGTGAGAATACTGGTTGTTACAAAGGGAAACTGTGTAAGCTAACTTTTTACATTTATTTTGCTCATCTGACAGAAGACCACACTGCCTATTACAGTTGTTTCCTGACAGGTACTCACAGGGAACACAGTTTCAGAACACCTCACTGCAGCAGTCCCACTTTGCAGTGCTCCCAAGTTCCCCTCAAGTCAACAAGGCCAGCGGAATGCATCTCTGGCAACAAAGCTTTCTATCTATATGGATATAAATGTACTGGGGTACAGAAATCCATGTAAAGTTTTGGCATGATTTTTACCTAGTTTTCAAAAAAAAAAAAAGCGGCCTACCAAAAAGCATGGTAGGCAAAGTAAATTAAACTACTGTAACAGACTGAAATTATTGACTGTGTAAAGTGTCCTGCAAAGTGGGACCACTGTGTGACAGTGTTCCAAAGCTGTGTTTGAAGGTAATTGGGTAGCAGAAAATGTGATGCCCAAAAAGTCCTAGCCAAAGGACTCAGCACTGGAACTGTGGTGGTTGTGTCTGTTAGGTACTTACAGGGATATGTCTGTTGTAATATTGTACTGTTTACTAAGTTGTCCCAGGTGAAGGGTCATCATAAAATTTTACATGCTATGCTGTGCACATTCCTCATGGATATCAGTGTACATGATCACAACAATTTATTATTGCTAAGCCATGAACTGCAATCTGTATACACATCACAACAGTTCTAGCTCCCCAGCTCCACTGAGGACAACAGTGTGCCCAGTTCCACAAGGTACCTGTTCACAGTGGTCAGTCTTGCTCTGTACTATTGTGCACCCAGCCTGCAGTCACTCAAAGGAGCAATGCCTTGATCATGACATATAAATACCAGATAATAGGATGGTAATTGTGGTGTTAGCCCTTTGTATAATGACAGAGGTCATCTGTATGGTAACATTCCAATATAGGGATTTGAGTCTCAGGAGCAAACACTTTTGCACTGTGCAAAAACAATTGCTTGCTCCTGTGCTTGTTGGAATGCCTATTCATTGTCCCCAGCTGTTTCCTCTTCTTAGGTCTGCAGGGGGCTTTGCCTGCAGTTTGCACTGCCATTCCACCGCAGTCTCAAGGGGGGTATATTAAAATATCAATTGCACAGGCAAACGTTGCTCTGTGCCTATTTGAATATACCTCTCTAAACATGTTGGGCTAATTTAAACACATTTAGAGGACTTTGCCCGGGCGTTTGCTCAAGCATCAGAAATACTGCCTTATATCTTTTACTATCATATGCCTGCTGGCATATTTCTCTGATACTTTCATTATATACCTGCCCACATTGTTACAGTCTCTTATACACTAAGGGTTGAATTATGAAAGGGCCCTTATAGTGACACAAGCTGCACAAAAGGCAGCTTGTGTCAATGCTCTGTATGCAGGGGACTCTGTGCCCAATTCTCTATTGGACAAGGTCCCAATGGCAATGTCCCTTGGCCTGCGGCAACCCTGGCCATGCACCAAACAGGTAGTCCATCTGGAGGTTTTTCCACAAGCTGTGGGGTGGCTGCATGCCACTCTAGCATGCCCGTGGTGGCTAGTGGCAGCCCCCCCAAGCCCTGATCCCTTGTTATTACAAATAAATCTGCCCTGGTGATCTAGTGGCCCCTCACGCCCTGAGTCACCTGCTAATACAGGTAGAAATTCCCTGGTGATCTAGCAGCCCCACAAAAGCCCTGATCCTCTGATATGTAATAATTAACTTCCCTAGTAGTGTAGTGGACCCTCCTCCCTGATCCTAATGTCCCCAATAAATTGATTTTTTTATAATTCCCTGGTGATCTAGCAGACCATCCACCCTGATCCCCAATGTCCTCAATAAATATTTTTTCTATAATTCCCGGTGGTCTAGCAGACTGCCCTTCCCGATCCATTATGTCCCCAATAAATAGATTTTTGTAATTCCCTGGTGGTCTAGCAGACCCCTCTCCCCAATCTCCGATGTCACTTGTAAGTATGAAGAATTCCCTGGTGGTCTAGTAGACCCCAATTTCACCCGTATATTTAAATAATAAAACACCCCTTCCCTGGTGGTCTAGTGGACCCCCACTCCCCACCTTGGCAGGTAGTGCCCACCACCCCACTCCCCTATCCTGAAACAGAGCCCATGACCAGCATAGCCCACCTCACACCACCATGTCTGGCCCCTGACTGAACTGTTAAGGAGGAGCACTACTGTATACAGTACATGCACGTAGATTGATAGCTGTCAATCAATGAACACATACTTTATACAGTACGTGCTCCTTCTTGACAGCTCAGTTGTCATCTGGATGTGGTGGTGTGAAAAGAGCTGTGCTGGTCACTGGCTCTGTCTCGGGATGGGGGAGTGGGGAGGTGGGCACTACCTGCTGGGCTGGGGGGGTCCACTAGACCACAAGGGATGTTTTTTTTGTGTTATTTAATATATGGGCGAACTCAGGGATCAGGGTCCACTAGATCACCTAGAAATTCTTTATACCTTTGGGTGACATCAGGGATCGGGGAGAGGAGGGTCCACTAGACCACCAGGGAATTATAAAGGTCTATTTATTGTGGACATCAGGGATCAGGGAGGGTGGTCCACTAGACCACCAGGGAATTATAAAAAAAATATTTATTGGGGACATTGGGGATCAGGGAGGGCAGTCTGCTAGATCACCAGGGAATTATACAAGATCTGTTTATTGGGGACATTTTGCTTATTTATTTATTAAAGAGATTTACCAGATAAGCATACTGAGCAGGAATCCACTCATTTCCAGATGCAACATGGAGTTACATTACATTAAATTGTTAAAGTACATAGGTACATAGGCAATGGTGCCTTCAAACAGGTACATAATGGTACAAACATCAAGTACAAAAGGCACAGAAAGGGGTGAAACAACAGGTTCAGAGATATTACAGGCTGGATTTATGCATTCATTATTTAGATTACAAAGTTAGTGCCGAGTGCATGAGTTGTTTATAATAAATATTGGGGTCTGTGACCATAGACATTTCATACAGTGAACATGGGGAAAAAGACAACTGAAACAGGGACAGCACAAGAATAATTCAGTTGTTTGGATAAGTGCACCGTTATGACACATTTTGCACCTCATTGTAACTGATCTGGTCTGCAGGTTGCAGTTACATATGTCTGAGAAGTGGGCCTGAAGGAGATTGTTCAAGGTCCTAGGGTAGGTGGTGGACTGCCTGATTTCTGCTGGAAGGTTATTCCAGAGTGTGGGCAGTCTATATTTGAAAGCAGATTGGCCCTTAGAGGTGTGCATGAAAGGGATTTGTAGGAGTTTAGAGTCAGTGCCTCGCAAGGAGTAGGCCGGGGTGGGTTGGGTTGACAGAGCGGAACTGCGATATGTGGGGAGGGAATTTGACCAGTGCTTAGCTACAAGATTAGCGCAGTGAAGCTGGCGCCTGGAGTGCAGCGATGGGAGACCTAAGGCGGTATATAGGTCACAGTGGTGGGTGGTGGTGGGGCATTCTAGGATAAGATGACAGAAGGAATGAAAAAGGGGGTCCAAATTGACTAGGGTGGATGGAGAGGCTGTGCCATAGACCACGTCACCATAGTCGGAGATTGGGAGAATCATTTTGTTCACTAGCTGTCTCCTGACGGAGGTGGTTAGACACCCTTTGTTGTGGTAAAGAGCTCCTAGTTTCGGGTGTATTTTTTTCTGGAGGGAGTCTATGTGGACGGAGAAGTCCAAGTGGTGATCCAGCCATACCCCCAGGTAACTAAAGGAGGCGCAGGATTCCAAGGTGGTTCCGTCCAGCGTTTGAAAAGTGGGTGGAGCCGCTAGACGGGAGATTCTGGGCTGTGTGCCAAAAGTTATGGATACGGTTTTCTTAGCATTTAGGACAAGTTGGTTGGAGCTAAGCCAAGTTTGGACAGCGTCAAACTCCTGCTGTAGGGTAGAGTTTAGAGCCTCTTTTGAGGAGCCAGAGGCACACAGAATGGTATCATCCACATACATTTGAACTGCTGAGTTTGGGCAGGTTAGTGGGAGGTCATTTAGAAACATTGAAAAGAGAAGGGGGCCCAGGACAGAACCCTGGGGAACCCCCATGGTGACTGGGAGTGAGGGGGATACTTGAGGGCCAATTTTGACTGATTGTTTCCTACCAGATAGGTAGTCTTGGAACCAACTGGTGGCTAGATCAGATAGGCCAGCATCTTGCAGTTTTGAGATGAGCTTGGGGTGGGAAACAGTACTGAATGCCTTTGCCAGGTCGATGAATATTGCCGAGGTAAGGAACCCTTTGTCCATACCTGAGGCAATATCATTGGTGAGTCTTAGGAGCACAGTTATGGTGGAGTGTGATTTGCGAAAGCCTGACTGGTAGGGGGTGAAAAAGGAGGTGGTGTCAAGGAATTGTGTGAGTTGAGATAGGGCTAGTTTTTCCTGCAGCTTGGCCAGGGTGGGGAGGAGGGAGATAGGGTGGTAGTTACTGGGCTCTGATGGGTTGCCACCCTTTGACAACAGGATGACTATTGCCTCCTTCCAGACTGTTGGAATTTGTGCTGAGGAGAAGGATCAGTTTAGAAGATCGGCAAGGGGAGCTGAAATGGCTGGGGCAGATAGGTATAAGAGTTTTGCATCCAGGCCTAGTGGGCATTTTTCTTTATTGATGGCAAGGGAATTTAGGGTGGCTAGGACTTCAGCAGGGGAGACTGGTTGGAAGGAGAATTTGGTGGTGGTGGGGGAGTGCGGGCGGTGCACGTCGGGTTCAGGTTCAGGTGAGAGGATTTGTGGTTTTGTCAGTAGAGATTTAGCACAGTTGGTAAAAAAGTGATTGAAAGTAGAGGCAACTTCACTAGGTTCTGATACATTTCTGCCCTGAACGGTTAGGGTAGGGTAGGGGTGGGTGGCTGTATAGGGGAAGTGAGCAAGGTTTTAATAGATTTCCAGAAGTTGGATGGGCGGTTAAGATTGGAGGAGAGGGCCTCTCGGAAGAAGTTCTTTTTAGCCTGTCTTATGGCTTTGGTGCAATTGTTACGGAGGGTACAGTACTGTTTCCATGAATCAATGGTACCTGTTTTCCTTTGTTTTTTCCAGGCCTGGTCCCTGGCACGACATCTGGAGATAATATCGGCAGAGACCCTGGGGAGATGGGTTTCCTGTACCCTTTTGCTTCTCAGGGGGGTGTGATAGTCCCAGACCACAAGAATTTGATGTCTGAGCATGTCAAAAGCATGATCTAGGGTAGGTGCCAGCTTGATGAATGACCAGTCGGCAGAGGCGAGGTCATTTAGCAGGGTGGTGAGGCAGAGGGAACTGTATGAATGCAAACTGATTGACCTAGGTGGGAGACGATTAGTAGGTCTGTGCACCTTTCTGATCACATATATCAAGTGGTGGTCGCTCATTGAATCTGGTAGTATGCCAGCTTTAGTGATCCTGTGTGGGTGGGTTGTGAGAGCCCAGTCCAGGAGGGAGTGGTTTTGGGATTTAATGTTGAGGCGGGTGGGTTCCTCAATCTGTTGTGAGAGGTTAAGGGCTTTGATCTTGCTGCTTAGTTTTGAGCAGCCTTTGTCTAGCCAGTTGTAATTAAAGTCCCCAAGGATGTAGAGCTCTCCAGCAATGGCCAGGTTTTTAAAAGTGGCCAGGAGGTCTATTATGGTATTTTCTGGGGTGGCGGGGGCACAGTATAACCCTGCCACGTACACGGGAGCGGTATGCGGCAGGACAAGTTTAATCATCCTGGTTTCGATATGCGGAGAGGAACCTGGGAGCTGGACAGGGGTGTATTGTAGCGCATTGGATATATACATGGCAATACCCTCACCTTTCTTTTTTGCCTAGTCTGTCATGCCATAAAACTGTGTAGCCGGGCATGGCTACTTCAGAGTCATTGTGCTGGGGTTTTAACCATGTTTCGGATATGACACAGATGTCTGGTTTGAGGGTTTGTGCAGTGACTTGCAGCTCCAGGACTTTATTCAGTAGGCTGTGGATAGCGGCTACTACTGGTGAGATCTGATAACCTGCAGATCTGAAAGTGGGCTGAAAAGTTTTTGAGAGTCACCTGACCTCTCAGCAGCCTATAAATTGGAGTGTCGACCAAGGGTGGTGGTGGGAGCGGTGGGGAGCCGGATTAGGGTCCTCTAAACCACCAGGGAATTATACAAAATCTATTTACTGGGGACATTGAGGACTAGGAAGGGCAGTCCACTAGACTACCAGGGAATTATGAGAATAACTATTTATTGGAGACATCAGAGATCGGGGGGGCGCTAGTCCACCAGGGAAGTTAATTATTACATATCGAGGGATTGGGATTTGAATTGGGGAAGGGAGACCATGACACATTGCTGCAGCTTGCAGAACTCTGTCAGAGGGCATATTTCAAAGTACCCTTAGACCAGTCCAGGCTGCTCTAACTGTACTTGTCCTCTGGCACAGTTGTGAGAATCCTGATTTAGTGGATTTGGCAGTCTTTGGCTGCCACAAGCCCCTAGCATCATACTGCAGCCCATTTTGTGGAACATGGATGGTGGAAGCCACTTTTGGTGCAGGCAGCCTGTGGTTAATGCAGGCTGTCTTTGAGAATCACTCCTGGCACATCTTTTGCCACAAGGGGCACTTTACGCCATTCCTTGTGGTGCAAGCCTCTTGTACTGCCCCAGGAGCTTTGAGAATCAGGTCCTTAGTCTTGATGACTTTATAAACAACACATTTCATGTAAGACATTGTACCAAACTTGGGGCTGGATTCAAAAAACACTCAGAATACCCACAGCTGTTGGAAATGCCGGCATAAGTGCGTTGTCACTTGTGGGTCAACAGGTTTCCCGCAGCTACAGGTATTGACAAAGGTGGAGCTGGATTATGACCAGCTCCATGATTTATGATGGCTTTCGGGTAGTGTTGCCAGGGACATCACCACAGCTGCAGAAATCTGTTACGGATGGTGGGACCAGTAGTAACAATGCCCACAAATGCTGCAGCCATGAAAACTGATCTTTGCAGCTGTAGAGATTTCAGCAAACAACTGGAATTGCGGTGTGGGGCTTAGTCCCAAATCCTTTTGTGAATCCAGCCCTTGGAGCATAGAAATTTGAAAGGCCAATTAAGCAGTGACTCATTCCTAGATCTTCATTTTGTGATAATGCCATGACCTGACATTGCCAAGTCACACAGCTAAATAGGAGATAGCTTCCCTTACCCCCCTTCCCACCACCACCACTAAAACTCAGTATGTTTCCCTTATGCTTTAAATTTAACATACATACAATCCTGCTACATAAATTTAACCAACACTAAGGATGTCTTGATCATGTCTTTATTCTTTTGCCGCTATTTAATGTTTGTGACTTTAATGTTATATAGATATACGTTTTATTTGTTGTAGTTATTTATTGATTATTCTGCTGGCCCTTGGTTCTAAAAAAGGCATATTTAAAAAATATATCTGTTTAGCTATCTAGCTCACTGGTGTATTCTTGAAAATATCCATGTCAACGTGTGATGTCTGCACATCTTTATTTAGATAAAGGCTTAGGTAGCTAAATGCCACATTAAGATAATTAATCAAATAGTAGCACATTTGTCAAGCAAAAAATTCACTAGTTCTTGGTGAACCCAAAGATGAGCTCTCTCAGTGACTGAATCTTTACATTCCATTTTCCAAACTGATCTTTGAGGTTTAATGAAAAAAGCATTTACATACATGTAGTGCCACCTAAGACTTCAGGTAGCCTACCTTTGTTCCTATCAACAGACCTACACTCCTCAGATTTGTGTCAAGGCCCATATTCAAGCCATATGACTGGATGACCACCTTCTTCCTAGTTTCTCCTTAAAGAAGCGGTCCACAATCTATATCTGTTTGCTGCCATTTGAATATATCTAAAAACCTAGAAAATACATGAAACAATGTAATCATGAAATTAGCGTAAACCTGCCATTAAAATATATTACAGAGAGGTGAGACCCTCTCAGTCATTCAGAATGCATATCAGCAGTGTCTTTGTAGCAACACAAAGGCACTTTAGACATGCATATGAAGTGATATAGGCCTTTGACTTCTGAACTATGCAATTTAGCATGACTCCCAACATTCTCTGAGTTGAACATTCTTGAAAAAAACATATTTTGGGGAGGAACGCATCTAACTATAAGTCACCTTTCTGTAATACCTACAGTATTAGGTGGTGATGGTTGGTAGTTGGGCACAATGATGCTGGGCTTAGTAGGTTAAGACCTCAGCATTGGTGTCCATCGTGATCAGCCAGGTCAGCTGTCATCATGCACTCGTGCAACCTCTATCTCCTCATATTATTGTTATAACAAAAATATTTCACATTTGTTTGGAAACATCTCAAAACACAATATAAACACAATCAGAAATGACAAGGAATACAACCTCACCTGAAGTTATCTTACTTGAGCAAGTCATTAGTCCTAACAGATTTGCACTACAGCATGCCACCTGGTCAGCTCTTGAATGTTATGCTAGAATGACATTAGCAGCGACTAATATTAAGCCAATATTGTTTCACTAGTTTTAAAGAAGTATAATGTGTTCTGTTTACATCCATGCAGATTTACACAGGGATCTAACTTATAAAGATGATGCAACTGGTCTACCATCTTCAAGAGCAATGAAGAACCAGAATAAAGAAGACTGCCACCAAAAGGCAGACCTAATTGTCATATGACCCCTAAGAGATAAATACAGAAGAGAGAGGGATGGGGGGAGGGCCTAAGTGACATCATAGTGTGTCATTTGACACAGGTGGGCCGGGTCTCACTGGCCGTTGGTTAAGGGGAGGGGCTTGGAGGGGTCCTAGCCAGGGGTCCTTCCTTGGTACTTAAGGGCTGGCAACCCTTGCAGAGCCCTCTTTCTGCTGGGAAATTTTGGTGATCAAATTTCTTAGCACTTCATGGCAACTTTGAGGTAAGGCACAGGACCTACAGTGCAACAAGGCCCATTGGCCTAGTGGAACCTTGGCTGGGCCAGCAAGGCCTTTTTAATTTTAATATGTGACATCGGGTAGCTCCAGGCTGACAGTTTTCATGGAGTCTATGGCCATATGGAACCGCAGTGGTGGGGGCCTTTAGTTTGGTGATGTGGTGATTTATGGGCTTGCCTAAGTAAGGGCAGGTGGCCTGCAGTAGGCCTGCAGCATGGTAAGTGTGTTTGTTTGTATGGGGGGTTGCAGAATATGCTGTAACATGGAAGATGGTACTCATTGGAGAACTCCTGGCAGTGAAGAGTGGGTCCAGGCCGGGGTGCCATGTGGATCCGTGGCAGTTAATTTGAACAGACACATGGGGGGGTTAATCAATGATGAAAGAAATAAGTTTCAGTTTGTTGGTAGGAGCTACAAGGGTGATGGCTGACCCAGCGGGCTGCATTGCTCTGGTCAGTAGGTGCAGAAGGCTGGTTTGGTGAGCCTTGGGCTTAGTGGGACGAGGGGCTGGCATGCGGGCAACATGTGGCCAGCAATGAAAAACAGGCCTGACTGGAATGAGGAGCCAACAGCGTGGAGATGGAGGGCCGTAAGCATGACCTTCAGTGCTGTGTGTACTGGTTTTGTTTTTGGTTTGGACAGTGGGTGTTTTCCTCCCCAGTGAGACCTCTTTAGCAGTGAGAGATACTGTATTTGGTTAAATAACAAGGTAACTGGGAAATACTTGCGTATTTGTGCTACAATAGTGGGCACTGGTACTGTTTTTTGGTTTGGGACAATGGGTGTTTCCTTTCCAGTGAGACCACGGGGCCACATGACGGCGAGCAGGGCAGAGAGGAGATCGGAACATGGTGGGTTGAATGCTAGCTTTTTCTTTTGGCATCTGGTTTTTCGGCTGGGGGAGAATGGGAGCTGAGAGTTTGTGGGGCCAAAAATGGGAAGAAAAGGACAGAATGCAGCGGGCAGGACAGCCGACAGCCGGCTCCAATGGGACAGGCAGGCTGAAGGCCTGAGGGCTCGAAGGGGGCCTGCGGGGCACAGGGGTCTGTGTTGTCTTGATGGGTAGTTTTGGTTCAGGAAGCCCATCCTCGGGCAGGGGGGGGCATGGAGAGACAAACAAGATACACAGAAGAATGGTTAAAAAAAATGTATTCATTTAAAGAGAATGAATGGGCCATTTGGTGCAAAGTGAGGGACAGACTGGGGACAGAGGCGATCGAGTGGCAGCAAGGAGCCACAGGCAGCATTTGAGGGAGGTGGGGCGGGACCGGTGAGGGCAGCACATGGCAAGACCAGGTGTTGACCAGCTCAGTGGGGGTCTGAGGGAGGGGGCCTCCCGAGAAGAGCTCCGGGTGGGCAAAGGTCTGCTGGTGAGGTGGAGATTGGGGGGAAAGGGGCACCTGAGGTGGGGCATCAGGGGATAGGCAGGCCCTGCAAACCTCTATCCCTGGATCCAATTCTTTTACCTTTACACCATTGAGCTAGTATTTCATTTTTGGGTTCTTGTTATCAATGTGTAGCACCTTGTATTTATTGGCATTGAATTTCAAATGCCATATGCTCGACAAATTTTCCAACCTATATACAGCCCCCTTTCAAATGTTGTATATCCTCTGTGATGTACAGCATAATGAAGGGACATGAGAGCCATAAGGGGGGAAAGTGTGTAAAAAAAAGATAAAAGAAAAAGAAATGAAGGAAGAAGCACAAAAGATGGTCCTATTGTGAGTATGATTGTGCAGGGCCACAGCGAGGGTGATACATGGGTTGGAGGATGGGCAAACAGGTGGCAAGGTATGGCAGATAGTGGGCTGATCCCTGTTGTAGGGGAGTCTGGGCAGATGGTGGGCAGGCAGAGCAGGGGCTGGGGATTCCTGGGTTTGGGGGAGGTGCACGGAGGGTGTCGGAGGTTCACACAAGGATGAACGGTGGCCCTGCAGGGAGCAGGGCAGATGATAAGAAGGGGACTTTAAGAAAAATGGCACGGTGTCCTTACATTTTTCACTTCATCCCCTAGTAGCACAGCAGTGAGAAGATGGCACTTAAGAGAGCCCAGGTCTCCAGCACTAAGATGATGGAGGAAGCATCCAAGTGGATGAGCAAAATGATGGAGCTGGTAGAGGTGGCCTAATGGTGGGAAGAGGAAGAGGAGGAGTCAAAAAAAGGAAAGAGAGAGAGATGAAAGGGCAGGTGGAGGCAGGGGAGGGAAGAGGCCATGAAGAGTAGGGCCCGACCCCTCGACCATCCCACCACCGGAGTCTGAACCATGCCAAATGGACCAGGCCTGAATGGGGGTTAGAGCGACATAGATAATAATAATAATAATCTTTATTTATATTGCGCCTTTCAAATACCAAGGCACATTCCAAAAAGACTGAGTACAAACAAAGTATACAAACAATAATATAAAAACTGTTAAAAACAAATGCAAAACATCAGTCAGAGACACCGTAGGCCCTATTCCATAAAAAGGATTTAAGAGCCTGTTTAAAGCTCCCCACAGTCGTACACTCCCTTATCTGATGGGGTAGAGAATTCCAAAGGGATGGGGCCACAAACATAAAATCCCGCGCCCCAGCTGATTTCAATGTAACCCTAGGAATCTCTAGCAACCCCTCATTGGCTGAGCGGAGTGACCTCATAGGGAGGTAAGGAATCAGGAGATCTTTCAGGTAGTCAGGGCCCAGATCATGTAGGGCTTTAAAAGTCAGTAATCCGACTTTGAAGGTGATCTGCCACTGAACTGGTAGCAAGTGCAGACCCCACAGCACCAGAGTAATATGAGATGTTCTAGGGGTACCTGTAAGTACTCGAGCTGCGAAATTCTGCACAAGCTGAAGGCGGCAGATATCAATCCCTGGAAGCCCAAGGTAAAGCGAGTTGCAATAGTCCAGGCATGAGGTCACAAAGGCATGGATCAGAGTTGGCAGATCGCCGGATGGAATGAGGTGCTTGATTCTGGTGATGTTTCTCAGATGATAAAATGAAGATTTTACCACTGCTGACACTTGAGATCGTAAAGTCAGTCCATCATCTAAGATCACCCCCAGGTCTCGCACCCATTCAGAGACCGGTAACTCGACATCCCCACAAAACACCCCAGAGGGGGAGCCATCCACAGGTCCCCCTATCCGGCGATCCGGATCCAAAGCCAACACCTTGGTCTTCCCAGAATTCAACTTCAACCAACTGGACCTCATCCAATCCTGGATTTCCTCCAGACAACTATTAAATACCGAGACAGCTCCTTCCTGGTCGGGTGCAAAGGACAGGTACAGTTGGGTATCATCTGCATAACAGTGAAAACCCAACCCATACCATCTCACAATGTCTCCGAGGGGAAGCATGTACATCACAAACAACATGGGGGACAGTATAGAGCCCTGAGGAACCCCACAAAAAAGAGAGAAGGGATCAGAGGAAAAAAACCCTGACACCACCCTTTGAGATGTTCCGGTGAGGTATGATGTGAACCATCTGAGCACAACCCCAGAGAGTCCACAAATACATCTCAGGCACTCCAAAAGAACCCCATGGTCGATGGTGTCAAATGCTGATGATAGATCCAGTAAAATCAGAATAGACCATTTTTTCTGGTCTCTTGCCATCAGGAGATCATTAAGCACCCGAACCAGCCCAGTCTCGGTACTATGCCTCTTACGGAAACCTGATTGGAGAGGTTCGTAGATGCTATGGATGGTCAAGTGGTTCTCCAACTGGGCTGCTACCACCTTCTCGAACACCTTCCCTGCAAAGGGGAGGTTCGAGATAGGTCTGTAGTTACCAGGCATTCTGGGTCCAAAGACGATTTCTTCAACAAGAGTGTCACCACTGCCTCTTTCAGGGACAGGGGATAGTCACCCGAGTCAAGAGAGGACCAGACTATCTGTGCTACAGCCAGTAGAATAGAACCTCCACACCCTAAAATTAGGGTTGTGGGACCTGAATTTAAATTACAGGAAGTAGGACGCTGCCCCTGGACAATCCGCATTATATCCACGATTTCCGAGTGGTCGAAGGTGCTCCAGAAAGGGATAGTGACCCGATCCTGGGCACCTGCAACTAGCATAGAATGTGTCAAACAGATGTCTGCCCTAATGTTGGCCACCTTATCAGCAAAGAACCAAGCAATCTCATCACACTGTGATTGTGATAATGCTCTACGGAGCTGTAGACAGGTTGGGTTGCACAATCTGTCCACAGTTCTGAAAAGCTGAGCAGGTCAGTTCTGCACAGCAGAAATTTCCCCAGACAGGAATTCTGCCTTCTTATGGGAGATTTCTGACTGATAGAATTGATAATGTTCTAGCAGTCTAAGGTGGTCGGAATCCAGGTCAGACCTCCACCAGCAACATTCTAACCTGAGTCCAAGTCGCCGCAACTCCCTCAAGGCCCCATCAAACCATGGGGTCCGTGGTTGGAGGGAGAAAGGATGCACATGAACTGGAGCAATGGAATCCAGGGCAGAGGTAATGGCAGTATTATAAGTCACAACCAATGCCTCTGGATCACTGCTATGCACAGAAAGTTCTGATAGGTCAAGAACTGCCGCAAGGCCAGCAGAGGAAACATTCAGCAAGGGGCGGAACTTGATGATCTCCACAGGGGTCGGCCTACAAGGAGGGGCACCAAAATTGAATCTCACAGTGTAGTGATCTGACCAACTTACTGGTTCCACCCCCACATCAGAGGCCTCGATCCCCTGGAGGAAGACCAAGTCAAGAGAATGGCCAGCTTTATGTGTAGCAGTGGTAACCACCTGTGTTAGGCCCAGTGAATCCATTAGCTGGAGGAAGTGTTGTCCAAATTGTAATGTCACGAATGAAGGAGATTTGAGAGAGTATTTGGAAGGGCTGGTAGAGGACATGGGGGACAAGGGTGTGGAGAGGATGGAATGGGCATTGCAGGCAATGAAAACTGGGGGCAAGGAAGGGGAAGGATCTGTGGGAAATCAGACGGGGGGAAGATGCTGTATGAAGGGCCCACAGGGTTCACTTTGGGGGACCATGTACCAGTTTCAATTAAAGAGAAAATTTGGAAGTGGGAATATGTGGACATTTTTGGTTTAGTGGACGAGGACACGGCCAAGTAATATGAACAGAAGTAGTAGGTGGGAAAATTGGAGATGGCATTGGCATTGGCATTGGTGGTGGAAGGGTACAAGGAGAAGGAGGAGGTTAAATGCAAGGGTAAGAACATAGACACATGGCAGGCAGGTTTCTTGATATACAGCATGTTGGTCCTGGAAAAACAGCCAGAGTTGGCGGTTCCCCTCTTGACCTACACAGCTGTCATCATGGACACCTATAAAGCGAAACTGGGATATGGATGGTTGAAATATGATGAGGAATTCAGGAAGCAGATGGCAGCAAAAGGTGACTTGAGACGGGACTGCATGCATTCCGAGCTGTGGGTTCGGATGCTATCGGGACCAGCAGGGGACCTGGAAGGGAGCACAGTAAGAAGGTCACCCCTGCCCCGGTAGTGAAGACCTGTTGGGGGTACAACAGTGTGTCAAGCACCTGGGCGAACTGCAAATTCAGCCATGTTTGTTCCCAATAAGCGGGCACACACCCGGTGACAAGCTGCCCTCAGGGAAGGGAAAGGGGACACAACCAGGTGGGCAGTACCAAGAGCAGTCCTTTCGGGGGGGCAGGGTAGGGGAGCAGGTAGGGCATGGCAGGGGTGGTTACAACTCCAATTACAATTGGAACTGAAGGGGAAGGGGAAGAGGGTTGCTGGGGTTTTCCCTTGGTGCGCATTCCCATAGTCACAAGGGTAATTGAGGCCTGGACACAGGAATATCCGGATGTAAGGAGGGCAGATTTCCTGAGGCAGGGTTTCAAGAAGATTTTCCTTTGGAGTTCAAAAGGTGGCACAAAGAAATGAAGGCAGAGAATTTGGGATCTGTGAGGGAAAGAGGGACATGGTGAGGGCTAATATCGGGAAGAAGGTGCAGGCAGGGAGGGTCAAGTGCCCTTTCACCAAACCTCCTTGCCCCAATTTCTGGGTGTCACCCCAGGAGGTGGTACCAAAGAAACAAGTGGGAGAATTCTGACGCATCCATCATCTCTCCTACCCAGAAGGGGCCTCAGTGAATGAGGGTATACCCGATGACCTACTAGCAGTCTCGTACACGTCACTGGATCAGGTGGTGGTGCTGGGGGCTTGGTTAGCTAAGACAGACATTGAATCTGCTTTCCAGCTTCTACCGGTCAGGCCCGAGGATTGGGACTTATTAGGTTTCCACTTTGAGTGTGGCATGTACTTCAACAAAGCCATGCCAATGGGTTGCTCGGTGGCCTGTTCAACCATCAAGGCATTTAGTTCTTGGGTACAATGGATGTTCAGGTGGAGATATGGGTACAGGAGGGTGGTACACTATTTAGACAATTTCCTACTCATAGGGGCAGCAAGGGCAAGACAGAGGGGATGTTGGCAGATTTTACGGAGTTGTGTGGGCACATAGGCATTCCACTGGTGAAGGGCAAAATGGAGGGCCCACCAGCTGAAATTCCTTGGGATCGAGGTGGACACAGTTCAGGAATGTTTCTGCCTGCCAGGGGGCAAAGTGTCCCAACTCAGGGGGCTGCTATCACAGGTCAGGGGGAGGAGGAGGGTGCCACTGGTATTAGCACAACAAATACTGGGGCACCTTAATTTCACTTGTATGGTCATAAGCCCAGGCAGGGCTTTTACCAGAAGGTTGGCTAGGGCCACAGGGAAGGCAAAACGGCGACACCATTGGATAGATATTACCAAAGGGGTACGCGAGGATCTAGGGGTTTGGGAGGACTTCCTTGATGGCTATAATGGGGTTACATTCTGGCAAGAGGAATGGGCTTACAACACTGACTTGGAGCTGTACATGGATGCATCGGGGCCCTGGGGATGGGGGCTTACTTCAAGGGGGAACGGATATTGGAAGCATGGCAGGCCCAGTGGAAAGAAAGGGGTTTACTGACAGACATCACCTTTTGTAAATATTTCCCATCTGGGTAGCCATGGAGGTGTGGGGGGACAGGTGAGGGGAGCGCATTCTCTTTTGGTGTGACAACAAAGGGGTCATTGAGGTGATAAATAGATAAGGGGGAGTATGGATATGGTAGTAGGGGTATTGCGCAGCATGGTGCTGCATGGACAGCAACTTAATTTGTAATTTAAGGCACAGCATATTGAAGGGATTAGAAATGAGATGGCTGACAGTCTTTCCTGTTTGCAGCTGGACAGGTTCCAGGAGCTGGCCCTGCAAGCAGCAATACACAGGACCAGGGTCCTGGACCAGCCATGGGAGATTGGAGGGAAAAAGCCAGGTGGCTGTACTGTAGCTTATGGCAGCCAACACTTTGTGGGCATATGAGAGTGCATGAGGGGCATTCCATGAGTTTTAAGCCAGGTCCGGATGGGTATGGGGGAACCAGTCTCCAAGGACAAGGTGAGGCAATACATGGTGGAGAAGTGGGAGGAAGGGATGGCCCACACCAATATGGGGGTGCAACTGGTGGGCATAGGTTGGATGTGTAAGGATAGATGCTGGCCGGATGCCACTGCAGGGAGGGAGGTCTGATGGATGGTCACAGGCTGGCAGAGAGGACAAGGGAAAAGAAAGGACAGGAGGCAGCCCATCATGGGGCAGTTGTGAAGAGAGTGATGTGGCATGTGTGCACTTCAGCAAAGGAAGCGTGTTTGTTTAGGGTGGTTTTCACAGTGATGGCCAGGGGGGCCTTCAGGCTCGGGGTAGTAGTGGCCTCAAGGAAATCGGGGACAGCACAAGGTCTGCAGGTGGGGCACATTGAGTGGGGACAAGACAGAGTGGTCATTCACCTGCCCAGGTCCAAAACGGATCAAGGAGATAGGGGTGAATCAGTGACATTGACTAGACAGCAGCAGGGTGATACATGTGCAGTCACAGCATTAGAAAAATATGGGAGTATCGGGGGACTAGCGGTGGGGGAGTATGGTTCTGCCATGGGGATGGCAGTCTAGTGACAGGTTTCCAGGTCAGGGGGTCCTTTAGAAGGCCCTTTCCTTTGTAGGGGAGAACCCCGACAGATACGCCCCTCATTCTTTTTGCATAGGAGTGGCATCAGAGGCTGTGGCTGGGGGTGAATCAGATGGCAGAAGTAAAGCTGGTGGGGTGCTGGAGATTTAGCTGCTGCAAGAAATATGTGAGATGTTGATGGCACTGTTTTTACCCTGTTTTTGTTTCCCCTTGGCAGGAATGAAATGAAAGGTCTGGATCATGGGGCACTCCTCCATCTGTTGGGCAGAGAGATTTGTAGCATCCCAAAGTGGGGGGACACAGCTGCAGTCTGTCATGAAGCACATGAAGGTGCATTGGAAGGGAATAAAGGGCATGAGATGGGCACAGCTGATGCCTTTACTAGAGGAGCTGCAGGTCCAATGGAGCAGGCCTGGACTGTCTAGTTCACACTTGGGAGGAAACAACCTGAGGAGACACTATGGGATTAGGTCCATGCATACATCATTTAGAAAGGTAAAGGGTTGGTGGCTGGGGGTGGTCCTTGACTAGTCCAAGATCACAATCCGTAGGGTGTGAAGAGGTGCCAAGGAGGTTAGGGCAGTAGAAAAGGGAAGGAAGTGGCTTAATAGGAAAGTGGCAAGAGCCGTGATTGAGATGGGGGAGTGCATATACAGCACAGGGACATTTCCTTTGAGCTAGCAGATTTATATAGGTTAGATGGGGTCCACCTGTCAGAGTTCAGCATGTGACTGTTCCTGAGACCCATCATGGACCTAGTGGGGGAGATCGAGAAAAAGGGCCTGAGCTACTGGCCCACAAGGTGAGGGGAGCCCCATTGTCCATCATGAGCTGGAGATGTGTCAGTGGGAAAAGGGGGTGGGAGCTAGAGGAGAATAGGGGTAGCAAAAGGGAAGGGGCAACAGCTGGAGGCAAATGGCACCCAGGCGTGGAAGTAAAAGGAGGGAGGGGATAGAGACTAGGTGTGATCCTCAGTGTCTGGACCTAGGGGTGGAGGTCCTGGTAAGTTGGTACTTGGTTCTGGTAATGGTGTGTGGGGTTGAATCTGAGTGTCTGGACCCCGAAGGACAACACGCAAGGAGAAGAGGACCAGGAAGGAAGAAAGTTCTGAATTAAAGAATGGACTGATGTATTTACTGTATTAACGAAATTTTGAAATATGAAGAAATGGGAATGTAAATATTAATTTAGTGTCAAATAAAATGTTGCCAATGAGCATCCAAGCTAGCAGGTGTGGTGAGAGTTTTATTTCTGAAGGGGGTCAGAGGACAACAAGTTATTATGCCCGAGTACCACTTTATAACTTCATGGCAATGATCAGATACTATAAGAAAGGCCTTATTGCTATGGGATAGTGAGTTAGGATAGGAAATGATTTCTAATTGGTAGCTGTTTATAATGTTCCAGTTTACAGAAATTATATCCATGATCCTAAATGATCCATATGTAACTGTACCTGAATAAAAAGTGATATGAGAAAGTGTATTTTGCATTAAAAGATAAAGAACCTCTGTGCGCAAACACTGAGGCAAGGATTACCCCAAAGGGCATTTGGCTGGGAAGCCAAGTTTCAAGAAAATACAAAATCACACATGCCCACACAATGCAAAGCATCATGGGCTGCATTTGCAAATCACCACAGAATGATATGCTGGTTCAACTTTAAGCAGAATTGCATGGTACCGAAAGGCCTCTCACACAGTTTGCAATTGTTTTGTTTTTATGGGCAGCATTCTGTTGCAGTTCTCTTCACGGAACCAGTGATTTGGAGTTTTAACTATGTCACGGTTTGAGGAAAGAACTCTCGCATGGTTCTGATAGGACAATAACTCATGTTTAGCATTGTAAACTCAAACCATGACATAGTAAACATGTTAAATTACTGGTTCCAGGAAAAGAACTGTTCAGAATGTTGTTCATATAAAAACAAAAAACAATTGAAGCACAGTTTTTTCACATCAATGTTTATTAAGGTACAATTAAATATGGTTTATTTGGAGGCAACTTTATCATTTCTCTTACTAGGAACATTGCGTACTGCTGCCAATTAGCTCAGATTCCCTGTCCCCTATAATAAAAATGTATCTATGCTTGAAAATCTAAGGGCTAACTCAAATAGGCATACTGTAATTGAAAGGAATCAAGCACAGTCTAGGAGTAGTTTATCTAGACCAGCTCATTTACCCTTAAAAATTATACCACCAAAGAAAGATCATAAAAGGCTGAACAAACTGATTTAAACCCAAAAATTCAAACATGCCATTGGCAGTAAAAATTGCAATCTGCCACAGTAGAAATGATCATGAAGTGAGGAGTAGATGATTATGAATTCAAAGGCAGACCTGTAGCAGTAGCAGTAGCAGACAAAGACTACAGAGCATAATTCTAGTTTTTCTGTAAATCCCTTCATGATAGAGACTGACTTATAGGTACAGTATATACAGAAAATATATGAAACATAAACAGAATTATGCCCAAATATGTTTTATGTTTTCATAAGGAGTGACTGATTCCATTACCCATTAACTCACTTTTCACATATTTTCTCACATGCTTTACTACTGTAAGGAAACACCAATATTATAGAATTATAGAATGAGAAAAAAATTAAGCACAGGATAAATCCATTTTGCCCTTGTTTTCTATGCTGTGGTCAGTCCCTCACAGGCTGTATTACACTAATCCCACTTTGCAGCTTTCTTTCAATACCCTATTATATGCTTCCTTTTAAAGTAATTATCCAGTACCTTTAGAATGCTGTAATCGATTTAGCATATATTGCCTGTTGCAATCCATTGTATGTCCCACTGACACTCTGCTTGAAAACCTTTCTTCTAATCCCCCCTTTATATGTCTAGTGATTAGGCTGAGATTATGTTCCCTTGTTTTTGATTCACCTACCAGTGGAAATAATCTATCTAAATTCTCTATATCTCATCCTTTAGCATGTTAAACATAACTATTCAGCCCTACACACACACACACACACACACACACACACACACACACACACACACACACACTTCTCAGTTTAATGAGTACATTCCTAGTTTCTCCAGCCTTTTTGTGCAAGACGGGCTCCTCTGGGATCTGATATCATTATGGTACATATGTGTTGCATTTTTTCAAATATATTACAGTAAAAACTTATGCAAAATATTTATTAAATGTATTGGCAATATCCTGTGGCTCCTCTATGTGCCTATAGTTATGAGTTAATGTTCTTATTCCTGTACTGTTACCTCGTAAGGAGTTAACATAGCTATATAATTGTTTAATGTTGTCCTTCTTTGCTGTATTTGCTACTCTATGTTCCATCTTGTTTTTTACTTTTGTTAATCATTCTTTTACATGTCTTCTGACAATTTTTGTGTGTGTGACCAAAAGGCTGTCGAATTAGGCTTATTGTATTTGTTGTATAGTTTCTGTTTTTTTCTTAGCATTTTCTTTATTTTATTTGTTAGCCATTTTGGTTTTATGCCCTTTTTATCATATTTCTTTATCTTTGTTAAGTGTGTATCACAAATGTTAATTATCTCACTTTTTTTAATTTCCCACAGCTATACAATATTTTGGCTCTAAGATGCCAGTTCGGCAACTAAGTTGTCGACCGCCATCACAGTGACAGATTTATGTCGACCACATCCTGTGATTGACATAAATCCGATTGGAGATCTCAGCTGTTTTTTCATTGGAGGGCTTCATCCCCTGAAGCCCCCATGCAGGGGGCTCTGCCTCCCACCCCCCTGATCTTTAGGATTCTAACTCCGAGTCAGAGTTGTATCATGAGGAGGTGCAGGAGTGGAAGACAGAGTGCCAGGGTTACGGGTGGACTATTACAGCGAAAAAGTCGATGTTGTCGGCATTGATGTTTCTGCTGTAATAGTGTCACCACAGAGGGGGCATACCCAGTATTTTACCTTGTAATTTGGTCTCCTATGATATATTATTTAATTCTCTATTTACCCTTTCCTTATTCATAGAACTGATGTTATATAGGATTCTACACCCTCTAGAGTTAGTTACTTCACCAGTGAGACTAAAATGAATGCTATTGTGATCAATGTTCCCTAGTGGTTCCCTGATGTCACACTCATTAACCTCAATGTTATTTGTAGTCAATATGATACCCAGTATACTTTTATCCCTTATGTGTTATATTGTCATTTGCATTTATTGTTTAAAATACTTGACTTTGTGTCCTACTGTTTTGTTGTCTGTACTGCTTGTTTTGTTGTCTATACTGCTATGTAACTTGTTTGGGTCATACATGAAAATGTACATTAAAAAGCCTAGTTCATTTACCCAGTGAGCAAAAACTGAATAAATAAAATAACAAAAATGGACTGAAAATGCAGATGCATAAAGGCTGATACAGGTACAGATGCAGCATAAAATTTGTGTCTGCATCTGCCCATTTCTTTAAAATATTATTAGTGCTCAGTCCAGTAGATAGTAGTGCCTTTTACCCACAAAGGCATTCCTCCACCCTCTGCAGGGTGGGTAAAGGATCTGTCAAAAAAGAGCTACCTCTCTGCAATATGTAATATTAAACAATAACTGAAAATGGAGTATTCAGATTGCCAGACAGCATTCTAAACAGGTAATATCAATAGATGGAAACCCACATGTACAATTGAACAGTTAGAATTGTAGCTTTTAAATAATCATTTAAAAAGGCAAAAACAGTTTAGTTTAGTGAAAGCATTAAGGCTCTTTAGGGGTTGTGTTATCCATGTTAATCTAACCCTAGGGGTATAAGCACTGCCTCATACTTTATGACCTCCCTAGGGTTAGAGTAACAGATGGTAACTCAACCCCTAACTGTGCCGTAATGTTTAAATGTGCAACTCCTTCTGGCATCTACTCGGAGCTTTCTTGGGTGAAGCCTGGAAGCATATCATGTTCATGTCTCCTTAATGCCTTGGACCTTCCCAAAATGCTCTTTTTGCATAATCATCAAGTGTTCATACTGGAGAAACATTACCCACACTATAGCTTAGGCACATATCCAGAGAAGACACTGCAGTGAGCTACTTGTGGATGCTGCCTATTGAAAGCTTTGGTTGTTTTCCAGGAGGAAGAAAAAGAGCCAGTAACACCTATCATAGGAGATAATATACTGTACATGTCCTGGCTAACACTTCCTTATCCATTATAAATGCATTTGTTTATGTCTGTGTGTGGGTCTGATGTACTCACTGAATGGAATAGAAATGACTACATACAGCCCTGCAATACTATAATCTGACCTATTGTTTTGTAAAGTGATTTGAGATACACTGCATATGAAAGACTTCACATGAAACCAAAACCAATCATTCAGTCATCATTCATTCATTCATTTATTCATGTACTCCTACAAATAGACAAGGCACGGTGCAAAGCTAATATGATTAACTGTAGGCAAAATCCCTATCACAATAAATTGCCTTGCTGACCCATGGGCATGTATTGGACTCCAGTCCTGGCATGTATTGGTCCAGCAGTTCCACTCCACCATAGGTGGAATGCCAAATGCTGCTGTTTACTGTCGTATACTTGCTCATCTTTGCTGCTCCAAGAGTTACTCCTCTTCTGGCTTAAATTCGACTCATTTAAGCTGTCCCCCACAGTTGCTGCTCCTCAAGCTGTAACTCCAGTGAATGGCTTACTTTGCTGCTACCATTGCTCCTTTAGCTCAAGTGCAGCTGATTTAGGTTGATTACACAGTTGCTCTTCTTAAGACTCCTGCTTAACTGGATGAGGCTGCACCCACATCAGCTCCTCTTACAGTTCAGTCCTTGTCCTGACAGCTTCATCACCTTTTGATCTTCTGGACCCTGATCTAACAATGCTTGTAAGTAATCTGTGTAATGCAGAAAGGCTTAAACCATATTCCCAATATTCTGCTCCCAAAGACCTTGATGCCAAACTGACCCAACTTTAAACACTACTGTAGGTAGCTCCAGTTGAACAACATGTCTTCCTCCTGAAGTGCAGGAGATTAAGCATGCTCAGCACCATCTCCTAGGTCTGTTACCTTCTTTCAAATAGTCACTGAACTCTTCACCATACCACTTAGGCCTGTGCCCCCACAAAATGATTGGTGTTGGAGGCGCCTTCTGAAAATGTCTGCCTCTGCACCTGGATACAATGGCAGCAGACAAGAAAAATCTGTTCATGGAAACAACACCTTAAATACTTGGCAAAACTATGCTATATAACATAAATGCATTATCTATAAACTTATGTTAAATTAAACACCTTCATACTAATATTGTTTAAGGGTCATTTATACGTTTAAACAAATGGAATATGTACAATTTTGCACTTCATTTATATGTGTATCATGTAGGCAGATGTTCAAAAACCTCCAACATGAATGAAACTTCTTATTACAATGTCAGGAGCTGCTCTGGTTTACAATATATAGATCAGGCTATATCTTAATGTATTTATTTTCAAAGGGTTTGTCACTTTCATCTGTACTACACTCGGCAGCCCCTCTATACAATGTTAACACCTAGATTGGCCTGAATAAGACTCCCTCCTGATGTTTCAAATTTGCCATCAATGCTCTCATCCTACAAATCAGGTGCTATGTCAGGGCAGCTGTGGGTGGGCTTTTGATAGTATTTAAACAAAAGCCCTAAAGATGCGGTGGCTTTGTTCCTCCAGCCGAGTACTCTGGCAGAGTATGGAGGAGTCTGTCAAAGTCAACCGAGAAGCTGGGAGCTGAGACCAGGAACTCTTGTTTTTAGAATTTGGCTCTCTATGAGTTTGTGTTGTTCGTAGGGCACTTATTTCATATAAGGGTGTCATATCATATAGTATAGGTACATATATATGACTGTGTTTTCATAATGTTTGCTGTTACTGATTAATATTTTCATTTGTTTCAACTATCGACTCTAGTACGTACCCCTCATTTTCCCTTTCTTACCCACTAAACCTTTCCCCCACCTACTGTACTAGCACTTTGCACTTATATAAAGATGAAAGGTGACCAAATGCTATGTACAGACTATGTGACTGTATACTGTATTGTCTTTCTTCCTGTCTTTTACTTTTTTTTCTGAAAAAAATAAAAATTATTATCCAAAATAAAAAAATATCGACGCTAATACGCAGGTGACACCTGCTTCTGAGAGTGGAATTTACATTCTTCATTAAACAGCTGGTCAGGGATTATGGTGTTTTTACAAGGAAGTTTTAATACGGCAAGAAGGGGATGGGTCCCTATAATTTAACATCTTGTGTGAGCCAAATGAGTTCAAACAGTGGAAGTCAACTATAGGCTCATTTTATTTTTATTTTTATAATTTTTTATTTCATCTTTTGTTTTGTATTTTAATACTATACAATATGACTAAGCCATTTATTTTATTTATTAGTATGGTCTCCTAACTTCTCCTGTCGAATCAAAGGTTGAGCTTCTGATCCCGCTCTTACATTAAAGTTAGTGAGTCTACAAATTCTGAGTTTGTATTTTCTAACATTCTATTGCAACAGTCCTTTCCTTTTCTAAAGTGTGTAGCATGGTTTGGCAGTTTAAAGAGACAGTCACTAATGGATTTGGGATGGTGTTTTAGACAAGTGTCAGTTCAATTTAATTAGCCACTGTTGCTTGTTTTAATGTCAACATTATATCTGTTCAATTGGATGTCTCTAATACTACTGGGTGATGTAGAAATTAACCTTGGCACAACTCTAGCTTCATCTACTTTACAAACTAAGATCTGGCAATTGAATGGGCTAAAATTTGCACACTGAAATGTGTGCAGTCTGTTATCAAAAAAATCAGAAGATGAAACATAGGTTTCACTTTATCAACCAGATATTTTAGGCATAACTGAGACTTGTATGATGCTTACTATTAAGGACAACCAATGCTGGACTGACGGTTATAAAAGATTGATGAAGGATAGAGGTGATACTAAAAAGGGAGGAGGGATTCTAGTTTATTATAGGGAATCTTAAGAACTTTCAGGATTAATTGTAGACTATGGCCTGGATATCCAGACTGCACCAGGCTGTGGAGCAAGCCTGGGTGCAGTGCAACTTGGCTGTGCAGGGGCATCGACAGAGTGATATTCAACAGAGTTGCACCATGGCACAGCAACATTGAATATCGCATCCTGGCCACCCGCAGTGTGCATGGTGTAGTGGCATTGCACCAGTGCAACTGGCCAGAGTGGAGCAGGGGGATGCGCTAGCGCAAGTTCCATTGCACTAGGTGCAAAACCGCGATATTCAAAAGTGCACATGCAAATGGGACCATAATGCATGCAAGGCACAAATGGGGCAATTTTCTTGTCATTATGGCCCCATTTGCATGCAGGTGTGCCGATCCCTGGCGACTTGTGCCTGGCACCTTGCCAGGTTGCAGCCGTCGGGGATCGATCACCCCTGCACAGCACGACAAAGTGCTCCACTGCCCGATCGCAGGCATAAGTTGAATAATATAATTGTCCTATATCCCTGGTGGTCCAGTGGACTGCTCGCAGCCCGATCGTGGGCATAAGTCAAATAATAGGATCATCCTATATCCCTGGTGGTCCAGTGGACCACTTGCAGCCTGATAGCAGGCATATGCTGTACAATGTAAGTCCTATATCCCTGGTGGTCCAGTGGACTGCTTGCAGCCCAATCATGGGCTTAAGTATTAAAATTAAACTGTCCAATATCCCTGGTGGTCCAGTGGACCGCTACACACCCTATCATGGGCTTAAGTATTAAAATTAAACTGTCCAATATCCCTGGTGGTCCAGTCAACTGCTACATGCCTGATCATGGGCTTAAGTATTAAATTAAACTGACCATCATCCCTGGTGGTCCAGTGGACTGCTCGCAGCCTGATCGTGGGCATATGTAGGAAATAATACTACCCCAAAACAACCCTGCTGGACTAGTGGTACCCTCCCCACCACCCACCAAGCCCCACCACCCGTTCCCCACAGTCAGCGGTGGGCAGCAGCTCCCCACCCGCTCGCCACTCCACTGCCCGCTGACTGACACTATACGGTAGGGCTGCACGCCCATTGGCATTCACATATCTGGACTGTGTAGTACAGTACAGGCTGCATGCCCATTGGCTCACACTGTGGACCAATGGGCGTACAGCCCTACCATACGGTGTCAGTCGGCGAGCGGTGGGGCATCAAGCGGGTGGGGAGCAGCGACCCGCCACTGACCAGGGGGAGCTGGGCGGTGGGACTCGGTGGGTAGGTGGGAGGGGTACCATTAGTCCACCAGTGTTGTTTTGGGGTAGCATTATTTCTTACATATGCCTGCGATCGTGCTGTGAGCAGTCCACTGGACCACCAGGGATAATGGTCAGTTTAATTTAATACTTAAGCCCGTGATCGGGTGTGCAGCAGTCCACTGGACCACCAGAGATATAGGACATACATTTTATAGCATATGCCTGTGATCGGGCTGTGAGCAGTCCGCTGGACCACCAGGGATATAGGATGTTTATATTCCACTACATATGCCCACAATCGGGCTTGGGGGGGCACTAACAGAAGGTGCAGCCAGAGCTCGGGTGGCCACCCACAGGTGGCAGCTGCCGTGTTGCACCCTGCAATATGGCAGCTGACCTGTGGGTGGCCAGCTGTTGCTTCTTTTTTTTTTGGCTCACCTGTGTGCAGTGCAAGTAGGGGATGCACATGCATGGGCTCAGCACATTCCGGGCTGAATATCGGGATGTGCTCAGTATGCATGGGCACGCCCCCCTACCTGCACCGCATACATTAGTGATGTGCGCTGTGCATTGGGATTTGTGCCAGGCTCAATCCCCGTTTGAATATCGCACCAGGGCACATCAGTGGGTTGCGCATGGTGCAACAGTGTTGTGCCATGCACAACCCTTCTGAATATCTGGGCCTACAGTATGTCTCCATCACTGAATGTGAGTGACTTTTGCTGGAAATCACCCGGGTGGATGTTGTAAAATTACATTTTGCTTGGTTATTAACCCACCCAAGGTTGGATTTAAAGGCCTAAAAGACCTTCTTGAATTTATTGGATTAGCCAGTCTGGGTAAAGATGTATTGCTTATGGGTAAGTTTAACTTAAACTGGAATCTCAGTCTGAGGAAAATGTAGAATTGTTGTTATTGAATTCAAGTTTTGCACAACTGATTATTACTTACATTCATATGAATCTAGTCAGTAATAAGCATACAACATTAGATTGGATAATTACAAAAAGCCCAGCTAAAATCAATGGTAAAGGTATTTTTTCAGATGCAATCAGTGACCACTTTCCAATCTTTTGTATTTGGAATAACAGAAAACCTAAAATTCCATCAAAGTATATATCCTTCAGAAGTTTCACTAACTTGAATATGGAGGAATTCACAAAGACTTAAATTAAATTGATTGGACATTTCTAGATGCTATTTTATAGATGCAGCTGTTGATTATTTTACATATACTTTGAGATTCAGGACACATTTTTCCTATAAAAAATAGACAGGTGGGACTACTAAAAACTGAATTCACTTCTGATCTGTAGTATTTAATGAAACAGAGGGATAAACACTGGAAATCTTTCAAGGCTACTAATAGTTTATCGGAATGGAAAAAAATACTGATAGTTCAGAAATTTATGGAAGTCTAAAATTCATAGGTGTAAGCCTGAGTATTTTCAAAATAGACAACAGGAGACTCCAGGGCATCCTAAAAAACATTGATCTTCTGTGAAATCTCTTACAGATCCTGTAAGAAGACAGTCAACTGATGTCATCTATGGAAGTGGTGTCAAAATTGTTTCATTCATCTGAAATATGTGAAACCTTTATGGATAAATCCCTAGATTTGACTAAATATAAGAAAGATTTTGACAACATTGACTCTATAAATAGGAGTGTTGCAGTATCTTCATAAAAAAAATTCCACCTTTTTACTTTCATAGAGTCAATCCAATACAGGTTCTGAAAACGTTGAAAATACCAGTAAATAAAAGTGCGGGTCAGGATGGTTTGGAAACAAGATTTTTAAAACCTGTATCTTTAGCGACATATTTTCTTTTGACTACCACTTTTAATGTGTCTTTAACTATAGGAGAGTTTCCCAGATCCTGGAAAAATAGTGCAATAATACCCATTACCAAATCAGGATCCTTAAATAATTTGAATAATTATCACCCAATCTCTATATTATCATCATTAAGTAAAATGTTGGAAAAAGTTATTAATTGTCAGTTGATTAAGTGTCTTCAGGTCTGTGGTCCCCAGTCACTCTAGCAGCACAGTTTTCACAAACATCATAACACTGGGATGGCCTTGGCCAGGTTCATTGATCATGTAAGTGGAGCTATGGACAATGTCATGCTCACTGGAGTGGTCTTTGTGAACCTGTCCAAGGCCTTTAATCTTGTCGATCACCAATTGCTGCTTGGTAGGCTGAGGATCACGGGTCTGGCAGTCTCACCTTGTGCCTGGTTCCATAGCTGTCTTGAAGCTCATCCCCTTAAAGTGAAATTTGAACGATCTCAATCTAGTACTCGAACTTTGGAACAAGGAGTGCCCCAGGGATCTATATTGGAGCCTCTATTGTTCTCACTGTTGATTGATTCCATTCCTTCTACTTTATCCTTAACTAACTCAGTTCTCTATGCAAATAATATCATCATTTACTCTAGTTTCTCTTCAATTGAAGAAACTAATTTAGCACTCAATACAGATTTTATCACTTTAAATTCATGGCTGTCACAGCACGGTCTCTCCTTAAACAGTAAGAAAACTAAATATATGCTTTCTGGATCTAAACCAAGAGATCCAAATATTCACCAATGTTAATTTTTGGTTCCAACAACACACTCTTAGAGCAAGTTGATAACTTTAAATATTTCAGGGTGCTTTTGGATTCCAGCTTAACTTTTCATCTCATATAAAGGCTATTGGTAAACAAGTCAATCAAACATTGGGAGCACTGGTTAAATTAAATAGTTCCTTAACATTAGAAGCTAGATAAAGTATTGCAAGAAGCATACTGTTACCCATATTAAATTATAATTCCTTTATAGTGTATGGTTTGAGCTTACTGTGTATGGAATTCGCCACCTCAGTAATCCTGTTGTACTGCTTCCTGACACATTATTGTGCACGTTTTAACATTATTGTGAACATTTCATATTTAAATCACCCCTTTCTGTGCATGTTCCATATTAAAATCACCCCTTATTGTGCTCATTCTACATGCAAATACCCCCCCCCAGTAGCTCATGCCAACTCCCACTGACTTCTCTGGCTGTTTTCTGTCACGGCACTTCAAAGTACCTCAGAGAAGCTGGAATGGTCCGCATCTGTGTAAAAAAAAAATGACAGCTGCAGCTCAGTTAAGCATAGGTAACTCAAACAAACTGCCATAACAGGAACAATTTATTATTGAGTAGGAAATTAGACACATTTTTTTAAACAGATGTATTGAGGTTCATTTTAAACAGTAAAGTTTATTATAAAGCTTATTGCACTCTCTGACTCTTTACTTTAGTAACCATACTCTAGAAGAAATAAAATATGGGTGTCCATATGCAACTCACCTTGTGTTTCCATCTTGGGGTTGAGATACCAGCATGAACCTCTCAAGCTTTGCTCTCAAGGTCCGTATGCTGATATCTCAACCCCTCAATGGAAACACAGGCTGGTTGTGCATGTGTGCCCATACATTAATCGTTATGTGTTTGTAATTTGCATTCTACAGATTTAACTTTACTAACTAGGACATTCAATGGGATTTGTCATTTTGCATCAAATTTGCAATACAGTACTCATCACTCTGTGGTGTATGTAAATGTTGACTGGCTTCCTCCAAAACTCAAATTTGAAAATTTATGCTGTATTGTGGACAAAACATGCATCTGATTACTCTTTATTTCATTTACTAGATTTTAGACAACAGAATAGGAATCTTAGATCAGTTGGAATATCCTTGTAGTCTATTCCAATCGCTTCTTCTATTATGGGTGACAATGCCGTTTCTGATCACACTGCTAAATGCTGCAACAATTTGCCTGATTTTTTTCATAATGCTAAAAGTCATTCTGTTTTTAAAAAACAATTAAGACTTCACTTGTCACAGCAGCTGGATTGTGAATGTTTTAATTGAATACATTTATTAATGTTTTTTCTTAAGAAATATTCCTGCATATTGCATGTTGCATTATTGTACTTGGTTGTATTTGATGTACCATCTTGTAGCTGCCTTGTAAATGGTGGCTCTGGGTCATTTCCTGAAAAACACCTTGGCTCAATTTACTTACTTAGTAAACAAATAAAATAAAATAAATAAATAAATAAATATCTGTAGCATTTCTACTTCATTTGTTTTTGCTTACTGCTAGTTTTGGATGTCAGTGATTTAATGATGGAAATAGTTAAACGTGATCTGGCATTTGTGCTCAGATGAAACCATATGTGGACTTTTAAAACTGGACATAACTAAGCCAGAGTTTTGAAACATTTGTCTTAGCTATTGATTAGCTTTAAACAGTGGACACAGATGCAATTTACTGTTATTTCTAAATTAGTACACAATAAAAAATTGCATTTAGAAACTGGCTTTGAAAATCCTCACATAATGTATAAAACAATACAACATATCAATTGGTCAGTTGGCCCAGCAAGAGTCTCCATTAACCATAGCTCTCTTGCACTGTATGTTGCTTTGCTGTAACCCGTATGGCTGAGAACCAAATGAAACTTGGTAGCATTTTGGAAGTGACAACTGCTCACATCCATATTATCTGATGTTAGTTACAGAACACTTTAGGACATCTATACACATCCATGGCACAGCAAGGGTTAAGGCAAGGGAATGTAACAGGGGTAATAGAACGTCTTCTGCAAGCACCCCTGTTCAAAAGGTGACATACTGTACTATACTGTACATGGGCCAGTCTACAGAGTTTCTTGGTGCCTTATGTGGTGTATTGGAAATGCATAGGGACATTCACTCCAAAGCTATTAGATTCAACTGGATGCTATTCCACAGTGCACACTACAATGCCATACAAAAATGGACTTCAAACCTGTCTGCACTATGCAGCTGCAGTGCTGCACACTTGAGCATTCCTGGAAATATTATGATTCACACATCCAGATGCCAAACAATAGCACAAAATACAAATTCACACATTGTGGATTGGAGGCCTAGAAATTAGGCCACCAGAGGTGGCTGCAGTAGTGATGCCACATCTGCCAAACCATGGTATATAGCATGCACCCGTTATCATGTGGATACTACATCACTTATTTGTCATTACATGTGGGCATTCCAACTCCACATATGGTGGGTCAGGAGTGTTTTGTAGCCATTACCTCCCATCTGCAGACATGGCATCTGCTCGCTCCATGCATTTCACACCACCATGTGCACATGAGAATTCAAACCCATCGCCTATCTGGATTGGATAATGTGTGTAATTGAGTAACTTGTGTAGAAGTTCCATTGTGCAGTCTCAACACCCCACTTTTTTCCCTATCTTAGCCACATTTGTGCACTGGGCCCTAAGAATATGAAATAAAGCTTATTGCTATTCCATGGCATTCATGGTACATTTGAATTGTGTAGGACCAATATCTTTCAAAGAGTAATTGTGCAGGACTAATATCTTCCAAATATATCTCTGTCTTAGCTGAACCTACTGATCAGTAAAAGGTCCAGCACAGCAACCAGTACTAGCTAGTAGTTCAAGAGATCTACCAGATAAGGAATACCTTTATGTACCACTGCTGACAGGTACAGTGGTACAGTGGGCCTGAGGGATTCCCTTGATTTCTGCTTATGCTTATAGCATTTATTTTACATGTGCATTTCACACAACGTACAATGATGCATGTATTATACCAGCGATACCTTCTTCTTCTTTTTTTTATTTTACAAATGTTACAAATGTTCTTTTAGTAGGTTTTCTTTTAGTTAAATGCAACAGCTATTCATTTTAGAATATGATGTGAGTGTCACTTGTACCTGGGACACCTTTATAGGAGTGCCACATCAACTAGCTATCATCTCATGCTGCCTGCCAATAATGGCAGGGACGCTGACCTAAGAGACCACATGTTATCCATTATTTAAATTGGCCACTCCCCAGAATCCTAATTATTAGCAGCTTTAATTGCTGCTGCCATTATCCACCCCTCCTTTTCACTGTAGGAACCTTAATGAACAAATATTTGGCACAATTTGAAATTAGAAACTTATAAACAAAATTAATTAATTATGCATGGACTATATGTGAGCAAAGTTGCATAGGAAGAAAACAAAATACCATATTTAATTTGGTTTGCAGTTATTACAATTATTGATAATTCTGGTTTCTGAAAGGCATATACTATGTCAAAGGTAAGAACTGTTAGCCAGTTAGTTCTAAGTTGTTGTATACAACATGTAAAAAAATGATTTCCTCAATACTGTAAGTGAATGGTCTATTTTAGATCCTTAATTCGAAACAAACTCATATTTCTAATCCATATAAGACCACTGTAGCAATGGTATGCACTGTATCTGTGTTATAAAAAAATCACAGTATAATATTATGTAGATTGGTTAAAGGCCGATGGCACATTTATAAGGTAGAAAAAGAAATGGGCAGACTGGATGGGCCTTGCGGTCCTTATCTGCTGTCAACTTCTATGTATCTATGTTTCTTCCTCCTGGGCCACTAAAGGGCAAGTTAGCAGTGATAGAATGCTGCTTCCCCACTCCAGAAATGTGACCGTTCCTTGGTGACTGTGCTCAAACTCATCACCAGCTGACTGGGATCTAAGTTTGGGATGTACAGTGTACACAGATCCCCCCATGGAAGGAAGGTGCATCTTACCCTTCATGTCACCCTATGCCCACATTTTATTGACCAGTGCTCTTCCCCCTTGTAATTTAAAGTGGTAAGAAAGTTTGCCATTCTGCATATAGTTAGTTACATTTGTGCTAAAGCATGTTACATTGCAACCCTTACCACCATGACTGTGCATTCATTTGGACTTTATAGGGTCTTGGATCTTACTGCCTCCCATGTTCCCTGTGTTAGAGCTCAGGTGCTGGGTTTAGTTGTGCTGTACAAGTTATGTGGGGAAGGGGAAAGGGAGGGTGGGGAGAAATCCAATGTTTCTCTAAAGATCGGCACATCTTTTTCTATCCTTCAATAAGTTGGCTCTTTTACACTTACCTATGTGCACTGCTGTGAGCAGTGCAGAGGTGCTGAGCTTCTGCAAGGAGATCCATGTGGACAGGCCCTATGTGCTGCAGATCCAGTTCAGTATGACTCCTCTGAGTCATTGCCTTGAAGGGGACTGAAATGCTCCAGGCCTTTTCTGTTCTTGTTTGGAAACTTCCCAGCCATAGTGATGCTGTTGCCTGTGTGGCTGAGGGTCAGAGGTTGAGGAAAGGAGCACACAGTGAGATGGAGGTTATTATTTTATTTTACATTTTTTGGCATGATGTTTGGGTTGGAGGAAGGGAGTGAGCAAAAGGGAAGGAGAGCCTATTTAAAAAAAAATTACAGGGATACACCAAAGAAGATAATCCTTCTGCAGTTCTGCAGCATTGGGACTGAGCTGAACAACTCTGAGCAAGTAAGTACTTTTTGCTTAGATCCCAGTAAATAAAAGAGACTGTTGGGGGGGGGCAGTGAGGGAGGGCATTAGAAAACAATTAATAGGGTGGAGGGGGTGGGGCACTAGCTATGTTCCACAGTTCCAATGTGTGGATGTGCAGGAACTGGCTACAACCAGTACTGGAGATAGAAATAATTCACTGGGGGAAAGCATTGCTTTAATGTACAGTGGGATTAAATATACTTGGGAGGGGTCTGGGGGATATGTTTCCTCATTATATGTTGAATTTGTTACCTTTTCTAGCCATATTAATACATTTTGGAGTATACTTTACACAGATGTAGTCCTTTCACATTTTGCTCCTTGAACCAAGTCAGATCTTTGATGGCATGCAGAACTGAGGCCCCCCCCCCAGGTCTAAGTGAGGTACAGGGAACCCACCTGGAAAGTCAATAGGGGAGGGTCCAGGATGAGAAACTCATACCATACTCTACTAGCTCTGGGTTGGCATCATATGTTTACTTTCAGTGCAAAAAATAGCCAGTTTAATTAGAAAATAGATGTTAAATGCAAAGAATTACAGAGTTCAGAAAGTGGCCAGGTACCCAACAGAGGGGGTCCCACGTGGAAATTTCTAAGTATCCTTGTGAGTCTGTCCATTTCCACCACTGGAAGAAGTGATCCACAGACGGGAGCAGTTAATGTTGCCACAATGGAGTCTGTTTGTAAATAGGACTTTTACTTCTCTATAAATTATCTTGGTTTGATTGTCCCTTACAGGGCCCTGCAGTGTGCTGCTTTGGTTGCTCACAATTTAATAGTTTTGTAAATGTTTGCAAGCTGCCATATGAATATGTGACATTACACATTATAATTCAACCTGCTTCGAAATATACAAATTAGATCAATAGTTGTGGTGTTTGTATACTGCTTGAATACATCCTTTAAGAAAGGCATATCATTACAGATCCTTTAACATGGCCCCCTTAAGCTGAGTATCAGGTACCCGTGTAAAGCAGAGCCCCTAGTTCTCTGCAGCACTGCAGTCCTGATTTCTGCAGCAGGGCTCCAAGGCTTCTGCCACAGCATTTGTTAATTCCTGTGACATAATTTATTCATTTCTGTGGCAGAACGCAACCCTGCCATTGGCCAAAATATGATGTGATGTCATCAATGAAATCACATGCTGAGCACAGCATGAAGGGCTTGTGGATAAAAAAGGAGGGAAGGGGCCAGGCACTATGGAAAACACTATCTTTTCAGTAATAATCTACCAAGAGCAATGCATTCAGTGTTACTACATATATTCTGTTTCATGGTGCAAGTGCAATGGAAAATTATGTGGCTGTAGAATCACCGAATTCCAGGTGCTTTGATTATAAGGAGTAATGCATAGGCTCATTAATGTAAAGAAGGCAAAAATAAAATTAGATTCTTGAACAGGTCTCCTAATTCTTGCATGCTACTTAAGGCATGTTGAAATTGTACAGTATGAACAGAAAGAATGGGGCACTAATGTTAGATTTATAGTTGCATCAAGTGAGTTTTAGGAGTGCTGCCCGGCATCTTGATTCCTACTGGCAGTGTCTAAAGATAAATACAATCGATAAAATGGTAATTACTGAGATAACTGACTTGTGGGATACTTTAATCAGTGACTTGCTTAGTCAATGAATACTTTAAGAATGTAAGATAATGCCTCAGTTTTATAAAGTGCAATGTAACAAATTTGCAGAAGCTGGTAAATTGCTCTGCAGCAAGTAGTCCTCACACCAGGCAGTCTGTTTTTGAGAGACAATGTAGCTTAGATTTATCCTGGATCCCAATTAGAGACTCACAGCTTCTTTTTAATCACTGTCATTAAAGATGCCCTACTGTCAGAAATTTAAATGTGAGCAAATTGAGTTTACGTGGTTTCTCACTACAAGGTTAACGGCAAACGTGTCAGTTTATGTTTCTACTCTTCCAGTTTCCATCAAGAAACACTAGCAATTTACTTAAACAAAGTTACCACATAAGGGCTGTGCTAAAAAAAAAAAAAATATTGCCCCGATGAAATCTTTCTTTGGATTCCACAGGAATGGGGAGGGCCTATTTAGTCCCCCATGGTTAATCACAAGCAGAAAATGTAATGCTGGCACCTCTTTGGTACTCTGGGCACGTGTACAGCATGTTTGCAATGCCATTTTTTTGTAATCTCTAGTCATGCACCCTTTTAGCCTGTCCCCATCTGTCAATCCCTCCAGCTCAATCAATTGCCTTATCTGGGACTTATCACTTCCTCTCAGAGCTACCATGGATTACTCAACATAGTAGGGCTGTCTCAGCCATGTGAATCCACCAAAGGGGGGTATCTTCAGTCAGTGGTGTGGGACCTGTTGGTGACTGGCTTAATCTTGCAGCAGTTGGCACTTTCTCCTTTTCTTGTGTTCCCTAGGAAAGTGCCTAATCCCTGAGGCAAGGATATCCATTGCCACAAGCGTCCTGCTCCCAACACTGACCTACGCCGCACCTATAATACAAGGCATGGCAAAACAAGAGGTCTCAAGGATGCAAATCCTCTACAACAAAGTGGCTCGCTTCGCCACCCAGGACCATCCACAAAGCCATCACTGCGACACACTGGCCCAATTTCACTGGCCCTGCTGGACTGCCCGCCTGCAATACCCACTGTTTGTCCACACATACAAACTGCTAAACCTGCCCCCCCCAGCATAGCAGGTAGCATAGCACTAAAACACAACCCTAGGAGGCTAAGGACGTCTGAATGAAGGCTACTCGCAGTCCCCAGAGTAAGAACAATTGCAGGGGGCAGATCTTTCTCCTCCCTAGCCCCTAGCCTATAGAACAACCTCCACCTCCAGTGCAGAGACCTCCTCTCTCATGGCTTCCACACCAGACTAAAAGCACATGTGATTGTTGCGACACATGCCTCCCTGACACCTGTAGCCTCTATTACCACTACCCTCGGCTCAAAAAAGCACTACCTTCTGTCAAATAGTGTGAAAACGGAGAAACCTTTCCAAACAAACTGGGGCCCAAGTTCCCAAAAATCCCATCCTCCATCCCTGGAATGGTATCTCTCTCCTGCCAATAACTCTCAACAACTAGCCATACTTAATATTAGGACTAGCTGCATTGTAAACAAGACTGTATCATGATGATAATGATGTAAGCAAACTGCAAAACAATGCCTGTGTACCACTGAAACCATGATTTGCATGTACTTGAATAGTATTGTTTCCCGGGTCGCCCCTGAAAAGGGACCCTCGGGGCCCAGTGGCCTACCGGTCACCAAATTTAAATAAAATAAAATAAATAAATAAATAAGTGCCCAATGTGCTCCATATCCTCCTGCCTACTGCTGAGCCTGGCTTGTCACTCTGTCTGTGAGACTATTTATTTAAGTTGATAACTGAAAAACTTTTGAGACAAGGCTCAATTCCAGGTCTGCGACCAGGATGGGGGTTACAGATAGGGATAAAGCAAAAATTTACAGATATGTCACATGAATTACAGAAAAGAACAAACAAGAGTAGCATATTACAATGTATACAGTGTAATATGTACATAAGATGAGACAATGAGACAAAGTCTAAGCACACAATATGTACAGGCGAGCTAACTTTGTGGTGGTGGAGGAGTAACTAAAGGAGAGAATTGATGGGGCAGGGTGGTAAGGTGTTAGGTAGGGAACTGTGAGAGGTGATGGGCAAGGGGAAACAACAACAGAGCAGAGGAGGGATGTGCTTTAGTTGCCATTTTATGACAAGGAAAGAGGGGGAGTCATGGAGGGGGTGGGTTGCTGGTTCCATAGGCAAGGAAGACGGGTGGAAAAGGCTGAGAATCTGGTGGAGGATCGATGGTGAGGGATAGAAAAGGTACATGGGTGGCTGAATCTCAGGAAGTAAGAAGGTGCAGAAGCTGGCAAGAGGAGGGAAGAGAGATAGTGCAGGAGAAGATTGAACCAGTATTTGGCAATGCACGTTAAGGAGTGGATGGATCTCCAGTGTGAAAGGGGGGAATGATTCAGAGAGTAGAGTAGAGAGCAGTGATGAATTCAGGGAGGGGAGTTTGTAGCAAAGTGGCAGAATGCGTTAGGGGTGGTGTCTAGTTGGGAGAAGGAGGTGACAGAAGCTGTTGCTCAGATAATATCACCATAGTCAAAAATTGGGAGTATGGTTTTGGCTACTAGGACTTGGCGTAGGTGCAAAGGAATGGAGTTTTTGTTTTGGTAAAGCACCCCGAGTTTGGAGTAAAACTTGGTGCATATAGAATCAATGTGTAGCAAGAAATTGAGGTGTTGATCTAGCCACAGGCTGAGATATTTGTAAGATGTCACTGAGTCTAGGGTGTGTCCATCCAAGGAGTAAAAGGAGATGCTTGGCGGAAGCTTTGCCAGTTTTGGGGGAGTCCCGAAGACCATGGAGATAGTTTTTTGGTGTTTACTTTAAAGCTATTGTCGTGGAACCAGTGGAGAACCTGGGTGAAATCAGACAGGAGAGTAGAGATGACATTGTCAGGGGGGAGACTGGAGGCATAAATGATGGAATCGTCTGTATATAGGTGAATGTTTGTATGTGGACAAGCTGCAACAGATGCTGATATACTAGCACAGCAGACCTCAATCTTCCTCTCAATCTCAAGGAGGCAAGCATCCTTTCCCCACTTGCGTTCAGGCAGCCCTCATCCATTCCCAAACTCAGGTCGCCAGCATCACAAGCAGCAAAGCAGCATCGCAGTTCAGCACCAACAGGCCAGCTAACATGTTTGCAATATAAGGGAGAAGATGTAAAACTTGTGTAAACAGGCTCAGAACTATAGAAGTGTCTGGAGACCCCATCTCCAAAAGGACATAGACAGGATGGAGGCAGTCCAGAGGAGGGCAACTAAAATGGTGCAGGATCTGCACCTGAAGCCATACGGAGAGAAAGACTAAAGGAGCTTAATATGTATATCCTCAAGGAAGGGGGAGGGGCATGATAGAAACTTTCAAGTACCTCAAGGGAATCAACAAAGTACAAGAGGGTAGCATCTTTAAAAAAAAGAGATGTGCAAGAACAAAGGAACAATTTGAAGATAGAGAGGAGACGGCTCAAGGCAACATGAAGTATTTTTCACGGAGAGGGTGGTGGACGCATGGAACGGCCTTCCTAAGGAGGTCATGGGGTCAAAAACAGTGGGGGAATTCAAGAATGCATGGGATAGACATACGGCAATTCTGGTGGGTGGTAGGAAGATGTTGGCTGTTGGTTCCCTAGGATCTGCAGCTTATCCAATAGGTAGGGAAATGGGCAGACTGGGTGGGGCCAAGTGGTCTTATTTGCCATTAAATCTATGTTTCTATGTGTCCACTAGAACCCAGGGCAGACCAGGGCTTAGATCATTACTGGAGAACTGATTGTATTTTTTTTCTTGTGATGGTGCGGAAGGCAGATAGAGTGGGACTGGGCCAACTGTAGTAGTTCATCAGGGGCTTATTACTAGGTATTGGGCTGTGTTGGGAGCAATGAGAATCAGTGCTAACATTCTGAACTTGATATTCGGCAACAGGGGATTACATTTTGAGTTGGTGCTGGAACTGGAGGCTCCAGCAGTCTTGGTAAAAGCTCTCCCTGAACTGATATTTTTTTACTGGGTAAAAGGGGAGATGGCACTTCTTGCAAGATACTGAACTGATGGGGGGTGGCTCTACTGATAACATACTTTCCTTTGCTTATTCACTAAAAATACCACCAACAGCTTAATCTAATTCAAGGTCATTTTTCATTCAACTGTATCCCCTTCCCCCGGGTCATGCCTGAAAATAAGCAGGATTTCTCTAGTGCACTTACCCGGTCAACAAAAACTAAATAAATAAATAAATAAAATATTCACTAGCCTATACATGCACAGAAACACACACACACATGGGCAATAACATACAACAGATTGTGTGATTCATTGGGAGATATTGGCACTCCTCTTGTGTGTGTGTGTGCTGAAGGGCCACATGATCCTCAGCACACACTAGAGAAGTGCCTATATCTCTCAGTGAACTCAGCACCCTGGAGTGTGCTATGACACTTATAAAATATCCTGGTATTTAAACATTTTGTCTTAGAACATGTAGTATGGTGTTTATGTGGCGTTTAGCTATAAGCAAGTGACCTGGTTTGTCCAATGCGAAGCAGCTGCTTTGGCACTCACTAACCTATCTTGTCCAGTGAGATAGCTGTATTTACTATGGACATCTTGACCAAATTTATATAAAGCCATTTATAAAATGGATCTAAAAACCTTATCATCTGATTGGCTCTAACATATCCAGTGGTGTGTTTTTTCTTATGACCCACCTGCATGCCTCAGACATATTGCACTTTTTCCCTCATCATCTCTATATTGTGAAATGTTTTATTAGAGTGACACCTCTTTTCAGGGTATGTGGCCCTAAAGAAATATATGCAAAGCTTGGGAGTTTGTAGTCACTTGGCTGTGCCTCATGCCTATACCTCTAAGGCTGTGTTTCTTTATGTCCACATAGCTGCTGTGTGTTATTGCTTACTTGCAGTTCCACAGCCACTAATGCAAACCGGACAATGCAGCTTTCTTACATCACTTATAAGGGACAGTGAGTGTATAACTACATTTTACCAGGAAATACAGGTACAGATAATAAATCATTTCATCATGAAGCTTGTCAAAAAAGAATATTATCTCAGCTATGCTGATGCTAAATATCCCTCCAAATGTTAGACCTGTTAGTTTAACCTCAGTGGTAGGGAAAATGATGGAATCACTTCTGAAGGAAAGAATTGTTGAGTATCTAGAGGCCAGAGGGGCTCGGGACCCAAGGCAGCATGGATTCACAGTGGGAAGGTCATGCCAGACAAATCTGATAGATTTCTTTGACTGGGTGACCAAAGTAGTAAATCAGGAAGGGGCTGTGGACATGGCCTACCTAGACTTTAGCAAGGCATTTGATACAGTCCCATATAAAAGATTAATATACAAGTCAGCCAGACTGGGAGTGGGTCCCAAGATGACAGCCTGGGTAAAGAATTGACTAGAGAATAGGACACAGACAGTAATAGTAAATGGACTCCACTCTGAAGAAAGGGGGGGTTACTAGTGGGGTACCGCAGGGTTCAGTATTAGGACCGGTCCTCTTCAATGTCTTTATAAGCGACATTGCAGAGGGACTGGAAGGAAAAGTATGTCTCTTTGCAGATGACACAAAGATCTGCAAAAGAGTTGATGCTCAAGGTGGGATGGAAAGGATGAGAAGGGACTTGGCAAGGTTAGAGGAATGGGCAAATGTATGGCAGCTTAGATTCAATGCTAAGAAGTGCAAGGTAATGCACCTGGGAAACAAAAACCCAGGGGAAGAGTACACAATGGGGGGTGAGATACTAACAACAACAAAAATGGAAAGGGACCTGGGGGTAGTCATATCAGATGACCTAAAGGTGGGCAAGCAATGTGAGAGGGCAGCAAGGAGGGCTGGGGGGATGCTGGGATGCATAGGGAGAGGCATCACCAGTAGAAAACAGGAAGTTATCATCCCTCTGTACAGACAGTTGGTGAGACCCCATCTGGAGTACTGCATGCAGTTCTGATGACCCAGTCTCTGCAAAGACATAGAGAGGATGGAGGCTGTCCAGAGGAGGGCAACTAAAATGGTGCAGGGTCTGCACCGGAAGACATATGAAGAGAGACTTAAGGAGCTGAATATGTATAGCCTCGAGGAAAGGAGGGAGAGGGGTGACATGATAAAAACTTTCAAGTACCTCAAGGGGATCAACAAAGTCCAAGAGGTAGCATCTTTCAAAAAGAGGTGTGCAAAACAAGGGAGCACAATTTGAAGATAGAAGAGGCGGCTCAAAGGTAATTTAAGGAAGTATTTTTCACAGAGGGTTGTGGATGCATGGAGCAGCCTTCGGAGGAAGTTGTGGAGTCAAAAACAATGGTGGAATTCAAGCATGCATGGGACAGTCATAAGGCAATTCTAGGGGTTGGGGGTAGGAAGAAGTAGGCTGCTGGTTAACTAGGATCTGCAGCTTATCCATTAGGTAGGGAAATGGGCAGACTGGGTGGGCCAAGCGGTCCTTATCTGCTGTCAAAATCTATGTTTCTATATTTCTATATGCTAGTATTTCTGCCTGATATATAAATGGGAAACTATCTTTCTATGTTAGCACCAAGACCACTAGCATCAACAAAAGCACCACCAGTTTCATTTTGACTGTTTACATTGGCACTTCTGAATAGGGATGCTCAGATTTCCCCAGAACTAATCCAATTCAGATTTTTAGGATTTCAGGATAATCTGATACGGAATCCTATTCAGATCTGGATACATAAATGGGATCAGTATCAGAACTGTGAAATCCTAATATCCTAAATAATGATACAGAGCAGACTTATGGTAGAAAAAGTAAAGTACACTGTACAACTCTCAGATGAACAAAGAAGCAAAAAGGAACAATTATCTCTCTCTCTCTCTCTTTCTCTCCCTTTCTCTCTCTCTCTCTCTCTCTCTCTCTCATCTCTTACAGAGAAGTAAGACAATGATAGAATTGCCAAACCTGAAGTTCAGAATGCAACTTCCAGTTTATATGAACCATGTTGAAAGACTAGGATTTAGGATGCCAAAATCCTAAATCTGACAAAAATGAACTTTTTAGGATTTTGGATTTTCGGCCACTAATACCCAAAGTCCTAAATTCTAAAAATAGAAAGGAATCCGATGAATCCAAATTGAACATATGACATCTGTGCTTCCCTACTTCTAAATAACAGGCTACTTGTATTTTGTGATGTGCCATAAATAGTTATGCATGTTGCCTTATAGTCAGTGGCTCGATAGAGGTGTACTACTTCTACAATGTGGTACACTATTCTGTGTTATAAATTAATATGAACAGAATGGTTAAAATTGTTCAAGTAAGCTACAGTATAATAAGTATCTACAGGCAGATTAGAGTGGGCACTGTGTGCTTTAAATTAGGTGCTTAAAGCACTCAAAATGATAAAAAGTGAAACAGAAAATATATTCTTTCAGTAAAGACTTCACCACAGAATAGCAGTGGCTTCTGTAACTCATGTGCATCATAACATTATAGAGATGGCTGCTAATGAAAACGAATGTCAACACTACAGTTTTCCCCAAAACAATAACTGCAGCACTTTAATTCCTTTAGCTTCAGCACTTAATTTGTATCTTTCTGATTGTTTTAGTTTCAGGTTTCCAAGCATTAGCCATTCATTATTTTCATTGGTTTGCTTTGGCTAAGAGAGTTTTGAATACCTTCTTTTTCTCAGAGACAGGGTAATTTATTTTAATGTGGGAAATGAAAAGCAGAATATGACCCTATGCTTAGTTTTTTCATACGCTGCTCTGGAGAGATGTTATGAACGTTTTCAAAACAATCTCACACTCTCAGTAAAGTTTATGACACACAAAATTAATGTCAGATGTCCTTCTTGCTTCAAGTATCATTATGACAGAAATATCAGCATTCCTTCTCAAAGAAAGCTGAAAAATATTCAAACTTCTCTTGGAAAGAATAAGCTTATTTCAAAGCACTATGTGACCATAACAACACTTTTAACTTATGTATTTATTTGAATAGATTGCTAACATAGACTTTTTAAAACCAACAAAGCAAATTCCCACTGGAATGTTTGATATTTTAAGTTGTTTAGACAAGCATATTAATTGTCATTTAGAATTGTAAGCAGTGTATTATTCCTATATCCAGTAGTTATGTTTTGGCAATACAGTTAATTAGTATCTACAGTACATAAAGTCAATCAATTTTTGAAGTGCTTGTACTAATTATGTATGTCAACTGTACATAGAAACAATTCTTAAAGCTGAAATCATGAATACTGCTAAGTGTTCAGTAAATACAGGCCATGCTTCAGTATTCTATCATCCTTTAAAATGGTAAACATTTATTTCTTTATTAACCCATTCTCACCTAAAATAAATAGAAGGCAAAACAAAAAGTCACATTAACAAATATCATAATTTTTGCTCAAAACATTACTTTATAATGTATTTATATTGTATTTTCCTCTATTTTTTCATTTATTGAAGGATGTATTTTGTAAACAATTTATTTAATATTATTATATTATTGAAAATGGTATTTAATATCCCCCTGTTTAGATCACTGTTAAGTTACCTCTTTGAGTTTCTCTTGAGGAGATAGAGAGGACTATTACTTCTATGACTCTGGATAAAGCACCCGGTCCTGATGGATTCCCTGCTAATTTCTGTAAGGTTTTTTCTAAAGAGCTGGCGCCTGTACTGCTTAAGCTATATGAGTACCTTTCCTCCTCCTGTGACATTGATCCCACCCTTCTCGAGGCCACTATTATCCTAATTCCCAAACCGACAAAATTCTCACAGACCCAGCGAGTTATCGACCTATAACCCTCAGAATTATGACATGAAAATATTTGCTAAGATCTGGGGAAAGGATCAAGAAGGTTTGGGCTGGTTTAATTAGTTCTGAACAAGTAGGTTTTGTGTCAGCTAGATCTTCTGAGGACCACTTAAGAACCCTCTCTCACATTTCCCAGCAGGCCCAAACAGTGTCTTACCCTATGGCCTTGGTTTCATTAGACGCTGAGAAGGCCTTCGATCGGGTGGATTGGTCCTTTCTCTGGACTGTGATGGAAAGGATGGGCTTTCCGGCATTATTTTTAAAATGGGTTCAGATTCTTTACAACTCCCCCTCGGCTAAAATCTACTGTGATGGAGTCTTTTCCTCTCTGTTTCATCTCCACGCAGGCACCAGGCAAGGATGCCCTCTTTCACCTTTATTGTTTAATCTATACTTAGAACCCCTTCTTATCAGGCTTAAATCTTCTCCGTGTTAGAGGCTGTCTGCTACAGCAGCAAGAGTTGGTACTCTCAGCTTATGCAGACGACATACTCTTGCATCTTGAAAATCCTGCCGAATCCCTGAAAGTGGCACTAGATATTATCAGACAGTTTAGTGCCCTCTCTCAATATAGATTGAATATCTCCAAGTCTGAAATCTTTCCATTAAATGTTCATACGTACAAACAGGATTTATTAACCGGTATGAAATGGGCCCTAGATCGATCAAGTATTTAGGATTCATTTTCATGAAAGCCCTCCCTCTTGAGAAAACTTAACCTGGATAGTATCAAAGTCTTGTTCAGCAGTACTTGCTAAGATGGTCTACTCTCCCCATATCTCTCTGGGGCCGGATTAATATTATTAAAATGAATGTCCTTCCCCGGGTCTTTTACCCCCTTAACTTGTTAAACCTTTGGTTGCCTACCGCTTACCTTCAGCAATTTCATGGGATGTTTTCCAACTTTATCTGGTGAGGTAAGGGTGTCAGGCATTCGTATTCTAAACTATCTCTCCCCAAAGACAAAGGTGGTCTCCGGCTCCCTAATCTGTTATTCTATCACTGGGCTGCCCATCTCTCTAAGTTAGGGAAGTGGTTCTCTGCGAGTCCTGGTTTCCCATGCCCGATCTGGCTTCAAACTGAGAGGGCGCTTCTCTCTAGGGCCAAGTTAGACACATACTCAGTATACTTCATTTCTCCATCGGTTGCTTCACAATGGATTACTGATACTACGATTTTGGCCTCTCTCAGGTCCCTTGCCCAGTGCCTACATTCTCTAAAAATCTTTACCGGGACGGATCTGGGTCAGCCGGTGATCCTAACCCCAATATCAAGTTGGATAAGTCACTGATCACCCCCGCCTGGCTTCCACAACTTAATGATGCTAGGCTAGAGCATTTTTATGATAATGGAACCCTTCTCTCCTCAGTCGATATCCTCACTAAATTTGGTATTCCCAGGATTAAGATTTTCCAAGTCTACCAACTAAGACATCTTATTGCTGGAAAGTTCGGTATCTCATTTAGAGAGTCGGTGGTCTATCCCTTTCTTTCTCAAATTATAACTCTTGCTTCTCAACCACACTCTGTCTCATTAATCTACTCTTTTCTCTTAAATTACAAATTTCCCGACACTCTTAGGGGCTCCAATATCTGGTCCTGTTTGTTGCCTGATTCTGCCCTGAACTGGTCTCATATCTGAAGGGATCTTCATAGATACCATACCCAGGACAGACTATGGTTGACTCAGTATTATATTGTGAACAACTTGTACTATACTCCTACAAAGCTTTTCAAGCTTAAAAATCTTCCCCGCCCTATCTGCACCAGGTGTATGCAGGGTGAAGGGAACCCCCTTCATGTGTTTTGGTCTTGTAACAAGGTAGCCCCTCTTTGGTCTCTTATCCAAGATAATCTGGACCCTCTTTTAGGTCTGTCAGGTTTTTTTACCCTGGAGATTTGTATCCTCGGGGAATACACTAACATAGATAGTGTGGAACGCCGGTATCATATGGCTTTGGTGTCCATGGCGGTCAAGAGGCTAGTTCTGAGACACTGGACTGATCAATTAGCCCTGACCTATGCTGAGTGGTTGGTTGAGCTTTCTGCGTACCTCAACTCCGAAAAGCTGATAGCCAGCCTTCGCCGTCGCATGGACCTGTTTCAGAAGAGATGGGGTAGACTACAAACATTGTACCTACGTCAATGAGCTCTTGGCCTCACCCCTGTTGCCCGCTTCAACAACTTATATCTTGTTTTATATTATTTCCTGTAATTTTTATTGCTGAGGGATATGCCCAGTTTTAAAGGGCTGGTCTTCTTACTCATCCAGATTAATGACAATATTAGATTGGCACCCTTTTTTTTTTTTGGGTGGGGTCATTAAGGTTTGGCGAATTCTTTACTTTTCTTATAGGTGAACTTGGGGGTGGGGGGTTTCGAATGAAGGGGGGGGTGGAATGGAGGGGATGTACCATGTACTCTATATGTTATGTTTATGGTCCTTGATTTGTTGTATGTCTGTAAAATTAATAAACTTAAATTTCAAAATAAAAAAGTTACCTCTTTGAGTACTGTGTCCAGTTCTGGAGACCACATCTCCAGAAAGACATAGATTGGAGGTGGTCTAGAGAAGGACAGCTAAAATGGAGCTCAGTCTGCACCAAAAGCCCTATGAGGAAAGATTAAAGGACCTCAGTATGTACACTCTAGAACAGAGGAAGAAGATGGGAGATATGATAGAGACCTTTACTTCATGGGGGTACATAAGGGAAGTATTTTTCAGAAGGAAGGGTGCTTAAGAACAAGGGGACATGCTATTAAGCTGGAGAGGATAGATTCAGAAGAGATGTGAGAAAGTACTTCATCACAGAAAGAGTGGTGGATTTCTGATCAGCCTTCCAGCAGAGGTGGTAGGGCAAAGACAGTTGTGGGATTCAAAAATGCATGGGATATGTATATGAGAAAATTAGTGGAAAGAAAAGGGGGATGGAGAAAAAAACAGAGATCAATTAGGGTATGCGGTGATATTGTAAGCAGAGAAAATGCGTAGACTGGGTGATCCAAGTGGTCCTCATCTGCAAGCAAATTCTGTTTCTATGTTCCAATTTAGAAATTAGGTAAAGGCCTGCTGAAGATAAAGAGCCTCGTTTTACAAGAGTGACCCAGGTGGTGAATGTTTACAAACACAGTATAGCAGTATATCATTTATCACGTACATATCTAATAGTACATACAATAAATAATAGTGCACACTTTACAATGGACACCAACGCAGTTCAGTAGCAGTTACACTGAGAACTGGCAACAGTAGAGGTGAAACACTCCAGAGAAATGGGAGGTGGTGCAAAGCAAGGCTGCCACACTGGATAAATGGAAAAAATGTAGCTCAGCCCTCATGGATTCAGCACTAACTAGCAAGTGCTAAACCAGTTTATTGTGGTATAATCCAAAAATGTAAGAAAAACTCACCCACCCCGGTGAAGACCCTGTTGTGGATTGAAGCATTGGTGCAGACAATGTTTTTTCTTGGACTTTGGACTATACCACAATAAAGTGGTTTAGCACTTGCTACTAGCCTCAAGTCATTTTGTACTGAATCCATGAGTACAGAGCTTCATTTCTTCTACAATGAGAACCAGAATAAAATTTATTTCAAGTTGGTCTTGAAGGGGAACAGCCAGCACTAAGAGCCCCACACTCAAGTGTGGGGCAGGTCACAATTTGCCCTTTCTGTAGAAACATGTTTTTTTTTTACTTACTGTTTACTGGACTATCTTAAATTTTATTAGACTGATTCTGCTGACTTCCAAGCATTATTTTCTGTAAGCATAACTCTCAGAATGCCTCTCAGCTTACATTGGAGCATGGCTGCAGCAATTGGAGACTCAATAGCGTGCAGTACATGTAAGAGTTTTTCTGAGCTCTGATCTTTTCTTTGCTGGTCCTGCTGTCCTCCCAGAGCTTTGTACATTCACAGAGGATTACACTTAGACCTCGGAGAACAGAGAGACTGGTAAACATCTGATCTGAGCTTACATTTTTAACATGTACTGCAGGCTATTGAATCTGCCACTGCTGCTGCCCCGCTCTGACATCAGCTGCAGCAGATTCTGGGATTTCTGGTGACAGCAAATGCCAACTTGCACATCAAGAGAATCAGTCTGATGCAATCTTCCATACTGGAATAAATGGTAATTAAAAATATGTTTTTGCACACAAAGTACAATTTAAGAAAAGCCCCAGTCTTAACTGTGGGGTTGATAGTGATGACAGTTCCAATTTAAACTAGTCCTGAGCTTCAGATTTTTTAATTCATCATATACTTGAACCACAAGTAGGAGAAAATATTTTAAGGTAGTGTTGTTTTGTATGTCTGAAACATTAGTGACGTGTACATTTTACTTTCTGAATTTTGGCCCATCTTGAGATTCCACTGATAATGAACATGCTCCTTTCAGAAAAGTTAGGATAAAGGATCATAGCGTCTCATGTGTGGTTGGCCCAGTGGCACATGGCAGTGCACTCTATAGGTACCAGGGAGCTCAGGGCTCTTGCATCCCTCATTGAAGCCTGTTGAGGGCTGAGCACATCATTTAGTTAGCACTCAGCTCCAGTGGAGGGAGTATGCAAGCCAAGCAGTGTTCCCGCACCCCTTTTCAGTGCAGTAAGGAGTAGCTTGGTCTCAGCTGTGGACACAGTCACTTGCTTTCTCTTCTGGTCAGAGGAAGGGTACAGCTAAGGCCACCTTGACTTTTGGGAGTGGTGTACAGGGGATTATAGGGGGAAATGTTTTAACAAACACATTTAAAAAGTGGAGACTCCACAGGCACACAAAAAAAAGTGGCTGCAAACTCTATGACTACACAACCCAACTCTAGGGAACATTTAAAAATGCTTTATTTATAAAAAGTATCGCCCACCTCAATACAACCATTTCAATGCACATGTCACACCCAAGAGGCACTATATCAAGACACTGGTGCCACCATAGGGACCTGTTTAAATAGTGCATTACCATAAATATCATAATAGATAGAAAGTACATTATATGACAACAGTAATGTGCAACACTACATCTAAATATCATATGTAATATAAAAAAGCACTGATTGCTACTATCTGGAATTTAAAAAGTATCTGACAGCTTAACCATCTTGAAAAACTAATTATGATGTGTAAGACAGTTATGATAATTTTCCAAAAGCAAAGAAATACAATGATTACTCAACTGGAAACAAATGAGATGAATCTTACAAAATCTAAGTTTCAGGTTGTAAAATCCAATATTTAAAGTCAGAATGGAACATATGTTGTTCAATTTGAGGGGTGTGCTTGAAGCACATGAATTTGAAACATTCCTTAAAGAGCCGATAATAGCATTAGCAAAACTTTGAAAAAAAGAAAGTTTATATTCAGCTCCATCCCATTTTTTTTCAGTACTTCATAAATTTTCAGTAATTAATTCCCCATATCTTTACTACTGAAAACAATCACATGAAAACAAGAGCCCTGTTCCCTAGACTTTATCTACTCTGGCTGCCTTTCTACACATGAGATCATGATCTCCTGTTTATGACATCATAATTATCTCCACAGCAACATAGTTTGATGTCATAAACAGAATTATGATGTCAGGTGTAGGCAGGCAGCCAGAGCTCAAAGAGCAGAGATACTGTATTGATGCAAATACCCATAGAATAAGGAAATAAGGGTGGGAATTACAGAATAAAATCCAAAATATAAGCTACAGTTATGTCTGAATATTAAATTTTTTCAAAGTTGTCTCAACTGTGTAAGGAGCTCTTTAATTAAAGCATAAGATGTTTTCTGTAATATCTAATAATGGTGTTGATGATCAACATACTGTACATCTGGTCAGAGAGAAGAAGCTCAGTGCAAAAGCACTGATGTAAGGGTTATGCCAAAAAGCACATGGGCAATAGAGCTGAGTTTTAATGAAAAACAAAATTATAGCTACACTCTTACTACATGGCACCACGGACAATATATGTAATTCAGAATGAAATTCTAAGGATGGCTATGCTTTAAGTAGGATGGTAAGGTGTTACACAGCCTCATAAACAATCTGCAAAGACTAAAAACAGCAGGCCACAGACATATGTTTTGTCTTTCTGAGGATTCACTAGTACAATAAAGCTGTTATCTCGGTTCAGGAGTGTTTCTGTATATTTTTGAGCCATAAAAGCACACTGAGCTGTGACAGTTTGTTTCCAGGAGTGTCTTGGGGTTTGAGTTACAAGACCTGTTGTGGCAGGTGAAATGTTGGCCAGGACACTAGGGAACATGCCCTTCTCTTATGATAAGTGTCATGGGATCTTTAACTTCCACCTGGACAGCCACCAGAGCTGGGCAAAATAGACTTCGGTTTAACATCTGATCTGAAGGAAGGGATTTCAGCAGTGCTGCAGCCTCCAAGTGGTGTACCACCATGTTGCCAGTACTGGTCATTTTCCCAAGTTCCTGGTGTGGACTAGAACCTGCAACAGTCTCATCTTCTGGCTGTAGAGGTGAGCATGCAACCTGCTGTGAGCCACTGTCACTGCAGAGATTAGCTTGCCAATATTGACAAATACTTGGGTCATGGTAGAACAAAGCAGGAATGTAACTAAGAAGTCGACTACTTCAATACAAAAGCACAGAAGCAAGCATTGTGTAAAGAGTGAGTCAGCTACAGAGGCAAGTTTTAAAGGAACACAAAATTACAGAAACTCCTCAATGCCTAACATCATGGGTGACATATACAAATAACCATAATGGAAATAAGGCTAGCTGTGCTTTATGCAGGATTGTAAGGTGCCACAAGGCCTCATAAACAGTCTGAAAATACAGAAACAGAAAACCATAAACATGTGTTTCATCCTTTGTCAGAGTCATCAATTTGGTCTAGCAATTGTCTCAGCTCAGGACAAGAGGAGAGTAGTCCACAAATGTTGACAGTTTCTTTTTTGGAAAATTCAATCACAGCACAGAAAGCAAATTGTCTTTTTGTTTCAGTTGTGTCAATCTTACTTTTAAGTTTACCATTTCTCTCATTCCTTCCCATATCCTCTTCAGTATTTGACTGCTTTTTGCATTCGCATGCGTACATGCGCAAGGAACGTCTTGTCACAGTATGACTTTCTGGAGGTGTGTGGCCCTCCTAACCAATGCAGTGCTCAGTGTGGCAGGTGTGGCCCTACCACACCAATAGATGCTGAGCTGTCTATGCCAACAGTTTTGCTGCAGTGGTCTTTGCTTGAAAGAAAACTACTGCTGCAATCAGCGGTGATAATGTATGCATATTTAGCATATTGACATCAGCCTTTTCCCTCTCTGCTCGAAATCCCTCCTGCTTCCTCCCTCTGCTGCTGTCCTCCAGGCTCCCTAATTATTGCCCTCCCTGTTGTGTGCTGAGGGGGTTCCCAGTCCCCCTCGACTCATGCACCCCCCCAAGCACACTGTGTGGCTGATGGGGTTGCACAATCCCCCGTCAGCTCCAGCCCCTATCCAACAAATACCCAGCTGGTATGCTCAAGCCCATCCCAGCCACATGCTCATGTGCCCCCCCCAGCACTCTGTATGGATGATGGGGGTGCCCAATCCCCATCAGCTCTAGCTCCCCTGCCAACAAACATCTAGGTGGCATGCTGAGAACCCACCCCAGCATGCCAAAAGCCTCCAGCGTTGTGTTTTTTTTTTTTTTCCCCTGTAGAAGCAGAAAACAGTCCCTCACTATCTCTGGTGCCCCCTTCCCCCAACCCACAGCCACCCTCTGTGCACCCCACATCCAAGCATCCCCCTCACCCCATACTTACCTCTGAAGCCCAGTGCAACGATCTTCAGTGGACCGGGAACACATCTGAACTCTTCAAAGCAGACTGGGAACTGAAGAATTGCTGGTAAAGTTGTATAATGGCATTAGTGGTTTTTTCTCAACCTAAGTGGATTTATCGGCAATTTTTGTGAATTTTGGCACCAAATTTTCAACATGGGGTTCTTGGGACCGTACCTCATGAATTCAGTCACTGTCATGTTGTTATTCAGTCCTGAAAGGTGATTTCGTGGTCACTGCCCGAAAGCATCTTTTAGGACTGAGTAACAGAACAACAGTGTTACTGTTCATGAGGTAGGCTTTCAAAAAGCCTATATTGCAAATTTGGTGAAAAAATTCCAAGAAATGACTGTCTTATGAGCATGCATTGCACAGTTTTCATGCACACTCGTAACTTTGCAAATTTTTAATATTTTCACTTCAGATTTTCAACATTGGCATTTTTTCACACCTCCTTATGAACAGTATAGCTGTTATTTTTCACATCCTGGCCAAAATGTGTTTTCACACTTCCAGCGCAGAATAGCGCAGTCACCATGGGAAATCAGTCTTCAGGACAGATTAAGAAAATGTCTGTGACACTGTTCATGAGCAGAGGTCCTAAAATGCCTATGTTGAAAATTTGGTGACAAAAGTCCATAAAATGATTATGTTATAAGCGGGCATTGCTCAGTTTCCACACACACTCGTAACTTTAAAACTTTGCAATATTTCCACTCAAAATTTTGAACATTGTCAATTTTGCACACTTCCTTATGAACAGTATAGCTGCCAATTTTCACATTCTGCCTGAAATGTGTTTTCACACATCTGGGGCACAATGGCATGGTTGTTATGGAAAATTAATCTTTGGGACAGATTAAGAAAATCAGAGTGACAGTGTTCATGAGTAGAGATCACAAAATGCCTATGTTGAAAATTTGATGAAAAAAGTCTGTAAAATGGCTATGTTATGAGTGTGCATTGCACAATTACCACATATGCTCCAAAGCTGAAGAGTTTTTAATATTTTCACTCCACATTTTCAACATTGCCATCTCTTCACACCTCCCTAGGAATGGTACAGCTGTCATTTTTCACATCCTGCCCAAACTGTGTTTTCGCACATATGGCGCAGAATGGCATGGTTACTGTGGGAAGTCAATGTTCAGGACAGATTAACAAAATCACAGCATCACTGTTCATGAGTAGAGGTCCAAAATGCTTTTAGGAGGTGGGGGGGGTCACAAAAAGGCCATGCTGAAAATTTGTAGTGCGAATACCAGCAAATGCCCAGGGTGTTAGGGTTTCTAACCATAACACCCAACCCTGTGCAGACTGATGGGCATCAAGGGTGTACCTTTGGATTGCTGGCTGTAATGCTCTTGCCCTTCCATCACTACCCCCACCCTGCAGCCAGTGACAGGCATAGAGGTATGCCTTGGGCTCTTCACCCCCTGGGTTCACCTCATTCTCCTATACTGCACCCATTACAGTGTATCTCCTTATGGAATGGGGTGACTGTAAAACCGAACACCCCAATGCACACCTCAGCACTTATCGATGTCTGTAGGATAGGGTGAGAGGAAATGCCATGAGCATTATGGCCGACGATCCAAAGGCACATCCCAATGTGTGGCCATCTCTGCAGGGTGGGGGTGGGGTTGGCAACACTTCATTACTTCAGTGCCATTCCTATTCTGCATCTGTCTAACACATGCACTTCCAATGGTAATACCAGCAAGCAAACACTCGACATTGACAAATGCTTGTTACAAGTGCCACTGTTACAGCAATTGATGAGTAGAGTTGAAGTGGATGCTGCAAGAAACTGCTCTATCGGGAGTCTGTGACATGGGCATTTCAAAACTTGCCAAGCGCTGACTCCTGATACAAAAACACACAGGGGCAAGCAGATGGTGCTTAACATAATGAGCATTAAAATAAATGTGAACTCTAAACATTGAAACATGCAAACAACACACACAAATTCCACAGTTTTTTTTTATTTATAACTTATTTAACAGTTGATTTCAGCAGACAATTGTTTCCTATCAATGAAAATTAAACTTTGCAGTAATAAAGGCATGTGTTTCCCCAGTGTTCCCAGATTCTACCTCACTGTTTGATGATGTGTCTCATATTGTCCCCCATTCTGACTGTCAGTATCCCATATTTCAAAAAGACAGACAGTTAAAGAGTATGAGGCTGAAATGTAAATGAGATGCCAGAAGAGTTGCAGAGAGGTACTCTCATGCCAGAGGCCTGCAGATCTTGCCTGTATGAATAGCAGCTCTGCTTCCTGGCTTGAGGGTGACCCACAGCACTTTCAGGCCCGCCTGAATTCCACGAATCTCCATCACTTTTATGCTTCCTATTACATAAAGCACCACAGCTCTACCTTTCCTTCTCTCCCTGTTCTTTCTGAACAGTGTGTAGCCTGCAGTGGCCATGTCCCAGTCATGGCTGTCAGTGCACCATGACTCAGTAATGGCCATAATATCTAGGTCAGCCTCAGTCATGATGGCCTCTAGGTCTGGGATCTTATTTACCAGACTTCTAGCATTAGCACACATTGCCAGGATTCCTACTGCTGATTTTTTGTTTGTTTAAGGAATGTTACTAGCCTGTATTTGTTCATTCTGGTAGAAAAAAAAAGAGTAAAATATTGTTTGTTTGCTTTGTTTTAGCCTAGCTAGACCGCTTAATCTTCCCATTCTCTCCTTTGTGTGTCTCTTTGTTTCTCCCACTAACCACAATCCTCAACTGTTCCCTCATGCTCTCCCAGTCCCCCCAAAAGTAGAAACTGTCAGTGGTGACTCCAGTCCATAAAATTGGTGACAAGACTCTCATGAACAACTACAGGCCTATATCCATCCTCCCTCCTCTATCCAAAGCCTTGGAACGGATAGTGGCTGATCAGCTCACAGAGTACCTTGTAAAATACAGTCTGCAATGTTCCCAGCAGCATGACTTCTGCAAAGGGCACTGCACTACCTCTGCACTCCTCAAATCCACCACACATATTCATCATGCACTTGATCAGGGCCAGTTGGTCGGTGCCTCTTTTATTGACCTGACTAAGGCATTTGACACTGTCAGTCACTCCATTCTCCTCAAACAATTATCCCTCGTTGGTCTTTCAAGTGAAACTACCCTCTGGTCTCAAAGCTACCTCAGTAACCGGACCCAACAGGTCAGAATTGGTGAATTCCACTTGTCATCCCTACCAATCCACTCTGGAGTACCCCAAGGTTCTATCCTGGGTCCCTTGTTATTCATCATATTCCTGAACAATCTCCCTGCCTCCTGCCATGACAGAATGTTACTGTATGCAGATGATGCAGTAATATACACTTGCCACACCGACCCAACCTCCCTTCAGTCTCAACTACAGAAAAGTTTCACAGAAGTGGAAGACTGGTTTTGCTCACATAAACTCATCCTTAACCACAAAAAAACTAAAACAATGTTGTTCAATGGAACCCACAACAAGTACAAAGACCATGAGCTCATAATTAATAACCACGAAGGCATCACTCTTGAGCAGGTGGATATGTTTAAATACCTGGGCCTGACGCTTGACTGCTCCCTCTCATATACCAAATACATTGACAATATGGCTAAAATTGTGAACTCCCGTATAGGGCTACTACACAAGCATAAACATTGCCTAATGGCTGAAGCCTTGAACCTCGCTATGCAGAGCTCTGTTACCTCAACTATTGACTACAGGCTTGTTATCTATGGATCCACTACTGATAACTGCACTCTGGTGCATAGCTATAGCCCTTAATTAGGCATGTAGACTCCTTATTTCAGCTGCTTGCCTTTCTCACATGTGTGACATTTACGAGCAGGCTAACTGGCTCCAACTATCCAGCAGGCTAAAGTACCAGTCCTGCATCCTAGCTAAGAAGACATCACTGGGCCTTATGCCCCCTGAAGTCCAATCAATATTGATACTGCAGCGTGTCCACCACCTAACTAGAAGATTGAACAGTCTAACCTTTACAATACCTTGCTGTCGGACCTCTCAGGCTCAGCGTTCTTACCTCGTCAAAGCCTTCACCTGGTTCAACTTACTACCTACAGAAATCACCAACATTACCATGATTGGTGCTTTTAAGTGTAAACTGCATCAATACCTCATGGCTAGTGCCTTCTGTGATTGCATCTTATAATCCCCTCCAGGCATACTACCCTCAAGCATCCCTCCTCACTGCCTCAGCTCCTCCTCCTCTCCTACCCCCCATTACTGGGTATAGGATGAATCTGTCTCCTTTTCTTTTTCATCCCCCCCTTTCCTCCTCCCTTGCTGTTTCCCATCTACCACATACCCAACGCAATGCCCTCCCCATTTCTCCCCTCCTCCCTATCTCTGGCTCCCATACCACCCCCTCACCACTACTCTTCTTTCTCTTTTCCCACTAACCCACTCCTAACAAAGCTTCACTGAGCCACCTATGACTTGTACTGTATAATTAACTCACAACACAATTCCTTGACAATGCCTTTGGCTGCTATTATTGTAACCTTATTTGTCATTTTTTTTGTAAGTTCCATTGTAATGATCATGTTATGTTTTGTACTTTATTGTCCTTATTGCCTTGATGTGGAACCTTTGTAAAAGAGCCCTCGGCTCAAAGGTGTCATCTGAAATACAAATAAATAAATAAAATAAATAAACTCTTTTGAGACATGGGTGCTGAAGGGACATGGCTACAACTAAAGGGGTGCCTGCATAAATGTCAAACACCATTGCAAATACTTGCAATCGAACGTTCGGCATTGACAAATGCTTGTTATATTCACCTCCAACTCAGCTTTTAATGATGGAGATGGGTTTAAAATCATTGGTGAAATTCTACTCTTAAAGAGTCTCAGACACCATAGGGGAAACTTTAAAAAAATACATTAAGTACTCACAATTCAGTTTATATTTTATATACTTACCTTCTTCCCATATGTTATTATTTATGAAATAGTCATAAAAATGAGAATACTATTTGTGTTCAAAATATTAACTTGATACTTTATGGTGACCAGTTTTTGATTTATTCATTGCTGACTTGCAATTCTTAATGTGTTTCACTTTTGTATCTATCTATTTATGGATCATTATTGTTAACAACTTTGCTTGTGTATGACTGTAGAGACCCATCGAAAATGAGCACTGGCTCAACTGTGTAATTTATGTTTCATGTTTTTGTGAATACACTTACTACATTAACAAACTAATATAATACAAGAAATTGAGTATTAAAGATAGAGGCAAATAGTAGAGTACAGTTCTAACACAAAGTACATAAGGAACAAGACACCAGCAGTATAAATAAGGCACTAACAGTTCCGTTAGGTACTCACAAATAGCTGCTAAGTAGCCTTGTTGTAGACAAGAGGATGCCAACGTAGAAGCATCTCAGTAAATGTGTAGCAGGCAACAGGTAAGAGAGTGGGGAGGCCAATTCAGCAGAGTATGTATGGATATAGTGTAGTAGGGCACACAGGCAATGCCCTGGGGGTTAGGTACAGCAGTAGCAGTGTGTTGGTGGACCGATGAAATTCTGAAGTTCGGATTTGAGGTGACTAATGCTGATAAGGCTTGTGATGGCTTGAGGGAGCGCGTTTAGCCAGGGGGGTGTCCTGACTGCAATGGCATGACTCCCTAGGGCAGTTCTTCTGAATAGAACCACAAGGGCATGTTTTGTTACAATTCTCATAACATGTTTAGAAGGGGTAGGGCAGAATAAAGTCTGGGAAGAAGGTGGTGCAAGTCCAATCAGGGCTTTCATCCCCAGGAAGCAGGAGTGGAGTCAGATCCAGTCATTGAGAGGAAGACATTCTGTTCTAATGTAAAGATTGCAAGTGTGAGTAAGGCAATCAGAATCTAAGACAGGTCTGCAGGCTTTATTTAGGGTGGTGTGGACTCTGTGTAGGCTGATGTAGGAGGCTGCACCATAGACCACAATTCCATAGTATAGGATTGGTAGGATTGTACCTCTGACAGCCTGATACCTGGCCTCTGGAGTGAGGCAGGACCAAAGCCTGTAGAGGTCCCCTAACTTTCTGTTAGCAGTGGTGGTAATAGTATGAATATATTCTTTGAAGGCAAGAGACTCATCGATTCTGATCTCCAGGTACCTGAAGGAGGACACTGGCTCAAGGGCAGAGTGAGAGCTGTCATTTATGATGAAGGGTGCAGTAGTTCTTTTCTTTTGATGCCCATCCAAGAGCATTGTCTTTGTTTTTTTGCTGTTCAGCACCAATAGGCTGTCCTTAAACCAGTCCTGCAGCTTGTTAAAGTTGTGCTGCATGTGCCTGGTGAGATTCTCTTGGCACGTATTCCGCAGAAAGACAGCTGTGTCATCTGCATAGAGCAGGATCCTAGCCAAAGGGCATGCCTCTGGGAGATTGTTCACAAAGAGGATGAACAAGAGCGGGCCCAGTATAGAGCCCTGGGGGACCTCTACAGTGACTTCACAAGCCTGGGAGACCACTCCATTAGTTTTTACCCTCTGGGAGCATCCAGTTAGTTAGCTAGTGAACCACTTGACCGTGCCCAAGGACAGCCCCAGGCAACCTAACCTATGTAACAGCAGCTGATGAGCCACAGTGTCAAAAAGCCTTGGTAAGGTCTATATAAATTGCTCCAACTAGCTGGCCTTGGTCAAGTGCTTCATGGACATAGCCTGTGAAATCAACTAAGCCAGTATTCATGCATTGTATCTTGTGGAAGTCATGTTGCTGTGGGCAGAGGAGGTTGTATTTGTGCAGATGGTCTGTAAGCTGGTCAACTATAATTCTCTCTAGTGCTTTGGAGAGTGGGGACATTATGGAGATAGGTCTGTAATTAGACACAGTTGCCTTATGACCTCCTTTTAGCACTGGGGTTACAAGAGCAGATTTCCAGGTAGAAGGAAAAGTGAACAAGCAGAGACACAGATTAAACAGCTTCATTATTGGTATGATGACCTCAGGTAGAACAATGGTTACCAGTTTCATATCAACACTATAGCTGCCCATCCTGGTTTTACCCAGCACTCTAGTTAGGTATTTTTTTGTTTCTGGAACCGTTACATGTTTGAAGTAGAAGTTAGGACTTGTACTGGCATCAAGTCTGGAATTAGGAAAGGAGGTAGCTGGTACTCCAGTGGGGTACATAGCCAGTCTGGGAGGAAGGACTGAGCTGTAATCTGAGAATGCTGTGTTAAAGATATTGGCCATGGTATCATCATCTAGTATTATCTCACTGGTATGCTGAAGCACACAGGGGTCTGTCAGCTGACCCTAAAAGGTTCTTTATCAACATCCAGAACTTCTTCCATTACCCCAGCATTGATCCTGCTGTTTTTTGTGGTACATGGCCTTGGCCTGCCAGATTTCCCACATACACCTGTTATGGTCCGCTTTGTATCTTTGTATTTTTGCAGTTGCCCCCATCTTCCTGGAACAGTGCCAGACTCTGTCTTGCTGTCGCATCATACTGAGCAGTTGAGGGGTGACTCAATCCATATTACCTCACTTTATCTTCTTGTAATAAGAAGCAAACTTGTCTACAGCTGTGTTGAAGTGGGAGATGAATAGCTGGAGTGCTATATCAACAGAGGGACATTTGTCAATGAAGCTCCAGTCTATGTCTGTGAGGTAGTTCTTGAAGTGAGTCATGGCACTTTTTTATAACCCAATTCCTCACCAATCTTGGAGGAGGCCTGGCCTGTTTGACCAACCACTCGCACTGTACTGGCGAATGATCACTCATGGCATCAGGGAGAACGTTGATATTAGATAGTCTCTCTGGGTATGTTGTTAGAACCCAGTCAATCAGGCTGCTTGTACCTGTGTGGTAGTAAGTCCTAGTGGTGCTTGAGACCATCTGCATTAGGTAAAGTCCAGAGACCAGATTCCTGTGCATGGCATTGGAGCTGGCAAGCCAGTTGGAGTTAAAATCCCCCAGAAAGAACTGGAAGGGGACAGGATCAGTTGTGTTCCAGGACAGTAGCTGCTGCTGTTGTTTTCATAGGGTTCTTGTGGATTTTACTTGGTAGGTTAGTTCTTTTCTTTCTTACTTCTAAGGGGCTAGCAGGGTATTGTTTTGGGGGATGCTGGATGTTTGTAAACTGATTTGGTGGCTGTAAGTGGGGCTCATTTTGTGGATGTTTCACTGTGTAACAGGCTGCTCTGGTAGAGGCCTATTTCTTCTGATTTAAAACCTATTTGGTGGGATTTGCTTGGAGATGGTTATTTGAATTGGAGACCTATATCTGTTAATTTCAAGCCTATTTTAATGTGGTGTTAGTGAAGCTGATTAAATTGGAGACCTGTTTCCTTTGGCAGCAAACATATTTTGGGGGCTTTGACTTGAATTTTTATTCCTTGTGCTGACTCCATTAGCTGTAAAGGTTAGTTCACAGTGGGGGAGGGGTGTTAATGGTCTGGCCAGGTCTCACTCAGCCAATTGACTGGAGGCAGAGCTGAATCAGGTTGAGGTGTTAGCTGCTTTGTCTTCTCAGAAAGAACTGGAAGGGGACAGGATCAGTTGTGTTCCAGGACAGTAGCTGCTGCTGTTGTTTTCACAGGGTTCTTGTGGATTTTACTTGGTAGGTTAGTTCATTTCTTTCTTACGTCTAAGGGGCTAGCAGGGTATTGTTTTGGGGGCTGCTGCATGTTTGTAAACTGATTTGGTGGCTGTAAGTGGGGCTCATTTTGTGGATGTTTCACTGTGTAACAGGCTGCGCTGGTAGAGGCCTATTTCTTCTGATTTAAAACCTATTTGGTGGGATTTGCTTGGGCCTGGTTCTTTGGCTGCTGGGCTTGGAGGAGACACAGGGCTGATACATCTCTCTCTCTCGAGTCAGGTGTCTGCCAGGACCGCCCTCCCCCCCCTCCCAGAAGTCTGTGAATTTATGGGGAACACCTGCCCTGCAATTGGAGAAAGGCTGCAGGTGCAGCTCATGTAGTTCTAGCCACTGGGGGTTGGATTTAAAGGCTGGAGAGAGGATCTTAGGGAGTTGTTCTTTTCCTTATAAGTTTAATGTGTTGTACTGCACCTAGTAACAGGGTTACTGGTGTACAGTGGGACTGTCTCTAAGATTAGTGGGTGACCTGATTAGGCAGTAGGGGTATCTTGGACTAGGGGAACCTGGTGGCTCATCCAAGGAAACCTATTTGGAAGGGATGGAACCACACATCATAAGTCGGCATCTTTGGGAGGGTGGTGGGGTGCACAGGGTGTGGAGCAGCCATGATACTGGACTGGGCTTGGAAGTTCGGTGGTTTCCCAGTGTGCTACCAGCTAGCACAGCTTAGGGAGGAGGCTTGGGATTAGGAGAAAGCTGGGGGAAGGGGGTGGTATGGTTTGGGAAGGGTCTGGGAATCTCCCAGAGGGCTGCACCCAAGCACTGGGGTGGGGGCATAGGGAAAGGAGTGCAGGAGAATACTCAGGGGTCACATAGGGACTCTGGCAGAGGGGGTCCAAAAGGACACTACCAAGGAAGCAGGCAGGTAACTGGGGACCCTCACAAAGGGGGGACGGAGGGACAACATTCTCAGGGAAGTAGGCAGATGGCCAGGGCTGGACAGAAGGAAGCAAGGCAGGGAGGTGGATCAGACCTTACGCTCAGTAACTGCTTCAATTCTCTTCTTCTGCTCAAGGATTAGGGGGGTGATGTAGCCATGACAGAGGTGGTTAGAGACGGAAAGGGAGTGGGAGTGGGAGGCAGGAGGCAGGGGGCCAGATAGCAGGAAGAACAGGGGGGGACCTGGAATGCAGAAGAATGGGGGGAGCAGTGAATCAGAGCAGGAGGGGCAGGGGGAAGAGGGAGGAAAGTGCAAGGAGAAGGACCAGTTGGGAGGAAAGGTAAAGGAGAAGGACCAGAAGTACAAGGAGGATTTAGTAAAGGGAGCTGAGGGTTTAGGCCAGGGGAGCACGACGAGCAAGGAGGAACTAAATGGAGACAAGAAGGAAAGGAGGATGAGCCAGGCTGGTTTAGCAGATGGGGAGAAGGACCAGTTGCGAGAGCAGTGAGGGAGTAGTAAGGTACAGAAGGATGCTCAGGAGGAGGAGGAGGCATAGGGACTGGAGGGATAGGGTGGCCATGGTGGAAATATGGAGGGGTGGCATGTGGCACCCAGATAGGGGAGGAACAAGGAGCCAGCGGGGTGGAGGGGCCTGTAGAAAGGATGAGGGACATGGAAGGGGGAATGGAGGAAAGGGAGTGGTCAGAGTGTCTCCTGCTGGGGATTCTATGATCAGGGGTATCAAATGGGATAGGGAGGAGAAGCCTGGCCAGTTAGAACAAGATGCTTCCTGGACTAACGGTGCACAGGGCTAAGCACGAGGTATATCAGCTGGCAAAGGATTGTGGGGTTCCCCAGACATACTGGTCCACCTGGGTACAAATGACATTGAGGAAATAGTGAGCTAGAGATACAGGCAAGATTCAGGGAGCTCGCCAGGGTCTGTCATGACATAGGATGCACAGTTTCCTTCTCAGAAATCCTGCCAGTGCCAAGGGCTAGTGGGGAACACAAAAGGAAAATTAGGAGATAAACCAGTGGCTCAGGGAGTGGTGTGAGGCCAGAGGGTATGGGTTGATGGGGGATTGGGGGGAGACCTGGGAGAATAAGGAGCTGTATGCTAGAGATAGACTACATCTCAATTTGGAGGAGGGAATCCTTAAGTTGAAAATAGGGGTTCATTGGTAAAAGTGGGGTTTAAACTTGTGAAGGGGGTGGGATGGGAGAAAAGGCTGTCAAGGGGTGCCGATAAAGGATGGACTCTGTGTCCACCCCCTGGGGACCAGGAGGATTGCAGAAAAGGCCAACTGGCAAAGTGCAGATCAGGGAAAACAGAGATCCCCATGGGAACACGAGCAGGAATGGAACTATAGGGAAGGGTGGAAGGTGGTCCTGCTAAATGCCAGGGCTTGGGCAATAAAATGCCTGAGCTCCAGGCGATGCTAACTGAGGGAGCAGTGGATGTGGCAGCGGTCACTGAGACTTGGGCCACTGCAAGACATGACTGGGACCTGAACCTGGAGGGTTACACTGTGTTCAGGAAGGACAGGGGGAGGAAGGGAGGAGGGTAGCAATGACAGTCAAAAACTGCATTGGCATAGGGGAGTAGAGGAGGCGGAGGGAACCGTGGGGTGACTTTGGGTCACCTTTGATAACAAGGGGGGCAAGAGAGTAAAAATAGAGTGGCGATAGACCCCTGCCCCATGGAGGAGCTGGAGGACAGTCTGGTGGCAGATGTTAGGAGCCACTGCAGACTGGGCAGAGGAATGGTGGTGGTGTTGGGGGACTTAAACATGCCAGGAACAGACTGGGAGACTGTGACATCCTCTGTGACCAGGGAACAGAGGTTGTTGGATGTCTTTCAAGATGCATTCCTAACTCAGCAGGTGAGGGAACCGACCAGGGAGGCATGGGTACTGGATGTGGTCCTGGCAGACAGTGACCAGATTGGGGGCCTGGAGGTAAGGGACCCATTGGTGGGGAGTGACCATGCCACGGTCTGGTTCTGCCTGGAACTAGGAGGGGTAGAAGGCTGCACAAAGACGGAAGTAACCGACTTCAGGGGGGTGGATTTTAAGGAAATGGAAAGGATCCTTAAGGAGCATTCGGATGGGATTGGGTCAGACATGGACGCTGATAGTAGGTGGGAAATCATCAGGAGAGGGGTGCAGGATGCTACCAGCACCTGTGCAAGAGTAAGACGAAAATGCAGTAGGGCCCAAAAACCCTGTTGGTGGACCAGGGAGGTCCAGGAGGTGGTGCGGGGAAAGAAAGCAGCCTATAAGCAATTCAAGTGCTCAAGGTTGAAAGGGATTGGGGAGTACAGTTGATGGCTAGAAGAGCCACTAGAGTGGTGAGGGCGGCTAAGGCAAGGAAGGAGCAGAACCTGGCCAGGAAGTTGGAGAGGGAACAAGGGTTCTCTTAGATACATTGGGGAAAGACGAAGGGTGAAGGGGCAGATTAGCAGGATTAAATCAGGGAGAGATGGGCACAAGACCTGGGGAGCAGGCTGATGTACTAAATGAGCACTTCACCCTCAGTTTCACCAGGGAAAATGGGGGTGCTGCATCATACATGGAGGAGACAGAGATACTGAGGAGGGGGGACCCCACGATCGGCAGGTCTGGGGAGAGGGGAGGCATCACTGGCAGGTGGGGAGGCCAAGAGGGATAAGAGGTACCGAAGTGGAAATCACAGCAGAGAGAGTGAGAAGTCCTCAGCTCCCTTAAGATGGAGAAAGCACCAGGGCCGGATAAATTACATCCCAGAGTGCTGAAGGAACTTGCAGATGTCACCGTGAAACCCTGGCAGGCTTTCACCATCTCTCTGAGGACAGGGTGGGTGCCCCAAGACTGGAAGGTGGCGCATATAGTGCCTATCCACAAGGGGGATCAAGGGAGGTGGCAGGAGCCACAGGCCTGTCAGCCTGACATCGGTGGTGGGCAGGTGATGGAGGTATTGTCAAGGAGAGGCTACGGGGGACCTGGATAAGTCAGGGTGTCTGGACGATAGACAGCATGGATTCATCCCTGGAAATCGTGTCAGACAAACCTGGTGGAGTTCTATGACTGGGTGACAAGTGCCTTGGACCTGCAGACCAGTGGATGTTCTCTTTCTAGACTTCAGCAAGGCATTTGACTCTGTTCCTCATGTGGGCCTGTTGGATAAGCTGGGAGAAATGGGGTGGGGAACCAGATGATCAGATGGATAGGCAATTGGCTCCAGGACCGGACCCAGAGGGTCGTAGTTGGTGGAAAGTCTCATCCCAAGGAGGGTCATTAGTGGGGTCCCACAGGATCAGTCCTTGGGCCCCTTCTGTTCAACGCCCACGATCTGACATAAGGACAGGAATCAGGAGGAGATGAGTCTCTTTGCAGATGACTCGAAACTGGGGGCGGTGGTGGGATGGGAGGAGGGGAGGTGGCCCTACAGGGGACCTGGAGGCTCTGAAAAGATGGTCTAGAAAGTGGAAGCTGAGGTTCAATGCAGGGAAATGCAAGGTACTCCACCTGAAGCCAGAAACCCAGGCCAAGTGTACACCCTGGGGAAATGCTACAAGTCTCAATGGCTGAGAGGGACCTGGGGTGGTGGTGGATGTCAAGATGAACAACTCTGAGACTTGTAGGAGGGCAGCAGCCAAGGCCAACAGGATGCTGGGATGCATCGCTAGGGGATCACCTCCAGAAGGAGGAAGTGATACTCCTCTGTATAACTGCTTGGTGAGGCCGCACCTTGAGTACTGCGTGCAGTTTTGGAGGCCACACTTAAAGAGGGACATTAACCTCCTGGAGAGGGTCCAGAGGATGGCAACCAAAATGATTTGGGGCTTGGGGGACAGGGCCTATAAGGAGAGGCTCGAAGAGCTAAATATGTACACATTGGAAGAGAGAAGGGACCGGGGGGACATGATAGAGGTCTTCAGGTACATGAAGAGGGTAAGTAGGGGAGGAACAGTCAGGGTGCTTTGAAGGAAGGAGGAAGGGGCCACTAGAGGGTATGGGTGGAAGCTGGAGGGGGGAAGATTCAGGGGAGAAAGGAGGAGGTGCTACTTCACTGAGAGGGTGGTGGAGCCATGGAATGCACTGCCTAGGGGGCTGGTGGAGGCAGAGACAGTGGAGAGGTTCAAGAGGGGGGTGGGACAGGTACAAGGGAAGGTTCTGGAAGCAAAATCCAATGCAGCAAGAATATCCAGAACTGGGAAAGGAGAAGCCAGAGAAGGCGAGGGGGACAGCAAGGTCAGCACCCAGGGTGGGGGCTGACCAAACGAGCAGACACGAAAGACCGTTAGACCTATTCTGCTGGCATTTTAGTATGTTAGTATGATAGTCTCCTTTCTCTTGTTAACTTGGGAGTAGTGATTAGCAAAGACTTCAAACCCTGCTTTCTGGTGCTTGGAAGGGATGCAGGTGACCATAACATTTGAACACTTATGCCATTTGCCAAGTATGATTTTTACTGTTAAGCATTTGCAGTCCTTGCTGGCCAGAACCAGTTAGACTTTGTGGTATTGCAGGTGGCTTTGAGTGTAGATTATGCAGCCACCCCCCACCTTAACCAGTGCGGTCCAGCCTGTGCATGTTGAAGCCAGGAAAGGAGACTACCATGCCTGCATTACGTGGGGAGAGACAGTCTCTTTTAGAGCAATGACATCTGGCTGTGTGTGTTCCACCCAAGCTTCAAGCTGAGTTAGCTTAGCTAAGAGACTACAGATGTTCAAGGTCACAATCTTTGATCACTCCTTAATAGCTGTGGCCTGTGGGTTAGCAGGCAGTGGTCCAGGGTTAGGGTAGATGTTACTAGAGACCTGCAATAGGATTAGTATATGTTTTCTACATAACTTCGGGTAGATGAGTTTTGCTTATGGCCTCAGTGGATTCCAGGAGATGTATTTGACAGGTGGGCCTTGTGCTAGGTGAAGGCTTTGGAGTAGACTTAAGACCAAAATAAGGCTCATCCTTAGAGTAGAGGCCCATATGTGAGGTAGCACTGGGTGCGTAGGAGAAGGTGGATTACTGTGGGTATATCATTGAGCCAGTTTGCTGCACTGGAAGAAGTATTTGTAGTGGCTGTTGGTGTTCATAGTTGCTGTGGCTAGGTATCTGGGATATAAGGCAAGCACCAGGGTTAGAATCAACTGTAAAGGGATACCTCCTAGTGTAATGTGCCTGCTAATTTTGGCATCCCTTGTGAACAGAATAGTATGCTAGGTGGGAGAAATAATATATTAGGTGCAGGAGTCAGCTCAACCACCACCTATACTCTGGGTTTGCCAACATGGTGTTAGGTCTGACCTCAAGAGATGCAGGATAGCCTGCTGACAGTAAGACGTAAAGATTTAGGCCTGTCACTTTAAGGTGTGTCTGCTAATGAGACAGTGTACTCCTGTAGGCAGTCCCTGGGGGGAGGAGTCTATTTAATAAAGGCTGGGGAAGGGGGAGGGCAGGTGAGCCAAAAATTCACCACAAAATATCACTTAATCAGAAAAGCACTGTAATCACTTAGTTATAAAGCATTGTAAAAACACTGTCAGAGCAGCAATGTTTTACTGCCTAGGATAGTGTATTATTAAGTGCTTTTGAAACACTGAGTACAGCCAGTTTTGAGCTCTCATTTCAAGAGAAACACTGTTTTTTGGTGGTAAAATGAAGCTGGACAGGCAGTTTTTAAAGCAGTTTTACAGTTTGGAAGTCTCTGGATAGGGCTTTCAAAAAAATTGGCGCTAGATGGAGAGACAGTCCAGTGAGCCAATGAGGAGCCAGTAAAGTGCTGAGCGGCCCAATGAAATTTGTGGCTTACAAGCTGTACTTATACAAAGGCAGAGGCCATATTAAGCAATAATCTTGTCATCCTAATTATCAGAAATTTAATAAAAGATCATTCATGTACAAATTATTGTACATGCGAATTGGTGTAAAGGCTGCTGAATGACAAGTTATTTTTTTTCTCATAAAATTTAACACTCCCTTTGTCTTGATTGGATTTTCAAATTTGATTTCCAGTAAATTAGATTCAGGAAACTACCACATGAACAACTTTTTTGTTCTTCAGACAGTATTTGATGTCACTGATCATTCCATTATAATTAGGACAAAGGGAAAGTTATGTGAGAGAGGAGTGAGACAGCAGAGTTCAAGCAACCTCAGAAGAGCCATGGGTGCCTCAAACAAAATGATTCAATCAACAGGCACACAGAAGAGCACTCTCCACAGCAAACTGGCAGAAAACTCAACATCTACTGTAGGTCTTGGCCTAGATCTCAATCAAGGGATTAACTACAAAAAGAAGCTACACTAGGAGGAGGTGTTCATGACAAATCCAGATAAAACAAAACACAAAATCAGGCACTCACAACCTCCAATAATGAAACTCCACTCCACTAGTTAAACACAAAATTGCTTAGTGTATATTTTGTTGGGTGCCGACAAGTACAATAAAGGACTCCACATGACAATTAATCAATGAGTTTCAGATTTTACAGTCCTTTTTCAAAGGACTGTAAAATCAGAAACATGTTAGTAGATTGTCCAGAGGAGTCTTTTTTTTTCTACTTTTTGGAACCCAATAAAATCTGCCCTAAGCAATTTGAGTTTAGCTAGTGGAGTGGAGTTTCATTACTGGGAGTGGTGAGTGATCGATTTTGTATTTTGTTTTATCACAATTAGTGGGCACAAGAAGAAACAAATAAACACCTAGAAAAGTACAGGATGAAAGGTCTCCTTCCATTGACTGGAATTCAGAATTAGAAAGCAGCCTAGACAAAGGGGCGTCTTTTTTAGTGAATGCCCAGGATGCAGACTGGAGCAATTGGAGGGTGCCCCTATGAGATGGAGAAGGAAAACACAGAGGAGCAAAAGGGCCAAAAAAGAAAATGGAGAAAAGCATGCAGAGTGGGAGGTCACCCTCACCACAGATGCGGTCACAGAGAGAAAACAGTGGTCAGATAATTTAGAAACATACATAGAAACATAGAATTTGATGGCAGATAAGGACTGTTTAGCCCACCTAGTCTGCCCATTTTCCTGAACTGTTTCATACACCACAGATCCTAAATGATCTGTGGCTTACCCTCTCTTTCCTATCGCTAGAGTTGCTTTATGTCTGTCCCATGCATTTCTGAATTCCCATATTGTTTTTGTGCATACGTCCTCTGCCAGAAGGCTGTTCCATAGCTCCAGCACCCTTTCAATGAAAAAATAATTTCTCATGTTACCCCTAAGTCTACCCCCTTCTATTTTAATATCATGGCCCCTTGTTCTTGAACATCTTTTTTCTGGAAGATGCTACCCTCTTGTGCGTTATTTACACCCTTGATGTATTTGAAAGTCTCCATCATATCCCCCCTCTCTTTCCCCTCCTCCAGGAAATACATGTTGAGATCCTCCAGTTTCTTCTCAGATGACTTTTGGTGTAGCCCCTGCACCATTTTTGTCACCCTTCTCTGAACTACTTCTACGCTGTTTATGTCCTTCTGGAGATGTAGCCTCCAGAACTGGACACAGCACTCTAGATGAGGTCTCACCAATGTTCTATATAGTGGCATCACCGCCTTCTTCCTTCTGCTGGAGATACCTCTCCCTTTGCACCCCAGCATGCCACTGGCTCTCCTCACAGCTTTCTCACATTTAGTAACATTTAGAGCATCAGAAATGATAACTCCCAAGTCCCTTTCAGTTGGCTGAGAGTACGTCCCACCTCAATCATGTACTGCTCCCTGCATTTCTGTGCCCCAAGTGAATGATCTTGCACTCCTTTGCATTAAATCCTTGCTGCCACACTCTTGACCACTTCTCAAGCTTGCTTAGGTCCCTTCAAATTTTCTTTACCCCTCCTGGAGAGTCAACCCTGTTGCAGATCTTCATGTTATCTGAAAAGAGACACACCTTCCCTTCCAGCCCCTCTGCAATGTCACTTACATTATGAAGACATTAAAGAGGACTGGTCATTGGTCAAAGCACCGATCCTTGTGGAATCCATTCCTGCTGGTCATGCCCCTCTCTTCAGAATGAACGCTGTTCACCACTACCCTCTGTGTCGTATTGCTCAGTCAATATTTGATCCCGTTTACCACCCTGGGACCCACTCCCAGGCTGCTCAGCTTGTTTACTAGCCTTCTATGTGGGAAGGTGTTGAAGGCCTTGCTGAAATCTAGGTAGGCCACATCCATTGCTCCTCCCTGATCCACCTCCCTAGTCACTGAGTCAAAGAAATCTGTCAGATTTGTTTGACAAGATCTTCCCACTATGAATCCATGCTGCATCGGATCCTGTGCTCCACTGGATTTGAGATATATCACAAACCTTTCTTTTAGTAGCCATTCCATTAGTTTCCCCATAACCAAGGTTAGAGTGACTGGCCTGTAAATGCCAGCCTGCTCCATGCTCCCACTTTTGGGGAGAGACTACATAGATACATAGGCAGTGTCGGCAGATAAGGGCCTAAGGCCCACCCAGTCTGCCCATTTGAGCTTTAAGTTCAGTTTATGCTTTCCCAGAAGTCTGTTGCCCCTTACCCCTGACCTCCAGAATTCCTTTATGTCTATCCCATGCATTCTTAAATTCCGTGATTGTTTCAGCCCCCACCACTTCCTCTAGCAGGGTGTTCCACTTGTCTGCCACCCATTCTGTGAAGAAATTCTTCCTCACGTTTCCTCTGAATCATCCTCCCTCCAACTTCATCCCATGCCCTCTAGTTCTGGAACATCTTTTTTGTTTAAAAATAGATAGTGTATTCCTGCACCCTGTTACTCCCTGTAAGATACTTGTATGTCTCTATCATATCCCCTCTCTCCCTCCTCTTCTCCAGGGAGTACATTTTCAGTTCCTTCAACCTGTCCTCATAGGACTTGTGATGCAATCCATGTACCATCTTTGTTGCACTCCTTTGAACCTTCTCTACCCTGTCTATGTCCTTACATAGGTAAGGTCTCCAGAACTGTACACTGTACTCCAGGTGGGGCCTCACTAGTGTCTTGTATAGTGGAATTATGACCTCCCTTTTCCTGCTGGTGATGCCCCTGCCTATGCATCCCAGCATCCTATTTACTTTACCTGCTGCCTTGTCACACTGTTTCCCTACCTTGAGGTCATCAGAGATGATAACCCCAATATCCCTTTCCTGCTTGGTGCATGCTATATCCTAAGCCCCCAACTGATACATTGTGCCAGGGTTTTTGTGCCCCATATGCATTATCTTGCACTTCTTTGCATTGAATTTTAACTGCCAAACCCCCAACCATTCTTCAAGTTTCTGCAGGTCCCTTCTCATTCTGTCTACACCCTCTGGTGTGCCTCCTCTGTTATAGAGCTTTGTGTCATCAGTGAACAGTGAAACTCTGCCTTCTAGGTCCTGCGCAATGTCACTGATGAAGATGTTGAATAGGACTGGTCCCAGCACTGATCCCTGTGGTACACCACTGGTCACTCTTCCCTCTGTGGAGTTATAGCCATTTACCACCACCCTCTGTGTCCTGCTGCCCTGCCAGTTACCAACCTCCCACACTACTGTCCTGCCCACACCCATATTCCCCAGTTTGTGTAATAGTCTTCAGTGTGGCACAGTGTCAAAGGCCTTGCTGAAGTCCAGATAGGCCATGTCCACTGCCCTCCCCTGATCCACCTCCCTAGTCACCCAGTCAAAAAATTCAATGAGGTTGGTCTGACATGACCTCCCCCTGGTGAAACCATGCTGCCTTGGGTTCTGTAGTCCATTGACAACCAGATGTTCCACCAATCTCTCCTTCAGTAGTGCTTCCATGATCTTCCTCACTACTGAGGCGAGGCTGACTGGACTGTAGTTCCCTGCTTCCTCTTTGTTCCCACTTTTGTATAAGGGGACTACATCTGCTGTCCTCCAGTCTTTGGGTACCTCCACTGTTTCCAGTGATCGGCTAAACAGGATAGCTAGAGGTTCAGCCATCACCTTTCTTAGTTTTTTAAGGACCCTGGGGTGCACCCCATCTTGCCCCATTGATTTATCAACTCTTATTTACTTCCAGTTCCTTCAGGACCCTTTCTCATGTAAAGGGAATTGTGCCCATTTCTGCACCATTCTCACCCCTTGAACTCCCTTCAGACCCATTACCCTCCTCTTCCTTAGTAAAGACTGAGCAGAAATACCTGTTCAATATGTCAGCTTTACTGTTGTCATCCTCCATGCGGCCCCCATCCTCCTCCTTCAGTCTCACTATCCCTCCCTTTGCCTTTCTTTTTTCACTTATGTACCTGTAAAAGGTTTTGTCCCTCTACCCTGATTTTACAATGTGTTCTTCTGTCTGAGCTTTGCTTCCCTTACTGATCTCCCTGCCTCCTCTGCTTCTCCTGGTACTTCTTCCTATCCCTTCTGCCTGTGTCTTTTGTATTGCCTGAATGCAATCTTTTTGGCTTTCACTTTCTTTGCTACCTCTTTGGAAAACCATAATGGTCTCCTCTTCCTTTCTCTTGCTAACCTGTAATACATAATTCTGTTGCTCTTGTGATCCCATTTTAAATACTGCCCACTGTTCCTCAACCCTGATTCCTGCCCCATTCCCTTAATGCCTCTTTCAATTATCTCCCCATTTTCCAAAGTCTGCCCCCTAAAATCCAGGATACGTGTTTTGTGTGGTTTGGTTCTGCTCTTTCTGTGATTTCAAACCACAATGACTGGTGGTCACTGTTCCCCAGGTGCTCCCCCACTGTTACCCCATCACACTGTCCCTGTTTGTGAGCATAAGGTCCAGTATTGCCTTCTGCCGAGTTGGTACCATGACCAGTTGCTTGAGGAAAGGACCCTGAAGGGAGTCCAGGATAAATCTTCTCCTAGTTGATGCTGCTGCTGGGATGCTCCAGTCCAAGTCTGGAATATTGAAGTCTCCAACCAGTACTACCTCACCCTTGTCTGCCATCCTTTGGATGGCTAGCATCAGCTCCCTATCTGTTTCTTCCTCCTGGGCTGGTGGTCTATAGATCACACCTGTGCAGATGACTGGCCCCATTTTCCTTTCCATCTTAACCCACAGTATTTCTCCCCCATTTTGTTCCTCCTGGATCTCTGTGGCCCTTATGTCATTTTTCACATACAGTGCCACTCCTCCTCCCTTCCTACCTGCTCTGTCTCTTCTGAATATGTTGTAGCCAGGTATGGCCATCTCCCAGTCGGGGTTATCATTACACCAGGTTTCAGTGATGGCCACAATGTCCAGGTATGACTGCACCATGACAGCCTCCAGATCTTCCATCTTGTTGCTAAGGCTCCTGGCATTGGCACACATGGCTTTCCATGATTTGACCTCCCTAGACTGTTTCGCTGTTCTACTCCCACCCCTTCCTTGGTTGTCCTTTATCCCTAGTTTTCATTGCTGTCTGCCCTTCTGCCATTGACCAGAAGGTGAACTACATTCACCCTTCTCTAGTCCTTTGGTACCACACCTGTTTCCAGTGAACTGTTGAACAGGGCTGTCAGTATTGCTGCCAGCAACTCCATGAGTTCTCTTAAAACTCCAGGATGGATCCCATCCCACCCCATTGCCTTGTCCACTTTCAGATTAGTGAGTTCCTTTAGACTGTCTCCTTCTCAAATGGACTGGTGTCTGCCTCCCTCCAAGTGGTGCTTCTGTTGTCCTCTTCAACATCTTCATTAGTGACCTTGCAGATGGACTAGAGGGTAAGGCTTGTCTGTTTGCAGATGACACCAAGATCTGCAACAGAGTAGATGATCCAGATGGGGTGGGCAGAATGAGAAGAGATCTGGATAAACTAGCAGAATGGTCAGAAGAGTGGCAACTGGGATTTAACGCAAAGAAGTGCAAAATCATGCACATAGGGAAGAGAAACCCTGAAGCCACCTATAGGCTGGGAGGAGTTGCTAGCAGTCACAAAGGAAGAAAGAGACTTGGGCATCATCATCACTGATGACCTAAAATCATCAAGCAGACCTCTAAAGCAGTAGGTAAGAGGCTAGGGGGTGTTAGGTGTATTAGTAGGGGTATCACAAGTCGTAAGAGGAGGTAATAATCCCTCTGTACAAGACACTGGTTAGGCCCCATCTGAGTACTGTTCGTCATTGAGGCCACACCTTCACAAGGACATTAACCAAATTGAGGCAGTCCAGAAGGGCAACCAAATGGTAGGGACTGCATCAGAAGACATGAGGACAGATTAGGGCTCAATATGTATACCCTTGAGCAAAGGAGGGAGAGAGGTGATATGATCGAGGCATTCAAACACCTTAAGGGCATAAACAAGGTGAAAGAGTCTAACATGTTTAAATATAAGAAAAATAGCAGGACAAGAGGACACAGCATGAGATTAGAGGAGGCCGATTAAGGGAATGTGAGGAAATTCTTTTCACAGAAAGGGTGGTGGATGCATGGAATGGCTTACCACAAGAAGTGGTGGCTATGAATACAGTGCAGGGCTTCAAACAGGCATGGGATAGGCATAAGGAGCAATACAAATGACTATGAATAGATAGGCCACTGACAGAGCAAAGGCCAATGGCACATTTATAAGGTAGAAAAAGAAATGGGCAGACTGGATGGGCCTTGCGGTCCTTATCTGCCATCAACTTCTATGTTTCTATGTTTCTAATGTTAGTCCCTCCCCTTCCTCTTCTTCTGTGAATATTGAAGAAAAATATTTGTTCAGGATTCCTGCTTTTTCTTGATCCCCCTCTGCACACTTCCCTCCTTCCCTGTTTAGTCGCACAATCCCACCCTTAGTCTTTTTTCTTTCACTAACGTACTTAAAAATGTAATCTCTCCAGTTTTGAACTAAATGAAAATCAGCAAAATATCTTGCTTAAATGACTCTTCTGTGCTTCTGTGAACATCTTCCAAGTTTTTGTTAATGTCCTAAAATGTTTCTACAAAATACATTTCAGACACTTCTTTTTTATAAACAACATAAGGGTAGGTCCAGTTTAAAGGGTGCACATTCTGTAAACAGAGATGTGGCAGCACTTGTGGAGTCACTTAATGAACCAGGCAACCCACTCAGAATTGACAGATACACTAAATATTGATATCTCTAAGACATCAACAGAGGAGCTGACATGCATGCTGGAACATGCAGGAGAAAGGGATGTTATAGCCTCTTACAAATCTCCAGGACCCAAGAAGGATTTTAAACAATAATATACCATTTGGTCAATGGCAGAAAACAATTCTGCTATACTGAATTATCAGAGGAAGGTCATGAAGAAGGTCAACCAATTGCCTGATTCAGGATGGGGTCACAGGACAGGCAGTCTGTCCCCATGTGAAACAGTATTATTAAAAGACTAAAAAGTGAACAGAAATATCGTAATCAAACCCTTACATAAATGGGGCAACATTGCCATTATAAGCAGTGCTTACTACAGGGCAGAGGCCTTAAGACAGTTAAAGCTATTTATTTATTTATTTATTCCACATAAAACCCTTTAGGCAGGGTCTATTTGCAATGGGTTTAGAGTCATCAACAACCGAAAGCATCAGCAAGTACAGGGAATTGCATGTATACAGTGCAACACAATGCTTTACAACAGGGTTTTTAAAACTTTGTGTGCACTGACCCCCAGACTGAACGTCAGCAGTAGCAGGGACCCCCTACCTGCAATGGTGGACACAGAGTGTGGGGGAAGGTGGAGGTTATGTTTCTTACACAAATGGAGATGGGGGTATCGAGTCGGAATACAGAACTTCTGGCCAGAGACTAGATTTGAATCCCATATTCACTATATGACACTGAGGAAATGGAGGTGTGGTGGAGTTAGGAGTGGAAAGTTGTGAATAAAATATACAGATCTGAATCCAGTTTCATATTTAACATTTTTTCTGCTCACTTCAGGACCCCCTATGCCTTGTTCAGGAACCCCAAGGGGGACCTAGGGCCCCTGGTTGAAAAACCCTGCTTTATAACACTTACAAATTTTGCAACATGGTACAGCATGGTTACAGATTAGACAAAGAATGACAGTTGTATAGTTAGTGCTGCCACTGTCAGAATGACTGGGTAACAACATAAAATTTACAATAAGTACTGCCACAGACAAATCTGTGGGCATTGAGGAACCAACAATTCGATAAGATTGGCCTCAAAGAACATCAGCAAAATAGTCAGTGTAAGCAATGGCAAGACCCAGATAGGGAGATGGCGGAAAAGAGTTGGAATTTAAACTGGCTCAAAGGACAATCAGCTTTTAAAGAAGGGAGTAGATCAGTCCATAGTTTGGTGAATCTGTAGGAAAAGCTAAATTGGCCAAGTGAGGTTTTCTGATGGGAGAGTAGCAAGAAATGTTGTACCACTCCCCTAGTAAAATACGTTTGGTCAATGAAGCTGAACATGGTCTGGAGTCCAGGGGACAGTAAGTCATTAAGGACATTTCTTCCAGTGACTAGAGTATGATAGTACAGTCGAGAGTCAAGATTGAGGTAATTTAAACTGTTGTACAGGACACGAGTGAGTGTCACGCTTTAGGCCAAGTGCAAAAAGGCAGGCTCTGTTAAGGATAATCAAAACTCTAGACAGCTCACCATTATTTGCAGATCCATAGACAGTGATCCCATAGTCAGTGATGCTAGTGATGTAGCATCTAACCAGCAGTCTTTTGATTTCAGATCTGAAAATGACATTGATATTGCTATAAAATATTATCTGAAAACCCCACTGTACTAGTCAAGAAAAATTTAGACAGATTTATTCATCATAAACAAAAGAAAGTCGGCACCACCCATTAGCATTACAGCAGTTTAATGACAAAAGTTTGCAACCCATAAAGATTGATGCAAAAATCCAATTTAAATGTCCCCGGCAAAGTTCAGGGAGAGCAGAGGGATATAACACAGTGTCACATGGCCCTGACCAGTTTATGGATCAGTTCCTCCTCTCGTAAGCAGCCTGTTAATGTTTGCCTCAATTCAGAGGAAGAAGCAAAATATTTACATGTTGATAATCTAGGCCAATTATGTGTTGATAATCTAGGCGTTCAGGACATCCTTAACATCTGGGATAAGCTCCATCACTGAAAGTCCATCAACGTTTGTATATTTCTTTCTGAAACAAATAGTAGTATAGTTTTCCTCTTATGAGAGGTACTGTATACAACTGACATCCTGGAAGGACTAAATTATGTTTCTTTGCAAGGAGGATTTTTGTGTGATTGTCAATGGACCTATGTTCATGTAAACCTAAATACAACATGGGCCAGGTTTGCTTGCTAGCTGTAAGATGCTGAAGAAGTGTAAAACAGATTTGGCTATACCCAATGGTTTTGTATTGAAACATTCTGTCTGATTTTGAATCAAAATTACTTTATGATTGGCTCTGGGTTTTATTTAAAACATCAGGTTTTGACTAGGGGGCCAGTATGGTACCCTCATTGCCAACTGGTTTATTGGCTGGTAGGAAGAGAGTGCTATATAGGACCCCATAATCCTACCCTTCTTTTCCAACATTATATTTTGAGAATGATACTCTACATGAATGTTTGTCTATGTATCTGGAAAAGTAAAATTGAAAATGTTAAGAAATCTTTACAGTATTTAAACATTAACAGTGTCAATCTCAGTTTCACAAGTACTATAAGTCCCAACCAGGTACACTTTCTTGACCTTTTGGTTTCAGTCACCACTGAAAAAAATGTGTGAACAGAGGGCAGTTTTAAACACATGGCTTGAAATAAGATGCTTTGGGCTACAAGTGCTCACCCCAGTAGTCCTGAGTGTAGTATCCCTTATAGTAACTTTCTCTGCAAAGAACTGATCTGACTTTGTTATTTCTAAGGAACTGGCTAATAACTTAAAAGTCAGATTTTTGGAGAGAGGAAACACTGAGCAGGATGTTAATTTATCCCTTGGAAAAAGCAATGACACTCAAAAGGGAGGACCTGCTGTAACCCAAAAAGAATAGCAACCTGCTGTTCAAATAAAACCTTATTTTTGTCACTAAGTTTACTATCCCAACAAGCATGGAACATTATAAAGAACAACTGGGATAGACTTCCCAGTGATGATGGTCCCCCTGCTACCTGACCCCTGATTGCACATTCATATCTGCCCATAGGTATACCTGGTAGCTATTTCTGCAGTACACATGTGCTCACTCCCTGTCATTTAGATGGCTGCCAGCTGAGGGAGTGATCAGAGTGTCTGTGCTGGTCACTATCTTAAACCTGCCTGTGGCTATGCACTATTCAGAAGGATGAGTGAGGAGTAAGCGTGATGGGAGCTGAGTGGTGTGCTGTGGTAGGCGTTAGAGGTGCATATAGATGTTTTGACAGTGATTTGGGAGGCACTGGACAATCAGGTATGCCGGGTACATAATGTGTAATCAGGAACTGCTGGGAGAGGGGATTACTGGACTACTAGGTCTACCTAAGGGCAGATATGAATGTGTAATGGGGATTTGGGGGAAGGGGTAAAAAAGGACTACCAGGTATGCCTAAGGGCAGATATGAATGTGTAATCAGGAAACTGGCAGGAGTGGGGATCACAGGAATACCAGGTAGGCATAAGGAAAGACTTAAAAGTATGATTGGGGATTGAGCAGGGGAAGTGGGTGTTGCCAGGAGTGGGGGTTGGACACCACTCTTTGGGATGTTAAGAGCATGGATCTGTAAGTGTTATTAAGTACTGCATTGGCAGCCCATGAAAAATTACAGAATCCTCTGAATATACTGTGCCACTGCATCCCTTAAGCAAGAGGGCACCCTCATTTACAGGGATACAGTGGTTTATTCTATGAGTCCACATTATTAAATGTGTGCAGCAAAAGTGGTCCTTTGAATATGGCCTCCATCCTGTTTGGACATGCTAAGTATGGTTAATACGGCTTTATGTCAGTTGGTGCTGCATTAACATTCTGAATATGTGGCTTTATAATGAATTCAGAAACTGGAGGTGGAGCAGGAGTTTATTTTCAAATATTGATTATGCTGATTTGCTGGTTATCATCATTAAATACCATGTGATTTAATTGCATAACGAATGGAGAGCTACATGCATGCCTCCCCCATGAAGTGCTTGGTGCTCAAAGTGCTGGAAATAGGTTGGTGCTCTCCCCATGCAGCACATAACACGTGTGTATAAAGACATATGTCCCACAGATGCACAAAACATGGCCATGCAGCATGCATGTGCCACATCGCAAGTGGAGCTGCACCACAACAGTGCTATGCACAGGTGGAGGGGTATGGCAATGTAACAGTTTGTGCGCCACCCACACATGCACATGCACTATAGGAAATACATCAGTCTGGCACATGGCATGGGGCACACAGCTCTACACCATGTGGAGGGATGCCATAAGTCACCTTCACATCATGTCTGCAGGATGCACCACACAGATTGTAGATGCCATGGGTGCAGGTTGTTCATGAACAACACTGTGATGTACCCGCTATGCACCAGAGGTCTATACCACCCATGCAACAGTCATGCCATTGCCCACCACTGCCTGGCACAGTCACATGTGGTCAAACAACTGAATAGTACAAGGAGGTTTTGGCAATGCCATCACCCATCACATGGCCTCCCTGCTCCCACCAGTGAACAGAGACCCCATATATGGCCACAGCCCCCCACAAAGCCCACATTACCACAATGTGAACCATACACTTCAAGACCAGGAGTTGCAGGGGGAGTGGCTATCCATGGGGACAGTGTTGTCTTCATCCTCATCCACCTGTGTCTCTTCCACTGTCCCCATCTGTGTGGCCTTCTGTAGTGTCTCTGTGTCCACCATAGCCATAGATTCCTGTGGTGTACCTGGGGTTGAGAGAAGGGGCATAGGTTACATGCAACAGGACTGCAGTGGGCATTACATGGTGTGGTACCAGCAACCTAGAGAACACCTACCTGTACTGTCCTCCAGTATCCAGTCACCTGTGTGGGACATGTGGTGTGCGGGGCTCCACAGAGGTTGCTGTCCTCATGTCAAGGATGCGCCCAATAACAGGGTCTGTAGGGTGCAACACATGAGGGTTTGCTGTTAAGTGGCATCCAGGACATGCTTGCCCCTGTACCAGCATAGTACTACATACCTGGTACTGTGCCCATGCTCTCCATCTCCCCATGCAGGACCACCTCAATGAGGGTGTCTGCCACCATCCTCTCTACAGGGATTAGGCAGAGTCCCTGAGTGGGCTGACTGCCACCTGTCCCTAGCTGTGCCTGATTGCTGGCTGCCAGCTTATGTTTGACAGCCAAAAAAAGGTCATGCCATGTATACTTGATGGCCAATATTGTCTGTGCCTCAGATGCAGCTGTGTTCACAGTAGCCTGTATATCTAGCAACAGGGGAACTTTTGTCTCAGCTGGCATCATAAGGGACCCATTAGATGGTGGTGTAGTGGGCATAGATTTAGAACATCATCATCACCATCTGGCTGCCAGTGAAGTATGTGCACTGTGACCATCCACCACCATGGCTCTGGATATGTCCACAGCCCTGTCCGCCACTGTGTCCAGCACCATTTTTTCCTGGTGGTAGTTCACACATAGCATTCCTATCCTCTGCCATTGCCTGCTCCCCCTCTTCCATATCAGTATTCACTTCTGCAGTTCTGTGCAGGGCAGTACAGTTACCCATATATGGTGGAGTCAAAAGGCAGGGCCGTGTATGTCAGGACAGCCTGATTTGCATTCCATGCAAGGCCTATGCATGTTCATAGGACATCACCCTCATCAACAAATCCCTTTGTGTCTGTTTGTTCATAATGTGTTGCTGGGATGGTATGTGCACCGCGTAGCTATGTGGGTGTGTCATTTCTCATATGAGCACATTTCCCACTCCATACTGCATAGGCCCCAATTTTTGTCCTGCAAGGTTGTTAGTTTGTGCTGGTATATGTCAGTCCCTGCAGTGCACCCCTTTGTGTGTCGGTCCAGTGGACAATTGTGGCTGTCATCTTATCTCAGATACTCCAGTAAATGCTATTAATTATGATTTTTTGGGGCATGGCATGATTTCATATTCACTAATTCACCAGCACATGAACCTGGTTTAATATCAGTTGGTATGCATCTGTATCTACCTTACCAATAGGATGAGGCTGAAACAGGAAATAATTCCTAGCCCTCCTTCCTTAGACAACAAAAACGAATTCTATAAATGAATACATTAATAAATATTTATAAATATGTCCAACAGTGATCTAAAATAAAAAAAAAATATTGTTAATATTAAATCCCATGTTTGTTAAAATATGTCTATGTGATCCAAAAAAATAGTAATATTCTTATTAAATTACATTTCCAGTTGTGCTTACCTTACTTCATACTTACAGTATGTCTGCTAGCAGCACTAGTCTTCTATTGGTGAATGGTTAGTTTTTACCTTAGCGTGCGACAGTGGCTGACAGCCAGTGGCACTGGCAGCCAGACATCCAAATCATGCAGCAGATTAAAATGTCTAAACTTTCTTTTGGTTGCAATACCCTGATATTTAGTTGATTTACATACTTGCTACATATCTGTGGAAATTCCAATCTGTTCTTCAGTCAGTTTCTTATGGTGTCCTACAAGGCTCAATAAGGGTACCACTTTTGAGTTGTGTATAAATTATTTGCCAGATATCTGAATTTCCTCACACATTTTGCTTCATGAGGATTACATATGATTACAGTATGTATGAGACATATAGAATAGTAGATGGATGACTATCCACAACAAGGCTGTGCTTCGCTCTCGCGGTCTCTATGACATCATCAACTCCCGAGATGGAAACACAGACTTAGTTGTGGATAGTCAACTATCCATTGTTTTTTATAGTATATGGTTCCCCCAAAATGGACACAAGGTTCATACCTTGCGTTGACACTCCTGCACTGGTCCTGTCCCCTAAGATACCAGTCCTCCTCACTGCAGTTACACTCTTTTTCAGTCACGTCCCCGAATATACTGGTATTAATCACTGTGGTCTCGCTCTGCTTTTGCCATAACTCAGCCAGAGATTTAAAAAAAAAACTGCAAATTGAGAGTTTGGACACATGGAGCCGGTTATGGCAGTCCGTGTCCAAACTGTCTGCTCGCCCAACTGCTCGCTAAGTGAATCCGCCATTTTAGAATGTATTTTTTTAATCACGGACTGTTTCCACCAATCAGGTAGGAGCTCAAGGGGCAAAAGTTATTGTACTATCGATGTGACATCAGAATGATAGTACAACAACTTTTTTGACCTTTGAACTGTCCTACAACAGGATTTGGAAACCATCATTTTCCATCCACAATAAACCCTAACCATATACTATATACAGTACTGCTCATGTTTAAAGGCAAATATATAATTTGATTTAAATAAATTTTGTTGTTGGTTTCAAGAAAACAGATGTCTTGTAATGAATAAAAAATGCATCTGTTCCATTGTTCTTTCCTATGTTTAGTAGTATACTGAGATGTTGTTTGCTTGGATGTGGAAAGGACCATAGCCAGGATGACTCATCACTTTGGTTCATTCCAAAAGAGGTGGGAAGCACTGCTAACCTTGATTGAAATCACTAAAGATGGCTAGGTGTTTGTGTTGAGATATGTGTGCAATTGTTTTTTCTGTTTTTTTGCAAGGCATCTTTTAACACTTGCACCTAATATCTTTTAGTTCTACTGTTGGGATATACTCCCTCATTTGCAGTGTCTTTTGCCTGGGCTTTTTCTTGGTTTGAGGCTATGTAGATGCAGCTCGGGGATAGGTTTGTTTGTCTATTGTGCTACTATTATTGGTTTTTGGTATGATGAGTTTTTGTTCTCAATGTCTGTTGTTGATTTTGTTGATAACTTCTTAATAAAGTATATTTTACTGCAAAAAATATATCTATTCCTTTTATCTTATAAAAGAACCTACTATATACTATGTATATGTGCATGAAGCCTACTTAGAATGCCCCTGTTCCATGTTGTGCCAAATCCCATCTAACACACTTTTTTCTTTCTCTCTTCTGTTCATTTGGGTTCCACATATGTGCACATCACATCCTTATGTATGAAAATGTAGTTGTCTGTGCAGCATCAGGTTGTGCATTACAGAAAGAACGGGGTGCTTCTGTAAGTTGTAGATTTCCAGTTGCCTTGGTGGCACAGCTGATTTCACAACTGGCTTGGTGTTGTGGGTGGCCTGGTTTCAAATCCATGCTGATGCACTTGTTTCTTTCTCTCTTCTGTTTGTTTGGGTTCCATTACCATATACTGTATATTCACACCATGCCCTTGTGCATGAAAATTTAGTTATCTGTGCAGCACCAGGTTGTACATTAGAGATAGAGAGGGGTGCTTCTAGGAGTCCAAGGTTTCCAGTTGCCTTGGTGCTGCAGCTGGTAGTGCAACCAGAACAGTATTTTGGGTGGCCTGGGTTTAGTCCCATATAAGGCACTTATTTATTTCTCTCCTCCATTTCTTTGGGTTCCATATATGTGCACACTATACTCTTATGTATGAAAATGTAGTTACATGTGTAATAGCATGTTGTACATTAGAGAAGGAATGGGGGTGCTACCGGGAGTCCTTGGATTCCAGTTGCCTTGGTGCCACTGCTTGTAGCTCACCTGAAATGGTATTCCAGGTAACCTGGGTTCAAATCCCAGCTAAGGCATTTATTTATTTCTCTCTTCTGTTTGTGTGGGTTCTGTATATGTGCACCACCGCACATGTTTGTATGAAAATGTAGTTCTGTTGATAGTGTAACTATATTATGAGTATATCAATATAGTAACATAGAGGATAATGGATGGTCTTCAGGTAATAACCACACTATAATCACTTTAAGAGGTTGTCATAACATTGTAAACCTTATGAGCGAAGCTCAAGAGGTTTACTGTTGTCATGGCAACCTCAAGAAGTGATTGCAGCGTGTTTGTTACCCGAAGACCATCCATTAGCTTTTATAGAGTATGGGTACCAGTTTGTGTTGAATTCACAGAAACATAGAAACAGAATTTGACGGCAGATAAGGATCATTTGGTCCACCCAGTTTGCCCATTTCCCTACCTGATGAATAAGCTGCAGATTCTAGTTAATCAACAGGTTACTTCCTCCTGCCCACCACTAGAATTGCCTTATGCCTGTCCCATGCATTCTTGAATTCTCCCACTGTTCCTGACTCCACAACCTCCTCAGGAAGACTGTTCCATGCATCCACAACTCTCTCTGTGAAAAAATACTTTCTAACATTACCTCCGAGCCATCCCCCCTCTATCTTCAAATTGTGCCTTCTTGTTCTTGCACATCTCTTTTTCTGAAAGATATTACCCTCTTGTACCTTGTTAATTTCCTTGAGATACTTGAAAGTTTCTATCATGTCCCCCCTCTCCCTCCTTTCTTCAAGGGTATACATATTAAGCTGCTTTAATCTCTCCTCGTATGTCTTCTGGTGCAGACCTTGCACCATTTTGGTTGCCTTCCTCTGAACAGCCTCCACTCTGTCTATGTCTTTGCAGAGATGGGGTCTCCAGAATTGCACTCAGTACACCAGATGGGGTCTCACTAACTGTCTGTAGAGAGGGATAACAACTTCCTGTTTTCTACTTTTGATGCCTCTCCCTATGCATCCCAGTATCCCCCCAGCCCTCCTTACTGCCTTCTCACATTGCTTGCCCACCTTTAGGTCATCTGATAGAATTACTCCTAGGTCTCTTTCGATTTTTGTTGTTGTTATTAACTCACCCCCATTGTGTACTCTTCCCCTGGGTTTTTCTTTCCCAGATGCATTACCTTGCACTTCTTTGCATTGAATCTGAGCTGCCACGTATTTGACCATTCCTCCAACCTTGCCAAGTCCCTTTTCATTCTTTCCATCCCACCTTGTTTATCAACCCTGTTGCAGATCTTTGTGTCATCTGCAAAGAGGCATACCTTTCCTTCCAGATGCTCTCCAATGTCACTTATAAAGATATTAAACAGGACCGGTCCCAGTACCAAACCCTGCGGTACCCCGCTAGTTACCCTCCTTTCTTCACTGTGGACTCTGTTTACTATTACCCTTTGCGTCCTGTTGTCCAGCCAGTTTTTAACCAGGCTACCACCTTGGGACCCACTTCAAGGCTGGCTAACTTGTATACTAATCTTTTGTGAGGGACTGTGTCGAATGCCTTGCTAAAATCTAGGTAGGTCATATCCACAGCCCCTCCCTGGTCTACTACTTTGGTCACCCAGTCAAAGAAATCTATTAGATTCATCTGACATGATCTTCCTGCTGTGAAAGGATGCTGCCTTGGGTCCTGTGCCCCACTGGCCTCTAGGTACTCAACAGTTCTTTCCTTCAGAAGTGATTCCATCATTTTCCCTATCACTGAAGTCAATCTAACTGGTCTGTAGTTTCCTGCCTCTGCCCTGCTCCCACTTTTGTGAAGTGGAATCACATTTGCCCTCCTACAGTCCTCAGGTACCACTCCATCCTCCCATGATTTGTTAAAGAGAGTAGTCAGTGGTGTTACTAGTTCTACCCTTAGTTCTTTTAGTATCCTTGGGTGAATCCCATCAGGCCCCATTGCTTTGTCCAACCTCAGTTTCAAGAGTTCTTTCAAAACCCTTTCTTCTGTGAATGGACTGGTATCGACCCCCCTATTCAGAGTTTCTCCCTTGTTTGGTTTAGGCACCTCCCCCTCCTCATCTGTTGTGAATACTGAGCAGAAATATTCATTCAGTATCCTGCTTTTACTGTCACCCTCTGCCCACATTCCTCCCTTTATTAAGTCTCTGTATCCCTCCTTGGTCTTTCTTCGCTCCCTAATGTACCTATAAAAGGTTTTATCCCCCTTCTTAACAGAGTTGGCTATCTTTTCCTCAGTTTGTGCCTTTGCTATTCTTACTGCCTTGCCTGCCTCCTTCTGCTTTAACTGATAAAGTTCTCTGTCCTGCTCCTTCTGTGTTTCCTTATATTTCCTGAATGCTATCCTTTTCTCCTTAACTGTCCCTGTCACCTCTTTTGAGAACCATAGTGGTTTTTTCCTTCATTTTGTTTTATTGATTTGCTTCACACAAAGGTTTGTTGCCTCTGCGATGGCTGTTTTGATTATTCCCCATTGTTCCACCACCCCTCCTTCTTGCCCATTTGCTAGTGCTTTTCTAAGGCACTCTCTCATTTTCCCAAAGTCAGCCTTCCTAAAGTCCAATACTCTTGTTTTTGTATGGCTTGACTCTATGGCTGTGTTCATTGTGAACCACACTCTTTGGTGGTCACTTGTTCCCAGATGGCTACCCACTTCTAAATCTGAGATCCTTTCTCCTTCCCCATTTGAGAGTACCAGGCCTAAGATTGCTCCCTCCCAAGTGGGTTCCAACACTAGCTGTCGAGGCATGCCCCTGTAGGGCATCAAGAATGACCCTGCTCTTGGATGTGCCTGCAGCAAAGTTACTCCAGTTAACATCTGGCATATTCATATTCTGGCATGGTCCCCCATCAACAATATCTCCCCTTTTTCTGCCATTTTAAGGATGCCTTCTATCAGTTCCTTGTCCATTTCCTCCCCTGAGATGGGGGTCTGTACACAACCCCCATGCGGATTGTGGTGCCATTTCCTGTCTCCAGGGTGACCCATAGTGACTCATCAACTTCCTGTTTACTCATTAGTTCTGTTGCTTTAATCCCTTCCCTTATATAGAGAGCTACTCCTCCTCCTCTTTTACCCACCCTGTCCCTCCTGTAGACTGTATATCCTGGTATGTTGACTTCCCACTCATGGTTCTCTGTGTACTATGTTTCAGTGACTGCCACAATATCCAGGCATCCCTCTTCCATCAATTATCTAATGTTACACAAAGTAAATGTTCCATTTTGTTATACCATTGTTATGATATAGTGAAGAGGGTATAACAACAATCTGATGTCATTGTGATGGTATAACAACATTCTAAAGTGAATTAGGAAATAATAATCCTCTCCTATACGTTATAGAATAGTTACAGTATACTGATATAATAGAACTACTACTTTCAGTTAATGTAGTCAAACTGCATTCTTAGTGTAGGAAGCTGATTTAGTCAAATTAATTTCCAGTACATGAATGCATTTAAAGAGCATTGATGTAATGTATCCATGCTGACCTGACTCTGAGCATTCATTTAAAAAATAATACATTTCCAAGTTAAGTATAAGTTTTGCTCTGAATTGCTACTGAAAATGAGCCATTTTTTAAAGGGGTAAAATTCCAAATCCCTGAAAACAAATTATTTCTTTATTTTATTTATTTGTTTAAAAACTGGTGACTGGGAGAGGCACAATAAATCAAGCCTTATTTCCAAGTGCAAGCAAGAGGAAACATACAGGAGGTAAAATACAGACTGCAGAAAATAGTGCAGGCCATGAAATGGTGCAGTTAGGTATGATATAGTACAGGCAAACAGTACAAGACTGTTAAATTGGGTTTGTCTCAGGCAGATCCTGCCAGACAAACCTGATTGAGTAATGTGACAGGGTGACCAGGGAACTAGACAAGGGCCATGCAGAGGATGTCCTGTAGTTAGAATTCAGTAAGGATTTCGATTTTGTGCCACATGGGAGGCTGGGGGGAAGCTGGAATATGTAAGGGTGGGTACTATGATGGTCAAATTGATCACTAACTGGCTGAAGGGCAGGCAGCAAAGGCTGGTGGTTGAGTTGAAACTCTCATGACCAAGAGCAGTAACAAGTGGGGTGGCACAGGGATTGGTATTGGGACCAGTGCTGTTTGAAATATTCATAGCAGATATCTCACACTGGACCCAGAGTAAGATCAGTCTGTTTGCAGATGATACCAAGATGGGAGCTGTGGTGGATGATATTGGGGGGTAGAGGGGACTCCAGGAAGACCTGATTAAACTACAGGAGAGGTCAGAAACATGGCAGATGGGGTTCAATGCCAAGAAGTGCAAAGTGCTGCACTTCGGAGCTAAGAACCAGAGGAGGAACTATCAGCTGGGAGGGGTACAGTAGGGGAGCACAGAGGAGGAAAAGGACATGGGGGTGATTAAAATTGGGAATATGAACAACCTGACTCCATGCAGGAAGGCAGCAGTGAAGGCCAGCAAGATGCTGGGTTGTATAGCGAGGGGAATCTCCTCTAGAAGTAGTGAGGTGATCCTTCCCCTGTACAGGTCACTGGTCAGGCCACACCTCGAATACTGCATGCAGTACTGGTGCCCATTCCTGAAAAAGGACATCAAACTGTTGGAGGGGTCCAGAGATTGTAGGGGAAATCCTACAAGGAAAGGCTGAACATGCATAACATGTATTTCCTGGAGGAAAGAAGGGATAAGGGAGATATGATCAAAACCTTTAAGTACCTGAAGGGAATAAACAAGACTAATACGGGAGATATATTCTGGATCAGAAGAGGGAGGGATACAAAAGGGCATCAACTGAGGTTGGAGGGGGAAAAATTCAGGAGGGAAATCAGGGCATATTTTTTTCACTGAATGGATGGTAGGCAAGTGGAACACTCTACCTGATGAGGTGGTTTCCTGTAGGACAGTGTGCTGTTTCAAGAGAGGATGGGACAGAGTGAGGGAGGGGGATGATTGTGAGGGGGAGGAAAGGGTGGGTCAGCTGCAAGTTGAGGGGCTAGTTGCACAATCGAGCAGACTCGATAGACCATGAGGCCTGTTTCTGCTAGCATTTTGGTATGTTCATAAATCAATATACTGTATATGTAGTACTATGTATGCTGAGTGAAATGAATGGAACACAGGCAATAGATATGAAAGAGTTGCTAAAATAAACTTAGGTAATAAATGACTGAATGAATGAATTAATAAATTAATAATTAAAATGCATACATACATACATACATAAATACTGTAGTACAAGTGGGGAGACATCTTGACATTTAGCAACACATTTTTTTCAATAATATTACAAGTAGTACCATATTCAAGCAAACCAACTGATGACATGCAAAAAGGGAAATTTGTACTAAGATTTGTTGTTTTTGTACGTAGTACGGCAGGCTTCCATTTTTCTCTAGTAGCATCACTGAATAATGAATGCTTAGTCACAACGATTTCTCTTACCGCTTTGCCTGTGCCAGCCAGGCACTGTATTACCATTTCTAATAGGTTCTGAGTATATGGCAGAGGATAAAAGCACAATGTAATTTCCCTAACGCAAACTGTAATGCAGAGGAACCCAGATGATATTATTGTTTGCTTAGTCAGCTTGTTTATTAAAAACCTTTTTTGTTAAAGTGCATAAAAAGAGCTTAACCTTCAAAATACGTAATACTTTGGACTAGGGGTGAAGTGTTCTGAATTTCTGCCAGTTGAACAATTTTTTCACAAATATGGCATCATTTTCCATGACTTTCAGTAAAGTTAAGTGGTCAGCAAAAACGACAGCACATTTTAATTAGAATAATTAAATATCCATTACCTGCCATAAAAATTCAGCTGAGCTACTATCAGGCCATATACTCACCCTGTCATTTATTGTATCTTACTATGTCTAGCTAAGTGTTTTTATCATTTTAGATAGAAGATTTTCAAGTACATAATGCTACTATGCATTTGGTGCTATCAACAAACAAATGTGCATATCTGAAAAATAAACCCACCTTAGAACAATGTAAGTGTTCTGGAGAGTGAGGATGCTCTCTTGGGTAGAAAAATCATATGATTACCATGGTAACATCAATTACTGAAGACACTGTTCAGTGTAGGCATGAGGTTCTGTTTGTTTGAGTATAAGTAGGGTACAACATATTTTAACTTATATTGTACTACCCTCTAACCAGTTACATGGTCAGCTTTTTATGTGCTGTTGGATAAACAAATAATTGTTTTATAAAGGATCATATTTAAGATGTTGGGTCTGAATCACAAAGCTCCCCTGAATGGTGCAAGGGGCCTGCACCACAAAGAATGCTGCAAGGTGCAGCTTGCACAAAAGACGCACTGGGGGCAATTCACAAAAGCAGCCTACATCAAATGCAGGCTGCATGTGCCAAAGGAGGCTTGCACCAACCTTGTGTGACAAAATGGGCTGTGGAATGGCACTACATGACTTGGGGCAGACGCAGGCTGCCATATCTCCTAATTCGGGATTTACTAAACCCTCCCAGTGGGTGAATTTCTAAGCACTATTAGACCAGCCAGGGCTGGTCTAAAGGTACTTTGAAGTGTGTCCTCGGGGAGGATTTAGAGCCCTGCACCACCCATGAAGCCCTCCATGGGCTGGAGGGAACATGTGCAGCAGAACCCTTCCCTATCCCCAATCTGCCCCTAAAACATGTAACGTACCCTGGTGGTCTAGTGGACCCCCCTTCCTATGTACAATCTACCCATCTAATAAAACAGAACTGTCCCTGGTGGTCTAGTGGACTCCTCTCTCTATCCCGATCTGCCTGTATAATAAAACAGATCTGTCCCTGGTAGTCTAGTGGAACCCCCCCCCCACACCAGCAGGCAGTGCCCCAACACCCCGTTCCCCCTTCCCCTTCCATGAGTCAGCAACCTGCACATCCCTCCTCTCTCCATCACGGCCAGCCACCAACTGAGCTGTCAATGAATGCTTACTGTATACTGTAGGCACTCACTGATTGACAGCTCAGTGAGCTGTCAGTCAGTTAGCACCCACTGTGTACAGTATGTGCTCATTGACAGCTCAGTCAGCGGCTGGCTGTGGTGGAAAGCAGATGACTGTGCCAGCCTCTGGCTCATTAAAGGGATGGGGAGAAGCAGGGTGGTGGGGCACTGCCTGCCATAGTGGGGGGTCCACTAGACCACCAAGGAGAGTTATTTTTTATTAGATGAGCAGATCGGGGATATGGATGAGAGTCCACTAGATCATCGGGGACAGTTATGTTTTACTATACGGTCAGATTAGGGATAGGGAGGGTGGTCCACTAGACCACTAAGTTAGGTGATATGTTATAGGAGCAGATCAAGGATGAGGAGGGGGACCACTACCCACCAGGGAGGGGATGTATTGTGCTTGGTGTACTGTCACTGTCCATGGGGGAAGCTTCTGCATGACCATCCCACAGCTTGTGGCAAACATTACAGATGCACCATCTGTTTGGCACACAGTCACAGCTGCCACAAGCTGCAGGACTTTGCCACTGGGACCAAACCCAATGGCGAATTGGGCACTGGGTCCATCTGCAATCAGTGCAAGCTGCCATTGACGCAGCTTGTGCTGAACTTTGTGAATCAAACCCTAATGCAGCTTTATAGTTCAAATTAATATTAGGTTGTGTCAAGTAATCAAAACCCTTGTGTTTTGCTAATTGAGTACTATAAACTCTTTTCACTAATTATAAAGTTCTTTGATATGGTAGCACTGTAAATGAAAATGCTGGTTAGTTTGAAAAAATCAAATAAAACATGTCATTTTCTTTTCTGAAACCATGCATACAAATGTAAATCCTTTAAATTTGTGGTGGAGAGGAACTGCTGAGTACAGCAAGATGAATTTAAAACAAAGTACTGTTGTTTGTCTCTGATGAGCAGGATCATTTTTAATTTTCCAGTGATAAAGACTGCCAATTGCAGCATACTAGAACTCATAACTAAATTTCCTATTGATAAGTAGTCACTAGTCAGTTATATGGCAAATAGCAGACCTTCTTTGAAGTAAGCATTATAAATCTGATAATGTGTACTTATTGATATAAATTAAGCTATTGATCATCTGCATCTTTGTTCCAAGATGAACATTTACAGCAGCCAGTCGGCTGTCTGCAAAAATGTAATATCAATAAACTGAAAGCGAGGCTGTGGGGCTACTTCATCTTGCCGGTAATTCTTCATGTGAAGCATTGAGATTGGGACACACCACTACTATAAAACATGAGTAATGCACAGGCAGGAGTTATTTTTACCATCCATACTGCAAAATTTATATCCTGTTCACTACCAGACCAAGGGAGATTAATAAAAAAGTATAGATATGGGAGGTACTTGCTATGGATGTGAAACTGCATGCAAGACAAAGGTGAGAGCAACATACAGTACTCACTATATTTGTGTTTAACTCTGTCACTGAACATTTAATTCAATGTGTTCCTCCAGTCCCCAGTTGGTCAGGCAAGAGTTGTCTGGGGTCACAGTGTTCAGTTATTCTAAGGGGTCCCTTTGATGCTGCAGTGAAGGGTCGAGGGTCTGTATGACAAGGGATGCTGAGTGGTACATCAGCTTAGACTTACAATTTCAGCCTCTCTGTGACCTGTCCTCCCTCACTGGTTTAGCAGGGTAGCTGCATGTGGTAGGAAAGGATGAAATGCAGAAGGTCTTAGCTGTATGACAATTGCAGTCTCAGCATTTATTTATTCATTCATTTATTTGTAATTTTGCACATACGGATAGCCTCATTTAGGCTTGCACCTAGTTTAGAGGAGAGTCCTGGGGGATGTCACAACAGCAGGGCATAACAATCACAAGTGCAGCATTGAGTCAGCATTTAACACTTATAACAAATGGTTGCAAACCAAAACAAGTCAAGAAGCTATATGCAAAATACAGATATGCAAAATATACCTGGAGGTAGTAGGTGGCTTTTAGGGGACATTGCACAGGAGCAAGGACACAGGAGAGATGGGGGTGGGGGATAATTGCATGAAGTGGGTAGGCAGACAGATAAGAGGTGATCAGAAGCATGTGCATGGACCTTGAGCTGTTCCAGCATAGCTCTCTTGCAGTTCTGGAGATTCATTGCTTTTTTGAGGGCATCTGGTATATTGTTCCATATATCTGGAGCCTCAATAGAGAAACCCTTCTCACTTATGCTCCATGGAACAAAGAGAGTGCTCAAAATCTAAGATAAAAAAAATTAACGACAGCAATGTCTTACAATTTGCAAAAATATCACACCTTACCAAAGCCCATCGGCCAGCCATGAAGCACTGGAGTGCAATATTTTTGCAAGCTGTACAACATTGCTATTATTTATTTTTTTTGATCTATGATTCTGAGCTGTCTTTGAGCACTTTTTCATATGACTTCAAGCACCTTGTATATGGAGCACACATTCCATAAACTGCTTTAGAACTGCTTCTTAAAAATGAGAGATTGAAATATTAAAATAATATTAAATCACAAATACAATCTCCAGAGTGTGAGCCTTAAATATAGAAGTCTACAGAGAAGGGTGTTATGAAGCATAGCTTCTAGCTGTTTAGAATTTATTTTTCACACATACCCAGATGCTCACTTTTGTTGTTTCACTACAATGGAACTATATAGGGAGCACTATCGCTAGCAGAAATAGAGAGGGGGTGCCATCTCTATATACTGTAGATTGCTGGTAAGACCACACCTAGAATACTGTGTAAGTTCTGAAGCCTACATTTCTGAAAAGACATAGACAGAGTGGAGGTGGTCCAGAGGAGGGCAGCTAAAATGGTCAGGGTTCTGCATCATAACCCTAACAGGAGAGACTAAAGGAACTCAATATGTACACCCATGAAGAGACGAGGTGGGGGGATATGATAGAAACCATTAAATACTTCACATGGGTACATAAGGTAGAAGAGGAAAGTGTTTCTGGGGAAAAAAAGGTGCACAAGAACAGGGTACATTTTATAAAGATGGAGGGGGTTAAATGCAGGAGAGATGTGAGGAAATAATTCTTCACAGAAAGAGTGATGGATTCCTGGAACAGCCGACCAGCCAACGTGGTGGGAGCAAAAACAGTGGTGGGGTTCAAGAATGCATGGCTAGACATAAGGGAATCTTAGTGGAAATGAATGAGGGGAGGGTGACAGAGAAGATCAAGTAGTGTCTGCAATGATACTGTAGGTAGGGAAAAATGGACAGACTGGGTGGGCCAAGTTGTACTTATCTGTTGACAAATTCTATTTTTCTATGTTTATCATGATGATCACTAGGATATTATTCTAAACAGAATCACCAACCTTGTTAAAAGGGCAGTAGTAAGTACAGTTACAAGAATCCATGATCTAATAATGTTTGTCCTAATTCCCTTTTCAATGGATATCCACAATGGATTCTGGCAAATGTTATGCACTGCATTTCTGTCCACAGGGTGACAATGAGGGGATTACTCCCATTACAATGCACTCCTCTCAAAACAAACTCTTGTTATATTCTGAAACATTGAACAAATGTATGCAATATCTGATGTTAATGTTTTTTTATTGCTTTTTGATCTTCTTTTAATATGAGTGTTTGATTGTTTGAAGTGACACACATGTACTTGAAATTGTTGGCTGCCCCTCCTCCCCCACCAGGTGACATGAGAGTTAGTCAAGAAACCTAATGCTGTTATGTAATACATGTTAGAAATGTATTTTACTGTTTCCAAGATGCTTTAACCTGTTGCTTTCCACCAAGATAACCAGTAGGATTCTGAACAAGTATTGTGCCAAGGGGTGGAGGGACAGGATGGGAGTTTCTAGTTGTTTAGTTTTGCTTGTTCTACACGTTGGGGTATGGCTAGTGTTTGGGGGCCAGGACAGGGTGTTGGGAAATGGGGAGGGTGTTATTAGTGGAGGGTCAGTCAATTACTGACACATACATAGGTTCTGTTAAAGTGGATACTTCTGAAGCTTTTGAGAGTAGTACTGATGGTCTATTGGGGGCATCGAGTAAAGTTAGATATGACCCATGCTGGGATTATAGCTGATAAACTCAGGGAAAGATTATGGAATATCAATGTTCACAAGACACATGTCCAGAGGAAAAAGGTGCTGGGGCAAACATGGAGCATGTAAATGGATAGCATATGCCTTCAGGAGACCCATGTGACAGAGAAGGAAGGGGCCCACATGAGAAAAAAATTGGGAAGGGGAGGGGAATGGTTTGGATCTTATTTTACGACAAAGGGTAGAGGCATGGCCATCTGGTTTAGACCCAGAATCCCAGGTAACAGTAACTCAGGTGACTGATGGTGGGGAGGGATAAGCCTTACTTTTAGCTTATACTCAATTTTGGTCAACAAGTGGCCGTGGGCTCAGTGGATGGACTCAATCTTGAGAGCAAAGATTTTTTCCATAGACTATTCCTTCAGATGGCTGACTTTGAGGGCCCTTGGATTTTAAGCAGGGACTTCAGTTGTGTTAAGGATACAATGCTTGACTGCTCTTCCCAGTGCTCAGTATATTTCATAGAGCCAAAGCCTTGCTAACTCATATGAAAGAGCATACTTTGATTGACTTACAGAGGCACCTTCTTCCATCCGGATGAGAATATACATATTATTCTCACTCTGCTGCCTCCTATGCAAGGCTAGATCTATCTTAATCTCTCAGACTCTCCACCCACTTACACACTCAGTCCTGCATGATAATTTGTATGTCTTGTAATTTGTATGTCTTGTGCTGTACAGTGAAACTTGCATGTTTTATGTTTTACTACCTTTATATATTCAGGACCATCTTGTAAATAGGACCTTTGGGACCTAATGATGTGTTGTACCAACTTATCCTGTATAAAAATAAAGAGTTGTACTACTTACTAGTCTTAAAATAACAGACCGTGCCGCAGTTTTGGTGAATTTTCTAGACTGGAGTCCCCACTGTTAACAAAACCTGGAAACTTGACACCACTCTACTGAAAAAAATATGTCAAAGAGAAAATTGGAAATTACTTGCTTAACAATCAATGAGATGATAAATCTTACTCCACTAGATGGGAGACACTAAAGGCAGTCTTGTGCGGTGCTTTTATTTCCTATACTAGCCACAAAGAGAAACTTGATGACCAGCAAGCAATCGACCTCAAAAGTGAAATAGCTGCTACAGTACTAACAAGACAAAACAATAAAAAAAAAACAATGTATGGCACATGCAAGTCACTAAACAAGGCAGGGCAGGGTACAGAAAAAAAAAAAAAAAAAACACCACCATTTTTTTTCCTTCTTTATAATAAATACCCCCAAGTTCTTAGACTGTCACATGACCAACAAAGGCAAACACTCATGATACTGTGGCACTGAATGGAGACAACTAATGAGGGTCTTTATTCTGTGATTGACTCATGTACTAGCCAATTATGTGTGTCAGCCACCACAGGACATCCCCAGGAAACAGTGCATTGAGTGCATTTGTGGCTTTGCATTGAAAAGAGACAGGTGTGTGTGTGTGTGTGTGTGTGTGTGTGTGTATACCTCTCAACCTCCTGCCTCATAAATCAGGGCCAAAACTTAAACAAATCAGGCACAAAGAACCAAAATCAGGGACAAATCCTCAAAATTAGAGATATCCACCCACAAATCTGGTATAATATGGGGCTTAGAGCAAAATGCATTTTCTAAAGAAGAACAAGTCTGTAACTTTAATGCTTGACATTATTTTGTGCTTACAATCCCCAGTGTTTAGCCATGGAAACAAAACTTTTAGGAGGGATAGAGTAAAATTTTGAGGCAAAATCAGGGACGTCCCTGAAAATCAGGGACAGTTAAGAGGTGTGTGTGTGTGTGTGTGTGTGTGTGTGTGTGTGTGTGTAAGCGCAGAGAGATTCCAAAAAAAAAATGAAAAGGAAATAACGTTTTTCATTTTCTTTCCCTAGTCAGAAAGAGAGGGAGACAGAGAGAGGGAGTGTAAAGGAGACTTAAGACCAATGAATTCAATGTCAGACAACAGCAGAGTGCTCTACAAAACAATTGTCATGAGAGAGAGCGAGAGAGAGAGAGAGAGAAAGAGAGACTAGAGAGTGAGAGACCAACAAATTCAACAGCAGACAACTGCAGACTGTAGAGCTGCAGATGTTTTCTTAGTTTTAGAAAAAGTACAGGAAGCAGGAAAGGGATCTGAGTACTACAAAATGCATGGCCTGCAGTCTGCCATGAGGCAGGTACAATTCTCATGGAATCATCCAGGAACAAAAAAAATATATAGTAGCCTAGGTAGTAGTTTATCTGTATTTCTTGCAAAATCAACAACACAGTAAAACAAGTTAGTGTACTGTATAGCATCCAACAACTTAAATAATTATTTTTCTATTTGAAAAATATATTTTTGTCAATTTTTTTTTAAAAAAAGAGAAGCAGTCAGACAAGACAAGAGGACTCTATCTGAAGTTCATAGTGCCTCACTAATTTTGAGGGGGGGCTTATAGTGCCATGCAGATTTTGAAGGGAGGGGGATCACCCACATCTGAGACTCTCTGTTGCCTCTCTCTATGCTGCCATGAATGGTCATACTGCTGTAGACTCTGTGTTGCCCATCTCTGTGCCTGAACTAGGTCATAGTGCCATACAGATTTTGAAGGGGGGGGGTCATGTCTCAGACTCTGTGTTGCCCATCTCTGTGACTGAACTACTACTAGGTAATGTAGTGCCTCACATATTTTGAGAAGGGGTGTCACATCTCAGACTCTGTGTTGCCCATCTCTGTGCTGCCCTGAAAGGTTATAGTTCTGTAGACTCTGTGTTGCCCATCTCTATGCCTGAAATACTACTAGGTCATAGTGCCATACAGATTTTGAAGGCGGGGGGTGTCTTGTCTAAGACTCTCTGTTGCCCATTTCTGTGACTGAACTGCTACTAGGTCATATAGTGCCTCGTGTATTTTGAGAGGGGGTGTTACGTTTTAGACCCTATGTTGCCCATCTCTGCATCTGAACTAATATTACTAATTAAGTTGGACCCCAAAAAATGGATTCAGAATCAGAGTCTGTTATGGAAATGGAACTTGTGGCCAACACCAGCAGAATGGCTGTAATTGGTACACATAACAATAAAAATATTTCCCGAAAACAAATTCACAAACAGGCAGGGGAATTCACTGCTGAAGATATAATTAATACAATTGATAACAGTGAAGGTAGGTAGGTAAAATGTTATTTTTATACAGGAATACATGTCGTTTGGACTTTTACAGTCCAGCTCACAAGACAGTCCTGTGTTTGTCGTGTTACATAAGCATTTCACATAAAATAACAACAGTTCAAATACAATAATATACTACAAATCATACTAAACTTAAACTATGATATTCAAAAGATAATATTTACAGTGTCTTATTATTAAGAGTCATAAATATGGGAACTCCTTGCTGCAGTTCAATGGGCTGCAGTACAGTAGACAGTATGACTTTGTCACAGGCAGATCCTGCCAAACCAACCTGGTAGATTTCTATGACTGGGTAACTAGGCAGATGGACAAGGGCCATGCAGTGGGTGTCCTGTACCTGGACTTGAGCAAGGCATTCGATTCAGTGCTGCATGGGAGACTTGGAATAAAACTTGAAGGCACAGGGGCGGGAGCAAAAATTGTGGGATGGGTGACAAACTGGCTGCAGGGAAGGCAGCAGAGGGTGGTGGTGGAAGGGGAACTCTCATCCCCAAGGACAGTAATGAGTGGGGTTCCACAGGGCTCGGTGCTGGGACCAGTGCTATTTGGGATATTTATTGCAGACATTTCCATGGGCATCAAAAGAAGGATCAGCCTGTTTGCCGATGACACCAAGATAGGGGCGATGGTGGATGACATAGAGGGGTGGCAGAGTTTGCAGAAAGATCTGAAAAAGCTGATGACCTGGCTGGACACTTAGCAGCTGGGGTTCAATGACAAAAAGTGTAGGGTGCTGCATTTTGGGGCAAAAAATCCAAGGAGAAACTACCAACTGGGGAGAGTGCAGCTGGCGGAGACTGTGGATGAGAAGGATCTGGGGGTGGTCATCACAGGATCAATGAACAACTCGGTACAGTGTAGGAAGGCAGCAGCAAGGTTCAAACAAAATGCTGGGTTGCATCACAAGGGGGATAATGTTGAGGAGGGGGGAGGTGATTCTGCCACTGAATAGATCATTAGTTAGACCTCATCTTGAATACTGCATGCAGTACTGGCACCAGTACCTGAAAAGGGACATTAAATTACTGGAAGGGGTGCAGTGCAGAGCAACTAAGATGATCCAGTAGTTGGGAACTTACCGTATGAGAGCAGTCTAAAGGAGTTGAACATATTTTTGCTGGAGGAGAGGAGGGACAGAGGGGATACGCTAGAGACATTTAAGTACATGAGTGGGATAAACAAGACCGATATGGAAGGGCTATTCAGGATAAGGGTGAGGAGAGACACTCAAGGCCATGACATGAGATTGGAAGGGGGAAGGTTCAGGAGGGAAATGAGGAGACACTTTTTTACAGAGAGGGTGGTGGCAGGATGGAATGCATTACCAGCAAAGGTGGTGACCTGTCAAACAGTGGGCTGCTTCAAAAGGGGCTGGGACAGGGCAAGAGGAAGGATAAAGGAAGGGGGGCTGAGGAGGGAGGGGCAGCTGCAGAATAGGGCTGCTAGCTGCACAATTGAGCAGACTCGATAGACCAAATGGCCTTTTTCTGCTGGCAAATTTCATATGTTCGTAACTTATTAAGTACACTGACAAGTAGAGGAAAATAGGTCTTTAATTGCCATAATAAAAGCCCTATGTGCATTTTCAGCACGTACAGTTGGGAGTAATTTGTTCCAAAATGATGCAGTCCAGGAGTTTAAAGTTCTATCCCCATATTTATTTGTCCATTTTCCCTGGTAGATTTTATTTTGGTGAACGGATCTAGATAATTCTTTCTTAGTCAACTACATCAGGAAAGACTAGAGAATTTGGGAAATACTACATTCAGGGTAATATGTTTTATATTTATGAATTAACACTATTCAGTCCCTGGAATGCTCGATGTCTAGGGGTTGCCAACCCAGCTTATTTAGTAACAAACAATGATGCGTACTATAGCTACACTGCAAAACATATCTTGCTATTTTATATTGTAATTTATCAATCTTCAGCAGTACCAGCAAGGCTCCCCTTGTGGGTGCTGGTGGTTGTGAGGGCAAGGACATCCTCCCCCGAGCTTTGCAGGACCCTACAGCAGTCTTCAGCAGTACCAGCAAGGCTCCCCTCATGGGTGCTGGTGATCATGAGGGCAAGGATACCCTCCCCCCTGAACTTTGCAGGACCCCGCAGCAATCTTCAGTACCAGCAAGGCTCCCCTCGTGGGTGCTGGTGGTCATGAGGGCAAGGACACCCTCCCCCGAGCTTTGCAGGACCCCGCAGCAATCTTCAGCAGTAGCAGCAAGACTCCCCTCATGGGTGCTGCTGGTCGTGAGCCCTCATGGGTGCTGCTGGTTGTGAGGGCAAGGACACCCTCCCCTGAGCTTTGCAGGACCCCGCTGCAATCTTCAGCAGTACCAGCAAGGCTCCCCTCGTGGGTGCTGGTGGTCGTGAAGGCAAGGACACCCTATCCCAAGCTTTGCAGGACCCCGCAGCAATCTTCAGCAGTAACAGCAGGGCTCCCCTCATGGGTGCTGGTGGTCGTGAGGGCAAGGACACCCTCCCCCGAGCTTTGCAGGACCCTACAGCAATCTTCAGCAGTACCAGCAAGGCTCCCCTCATGGGTGCTGGTGGCCATGAGGGCAAGGACACCCTCCCCTGAGCTTTGCAGGACCCCACAGCAATCTTCAGGTAAACGTTTGGACCAACAATGGCAAAAGAGCGATGCTATGCGGTGCTGAGAGCTTCAAAACCTCGCACTAGAAGCCAAAGATTTCTCAGACTTAAATTTCCAATTACTGCCCTCACACATGTGGAGATATTTTTTTTGTGGCTAAATTCTTAAATGTTATCAGTGTTTCTGACTGGATTTCTCTGTGTACTTTAAGAGCTTAATCGCAATTGCATGCTGAAGTACTTAGATGTTTTAAAATCTCAACATATTCAGGGACAGGCTGTATGTGTAATCTCTCTGTCACTAAAGATATAATCTGGCACCAGTTTTAAAGCTAATTGGTTGCAGTCTTTACCGCGTACCATAGACACTGCACCTAAATGAGAAAACTGCAAATCCTGCCCCTAAACAGCTCAAAATAAAACCCTCTGCACATTAGAGTGTAATCTTGGCACCAAAAGAAAAATTGCCCTGCCTAAATTACTATCTTACAACTTAAGCTCTGCGCCTGAATTTTTAGCATAAGATGTAAATCCCCCTGCTTAAAATCAATTTCTTACAACATAATCACTGTGCCTTTATTTTTTGTTCAAACTGTGATTCCTGCTGTTAGCAAACAAGTAGCCGGTATATGAAAGTAAATTGCCTGCTGTAAGCTACAAACAATGCAATAAATTATAGTCACCATTTTTCAGTCTGCTGCGTAGTTTTATAGGCTAGTCTCATACTAAAGGCACTTGCCTCTGCATTTCTTGGAGTAAACTCCACCCACCCCACCCCACCCCAGGAATCCTACCTGATACTTAATCTCTGCTTTTCCTCCTCTCCTCAGCAGTACCAGCAAGGCTCCTCTTGTGGGTGCTGGTGGTCATGAGGCAAGACACCTCCACTGAGCTTTGCAGGACCCGCAGCAATCTTCAGGTAAATGTTTGGATGAATAGCTGCAAAAGAGTGATGCTATGCTGTGCTGAGGCTCAAAACCTTGCACTAGGAAGCCCGCTGACGCTGCTGCATTCACGCTGCCCCACCATCACCCTTGGTCGACTTTTTGTTTTATAGTCTGGAGACCGTGGTGATTGGCGACGTGTTTAAACCAATCAGGCAATTTCTTCATTAGTAGATTATCAGGTCCTACCACTAGAGGCTGCTACTGTTTTCATCAGTGAATTCTCCCTCTCAGCTCCTTAAATACAGCATGGTTGCTTTCGGTATGTGAAACAAAAAAGGAATTTCCCTTATAACCACTTAATTCTAAAGCTTAAAGTCTCTCATTTGGCCCCCCCCCCAAAAAAAGTCAACATTGGAAATTCTTGCTTTACCCATCTTCTAAATACAAAGACACGTTAGGTTCAATACTAAATCCCTACCAAATATGCCTAGCTATAATGCCTTATCTCCCTCTTTTATTCACATAGTGACACCATGGCTTACTCTCCTCATCTCAACCCTCCCCCTCATCCCACTACCATCCTGCCTCCCCCATACTCACCATAGCACTACCCCTCCCACTGACCCTAAATCATCTCCTATGCTACGCAGCCCTGTAAAAACTCCCTCATCAGTAACCATGTCCCACCTCCCCCACCCTCCTCCTGTGCCAAGTTACTTACTCCCTGAAATCATGAGCAGCCCATTACTATATGGTCAGGAAATACTGAGCTTCACATGCTCCCATATTTCCAATAAATCTCATCATCATGCAGTCTCATCATGGCACACTCAAAAAAAGATCCAAAAAATTACCCTAACCAGGGCAGCAATCATCCTCCTGCTACTTGGGGGAAACATTCACCCAAATCCTGGCCCCACTGACCATACCCCATGGCAAACAATGAAACACAAAGGACTGCGACTCGCTGCCTTTAATATATGTAGTCTCCAAAAGAAACTTACCTCTCTTCAAGCCTGGGTCTGCCTCCACCACCCACATGTACTAGCTATCACTGAAACATGGCTCTCAGCATACCCCTGACTCAGCTGTATGCATACCCGGATACACAGTGTTCAGGTCAGATGGGCTAAATAGGCGGGGGGGGAGTGCACTGTACCTTTGAGAAAACCTGCAAGGAATAAACACTGCTACATAAGCCCTACAGAAGGCACACAGTCACTCACTGTCAGGGTTGAAATTGGTAACTCGGGTACATCTCTTTATGTAAAGGGGTACCTTCACATCTATCCTAAACATAATTGACCAACTCCCAAAAAACTCGTAAGTCATAGCTCTAGGTGATTTTAACACTAACTGGCTTACTCCCCAGACATGCTCCCTCAGGGATGCAGCTGCTGCCCAAAATCTGTCCCAAAGGGTCCTTAACCCCACTAGAGTGAACAACAACACGGGCCACAGCTCCCTCCTTGATCTCTTACTCACAAATCATCCTGAGCACATACTAGATGTCCAGGTCCTACTGGACTCAATCAGTGATCACTCCCCTGTAACGTGTCTTTGGACAAATAGCTGGAAGCCCCCCAACTCAGGATCTCCATGTATCGCCAGCTCAAAAAAGGGGCCTTAATGCACATCAGAAACCTACTCCAAAACTTTGACTGGTCCACACTAGATCACCAGTGGTCGGTTGATGCCTCCCTGTCCTTCTTCATAAGTTCCTTCCAATCCACCTGTGACGTCTTTGCCCCCCATGTAAAATGGATTGAAAAATCGAAATCCTCCCCCTGGGTAAACTGGTCCTTGCTCGATCAAATGAAGGCACATGATGACCTGTGGCACTGAGCCCTTCAGTCAGGTCGCCCCACTGACCGACAACTGTACCATGCTGCCCAAAACACATGCACCTGGGCTATATGGCAGGCAAAGGCTGCTTACTATCAGTCAAAACTTTCTGCCACTTGGGGAAATGAAAAGAGGTTCTGGGAAAATATAAAGGAACTTAGTGGCAAGTCTCCCTTGCCTCCCCCAACCATGCTTATCACTGATAGTGACCCTACTCAAGACAGGTGCAAAATAGCAGATGCTTTCAATATATCTTTCTCTGAATAAAGTACTATTCTCCCTCCTGATTTCTTCACTATAGATGCTGTTCAGTTCCTGCCACCCCCAAGTGCTCTACCCTTTCACTTCAAAACTATCTCCACTAGTGATGCCCGCTCATATATTGCCATGTTCCTAGGAAAGACTAGGCATAATGGGGACTCTCTAGATGTAAAACTGCTATTGTTAACCCTTGATGCTGTCCTAACACCCCTCACTAAAATACTCAATATGTCCCTGTGCCTAGGACAGTTCCCATCTTTGTCGAAAAAGGCGGTGATTACGCCAGTTCACAAAAATGGCATCCGTACATCAAGTAGTAACTATAGGCCCATTTCCATATTCCTTCCCCTCTCAAAAGCTGTGGAGAAAATAGTGGCCGATCAACTTACTGACTATCTGGACTCGCACCACCTACTATGCCAGCAACAACACGGTTTCAGGAACGGTCACAGCACCATTGCCCTACTTGAATTCACCTCCTTTATTCATGACGCCCTTGACCATGGAGACCTGGCTGGATCAGTCTATATTGATCTCTCCAAGGCATTTGATACAGTCAATCACAATATGCTCATAGACTCCCTCCTTCTTTACTGTGGCTTGTGAATATGATTACAGTTGGAATGGGGTGACATTTAGGCCTCACAACCCCAATGACACACCCCGTCAGCTGTCAATCTCGGGATGATGGGCGGGTCCACGAGGGGGGATGGGGCAACTCTAAAGGTCTCATTTCCTGACTTTTTGTGCTTTAACCCAAAATGATGCATTAACAAAGTTTTTTGCACAGAATATATATATATATATATATATTCACGCCTCAGAATGGTTGATCCTATTTGTTGGCATAAACGACATGCCCTTCTGAAGGATTTATTGTTCTACCTTTGTAAGGGTCCTTGATGAAATGATGATTACACTGGACTGCACAGAAGCTTATTGTATCAATATCTCCTGCCTTTGCCTTTTCATCTGCTTCTATTTTCTCTTTTGCTCTGTTTGCCCCCCTTCTGTTTGTGTGTGGGCAATTCTGCTGCTGTGGAGGGACTGCTTCACCACCTCTTCTCCCAAAAAATTATTTTCTGAGCTAGAGGAGTAGTCTTTAGTATCTGTTATGCTATGGTCTGTACGTCTGTTCCAAAGTCCAGAGTTTGACTGCACGCTGAACTTTTCAAAAATGATTTAGATTGCCTATCAATTATTTTCTGCCTCTTTGCTTTTTTCTGCATGATAAGATGTGACCCTGGGCATAATCCCTTGCTCATGATTGAATCTGTCTTTCTTAATTAATTTGTAGTTTCTTGTCATATTTAGTGTATTTATTAAATGTATTGTTTTACTCAGTATAGGGTAATCAGCTGACTCTGCAAACTGCAGTAATGCTTCCTCTCTCTTTTTCAGCTCATCAGATAGCTACTTTTCATTGTCTGCTGTGCCCTCTGTTAGGAGTTCAATCAGCTGATTAGAAGCCCTCAACAGGATTCCCTGCCAACATTCTAGGAATGGCTGCTTCTTCTAAGCTGCAGCTTGTGCCTTGATGCGTAATCCACGTGGGACCCTCTGCACATCCAAGTATGCTCTCAGGCTAGCCTGCTCCCAAAATTCCACCTGGTATGGAGCACAATGCACTCAAACTGGCAAAACACCACTCTAATGTTTAGTGGGTTAGTCGATGTATTAGCTGTTTCGGAAGCTGACTCCCTTACTGATAAAAAGAACCCAGAAGTATCTCTGAGCAGCTGCAGCATGAAATCTGAAAGCGGAAAGCACATGAGGATAAGCTCTGTAATTGCTGTTAGATTCGGCTCCAGTACTCATACAGTGTTTGGTGGTCAGTATGTAATTTAAACAACACTCAGGGGGAGTGGGTTTTACAGAGTCTAACCTCAGTATCAGTGAAAAACAGAATGGCAACACAAAAGAGACACTAACACTAGCAGCACATGAAAGAAACTCTTCAGAATACTGCAGTATTCTACATTGTATCCTGGCAGACTACACTGTATATACAGTATTATGCCTATACAAAATAAAATGGACTTGAAAGCTACATAATAAGTACAGAAAATAGGCCCATAGAAAGCTCTACAAACATTTTATGCAGTATTTGAGAATCATCTGGGTTCCCTATAAGAAATCAAATTTGTATTTTATGTGGACACAGAAGTAAAAGCCAGATAAATTAAAGCCTGTACAGCACCATATGCCCTTAGAGACAAGGTTGCATCAGAACTACAACAATTAGAAGATGCAGACATTATTGAATCTGTACAGTTTTCCTGCTGTGTCACCTCTACTATACCTGGCATGAAAAGGAGTGGCTTTGTTCATATTTTTGGAGATTACAGGTTAACAGTATAGGGGGTGTTCAGACTGGATTCATAGGCAGTCCTCATAACTGAACTGTAGTTACAACATTCGAGGGTGGAGAGGCTTTCACAAAACTAGAGTTAAACCATACACACAATTTGTCTTGGATGAGGGCTTCAAAGAGTATTTAAATATCAATACTCAATGAGGGCTGTATCATTACAATAGAATCAAATCAAATCAAATCAATCTTTATTTATATAGAGGCGCCTTTCTTAAACCAAGGCACCTGTACAATATAAAATAAAACAATAAATAGTTAAAACTACATTAAAACTAAACTAAACAGCAATATTCATAATTCATTATAATCTTTACTAAAAAGATAGGTTTTTAAAGCTCCTTTAAAACTTTGAACAGTCGGGCAGTCTCGCACCTGACGAGGTAGAGAATTCCACAGGGCTGGGGCCATGAAACTAAAAGATCTGGCCCCTGAAGTTTTTAAACAAACCCTGGGAATCTCTAGCAATCCCTCATCAGTGGATCGGAGAGAGCGGGGGGGACAGTAGGGCCAAAGGAGATCTTTCAGATAAGCAGGTCCCTGATCGTATAGGGTCTTATAGGTCAGCAGACCGACCTTGAAGGTGATTCCCCAGCAAACTGGCTGCCAGTGCAGTCCGCGGAGCACAGGCATTATATGACTGGACCTAGAAGAACCAGTCAGCAGCCTGGCTGCTGCATTCTGCACTAGCTGCAGGTGGTGCATCTCAACCCCCAGTAGCCCAAGGTAAAGGGCATTGCAGTAGTCAAGGCGGGAGGTAACGAAAGCATGGACCAAAGTAGGGAGATCGTCTGGAGGAACCAGGTGCTTCACCAGGCATGTTCCTCAGATGGTAAAAGAGGTTTGACAACTGCTGACACCTGGGATTTAAATGTCAGACAGTCATCAAACTACATCCCAGGTTCTGCGCCGGTCTGAGGTAGTCAGCTGGACACCCCCAAGCCATAGACCCGAGGGTGATCCAGCCAACAAACCCACCTCCCAGCGACCTTGGTCCACAACCAACACCTAAGTTTTGTCCGGGTTCAACCGCAACCAACTCACATTCATCCAGTCCTGGATTTCGGCAAGACAGTTGTTAAAGACCGAAAGGGCAGCATCTTGGCCGGGCACAAAGGACATGTACAGCTGAGTATCATCTGCATAGCACTGAAAACCCAGACCGTACCACCTAATAATCGCTCCTAACAGCAGCATGTACACTGCAAACAACATGGGTGCCAAAATGGAACCCTGTGGTACCCCACAGGATAGGGAGAATGATGCCGAGGAAAAAATCCCGAACACCACCCTCTGAGTCCTACCCACGAGGTAGGATCGAGACCAACTGAAGACTGTACCAGACAGTCCACAGGTGGATCACAAATGTTCCAATAGCACACCATGGTCCACAGTATCAAATGCTGCAGAAAGATCAAGAAGGACCAAGATGGAACGAGTCCTTTGATCTCTCGCTATTAGGAGGTCATTTAGTACCCGGACCAGAGCTGTCTCGGTACTATGCCTTTTCCTAAATCCGGACTGGAGAGAATCATAGACATTGTGGCTGGTCAAATGTTCATCCAACTGCGATGCGACCACCTTCTCAATAACTTTACCCACAAATAGTAAGTTAGAGACAGGCCTATAGTTTACCAGACAGTCCGGGTCCAAGGAGGACTTCTTAAGAAGGGGCTGAACCACAGCCTCCTTTAGAGGATTTGGAAAATTCCCCCTCTCCAAGGACCTCCAGACTATCTCAGTAAGGACGGGACCAATTTTATCCACACAACCCACTAAGAGACGTGTGAGGCCCGGATCCTAACCATAGTTGGTCGGATGCAGTGATATGATGATCATCACAATGTCACTGATTATGGGGAGGCTGAAGTCAGACCACACAAACTGGGTGTCCAACATCTCCTGCCGACCATCACAACTTCCATTGGAGAGGATCAAATGGATATCAGATCTGATTGTGGCAACCTTATCTGAAAAGAACAGAGCAAGCTCCTCACACCGTTCTTGAGAAAAAGCTCTTCTGGGCTGAAGACAGATTGGATTGCACAATCTGTCCACAGTCTGGAAGAGATGAGCTGGTCTATTCTGTGCAGCAGCAATCTCCAGACAGGAATTCTGCCTTCTTATGAGAGATTGAGGATTGATAGACCACATAGTGGTCCATCAAACTAAGTTTGTCACAATCCAGATCCGACCTCTGCCAGCACCTCTCCAACCTTCGTCCAGCTCTCCTCAACTCCCTCAGAGTCTCATCGAACCAAGGAGACCTGGGGTGAAGAGTGAGAGGACGAACACGAACAGGAGCAATGGAATCAAGGGCCCCTGCCACCGCCTTATTATAGGCAAGTACCAGCTCTCCAGGATCCATGCAATCTCTCGGTAAGCCTGATAGGTCCAGCATCGCCATCAGGTCATCCGGGGAAACACCCCTTAAAGGGCGGTACCGGACCATTTCCATAGGGGCCGACCTACTAGGGGTGGCCTCAAAACTGAACCCAATGGAGTGATGGTCCTACCATCCGACTGGTTCCACCACCAAGTCGGATATCTCTATCATCAGAAGGAACACCAAATCCAATGAATGACCGCCAATGTGGGTCGAGGAGGAAATAACCTGTGTGAAGCCCAGTGAAATCATTAACTGGAGGAAGTCTTGATCAAATTGCGAGAGTTCATCATCTACCCAGGCACTGAAGTCCCCCAGAACCAACCATCTGGGGGACCCCAATGTCAGGTCAACAATGAAGTCTGCGACTTCCTGCTGGAAAACATTACCATCACCTGGTGGATGGTACATGAGAAGTATCCTGCACCCCACACCCTCGCCCATGATACTTTCAAAGAATTTGGTAATTCCCACTGGCACCTCCACTAGGCCCAGTTCTGATCTAAAACAGATAGCAACACCCCCGCCCCTACGATCCATCCTCGGGTGGTGTATCACTGAGTAACCATCTGGAACTGCTGTCGCCAAAACTGGTCCAGCATTCTCATCCAGCCAGGTCTCAGTGATGCACGCCAGGTCAGATGTCCCAATAAAATCAGCTATAATAGCCGTCTTGTTTTTAATAGACCTGGCATTGCACAACACCGCCCAAGTAGGATGAGCATCCGAAGATGACCGTGCTACCTGCTGACTACAATCAGAACCCTTGGGTATGGGAACCAGACAGGGAGGACCCCTTTCCTGGACCCATTTCACCCCAGGGTGTCTCCTTGTCTCCACTATCCCTATCTGCCCACTCCTTTCCGTTCCCTCTCCAGACCCAGCCCTCCTCCTCCTCCTTCTTCCAACAATTCCCAAAGCCCTACACCATCTATAGACTTCTGGTGATGGGGGGGATAAGAAAAAGGACAAAGGTCTCTGAGCCTGGAGGGGGAATAATACCCGACTGTCCTTGTGTTATCCCAGCACATATTTAACACAACAAATAAACAATCCTAATTACAAAATTAACCCACCTCTTAAAGCTAAATAAATACAAAGCCCTATATAGTGATTTAACAGCAAAATAAAATACAAATTAAGAAAACCAAACAAACCTCAAAATATTGATTTAAGGGCTCTCACCCCCCAATCCCAAACATAAAGTACAACAAACCACTAATTAAATTCCCCTTCCCCACCCAGTTCTCTCACCACTGGGGAAGAGAGATAAAAATAATATACACTAAAGTAATTGATTCCTTCCCCACCCAGTCCTCTCACCACTTGGGAGAGTGGACAATACTCTCAGTATGAAACAAATAATAACATAAACTATAAATCTAATAAACAAATAGATAACTGGATACAGGGTCCTCTCACCACCCGGACATCCAAATAATTAAAAAAAAAAAAATTTACAAACCAATTTCTTCAGTCCAGTCTAATCACCTATAAAATTAAAAAAGGGCTAAAATCTGAAAATCAGATATTCATAATAGTCACAACTTCACCAAAGCACCAGGTCGACCAGTAAACAATTCGCCCGTCTCACAGGTGAAAACCAGTTCAAAGCTGTAATATGTTGCAGACCGCTCTTATTAAATTCAGAATGTCATTTTTTTTTTTTTTAGTTTTTGTTGACCAGGTAAGTGCACTAGACAAATCCTGCCTATTTTCAGGCACGACCCGGGGGAGGGGGATACAGATGAATGCCAACTGACCTTGAACCAGATTAAGCTGTTGGTGGTATTTTTAGTGAATGAGGGAAATTTGGCCAGGACACTGGGGAAATTCCCCTACTCTTTTCGATAAGTGCCATGGGATCTTTAACATCCACCTGAACTACCACCAATCCAGGCAGATGGGACCTCGGTTTAACGTCTCATCCGAAAGACGGCACCTCTGAAGTGCAGCACCCCTCTCATGCTGCACTACAGTGTCAGTATTGGGATATTAACCCAAGTGTCAGATGTGGGAACTGAACCCACAGCCCTCTGATCTCCTGGCCTCAGAGGCGAGTGTGTTACCTACTGAGCCATTGACACTGCAAGTCATGAGCTTATCTCTCCAAGAAATTGTGACAGTGTTCAGATCTTCAAATAAGTTTTCACTTTCATTTGAAAAGCAGCAGGCCCCAAACAGAAATCTCAAATTCTGGAGCACATAGGAGCAGTCTGTAGTTGAAACCAGAATTCACTGTGCAAACCAGGAAACCAGAGAGCAGGGAAAAGTCCAGAAATCATATAAACAAACTGCAATTAAACTAAAAACCCATGATAAAGACCAGAAACCATGGAGCAGAGAAAAGTCAATCCAGGGTACCCAGGAAACGAAAGTTCAGTTCCTTCACATTGCTAAGTAGTTAGTAGCAGGCTAGCAGCAGCTCTTTCAATGCCAGGTAGCCTCAGGTTCCACCTATACTTCACGGCTTCAGGCAGGTCCCCACCCCGATCCTGATACCTTTTTCCAGACCCGCTCACTGCTATGGCTGCCCACCAGCTACCGAGCTGTGAAAGAGGAAGAGCTGCAAATATGGCCACCCTATGGCAGCGGCACAATGGCTCACCACTGGCTCAAAGTCAGGGTCAGGGAAGGATTTCTCCCCCCAGTCCTCCAAAGTCTCTTCTGGGTTCGGTGCTAACAGAAACCACTCATCACTCCTCGCTGCTCACCCAAAGCACTCCAAATTGTACCACGCTACTCCTCAGTCCGGCTCTGGGGCTCCACTCTCTGCTCTCCGCATACACAGTGTCAAAACCCCATAGGTGAAAATTCCTTCAAATTCTTCAGTTCTTAGTTCCTAAACAGCCTTGATCCTTGAACAAGTTATTCTAAAGGGGAAACAAACACAGTTCCAAATCACAAAAAAACAAACCGAATAAAATAACACAGAAACGAAATAAACTAACGGCAAAAGCGAAGAACGAAATAAACAACCAGAATAAACTGAAATAAACTTAAAAAACATAGCTCAACTCCTGCTCCAGAAGGCTAGCCCAGTGTGGCCGCCATCTTGCAGAATGATGTTTGGAGTTTCAGCTGCCGCACTGATTTTCCAGCACATGGTTCACAACATAATCCACGGCATGCCTGCAGCACTTGTCATAGAAACATAGAAACATAGACTTTGATGGCAGATAAGGACCTCTTGGCCCACCCATTTCTCTACCTACAGGATAAGCTGCAGATCCTAGTTGACCAACAGTCTATTTCTTCCTATCCCCACAAAAATTGCCTTATGTCTGTCCCATGCATTCTTGAATTCTCCCACAGTTTTAGACCCCACAACCTCCTCAGGAAGGCTGTTCCATGTGTCCATCACCCTCTCTGTGAAAAAATACTTCCTCACATTGCCTCTGAGCCGTCCCCCCTTTATCTTCAAATTGTATCCCCTTGTTCTTGCACATCTCTTTTTCTGAAAGATGATACCCTCTTGTACTTTATTGATTCCACTGAAGTACCTAAAAGTTTCTATCATGTCCCCCCTCTCCCTCCTTTCCTCAAGGGTATACATATTAAGCTCCTTTAGTCTCTCCTCATATGGCTTCTCTTGCTGAACCTGCACCATATTAGTTGCTCTCCTCTGGACTGCCTCAATCCTGCCTATGTCCTTGTGGAGATGGAGTCTCCAGGACTGGACACGGTGCTTCAGATGGGGTCTCACTAACTGTCTGTATAGAGGGATAACAACTTCCTGTTTTCTGCTGGTGATGCCTCTCCCTATACATCTCAGTATCCCCCAAGCCCTCCCTACTGCCTTGTCACATTGCTTGCTAACTTTAAGGTCATCTGATATGATTACCCCCAGGTCCTTTTCCATTTTTGTTGTTGTTACTGCCTCTCCCCCATTGTGTAATCTTCCCCTGGGTTTCTGTTTCCCAGGTGCATTATTTTGCACTTCTTTGCATTGAATCCAAGCTGCCATACTTCTGGCCATTCCTCCAACCTTACCAAGTCCCTCCTCATCCTTTCCACACCTCCTTGTGTATCAACCCTGTTGCAGATCTTTGTGTCATCTGCAAAGAGGCATACTTTTCCTTCCAGTCGCTCTGCAATGCCATTTATAAAGACATTAAAAAGGACTGGCCCCAGTACTGAACCCTGCAGTACCCCACTAGTAACCCCTTTGTTCAGAGTGGACTCCATTTACAATTACCTTCTGTGTCCTGTTGTCCAGCCAATGTTTTACCGTGGGTACCACCCTGGGACCCACTCACAGGCTGGTTAATTTAACTATTAATCTTTTGTGTGGGACTGTGTCAAATGCCTTGCTAAAGTCTAGGTAGGCCATGTCCACAGCCCCTCCCTGTCTACTACTTTGGTCAAAAATCATTTAGCTTAGTCTGAAATGACCTTCCCACTGTGAACCCATGCTGCCTTGGCTCCTGTGCCCCACTGGCCTCTAGATACTCAACAGTTCTTTCCTTCAGAAGCGATTCCATCACTTTGCCTACCACAGAGGTCAAACTGACAGGTCTGTAGTTTCCTGCCCCTGTCTTGGTCCCACTTTTGTGGAGGGGAATCACATCCTCCTTCCTCCAGTCCTCAGGTACCACACCTTCCTCCCATGATTTGTTAAAATGGGTAGTCAGTGGTTTCACTAGTTCTCCCCTTAATTCTTTTAGAATTCTGGGGTGAATTTCATCAGGTCTCATTGCTTTGGCCACCTTCAGTTTTAGGAGTTCTTTCAGGACCCTTCTGTGAAAAGACTGGGATTGCCCCCCCCCCCATCCAGAGTGCTTCTGTTAATTGGATTAGGCACTTCCTCCTCCTCTTCTTTTGTGAATACTGAGCAGAAATATTTGTTCAGTATCCCTGCTTTTTCACTGTCCCTCTCTGCCCACCCACCATCCATTCTATTCAGCCTCACTATCCCTCCCTTTTCCTTTCTATGCTCCTTGATGTACATATAAAAAGTGTTATCCCCCTTCTTAACCGAGTTGGCTATCTTTTCCTCAGTTTGGGCCTTTGCTATTCTGACTTCCTTCCCTGCTTCGTTCTGCCTTAATTGGTACAGCTCTCTGTCCTGCTCCTTCTGTGTTTCCTTATACTTCCTGAATGCTATCTTTTACTCCATGACCTTCCCCACCACCTCTTTTGAGAACCATAGTGGCTTTTTCTTTCATTTTAATTTGTTTATTTGCTTCACACAGAGGCTTGTTGCCTCTGTGGTGGCAGTGTTGATGTTTCCCCATTTTTGCTCCAGCCCTCCTTCTAGCCTGTCTGCTAGTGCTTTTCTAAGGCACTCTGCAATCTTGCCAAAGTCAGCCCTTCTGAAGTCCAGTACCCTCACTTTTGTATGGCTTGACTTTGTAGCTGAGTTTATTATGAACCACACTGTTTGGTGGTCACTTGTTCCCAGATGGCTACCCACTTCTAGATCTGAGATCCTCTCACTGTCCCCATTTGACAGTATGAGGTCTAAGATTTCTCCCTCATGAGTGGGTTCCAAAACTAGCTGTCTGAGGCATGCCACCTGTATGGCATGGAGAATGGCCCTACTCTTGGATGTGGCTACAGCAAATGTGCTCCAGTTAACATCTGGCATATTCAGGTCTCCCATCAACAGTATCTCCCTTTTCTCTGCTATCCAAAGAATGACTTCTATCATATCCTTGTCCATTCCCTCCCCCTGACATGGGGGTCTGCACACAACCCCTGTGCAGATTGTGGTGTCATTTCCAGTCTCTAAGGTGACCCACTCTGCCTCCTCTCCGCCCTGTTTACTTTTTTGTTCAGTTGATTTTATCCCTTCCCTTACATAGAGAGCTAATCCTCCCACTCTTCTCCCCTACCTGTCTCTCCTATAGGTTGTGTACCCTGGTATGTTAACATCACAGTCATGGTTCTCTGTGTACCATGTTTCTGTGACTGCTACGATATCCAGGCATCCCTCTTCCATCAAGGCCACCAGTTCAGGGAGCTTGTTGCCCAGTCTATGGGCATCGGTACTCATTACCCTCCATTTCCTGATGGCCTTACCCCTTTTTGCCCCATCCATTACCTTATTGCCTTTGTCACTTTCTCCATTTACCCCTGCCCTTCTCCCTATTGACATCTCTATCTTGGTGTTTACCTCACTTACTACCCTGATTTTTTTTTGGGGGCCAGTTTGACTGTTTAGAAGACATGCTCATAACCAGACCAGAAATGGAAACTCTTTTAAAGAACTTCAGGAAATTTTTAAATGACTGACAGAACTGTATTAAAACTGAAAAAAAGGAAAACGTATCTTTGTGGCCTCAGAGGTAGAGTATCTGGAACACAAGACTGATGTTGCAGGGCTAGGGCTGGGTGAAATTTATTTTCTGCTGCTGAAATTCTGGTGACATTTTGATTTTACTTCCACGGAATTTCAAGAAATTCTGTCAAAATTGTGATTCCTGTTATTTCCATTTAATTTAAAAAGTACGTGTTCACATTGCACCACATTTGGTATGACTTCACCAGTATCCACACAGAAGTTAACCAAGTTCCATAGAAACATAGAAATATAGAAGTTGATATCAGACAAGGACCGCAAGGCCCATCCAGTCTGCCCATTTATTTTTCTACCTTATGAATGTGCCATTGGCCTTTGCTCTGTCAATGGCCTATCTATTCATACTCATCTGTATTACTCCCTTATGCCTATCCCATGCCTGCTTGAAACCCTGCACTGTATTCATATCCACGACTTCCTGAGGTGGGCCGTTGCATCCACCACCCTTTCTGTGAAAAAAAAAACTTCCTCACATTACCCCTTAATCGGCCTCCCTCTAATCTCATGCTGTGTCCTCTTGTCCTGCTATTTTTCTTATACTGAAACATGTTAGACTCTTTCACCTTGTTAGTGCCCTTTAGGTGTTTGAATGTTTCAATCATATCACCTCTCTCCCTCCTTTGCTCTAGGGTATACATATTGAGTTCAGTTAATCTGTCCTCCATATGTTTTCTGATGCAGTCCTGCACCATTTGGTTGTCCTTCTCTGACTGCCTCAATTTGATTAATGTCCTTGTGAAGGTGTGGCCTCCAGTACTGCATGCAGTACTCAGATAGGGCCTAACCAGTGTCTTGTAAAGAGGGATTATTACCTCCCTCTTCTGACTTGTGATACTCCTACTAATACATCCCAACATCCCTCTAGCCTTACCTACTGCTTTAGTGGTCTGCTTGGATGATTTCAAGTCATCGGTGATGATGACACCCAAGTCTCTTTCTTCCCTTGTGACTGCCAGCAACTACCCTCCCAGCCCAATCTCTATCTTTAATAGTAACCAAGTATAAGCCTCCAAACCTTGGAAATGTTAAAATTACATTTCGCAATTATTTAAACTGCAGCATTTTAAGCCCCTATATCTTTAACACTAGAGAACTGAATATCATCAGTTTTGGTAGGTTCATTGGCCCTAAATGGTAGACTTTGATGCTACCCCCATGAGCCAGCAGCCGAACTTCATGCTGCCATACTGACGACTTGGGTTCAGAAGAGACCCCCAAAAAGTCACGCCGAGATGCAGGCCATGGCAGAGACAGCTGCCACTTGGCAGTGCTTCCCAGTCCTTGAAGGTTAGTGGCAGGTTCCTTCAATATAGTGATCACTGTGTCTAGGACAAGAAGCTTGATCCTGCTGCAGGGGAAGCTGTGGCTATGAGAGACTGTCAGAGACATTGCCCCACCATGGGATGTGTTGGGGAAAATATGAGGCAGTAAAACCTGGTTGCCAGCTGAAAGATGGTCAGGTTCAGCTTGATCAGGTAATATCCCTGTGAACAGAGTTTATCCCTAAGAGATGAACTGATGGCCAGGAGAAAAAAAATAATATGGAAAAAAACAGGCTGTGTGTATCAGCTCTCTAATCCCTGTCTCAAATGCTGGCCAACGATGCCAAAATAACATCAATTAAAGTTGAATTTCATGAGCTTTTGTGAAACTGTGGAATTTTGTGATACTTTTGTCGAAGCCATGTCCATACATTTTGCCTAGCCATACACTTGAACTGCCTTTGTAGAGGAAGGAAAAGTTTAAGTACAGAGACAATAAGGTGACATTTGTAGGAGGCTCCATAGTAAAAGTATAGTGGTGCCAAATGTCCTGCCACTATCTTGAGTGATGCACCATGAAGAATAGTCATGGACATCATGGTGCACTAGCCTGTCTTATTGCAGTATCCCAGCTATCAATTAGAGCTCACTGATTAAATGATTTTTGGAAGCACATCCAAATGCAGCATTGTTTCTGTAGAATGCCACCTACTGACTCTTTAACAACCCTGTAAATAACAATGGACTGCATATATTTACCATTTAAAAAAACAGGCACCAATTGATCCAAGCATTACAACTAGTTGCAGCTTAGGCCACTGTGACAGAAGTATCTGGATATCTTCAGTCATGATGTGGCATGATGCTGGGCATCGCTGTCTCAGTAGCATTGAAGGGGCATTGCAGGACCATGATGCTAGTGCAGGTAAGGTGATTCAGTGGTGATGAGTTCTTTGTGAATGTTAAATTCCACAAGTGAAATTCTTGTGGCATTATCTATTATGCATCAATTTCTGAGCACATTTCGCCAATTAGTATTATGTAAAGTATCCAGAGTAAGTGTTAAGCTACTTAACCACATCTATTCGGCTTAACTAGATTTCTGGACATATTTACTTTGGTATGCATGCCAAATTTTGAGGTAATACCAGCAATAGCAGTAGAGCTATACAGATCCAACTATTACAAAACAGTTTATACAATTTAACAAACAATTAAACTGTGGAATTTTGAACTCAAGTAACTTACAATTTACATAACCAACTACCCCGCTATTTAGCAGTTTCTAAGACTCTTCTAAGACAGTATGCATAACGGTTATCTAGCTACAAAGGTGACTAAGTTATAAGCATAGAAATATTTTCAGAAATTTTCTCATGAAAAATAAATGACCAAATTTTGAGTCCCTACAGTTTCCCAACTCCTCATCCAAATGTAATAAAACTTAGCATCCATTCTGAGCCTCTTCCACACAGTATGCATGCCAAACTTCAGGTCTCTAGCCATAAGAGATGACCCAAGATATGAACAACTAAGAATTTTGGAAAATTCTGAAACATTTAGTGAAATTTCATGACATTTGAGGAATCTTGTGAAAATTCTGTGAAATCATAACTTGTTAATTTTGTCCAACCTTAGGCAGGGCTTTACCTGTTGGACAACCAAGTGCATGATATTGCTGAAGCCCCAGCACTGAAGAATCAAACAGAATGAAATCCTATCTCAGAATAATAGATTCCTGCCAAAGGTAGCCACTATTTTGGCTCCTCTGCATCTTTTGCTGTTAAAGTGTGTACCATTGGAGTGGAGCACAAATAAAGCTTTGAAAGATTCAGGAAATGTATTATAATCATCTAGTTTGCTAATGCATTTTTTATGTAGCAAAGCCAATCATCCTAACCTGTGATTCATCATCATATGGTGTGGGTACTGTTTTATCACGTGATATACGAGATGGATCAGAAAGGTCTATTGGAATTACTAGCAGGACTTTGGCTGCTGCAGAGAGAAATTATTTAAACTTAAAGAAGCCAGAAGGTGAAGGAAGGAAACATATTCAATTCAGAGCTTCAGAGTAACTGGTAACTGGTATTTTTCTTTTAAACTTAGATTGTAGGCTTGTAGTGACACTATACTTTCTTTCTGTGTTGTCTTTACTTATAATTGTTTTTGGGCTGTTGAAAATTTAAAAAAATAGTGGTGGTGTAATTCTGTGCTGTCTTTAATTGCTGCAAATTTTATCTTGGCTTGTCTGACTGTCCTGTAGCTGGGTGAAGGGTGTTAATTGTCTGGCCTCTGACCTCAGCAACATGATAACTGGAGGTGGGGCTTAGTCACAGTTAAAGCAGCAAACAGAAGTTCATCTTCTCAGAAGAAGCCAGAAGGTGAAGGAAGGAAACATATTCAATTCAGTGCTTCAGAGTAACTGGTAACTGGTATTTTTCTTTTAAACTTAGATTGTAGGCTTGTAATGACACTATACTTTCTTTCTGTGTTGTCTTTACTTATAATTGTTTTTGGGCTGTTGAAAATTTAAAAAATAGTGGTGGTGTAATTCTGTGCTGTCTTTAATTGCTGCAAATTTTATCTTGGCTTGTCTGACTGTCCTGTAGCTGGGTGAAGGGTGTTAATTGTCTGGCCTCTGACCTCAGCTACGTGATAACTGGAGGTGGGGCTTAGTCACAGTTAAAGCAGCAAACAGAAGTTCATCTTCTCAGAAGGTGAAGGAAGGAAACATATTCAATTCAGTGCTTCAGAGTAACTGGTAACTGGTATTTTTCTTTTAAACTTAGATTGTAGGCTTGTAGTGACACTATACTTTCTTTCTGTGTTGTCTTTACTTATAATTGTTTTTGGGCTGTTGAAAATTTAAAAAATAGTGGTGGTGTAATTCTGTGCTGTCTTTAATTGCTGCAAATTTTATCTTGGTTTGTCTGACTGTCCTGTAGCTGGGTGAAGGTGTTAATTGTCTGGCCTCTGACCTCAGCTACGTGATAACTGGAGGTGGGCTTAGTCACAGTTAAAGCAGCAAACAGAAGTTCATCTTCTCAGAAGAAGCCAGAAGGTGAAGGAAGGAAACATATTCAATTCAGTGCTTCAGAGTAACTGGTAACTGGTATTTTTCTTTTAAACTTAGATTGTAGGCTTGTAGTGACACTATACTTTCTTTCTGTGTTGTCTTTACTTATAATTGTTTTTGGGCTGTTGAAAATTTAAAAAATAGTGGTGGTGTAATTCTGTGCTGTCTTTAATTGCTGCAAATTTATCTTGGCTTGTCTGACTGTCCTGTAGCTGGGTGAAGGGTGTTAATTGTCTGGCCTCTGACCTCAGCTACATGATAACTGGAGGTGGGGCTTAGTCACAGTTAAAGCAGCAAACAGAAGTTCATCTTCTCAGAAGAAGCCAGAAGGTGAAGGAAGGAAACATATTCAATTCAGTGCTTCAGAGTAACTGGTAACTGGTATTTTTCTTTTAAACTTAGATTGTAGGCTTGTAGTGACACTATACTTTCTTTCTGTGTTGTCTTTACTTATAATTGTTTTTGGGCTGTTGAAAATTTAAAAAATAGTGGTGGTGTAATTCTGTGCTGTCTTTAATTGCTGCCAAATTTTATCTTGGCTTGTCTGACTGTCCTGTAGCTGGGTGAAGGGTGTTAATTGTCTGGCCTCTGACCTCAGCTACGTGATAACTGGAGGTGGGGCTTAGTCACAGTTAAAGCAGCAAACAGAAGTTCATCTTCTCAGAAGAAGCCAGAAGGTGAAGGAAGGAAACATATTCAATTCAGTGCTTCAGAGTAACTGGTAACTGGTATTTTTCTTTTAAACTTAGATTGTAGGCTTGTAGTGACACTATACTTTCTTCTGTGTTGTCTTTACTTATAATTGTTTTTGGGCTGTTGAAAATTTAAAAAATAGTGGTGGTGTAATTCTGTGCTGTCTTTAATTGCTGCAAATTTTATCTTGGTTTGTCTGACTGTCCTGTAGCTGGGTGAAGGGTGTTAATTGTCTGGCCTCTGACCTCAGCTACGTGATAACTGGAGGTGGGGCTTAGTCACAGTTAAAGCAGCAAACAGAAGTTCATCTTCTCAGAAGAAGCCAGAAGGTGAAGGAAGGAAACATATTCAATTCAGTGCTTCAGAGTAACTGGTAACTGGTATTTTTCTTTTAAACTTAGATTGTAGGCTTGTAGTGACACTATACTTTCTTTCTGTGTTGTCTTTACTTATAATTGTTTTTGGGCTGTTGAAAATTTAAAAAATAGTGGTGGTGTAATTCTGTGCTGTCTTTAATTGCTGCAAATTTTATCTTGGTTTGTCTGACTGTCCTGTAGCTGGGTGAAGGTGTTAATTGTCTGACCTCTGACCTCAGCTACGGGATAACTGGAGGTGGGGCTTAGTCACAGTTAAAGCAGCAAACAGAAGTTCATCTTCTCTCAGAAGAAGCCAAAGGTGAAGGAAGGAAACATATTCAATTCAGTGCTTCAGAGTAACTGGTAACTGGTATTTTCTTTAAACTTAGATTGTAGGCTTGTAGTGACACTATACTTTCTTTCTGTGTTGTCTTTACTTATAATTGTTTTTGGGCTGTTGAAAATTTAAAAAATAGTGGTGGTGTAATTCTGTGCTGTCTTTAATTGCTGCAAATTTTATCTTGGCTTGTCTGACTGTCCTGTAGCTGGGTGAAGGGTGTTAATTGTCTGGCCTCTGACCTCAGCTATGTGATAACTGGAGGTGGGGCTTAGTCACAGTTAAAGCAGCAAACAGAAGTTCATCTTCTCAGAAGAAGCCAGAAGGTGAAGGAAGGAAACATATTCAATTCAGTGCTTCAGAGTAACTGGTAACTGGTATTTTTCTTTTAAACTTAGATTGTAGGCTTGTAGTGACACTATACTTTCTTTCTGTGTTGTCTTTACTTATAATTGTTTTTGGGCTGTTGAAAATTTAAAAATAGTGGTGGTGTAATTCTGTGCTGTCTTTAATTGCTGCAAATTTTATCTTGGCTTGTCTGACTGTCCTGTAGCTGGGTGAAGGGTGTTAATTGTCTGGCCTCTGACCTCAGCTACGTGATAACTGGAGGTGGGGCTTAGTCACAGTTAAAGCAGCAAACAGAGTTCATCTTCTCAGAAGAAGCCAGAAGGTGAAGGAAGGAAACATATTCAATTCAGTGCTTCAAGTAACTGGTAACTGGTATTTTTCTTTTAAACTTAGATTGTAGGCTTGTAGTGACACTATACTTTCTTTCTGTGTTGTCTTTACTTATAATTGTTTTTGGGCTGTTGAAAATTTAAAAAATAGTGGTGGTGTAATTCTGTGCTGTCTTTAATTGCTGCAAATTTTATCTTGGCTTGTCTGACTGTCCTGTAGCTGGGTGAAGGGTGTTAATTGTCTGGCCTCTGACCTCAGCTACGCGATAACTGGAGGTGGGGCTTAGTCACAGTTAAAGCAGCAAACAGAAGTTCATCTTCTCAGAAGAAGCCAGAAGGTGAAGGAAGGAAACATATTCAATTCAGTGCTTCAGAGTAACTGGTAACTGGTATTTTTCTTTTAAACTTAGATTGTAGGCTTGTAGTGACACTATACTTTCTTTCTGTGTTGTCTTTACTTATAATTGTTTTTGGGCTGTTGAAAATTTAAAAATAGTGGTGGTGTAATTCTGTGCTGTCTTTAATTGCTGCAAATTTTATCTTGGCTTGTCTGACTGTCCTGTAGCTGGGTGAAGGGTGTTAATGGTCTGGCCTCTGACCTCAGCTACGTGATAACTGGAGGTGGGGCTTAGTCACAGTTAAAGCAGCAAACAGAAGTTCATCTTCTCAGAAGAAGCCAGAAGGTGAAGGAAGGAAACATATTCAATTCAGTGCTTCAGAGTAACTGGTAACTGGTATTTTTCTTTTAAACTTAGATTGTAGGCTTGTAGTGACACTATACTTTCTTTCTGTGTTGTCTTTACTTATAATTGTTTTTGGGCTGTTGAAAATTTAAAAAATAGTGGTGGTGTAATTCTGTGCTGTCTTTAATTGCTGCAAATTTTATCTTGGCTTGTCTGACTGTCCTGTAGCTGGGTGAAGGGTGTTAATTGTCTGGCCTCTGACCTCAGCTACGTGATAACTGGAGTGGGGCTTAGTCACAGTTAAAGCAGCAAACAGAAGTTCATCTTCTCAGAAGAAGCCAGAAGGTGAAGGAAGGAAACATATTCAATTCAGTGCTTCAGAGTAACTGGTAACTGGTATTTTTCTTTTAAACTTAGATTGTAGGCTTGTAGTGACACTATACTTTCTTTCTGTGTTGTCTTTACTTATAATTGTTTTGGGCTGTTGAAAATTTAAAAAATAGTGGTGGTGTAATTCTGTGCTGTCTTTAATTGCTGCAAATTTTATCTTGGCTTGTCTGACTGTCCTGTAGCTGGGTGAAGGGTGTTAATTGTCTGGCCTCTGACCTCAGCTACGTGATAACTGAAGGTGGGGCTTAGTCACAGTTAAAGCAGCTAACAGAAGTTCATCTTCTCAGAAGAAGCCAGAAGGTGAAGGAAGGAAACATATTCAATTCAGTGCTTCAGGGTAACTGGTAACTGGTATTTTTCTTTTAAACTTAGATTGTAGGCTTGTAGTGACACTATACTTTCTTTCTGTGTTGTCTTTACTTATAATTGTTTTGGGCTGTTGAAAATTTAAAAAATAGTGGTGGTGTAATTCTGTGCTGTCTTTAATTGCTGCAAATTTTATCTTGGCTTGTCTGACTGTCCTGTAGCTGGGTGAAGGGTGTTAATTGTCTGGCCTCTGACCTCAGCTACGTGATAACTGAAGGTGGGGCTTAGTCACAGTTAAAGCAGCTAACAGAAGTTCATCTTCTCAGAAGAAGCCAGAAGGTGAAGGAAGGAAACATATTCAATTCAGTGCTTCAGGGTAACTGGTAACTGGTATTTTTCTTTTAAACTTAGATTGTAGGCTTGTAGTGACACTATACTTTCTTTCTGTGTTGTCTTTACTTATAATTGTGTTTGGGCTGTTGAAAATTTAAAAAATAGTGGTGGTGTAATTCTGTGCTGTCTTTAATTGCTGCAAATTTTCGCCCCCACCCCTTCCCCAACTCTTAATTATATGCCCTGATAAATCTGATTGACAGGAGCTAAACACAGGGTATAGTAAGAGGTGTGAAGTAGGAAGGGCATAAGGGAAAAAGACCACCCTCAGCACGACAAGTTTTTGACTCATTTATTTATTTATTGGTTTCTTTCCTTAAAAATATATATCTGAGGATCAGTTACAGGATTTTAGTACTGTAAATAAATGAAAAGAGAACTAAGAGACTTCAGTAGCAGATAAGTAGTGGAATTGCAGTATAATGTGGGAGTGGTGCAATGCAGTGGCTGTGGGGCAGCCATATTCAAGGGCAGACCTTCTGGACACTGAGGTGCTGCCCTATCTGCATGCATCTCTCGGGACTGCGGGATGAGGTAGCCAGACTCAGAGCGAAGTAAACTGGGTCAGGAGTACCATCACCCCTGTCCAGGAACCACCAGTCCAATGCAGCTGCCTCAAGGATGCCGAGACGAAGAGCACTTGGATGACAGTGGGCTCAGGGAGGGTTAGAGCAGTCAGGCAGAGGCACATCCCAGATCCTATTCCTCTCAAGAACTCTATATGCCACTGGCAAATGAGGACAACCAAATAGAGGTACCCAGGGAAGTGGAAGAAAAGGATGTGGAGGTTAGGCAAGGAGGTGGCCTCAGTGGGGAAAGCAGTGGACCCCAGAGGAGGAGGAAGTGAATCCTGTTGGGGGACTCCATCATAAGAGGGATCCAGCTAGGAACACAGGAGGGGGAGGACAGGGAGGTGAGGTGCCTACCAGGTGCCACGGCATGGAGGGATGGAAGGAAGATACTGGGGATCACTGGGAAGGCAAGACAGGAGGGTGAGCTGGATGTCATTATCCACCTAGGTACTAATGACTTGGCAAATGGGGAGCCAAAGGAAGTTCAGGAAGAGTTTAGGAAACTGGGAGGGTCTCAAGCAAGTAGCTACTTCTGTCACTTTCTCGAAGTACTACCTGGGAGAGGCAAGGAGAGCATAGGAGTGCATACACCAGGAAATTTAACTCATGGTTGAAAGAACTGGTGCTGTGAGGAAGGTTTGGATTCATTGGTGACTGGGGACCCATCTGGAGGGATGGAGGTTTGTTCAATCCTGGACGGTCTGCATCCATCCTGGAGGGAATCAAGCACTCAATGATAAGTTTAAATGCTACATTGACAAGCATTTAAACTAGCAAAGGGGTAGCAGGCCAGCAGGATGATACCTACTTGCTCACCCCCACAGCTAGTAATGGAACCAGTGAACCAGAGGGTGGCTATCTCTGCAAAGCAGTGTGCAAAGATGGAGATTAGTGTCCAAAGGTGGATAAGCAGAAAAGGGCAAAATTCAGCAGAAGGGCAGACAGCAAGGAGAACCAGGGATAAATGGCAACCAAGGAAGGGGCTGGAGTAGAACAGTGAAGCAGTCTAGGGAGGTCAAATCATGGAAAGCCATGTGTGCAAAATGCCAGGAGCCTTAGCAACAAGATGGAAGATCTGAGGCTGTCATGGTACAGTCAGACCTGGACATTGTGGCCATCACTGAAACCTGGTGTAATGATAACCATGATTGGGAGATGGCCATACCTGGCTACTAACATATTCAGAAGAGACAGAGCAGGCAGGAAGGGAGGAGGTGGCACTGTATGTGAAAAATGACATAAGGGCCACACAGATCCAGGAGGAACAAAATGGGGAGAGATACTGTGGGTTAAGCTGGAAAGGAAAATGGGGCCAGCCATCCGCACAGGTGTGGTCTATAGACACCAGCCAGGAGGAAAAAACAGATAGGGAGCTGATGCTAGCCATCCAAGGATGGCAGACAAGTGAGGTAGTACTGGTTGGAGACTTCAATATACCAGACGTGGACTGGAGCATCCCAGCAGCAGCATCAACTAGAGCAGATTTATCCTGGACTCCCTTCCAGGTGCCTTCCTCAAGCAACTGGTCATGGAACCAACTCGCAGAAGGCAATACTGGACCTTGTGCTCTCAAACAGGGACAGTGTGATGGGGTAACAGTGGGGAGCACCTGGGGAACAGTGACCACCAGTCATTGTGGTTTGAAATCACAGAAGAGCAGAACCAAACCACACAAAACACGTATCCTGGATTTTAGGAGGCAGACTTTGGGAAAATGGGGAGATGCTTGAAAGAGGCATTGAGGAATGGGACAGGAATCAGGGATTGAGGAACAGTGGGCAGTATTTAAAATGGGGATTATAAGAACAACAGAATTATGCATTAAGCAGGTTAGCAAGAGGAAAAGAAGAGGAGACCATTATGGTTTTCCAAAGAGGTAGCAAGAAAGTAAAGCCAAAAAGATTGCATTCAGGCAATACAAAAGACACAGGCAGAAGGGATAGGGAGAAGTACCAGGAGAAACAAAGGGAGGCAGGAAGTCAGTAAGGAAGCCAAAGCTCAGACAGAAGAACACATTGCAAAATCAGTGGTTAAAGGGGACAAAACCTTTTACAGGTACATAAGTGAAAAGAAGGACAAAGGGAGGATGAGTGAGACTGAAGGGGAGGATGGGAGCGGTGGAGGATGACAACAGTAAAGCTGACATATTGAACAGGTATTTCTGCTCAGTCTTTACTAAGGAAGAGGGGGTAATGGGTCTGAAAGGAGTACAAAGGGTGATAATGTGCAGAAATGGACACAAGTCCCTTTACAGAAAGGGTCCTGAAGGAACTGGAAGTAATAAAAGCTGATAAGCAATGGGGCCAGATAGAGGTGCACCCAGGGTCCTTAAAGAACTAAGAGAAGTGGTGGCTGAACCTCTGGCTATCCTGTTCAGCCAATCACTGGAAACAGGAAGTACCCAAAGACTGGAGGACAGCAGATGTAGTCCCTCATACAAAGTAGGAACAAAGAGGAAGCAGGGAACTACAGACCAGTCAGCCTCACCTCGGTAGTGGGAAAGATCATGGAAGCACTACTGAAGGAGAGATTGGTGGAACATCTGGTTGTCAATGGACTACAGGACCCAAGGCAGCATGGTTTCACCAGGGGAGGTCATGTCAGACCAACCTCATTGAATTTTTGACTGGGTGACTAGGGAGGTGGATCAGGGAGGGCAGTGGACATGGCTATCTGGACTTCAGCAAGGCCTTTGACACTGTGCACATAGAGACTATTACACAAACTGGGGAATATGGGTGTGGGCAGGACAGTAGTGTGGTGGGTAGGTAACTGGCTGGGTGGCAGGACACAGAGGGTGGTGGTAAATGGCTGTCACTCCACAGAGGAAGAGTGACCAGTGGGGTACCACAGGGATCAGTGCTGGGACCGGTCCTATTCAACATCTTCATCAGTGACATTGCACAGGATATAGAAGCAGAATTTCACTGTTAAGCTGATGACACAAAGCTCTGTAACAGAGTAGACACACCAGAGGTGTAGACAGAATGAGAAGGGACCTGCAGAAACTTGGAAAGAATGGTCAAGGGTTTGGCAGTTGAAATTCAATGCAAAGAAGTGCAAGATAATGCATATGGGGCACAAAAACCCTGGCACAATGTATCAGTTGGGGGTGAGGATATAGCATGCACCAAGCAGGAAAAGGGATCTTGGGGTTGTCATCTCTGATGACCTCAAGGTAGGAAACAGTGTGACAAGGCATCAGGTAAAGCAAATAGGATGCTGGGATGTATAAGCAGGGCATCACCAGCAGGAAAAGTGAGGTCATAATTCCGCTATACAAGACACTAGTGAGGCCCCACCTGGAGTACAGTGACAGTTCGGGAGACCATACCTACGTAAGGACATAGACAGGGTAGAGAAGGTTCAGAGGAGGGCAACAAAGATGGTGCATGGGTTGCATCACAAGTCCTATGAAGACAGGTTGAAGGAACTGAACATGTACTCCCTGGAGGAGAGGAGGGAGAGAGGGGATAAGATAGAGACATACAAGTATCTTACAGGGAGGAACAGGGTGCAGAAAAACACTATTTTAAGCGAAAAAGATGTTTCAGGACTAGAGGGCATGGGATGAAGTTGGAGGAGGCGATTCAGAGGAAACATGAGAAAGAATTTCTTCACAGAGCGAGTGGTGGACAAGTGGAACACCCTGCCAGAGGAAGTGGTGGGGGCTGAAAAAATCACGGGATTTAAGAATGCATGGGATAGACATAAAGGAATTCTAGAGGTCAGGGGTAAGGGGAAATAGACTTCTAGGAAAACAAACTGAACTTACAAGCTCAAATGGGCAGACTAGGTGGGCCATAGGCCCTTATCTGCTGACACTGTCTATGTATCTATGTATCTATGTATCTGTGGCAGTCACTAATGTCACTAATGCAAACTGGAGCTTAAAAGGCTGAAGCCCAAGATGAGCTCCTCAGAACACACCATAGTAAATCATTTTTCCTCCTTCATCTATATTTCTATCAAGGATTCTTTTTAGTTTCTTTAATTTGATTTATTATAATGTGTTTTGGAAGTCTGTTTCATAAATTTGCAGCCCAGTGTAAGATATTTCAGTCCCTCAATTTTCCTTGTAATGTTCTCTTTATTAATTTTATAGTTACCACTGTCATTGTCAATATTTGCATTGTTGGTGTTATTTTTTGGTATGGTATATATTGAGCAAAAATTTTTGTTAAAACTATTTGCAATATCCACTGGGTCTGTTAATAAACTGTAATTTTTCTTTATTACAGTTAGTTCTGTTTCTTTCTTTTTGAGAGAATTAATATAATTGTAGAACTGTTTACCGTTATATTTACTGGCGGATGCTGCTAATTTCTTCTCATGATAACATTTTATTTTATTCTTGCAGGCCCTTTGAAGAATTTTAAATTTGTCCCAGTTTTCTGCTGTATTATGTTTTTTATAATTACTGTACACCTTGTTTTTCCTTTTTATTATCTTCAATATACCCTTATTTATCCATGTTGGTTTCATTCACTTGTGGTTCTACTTTTAAATTCATTTGACATGTTTGTTCATAATAGAGTTTATAGTGCACGTCATATGTACCTAACATTCGTTAATTGTTTTATTTTTAGGATGGAGTCCCAATTGATCTCTTTCATTTCGGTGTTTATCCCTATTATATTTGCTGTATTATAAAGATATATTTTTTTGCATCCTTTTTGAAATGTATGTCTATTCTCTATACAGAATGTTACAGAAGCGTGATCGCTGTTGCCTAATGGTGCGACAGTCTAACAATTATTTAGATTTATTTTTTCTGTGGAAATTACCAGATCTAGCACATTTTCTCCCCTAGTTGGAGTTAGGATATGTACAAGGTTGTTATGTATACAAGAAATTCCAAGCTTTGTTTGGTGTTTGCCTTCTTGGAGATCCAGCTTAGATACAGATAATTAAAATCCCCAGCCAGTATAACATTTCCAATTTCAGTGGTTTTATTTATTGCTTCTAATATCTCTTGGTTTATTTCATTTGTAGTGTCCGGTGGTCTATAACATAGGCTTATGACAAAACTCCCAGTGGTACCACAATTTCTCTTTAACCAAAGCATTTCGGTGTTTGAGTTTTCTCTTTTAATCTTGGATGATACACAGATGTGACAGCCAGGATGTAATGCAGAAACACTGCAGAATATCATTGAATGCTGCAGTTTACTGTAGTGGCCATTGTAAGTCAATGGCAATTAAGCCCTTTCATCATGCAGGATTGTGTGACATGTCATTACTGCAAGTTACTGCACTTCATTGTGGCTAACTTCACATTATCTATTACATTTAATGATTTTAATGCAAAAATCACTATACCCCTCCTCTCTTTTTCTTTCTATCTAACCATATCATAGTATATCCAGGCCAGGGAAATTTCTTTCCCAATCATCATCATGAACATCATGAACATCTTTTCATCTCGATTACCCTTGGTCAGGTTAAGCAACTAATTATAGGATGTGTATACCTTCCCCCTAAACTTGCTTCATCCTCCTTCACTGAACTCTTTTCTAGTCCAGACACCCTCCCACCCAGAGATACCATACTCTGTGGAGACTTCAATCTTTATTGGACTGGACCCAAAAGAGTTCAATACCATGCTGCTCTCTCAGATGCCAAACATGAGCAACTACTTGACCAACCAACTCAACTTAACTTAAAGTCTGAAAACCACAGGCTATTGGATTGAATGCTAACCAACAACAAGGTACATATGGATCCTCCCAGATGCACTAAGTGATCTTTCCCCCACTTTCTGTATCTGGAAAAACTACACTCCTCAACCTCCCCCCAAAATGATCAAATCCAGAGACCTAACCAACTTTGACTCTGTAGCCTTCTAGCACAGTCTAGCTTCTTGTTACTGGGCTCCCATTACCCTTCCTCCAGATGTAAATCCTGCTTTAGAATACCTGATCAACAACTTCACCCCCATCCTTGACTCCCATGCCCCTTTCAAATTAAGAAGAACCAAGGGTACCCACTCCTCCTGGCTTACTCAAGAGCTAAGGCACCTAATGTGCTCCCAAGACAAAGCCTGGAAATCCTTCAGATGTTTTGGGCTCCACTCAGATGTGATAATCTATCGCCAACTATGAAACACAAGCAATGCCAAAACAAACAAATCTAAATGGGACTATCTTCTATTTCTGCAAGAAAAGCACCTCACCAACCCCAAACATTTTTGGACCCAAATCAATACCCTCTGCAAGGGCAATGAGCAGATCATTTCTCAGGCTATGATCTTAAAAGGCTCCATACTATCCTTGCCCTCAGAGATTGCCTCTGGAATTAATCTCTTCTTTATGGATCTAGACATCTACAAGACTGGTCTACCGGCTGCTCACCCTGCCCCACCAGGCTCTTTCACAGATGCCCCTTCCCCCTCTTCCATATAAAAACCACCCTGCAGCTAGAAGTCCTCAAACTCTTAAAGGATCTTAATTCTGACAGCTCACCTGGTTTTGTCTCCCTGACACCTAAATTCCTTAGGATTGGAGTACCCCCACTTGCTCACCTGATAGCTCAATTGATTGACAGATACTTCCTCACACAAACCATTCCTAACAAATGGAAAACAGTAATCAGTGTTCCTGTACATAAAAAAAAATGGCCCCACTAACCTCATCAAGAACTATAGGCCCATATCCATTTTATGCCCCATTGCAAAAATTCAGGAATGAATAGTATACAATCAGCTATACTCCTTCCTGGAACAGACCGGCGCTGTTATCATACATCAACATAGTTTTCAGAAATTGCACGGGACAGAATTTGCTCTCTTGAGAGTCATGACATATATCTTTTAGGCCATGGATTGAGGCTGTGCCACTGGGGCCATCTTTATAGACCTTACAAAGGCCTTCAACCTCTCAAATCATCCACTCCTCATCTCCAAGCTCTATTGTCTCAGTCTTGTTTCTAACTCTCTCACATGGTTCACCAACTATTTATCAAACTATTGTCAATATGTCAAATGGGCTGGTGCTTATTTCTCCTTATCTCCCATCACTGATGGGGTCCCTCAGGGGTCAGTCCTTGGGTCTTTATTATTCTCCATCTTTATCAATGAACTACCTCAGAACTGTGGGGGGCCTCAGTTCAAATCTATGCAGATGATGCCATACAATACACATCCAGCAGGGAAGTCGCCTTGATTAAGACTGAACAGGAAAAAGACTTCCAGCAGTTAGAATCATGGTTCAATAATAACCTACTGGTGTTGAAAACAAAAAACATGCTGATGTGGAAAAGCTAATTAAAAAAGAAAAAAAATTCAGATAGGCGGCCTAACTTTAATTTAACATCAAAGGAGTTTGGGGCCTTAAGAAGCCTGGAGAATGATCCCAACACAATAATTAAGAAGGCTGACAAAAGGGGGGAATTCTTATTGAAAATTATACAGTTTACAAGGAAAAATATCTAAAACTGTTGGGAGTTCAGGATAACTATTTAAAATTGACTGAAGATCCAACCGATAAGGTTGGTAATTTGATAAGAAAAATCCTAAATAGGGCATTAGAAAATGGATGGATCAATGAATAGGAACAGAAAGTGCTGAGGAAGGAATTTCCACTTATTACAATTTTTTGTACTCTTCCCAAGATACATAAGGATCCTCTTTACCCTCCTGGAAGGCCTATAGTGGCAGGTATAGGTTCTGTCTTGGAACCACTGTCAGTATTTGTGCATTTTCCATCAAAGACTTAGTAGAGAGCACTCAATATTATCTTAAAGACTCGACACATTTGATTAATGTATTGGAAGAGTTTAATAAGAACCAGAATATAGCTGAAAAATCTGTTTTTCTTGTGAGTTTTGATGTGAAGGAGCTTTATACCTCCATACCACATTTGGAAGGCTGTGCAGCAATTAGGGAAATTTTGGAAACACGTAGAACAGATGAAAAACCACCGAATGAGTCTCTGTTACAGTTGGCACATTTGGTTCTCACTCAGAACTATTTTAGATTTGAGAAGAATTATTATGTACAAGTTAAAGGAATGGCGATGGGGTCAAGTATGGCCACATCTTACGCAAATTTATTTATGAGTTGATTTGAGGACAGAGTTGTTTATAAGAATAACCCTTTTTATAAAAATATACTTCAATGGAAATGTTTTATTGATGATACTTTTATAATCTGGGAAGAAACTGAAAATGAACTGCTAGATTTTTACCAATACTTAAATAATCAAACTACCTATTTAAAATTTAGAATAGAGTATGATGGAAATGAAATGTTGTTTCTAGACTTAGTGATTTTTAAGACAGATGAAGGGTTAAATACTAAAATGTTTAGGAAACCCATAAATAGAAACACTATACTTCGAGCTGATAGCTTTCACCCTAGGAAGCTGGTAGAATCCATTCCATACAGTCAATTTTTAAGAGTTAAGCGTAATTGCTCTGAAGTGAGGGATGCAGAATTTTTTACAGAAAAGATGATAGAAAGATTTCAAGAGAGAGGTTACAGCCAGGAAGTGTTAAAAACAGGATGAAGGAGTGGGTGTGCTGGGTAAAAAGATCATTCCTCAAAATACAGTGATATTTTCTATGAGATTAAAAAGTTGGTAAATAGACATTGGAATATTTGAAGGTCAACCATGATGGGAGAAAAAGCATTCCATATGGGGGCCCAGGTAGTGGCAAAAAAAAGTAAGATCATTATCAAATTGACTGGTACATACAGAATATAAAATTCCAGAAGTAAAAAAAAATGTTTTATTCACAAGTGAGGAGCTTAGGGGAAACTATAGCTGTGGGAGATGTGTTCATTGTCATAGCACTAATAAAATAAAGAACATTCGTAATATCAGTAGAAGTGAGGATTTTAAGATGAAAGAATTTATAAATTGCCAAACCGAGGGTGTGATAGATGGAATCAAATGGCCTTGTGACCTTATGTATATAGGAAAAACAAAAAGGCCACTTAAAGAAAGAGTAGGGGAACATAAAGGTAATATTAGGAAAAGAGATTTTACTTCACCAATAGCACAACATTTTATTGATAGAGGTAATCAATTACCATCATTATGGTTTCTCGGTATAGAAAAAGTACACAGGGATAGCAGAGGATGGAATTTCAATAATAAACTATTATTGAGAGAAACTTGGTTTATCAACTATTTTCAAACAAATAACCCAAGATTTGGGTTAAATGAAATTATTGAGCGGCAACTATTTTGTAATAATGTTCATAGTGGAAAGTATTTGGTGACATGGGCTTTTACATAACGAGAGAGTACAGCCTCTGCAGAGATATTTAGATTTAAATATTAAAGTACGTTTGCATAAAAGCACTTTAAACAATTATTAATTGGTCAAAATGAGTAAGCAGTTTATACATTAAAATTATCAGCACCTTCGACATCCAGTATTACGGGACTAGGTGCCGCCTGGAGGTGGGTCTGGCGCCCAAGCAGGCACTGTGTGCTTGCGTAATGCATAGGCATTGGTTTGTCAGATTTGGGGGTGGAGCTCCTTGCTTATAAAAATGGGTGCAGACAGGCCCGCACATTACTCCCACCTAAAAAAGGACCCTGAAGGACTATATAGTAAGTAGATAGTTTTTTCAAACATCTTCTAAAGTGTGAGCTCATTGAAAAGGTATAAAGGGACAGAGACAAGCTTAAAGAGTGTGTTTCTTTTGTTTCACCCCATTGCACAAGACAGGTGTACAGACTGGAACCTGAATATAGCCATTGAGTGAAAATGGCATTACGAGGGTAACGGACAGCTTTTGAAGTGAGTTACTAGCATAAAGAGATTATAAGCTGTAGAAAGCAGTTAGTAGGGGTAAGCAGAAGGAAATGATACCAGTACTTAGTTGTCTTGTATTTTGTGTATTGCGGCAACAGGTTGGTCCATGCAAGGCATTTGAAGTGTGAAAGTCATCAGTAAGCTTGTATATAAAGGTCATCATTTCTTTTTTGTTTACCTATGGGTCAAAAAATATGTATTGTGAACCAAAAGAGTTTATACTATTGAAAAATGCAGGCTGTGAAATGCTAACTATTTTTCTATTGTTTATCATAGGTCTGTGGTGGGAGTCAAACCAGAATATGAACTGTAAAATATTTAAAGGGTGAATATGAATACTAATTGAAATGTAAGGGCACACTTTCCCATTTTTAAGTATTTCTTTTAGTATAATACTGTTTTTAGAGTAATGTGAATAAGAAGAAATAACAGTGTGTTTATTTATATATGTTTTATGAATTGGATAAACCAGTTTTCCTGATGAAGGGTTTACCCAAAACGTCAATGATTGTTTGAACTGGAAGTTATATAATTAAACAAGATTGATTAACACTGAGTAATTGGTGTATATATGCAGTGTGAGTGGGCCATCTTATCCAGTATTACTTGTTTAGTTTAGCGTCAGCCCATACTGGTACAAGTGGCCTCTCCCTAATAGTCATGAATAATACCTGTTCTGTTTGATCATTTTTTTGAGATACTGGGCTGAAATGGACAAGTCTTTCATCACTGTATTTTTATATTTGTTCTTTGCTGCTTGTTGTATAGGATTATATCTCTCTGTATGTGGAATGCTCTCATTCCCCGGGTTGCCCTTGAAAAAGGGACAGACTGTCCAAGTGGGCTCATCAGGTCATCAAACTTCAAATATATAAAATAAATTCTTGATCCACCAGGTTTTTTTGTTATCATTGCTATAGCAATATTTCTTTGTGAGTGCAATACAGATTGCAGATCTGCCACTTTATTATTTAGACTCCTGGCATTACTGAGTATACATTAATATACTTTTTCTCATTCACTATTTTGGTTTGTTTTATGTTATTCCCTTTCCTATGCATGTTCCTCAATCCTAGGACTTTATCAGTTGCAAGAAGCTTGTTCCATACGAGTATTTATTAGATTCCCAAGAATTGAGGTCACATGACGTGCCTGACCCGCTAGCTGCTTTGCCTAAGAGCTCCCGCTCACCTCCTTAGCAATCGATCTCAATCAACATATATTCAGTACTACATTACCTGCTACAAAGCAAAACTACTTTCTACACTGCCTATCTGTGAGGATCCTGTGATTTTTACATTGCAATTGGCCTATCTTAAGCTGTGATGGAGGCAGAAATAAGACCAGCCTTACCTAAGCATATACCCCCGGTCTCGCCTGAGAAGCAGGCCAAGAAATTGAAACAGCACCAGCAATCCTCAGCCAAGCAGCCGAGCACCCCTCCACCTCTGGTGCCACTAACAGAGGAGATGTTCCTTCAGGAACTTCTACCATTCAAGGAAACCCTGCAGGATATTGCTTCTGATCTCAAGAATGTGAGAAGCGAGCTGAGGGACCTGAAAATCAGAATAACAGCTGCTAAGGCCCATACTAGTTCCCTTGAAGCTTGGAGGGACAGCTCAGAGCCAGAAATAATTAAATTAAAGCAACAAATTGTTAAACTTAAGTTAAAAATGGAGGATCTGAAGGGGAGAAGCAGGAGAAACAATATTCTAATTTTTGGCCTGCCAGAGGGTGAGGAGGGCTCCCACATGATTACCTTTACCCAGAAGTTGTTAACTAAAGTCCCCGGCCCCTCTCTGCACAACCCCACCTATCTGACTGAGTGAGCACACTGGTCCTTAAGACCCAGACCCCTGGACTCTGCTTCTCCTAGACCTGTGATTGTGCCGCTGCTAAATTATCTAGAGAAGCAGCATATCTTGTCCAAGTCCCGGGAGCTGGAAACAATACTTTGGGAAGATAAGAAGCTGGACATCACACAGGATTTGCAACTATAAACCAAGCAGAAGAAAGTCACTTTCCACTCCATTGTGTGCTAATGAATCACTGCAAGCATCAAGTGTTGCATGGCATATCCAGCTTGCTTGCAAGTTCTGTTGGATGGGGCCTGGCTGTCCTTTGATTCATTTCCCCAAGCTCAGGCGGAGCTCAGCATAAAAATGCCATCTCTTTTTAAAGTTTCCTGAAGTCACTAGTTTGCACCTGCTCTCATATCTTAGTCCATTTTGAGAGATAACAGGTGCTTACCTGTATTTGCTGTTCTGAGATTTGCTGTTAGTTGGTGGCATTGGATTATTAGACCGTTGTGAGGTGGAGGATATTCCCTGAATCCATGAGTCCCTGGATCTGTGCCTAGGCCACTGTTGCCTAGTTCATGGAGGGTACAACTGCTTGGAGTCACTGGTGACTGGTCCCGATTATCCGGAAGGTAGTTTTCCAGGGGACTGTTTTTTTCTCTGCTGCACTGGTGCATCCACCTTTGATCTCCCTATTGAACTGGCACACTCATAATCAGATTGTTGGGGAGTCTCATGCCACTGCATTATGTTTAATAATGTTAATGTCTCTGCTTATTGTTGTTGTTGTTATTATCGGTTTAATAGTGCATCAGCTCCCTTCCTAAATTTAGCCCACTGGCAAGGTAACATGTTCAGGTTGCTCCTTCTCGCTAACTCCCGCTTTCTACCTATATGGCCACCCACCTGGCTTCCTCACTTTGGTACTTCTCAACTTCTTTCCTCTTGGACCATTTCAACCTGCTTGGAATTAAAACGGCAGCTTTCTGACAATATTTTTTCCATGGTTTTTCTTCCTTTGGGGGAACTGAATGGAATACCTCCTGAGAACACATTCTGGGTGCAGGTAGGGAACTGATTTATCTAATATTACTGTCATTGCCACTACCTGTGAATTCAGCTTTAGGCATATTCTATTGGTTTTGGATTGCTGGGGGTGGGGCGGAGGGGAGGTATGTTGCTCTTGAAGCTAATCAGCCTCATGTACTGGACTGTTGGGGGTGGACCCTGATAGCCCAAAGGCTCCTGTTGTACCACTTTCTCCTTCAAATTCAGGTACATGCTATAATATGGTCCTCCTGTCAACTCTCAGTATGCAATAGGAAGTGGAAGGCACCCAGGGTCACAAGGGATTTGCTCACCGCCAATCACTGTATTCTGTGTTATGGGGTATCAACAGCAGGTGGGGGGCATTTGTAAATAGTCTTTTTGGGGGAACAGGAGGGTGGGAAGGTTCCACATCATCAGAACTGTGTCCACTCCATGTATCTTTTATACTTCTTGGAATTTTCCCTTGCGTGACTGTCAAGCTAGAGCTTTGCTTCATGCAAGGCACTTTGGAACATGGTTACCAATGTATGTGTTATTTGTTTGGAGTGTGCTGACTTTGGTGCTTGGGGAGAGGTGCTGGGGGATGGGGGGCAAGGTGGGCTGACAGTATAGCCTAGAGGTTAGAGGAATGAGGTATGAACGAGCTAGGTACATCCAGCAGACCAGACCTGAGTTTGATTCTCACATTCTCCACTTGCATACTGTGTGACTCTGAGCAAATCACTTAACTGCCCAGTGCTTCCAGGTCACCCCTGAAAACAGGCACTTGTGCCTAGTGGGCCTTACCTGGTTACCAAAGACTAAAATAAAAATAAATAAATAAAAGAAAAAAAGTATACCGAGGGACCTGTTTACTGGAATTTTATTCTTGCATACTGTGAATATGGTTAGTATAATAACAAAATTTCTCATGTGGAATGTTAGAGATGCCCATGATTGTCCCAAAAGATACCAAATCTTTAAACATATTTCACTATTGCAGGTCAATATTTCATTTATCCAAGAGACCCATTTGCTCCCCTCTGAAGCCACTAATCTCCGTAGACAAAATATCGGTCAGGTCTTTGCCTCTGGGATATCAACTGCCAGTAGGGGTGTTGCCATTCTGGTAAATCGCTCAGTGCCTTTTCAAGTGGACCAGTCCATTGCTGACCCTCAGGGGAGATTCATTCTGGTAAAAGGCATGATGGGTCATACGGAATTGGTGTTAGGAAGTATATATGATCCAGTGGGTGGTGACCCTGCCTTCTTTATGGACCTCATTGACAAATTGCCACCATTTCTGTCACTCCCAACAATCCTGGGAGGTGACTGGAACCTTTCTCCTACTCAGGACCTAGACCAGTCCAATTGCCCGCTCAGACCACTGTCAGCTGTCCAAAGAGCCCTACAAGAGTTTTTAGATTCACTGGGGCTATGTGACCCATGGAGAGTGTTGAATCCATTGTCTCATACCTTCTTTTTTTACTCTACCATTTACCACTCTTCATCCCGTCTGGACTATGTTTTGATAAGTCGCTCTCTCTTTCATGGTCTCTGTAATGCAGGGGTAGAGCCGATTGTCTTATCCGATCATGCAGTGGCTTGGGTTTCACTGATACTGGATACCAACTTCCAAAGAGACACATCCTAGAGGCTGAATACACAGCTCCTCAAGGATGAATATGTAGTCTCTAGGATATCTGCTCTTATGCAAACTTTTGTGGATGCCAACCATAACTCCATCCCAAGAGTAGACCATGAATGGCATACCCTAAAGTGCTTTCTCATAGCGGAATTCATATGGCTTGCATTTACTCGTAAGCATCAAAGGGAAGCAGAGGCCCTCTTTCTCTCTGCTAGCCCAGTTCCATACACTAGAGCAGTCTGTCTCTACCTCTTCTTCCCCCCCTGACTCCCTGCAGTCCCTTCTACCTCTGCAGAATAAGTACTCCACTCTTCTGCAGGAAAAAGTGGAATTTGCTAAATTAAGAACTCAGGCGAAGTATATAGAGCATGGAGAAAAGGCAGATCATCTCCTGACCTTACGTCTTAGGAAATTAGAAGCCTCCAGGAATATACCTGTGGTAAGTGCCCCTGACAGTTCAATTAAAACCCACCCTAGGGAAATAGTTGCCATCTTTGAACGATTCTACTCTTCTCTTTATAGCCAACGCATGCCCCTCCCGTCTAAAGAGGATCTGACATCATACATAGATTCCTCAGAATTACCCTCACTACCAGCCCCATACCAGGATTTCTTGTCTACCCCACTTTCTCAGCATGAAGTGGAATCAGCTTGTAATACTCTGGTATTGGATAAAACTCTGGGCCCTGATGGTCTACCATCAAATTTCTACAAGCTTTTCCTCAAAGACCTGTCCCCTATTCTTTGTTTTTACTACTATATGCTCTCTGGTGAAGCTCTGGACCCTTCTCTATTAGAGGCCACCATTATTCTCCTTCTTAAACCAGACAAACCCCCCCTCCTGTCCAGCTAGTTACCAGTCTATATCACTATTAAACTGTGATATCAAAATTCTTGCAAAAATCCTCACCACTAGAATAGAGACAGTCTGGTCTTGTCTTCTCAGCCCAGAGCAAGTGGGCTTTATCTCAAGCAGATCCTCGACAGACCATATGCGTAAACTAGCTCATATTTCTCAGGCAGCTGATTCCTCCCCTCTGTCAATGACGTTACTCTCTCTTGATGCAGAGAAAGCCTTTGACAGAGTGGACTGGGACTTTTTGTGGGTGACTCTACATAGAATGGGCTTACCCTCGGAGTTTATCCAATGGATACAAACATTATATACTCTTCCATCTGCTAGAATACACTGTAATGGGGTTCACTCATCTCTTTTCTCTCTTTACACTGGTACACAACAATGATGTCCATTGTCCCCTTTCCTCTTCAATCTCTATCTAGAGACACTAATTAGGCACCTAAAATCCTCTCCTAATATCACTGGAGTACCCATTGGAAATTACACTCCACAGCTTTCGGTCTATGCTGACAATATTCTCCTACATCTGTCAGATCCCGTGTCTTCCCTAACTGAAGTCCTGAGTATAATAGACACCTTTGGTAAGTACTTGAATTATAAGCTGAATTTAAATAAGACAGAAATTTATCCCCTCAATCACCTCACACGCAGTCGTTCCTTTACTCAGTTTGGTATGAAATGGTCCCCTCAGTACATTAAGTATTTGGGTATTTTCATCACCTCCGACCCCTCCCTTATTTGCAAGCTTAATTTTCTTGACCTCTGCAGTTATATACAGCAAGATCTCTCATGGTGGAGGAGTTTGCTGATGTCACTATGGGGCAGGATTAATATCATTAAAATGAATGTCCTTCCCAGGCTCTTCTATCCTAGCAACATGCTGAATGCTTGGTTACCTTTGACCTTTTTTAAATGAATTCACACTGATCTTACTTCTTTCATGTGGCTGGATAAGGCTGCCAGGAGATCTTACCTCAAAGTAAGCCTGCCTAAGGAGCGCAGAGGTCTCAGCCTTCCTAGCTTTTTGCTCTACTACTTGGCGAACCACCTTTACAATGTGGAAAATGGTTATCCATATCCCAAATCTGACAGCAATCAGATTACATCCCCATCTGGTTACAAATTGAAGCCAATTTATTCTCTTCTCATAGACTGAGCCCCACTGGAATCCTTTTTTCTCCTGTGAAAGCCCTGCTCAAAACCTTCGTATTCCTCCCCAATTGGCATCTCACTCAAAGTTTTATCACAACTATGTGGATACCTTAAAGTGCCACCTACTAGAGATTTTTCTCAAGCCATCCTCTTCAATTTAAACATCAAAATTGGGGGACAGCCCATCCCCTCATACTAGCTTCAGATACCCCAAGAATTTAGAATCTCAGATTTTTACTCCCAAACTTCTGTTTTAACCTGTCAAGAAATACTAACTAAGTTCAAGCTGGTAGCAATATCTATTTTTAAGGTATACCAACTCCAGTACCTGTTGTTTAATCTGTTTGGGCTCCAGCCACAATCTTCTATTTTTTGGGATTTCCTACAGCAGATATCTGATCCAACCTGCCAGCCTCATGGAGTCTCTACATTGTATAAGTATCTGCTTATTAGTCCCCAACCACCTTCACCGGTGGGCTTCAAGGTATGGAATACTCTTCTACCTGATTTGGAAATCAACTGGGCCCACCTCTGGAAAGATCTGTATGCCTATATTTCACAGGATAGAGTCAGGTTAACTCAATATCAGATACTAAATAATATGTATTACACCCCGTTTAAGTTAGCCAAAATGGGGCGTCTCTCCTCAGCGTTATGTTCCAGACGTAATAAAGAGGAAGTCTCCCTCATATACATCTTCTGGTCCTGCGAGGAGGTGTCTCCCCTGTGGACACAAATAGAACTTCAGTTTGACCCGCTGCTAGGCCTTCAGTGTCTATTTTCTCTGGCTATCTGTAGCATTGGGAAATTTTCTCAGATTCAGGTAAAAGAAAGAAGGTATCATGTGGCTGTCATCTCACTGGCCGTTAAAAAGCTTGTGCTTAAGCACTGGATGGATCAGGTACCCATTATCAACTTGGAGTGGCTGCATGAAATGTCTTTTGCCCTCAGAGCAGAACAGTTAATCACTAGTGTTCATCATCGTAAATCCTCATTTACCAAAAATTGGGGGAAACTGTATGCTCTTTATTTGTCTTACTCTCCTGTTTGACTATCCCGGGAACCTCCACATGTATTTAATAGACAGCATCTAAGATGCAATTCAGTTTCGTATGCCTTCCTAGTATTGCACCTCACTTGGGGCGGGGGTTGAAAGGCCAGGGGTGGGGGAGGCAGGGGGATGGGGGGTGGGTTTACTTTGTCCAACTCCAAATACTGGTTTATTTGTGTAACGTCATGTGGATTATTGTGTTATGGTTGTAAAATCAATATATATTTTTTTTAATTAAAAAATATTCCCTAGAATTTGTGCACCTTTACTATTTAGGTGTATACCATCTCTGCCATATAATGGATGCTTCCCAAAGAACAGATCCCAGGAGTCTATAAAGCAAAAACTCTCTATATTGCACCAGTTTTTTATTGTGTGTTTATTCTCTGAATAGTATTATTTTTTTCATGGGTTTCACCAAATTGCAGTGACATGACTTGTGTCAAGTGGCGTTACAGTGATGGCACAATATCAACAGTCAGCACTGTGCCATCCGGTAAAGCAAGTGCTTTTTCCAGGGAGCTATGTGCCCCGACCCCTCATGCTGGGGGCTCAGCCCCCCACACCACTCGTACTATAGCTATCCAACTCTGAGGTGGAGTTGATTCGGGGGGGGGGGGCGATATCTCCGGAGACAGCAGTGTCAGGACCATTGCAGCAAACTGCCAATTTTGTTGCTGTAATGGTCTTCACGGTATTCCTGTTGCTGTTTGAACATGATACATTTTTCATTCACTACCCTGGAGATGGGAAGGAGTCCAGAGATTATGATTTATGCACCCTTCCTTTTCATATCTCTTGCTGTGTCTTGTAATTCCAAGCATATGTCCTTCTCATGGCTGTGGCCAACATCAATTATGCCAGTATGGAATGTGACAATCAGGTTATTTGTATTCTGATTTAGAATGTTTTGTGCAATCTTTTTAATGTCATGTATTCTTGCTCCTGGAAAACATGAGACCATTTTATGTTATGTATCTGAGTTACAAACTGTAGTACCACATTGCCTGATAATTGAATCTCCCAGTACAGTCTTGTCTCTGTGTACTGTGTTTTCTTTGTTTCCGTTTTCATTATCTGGTACATTATTTTGTAAAACATTAAGTCTGTTTGCCATGTTGAAGGTAGAAATTGCCCTCCTCCCTTTTTGGTACCTGCGCCTGGTCTTACTAAACACCAATCAATTATATCGTCATTAGCTGAAGTCTCTCTAGTCTCTGCCCTTTTTACAGCTGTTCATAACTTGGTTGGTTGAGTCATTATCAGTTATATCTATCTCTCTTGTTCTCTTTTTGCTTAGTGTACATGGAGTAGTTTGTTCTACTCCATAAGAAAAAGTAACCTATTTGAGGTGCATTATATCATGCAAGTGTTTTAGTTCATTAAGGGTATTATTTGGTTTGTAGCAATCAGTGTCATGCTCTGAGCACCTGTTGCACTCTAAAACACCCCAGTTTAATGCAGATTTTTCAGCATACTTTAAACACCTGCTACATTGAAGCAATGTACCTTCTAGACACACTTATTTCAATGTTTCATTAACAGCTTCCATTGTACTTTTGTAGCTCTATACAGTGTATATTATGAGAAGTGCGGGAGAGACAACTTCTTTTTATTTATTTTTTATTTTTGGAAGGTATACAGCAGTGGCCACCTGGTAGGAGTTTACTTAATGTTAATCAAGCTGCTCTCACAAATATTGTAACATGGTCAACAATCATTCACTTCCTAATATTTCCCTTGCTCACTACAGCCTACTTTTTTGAGTAACTGGATGTCCTCTTAGTTCTTTAGTTTGCCTGTGGTTCTGACTCAAGTTTTTCTTAATGCCTGTATCGGGAAAGCACCTGGGTTGTGCCCCAGAATATATTTCTTAGTCAATGTTGTTTAGAGACAAAACCAGTTAAAGAAGATACTAACCCTATCCCCTACATAAAAAGCAGATGACAGAGAGTACAATAATGTGCAAATATAAAGGTTGGTAGTGTTTGTAGTTCAGTCTTCTAGGCTGAAACAACAATTCCCAGTGAAACACTGAGCTTGCTGTCAGTGGCAGTGCAGTGCAATGCTCAGGACCAGCCCCCAAGAGCGAATATATATTGCTTATTTTCCAAAATGCAACAAAGTATGGGCAAAAAGTCTAGAGCTCATGATGCAAACTCTGTGTAAGATAAAATCCACTCCATCCCACTTGCTAGGAGGGCGAGTTTAAATAAGGTCTTGTGCAGGAAGTGAGTCACAGGCCACATGACCAATCCTGATCTAAGCTGCCTTACCAACTATTTTAAAACTGCTTTAAAATATAACCTCTTGGGCTATTTCAACCAAAGTTTTGAGTTGTGTACAAAACCTGCAGTTCACAGTACAATAATGTGCAAATATAAAGTTGCTAGAAAATGGGCGACGTGTATTCTTGAACCTGATTGGTTTAAACCACCAACCAGCCAGTTCGATATGAGACAACAGAGACTGGGAAATAACTAGTCCCAGTCTCTGTTGCCTCATATGATTCTCTATTGTAATGGGCCAGTTGAAAGTTGAAAATGCTAACACCACCATGTTTTTCTGTCTCACATAGTGAGCGAGAGCCCCCTCCCACCCCGACTTGAACCGTTTGACTAGCTCTTCCTTTCACAGACCAGTTTTAGCTTCCCTGCTTACAATCTACAAGTTACAACAAATACTTTAAAAAAACAGTTTTTTGTAGACTGATCACTTTTTCCTTCTCACCTGTAGACATTAAACAGTCACCTCCCTGACTGCATACATATAGCAGACCACATTCACACTTTATCTGTTCTTCATCAGCTCACAACCGCTACAGCTCCTAGTCATAGTTTCAAAAGAAATGCTGTGAAAAAAATGTACTTCTCTCACCAGTTACATTCAGTCTGCCGACCACACTCACACTTTCTCTCTTCATGCCTTTCCCCAATTCTAAGGCAACATCTATCACTCCCAGTGCATCTGGACAGCTGTGCCTGGCTCTTTCACTCAGTATCCATACAAAAAAAAGCCATCAGTGTGAGTAATCTCCCACCCCCCAACACAAAGTGTCACATCACATTCACAGCACCGATCAGCTGACTGGGTTTACAGTAGCAAGAATCTTTTTTTTTTTTAACAAGAAAAGCAAACTGTTCTGTCCCAACTTACAACACTGGAGCCGTGCTCATTAGAATAAACAACAACACTTACCAGCAGCCTCATGGATCCACAGCAGCCCTGGCTGTAAACTGCAGCTATTTAAATTAAAAAGTGCTGTGTTAAGAAGCAGTATGACCCAGGAGTAACACTTTAGGCTGGGGAGAAAGCACGTTAAAGAATTTTCCCTGAAATGACAGTGCTAGTCACTCACTCTTGATGTCAAGTAGAGTGCCGTTATAGACAGCTTCCTGACTCTTCCTCCCCACTCCATCTCAAGTCACTTCAGAAAACAATAACAAAAGTATAGTTGACTATTCTGCACTCACCAAAATCTCACACAACTTTTTGTTTGACATTGACAGATCGCTGACGCCATGCCACCATTCAGCATTACTCATACTCCCGATCCCCTACCCCAATCATGATACAACATCCGAGTACATTGTACAATCTCCCAGTAGTGACACTTCAAAAAAAAATACTGCTATTCCAGTCGTGGGGCAAGAGGGGGAAGTTAAAAAAAAACAGACTGAAAAAAGGGGAGATGTACAAAACTTATGGGTGATTTTTGGGTTAAGGGAAAGTGGGACTAATGGCAAGAACAACAGACAGATGGATTCTTCAACAGCCTGGTGCAATACAGGACATAATAGCACCCTCTAGTGCCAATGAAAGAAAAACAGGGATTACTTTACATAAAAATAAGTTTATTCATTAAAAATAAGTATTTCCAGTAAAGTTTTTAATATTTTTCAACTTTTTTTGTAATATTTAGCCTAAATCCCATTTTCTAAGTCCAATAATACCCTCCAGGCCAGTCTAGTATAGCCCAATACTGCCCATCCTGTTGGGTATTTTTGCTTAAGTAGTAGCATTTGTAGTTTAGTCTTCTGGGCTGAAACTACAATTTCCAGTAACCCACTGAACTTGTTGTTAATGGCAGTGTAGTGCTCAGAACCAGCCCCCAAGAGCAAATACATATTGCTAATTTTCCAAAATGCAACAAAGTATGGGCAAAATGTCTAGAGCTCATGGTGCAAACTCTGTGTGAGATAAAATCCATTCCAGTCATCTTTGGTGATATTAAATTTCATCTGTACCTACATAGTCATCACTTTACTACCTCTTGCAACTGTCTTTCAACATCTTATATTTCCTCTTTGAGCAGGTAATTCTTGTCCTCTTTTAATGCACCAACCATTTACCATGTATTGAATTTAATTGTTCCAGTCAGTTTAAACACCTATAGGTGTCTAAATATATTCATTTAACATTCAGTTTATATGTAAGTGGTCCAATCCTTCAAACTCTGTGTGTCTGCAAGTGTGTATGTCCACTCCCCTCTTAGTCAGTCTCTCTGAAATTTATTATCTAGCACATCACTTTATCTAGATGCTGTTAGTGGCGTGAATCCTGTGTTTTTTCTCAGAAGGTCAGAAAATTCCAAGCCATTAACTCCTTCCTTCCCATTTCTGTCACATAGCACTACAGAAGAGGGTGGGATATAGGAGTTATCATCAGTAACTCCCTAAACAAACAAGCCAGTGCAACAAGACCTATAGCAAGGATAACAGGATGCTGGTATGTATCAGGAGGGTATTGATAGCAGAAGAATAGAGGTAATACTTCCCCATGACAGATCTTTGGTGAGGCCTCACCTGGAGTACTGTTTCCAGTTCTGGAACCCTCAGCTCAGAAAGGGCAGGGATAGGTTGGAAACTGTACAGTACAGAGTAACACACATGATTAAGGGCCACCAGGGCAGATTCTATGAGGAGTATCTCAAGGCATTAAATATGTACTCAATAGAAACCAGAAGGGAGAGAGGAGATATGATAGAGACCTTCAAGTTCCTTAACTCACTCAGCTCTAGAATGGAATCTTGAGTGAGTGCTGTATTCCTGTGTAAAAATGGCTGTTTTTCTAAGCAGTTAGAATGTTCGGAACTAAAATAGTAACACTCTGACTTGGAGAATAAATAACTAAAAAAGTATAACTCCTATCACAAAACTTACCTCACGAAGTTTTTGCTCACAATAAAAAAACTTTAAAATGAGGGGTCACATGTTAATGCTACTAACTTTTTTTACAGAGCATGTAACAATGACAATTTACATATTTTTTACAAAAAAACCTCAAAAAAACATCTTAGAAGTGGCAAATGTCTGTTGTAAGAGGTTTTCCATCACACCAACAGCTGTGCATTACACTGCCACAGTTTAGAGTATTTCTGAGCTGTTTTACTTAACAAAACAGATCATAAACTAAGGCATGTGCCAACACATAATGCCAGTAAACTGACTGAATTCGGAAAAATGCTCTGCACAACTGCCCACATGACACACAAACCATGATAACTGAAAAAGTATGCCTCCTAGCCAGGAAAATGTTCACAATAACAAGAGCTTTAAAATGATGGGTCACTCATGTTAGTGGCATTTGCAGATATTTTTACAGGTCCTGAAATTATAAAAAGATAATTTTTACATTTTGTTCCCAAATAAAACCTACATCATAAAAGTATACCTCCTAGACCCCAGACACCCACATGTTAATTGTCTACATTAAAGAGACCTTTCAAATGATGGGTCACACATACATTTCTAGCATTTACAGTTTTTACAGTACCTGGAATGGAGGAAAATCACATTTTACACTTTTTATCCCAAAAAACTAAAACAAAAAGTACACATCCTAGCTCCCTGACACCAGCATACTAATTTTTCAGAATGAAAAGAGCTTTCAAATCAGGGATCACACATTTCTAGTAATGGAGAAAAAATAACATTTTCTTTACTTTTTAACCCAAATTAAAAACCCCCAAAAAGTAATTTACTCTGTTTAACTCAATGGTGACCCCTATCTTATAGTTGGTATTCTGATAGGTAGAAATGTTTCCTACTGACCTGCACTTTACAATAACCTTATCCCTGATTGGTTGATCCAAAAAGTGTATAAGAAGTGCAGGATGCACATATGCACCCTGGGGATGAGATGAAGTGAATACCTGATGCACATATGCGCTATGGGGACTAGAGTAATTTTCCTGATGATGCAGATAAGTGCTATGGGGCTTAGCGAGTTAAAGGGATTAACAAGGTACACTGCAGGGAATTATTTACCCTGAACACTAACTTGAAGTTACATGGTTAACAGTGGAAATTAACAGAAGGGAGGTTCAGGAGGGATGTGAGGAAGTACTTCTTTATGGAAAGGGTGGTAGAACATTGGAACAGTCTGTCGACTGAGGTGGTGGATACAAACACAGTCAGGTAATTCAAACAGACAATAGACAGAATAAAGGGAATAGTGGTCACCTGGGGCAACACAGGGAGGAGAATGGGATAGTATGGGGAGGGTTAGTGCCCTGGAGAAACAAATGGGTCCAGGGAAGTTTCAAAGAATTACAGGGAAGATAGGCAGACTGGATGGACCTTTGGTCTTTTGTCATCACGGTCTATGTTTCTGTTTCTCATGAACTTAGCCAAACCCTCTGATTTTCTTTGGTCTAATTGCAATAGTAATTTCAGGGCCTTCTCAACTCTAATTACAGTAAACAAATGGGTTGCATTATTTCTTGAATACATCATTTGGAAGTTTGCTATGCCACTAGTAGGAGGTGGTTTTCCAATTGCAGAGTTAACAATAATCCCTTATTCTATGAGGTAATTAATAAGACATTAAGCATTAGTGTCAAGGACCACATGATAGCACTATGGATTTGCCAATGTGGCACCTGATCTTCAGCTTTAAATACGATAATTATCCCATTTATTATATGTGCCCCAAAAGTTACAATCTGATCCCAAAGAAAGGAACATTTAGTTCTGACTGTGCTCTACTGTGCAGAGTGCACTGGGGACTCAGAGATTGTGGCTTGAGCTATCTGGATAGATAGGGTACAGCAAGATTGACCCATCTCCAGAGGAGGTGACTGAGGACATTGAAGCCAGGCATACAGCAAAGCCTGCCAGGCTACAATGCAGTGTCACAGGTTTCTGCATGACAAAGGCATTAACTGCCATTGAAACTACATTGTTTTCCACAGAAACTATGGAGAATTGTACAGTGTTCTGGACATTGCATTTTGTAGAGATTCACTGTATCTGTGCTCATGATTAGTACTTTTTAATCACCATACTCCACCAAATTACAGATCTAGTGGGGCACTTTATTTGAATATTTAAGCCATTTTTAACAATATTTTAAGAGTGCAGAGCCTCGGATGAGAGGTTTTCACATGATTATAACTTATGAAAAACTTTAATCCTTTGCTGAATGTCAGTGACCACCAGGGCATTTGAACTCACCACTAGGCTAGCAGGGCAACAGAAATATTATCTAAGAGCTGTGTTGCTGCAAGATCAGGCTGCAGTGATTAAAATGTTGATGAAATGGCTTACAGAGCCTCGATTGAGAGGTTTTTGCACAATTATAGCTTTTGGAAAAATGTTAATCCTTTGCTGAGTGTCTGTGACCACCGGGAGCACTTCAGGGGCACCAGGGAGCATTTAAGTTCACCACTAGGTGAGCAGGGTGAGCTAAGTAGGGCACACAGTGCCACGCCTGGAGACACATGCTGATACAAGTGTGTGGTGCATGTCTGGTGTGTCCTGCACATCTGGAGGGAAGGAGGGTGGAAATCTAGTGAGTATTCCCCAAAATACAAATTCATTACACTGAGAGTGGTTAAATAATAAATAAAATGGTCAGTATGGAAGAAGTAAATGTCACATTAAACAAACTCTGAATGGAAGGTATGATGGCACAATGTATTGGATTCTGTATGTATTCAACAGTGACAAATCAAACACACACCCCTTATGAGTGTGATAAATGTGAACAGTATGACATGATACAGTATAAGCTGCAAAATGCAACAAGAGAAATAAATCCAGTAGCAAATGGTTTCATAGCTTTTATTGGACCAACATAGATGTTACAACAAAAGAACATCTATGTTGGTCCAATAAAAGGTATCAAACAATTTGCTGCTGGATCTGTTCTTACTAGGACCAATACTGCAACTACACTATTTGTTTGTCACAATGGAAATAAGAAATTTAAAATAAATAATGAACACTGAACAGGAAGGGGTTTAGAAGGAGCAAAACAATTCCAAGTTCCCCAGACCACCCCATATTTAAAAACTACTACACCCCCTGTCCCAAAAAAAAGATCTAGAGAGGAATTAATAAAGATAATGAGCAACCAGGAACATCAGCTGGACTTCATATTCAAAAGAAATCAAAGCACACTGTTAATGAGGTATTAATGAGTGGTACACAGTGAACTCCTGTAATGCATATGAAAAGGGGAGAAGAGCTCTATCAGCTCTGGACATTACAACTTCAAACAGGTTTCATATACTGACAGAAAACCAAAATGACAGAACTTATAAAACAGACGAACCAAAACAGGTCCAAGTGATAGTCATGGGGGAGTCTATAATCAGGAAATGTGACACCATCATTTGTCAGGGTGACAAAACCAACAGGATGCTTCTATGTTATCCAGGGACTAAAATATTGGATATTAAGAAACAAATCTCAAAGGTAGTTAAAAATTATCAGACAAAAAACAAACGGTAACAATCCATGCAGACATCGACATTGGAGTAAATCATGAAAAAGACATCTGTTATGATATAATAGAAACTGCACACATATTAAAACAACAAGATGCTCAGGTTATAATTTCTGGACTTCTACCTGTACTGAAGGTAGTATACGAAAAAAAAACAGACTATAGAAAGAATCAACACAAGACTCAAAAACTGTTGTACAAAAAAAAAATATAGAATTTCTAGATTCTTGGGATCACTTTTTATGGGCAAAGAAACTTGTATAGTAAAGATGGGCTTCAACTCAACAATGAAGGAGCAAAAATACTGGGAAGTTTTTTTTCATTGTAGTTATTTTAACCAGAAGTAACACACTAAGCTGAAAGCTTTTTTACAGGAGCGACTTGGGAGCACTGGGAAGTTAAGTGACTTGCTCAGGGTCACATAGTATGCAAGTGGAAGCTATGGGATTCAAGCCCAGGTCTGATCTGTTGGATGTCAACAGATTTGCAGCTCAGAACCTTAAACCACTGCACTATGCTGGCCTCCTTAACTACTGCCTCCTTTAATTACAGAAAAAAATGTAATCTATCCATTTAAACTGATTATCTTGGTGGAAAGGGGCACACAACTTAAACCAATACACAACAGTCAAAATAACATCAGGAAAACAACTATAAAATGCCTACTAAGTAATGTAAGAAGCTTGAACAATAAGTTTACTGAGTTTCAGGGTATATTATATACATTTAATGTTGATATTGCCTTATTAACAGAAACATGCCTGGACAGCAAGAATGACTGGGAAAAAGACATTGAAGGTTATCATATGATTAGGCTGGACAGACAAAGCAAAAAAGGGGGTGGGACTGCAATCTATATATACAAAGATTTAAAATATATGGATATATCTACAAGAATAAAAACTAATGGTAGCAAAACAGAGATGTTATAGCTTAAAATGGAAAGCGGAACAACGAAGCGACTGTGTTTTGTTCCTATATTTGTAGACTTTACGATTCCACCTTGGAAGTACATTATAAATAATGAAGGCCATACTACAGACCACAGAAATCAATAACTTAATACTAGCAGACAACTTCAGTTATGCAGATATTGATGGATAGAAAATATAGGACAATCTAAATCTAGTCAAGAATTCTTAGAATTCTGATAAAGAAAACAACAATCCAACATATTTCATCTCCAACTAGACTATATAATATACTAGATTTAGTTCTGACCAGTGAAGACATGAATATTACTAAATGTGTTATTCAAGCCCCATAGGGAACAGTGATCATGCCACAGTCATATTCAGCCTAGAAATTCAAGTTCATAATATTAAAGGTTGCACAGGATTCTACCTTTATAAATGGCCAATATTGAAGCCATTAACAAAAAATTATCAAACATAAATTGGTATCAAATATTAGAAAATAAATCAATAGCTGAGTGCTGGGAATACATTAAGACAGTAATACACACAACTATGAACCAATGTGTTAAATGTATCAAAAAATATAGTAACAAGGGCAAAAAAACAAAATGGCTGAATAAAGGTATCAGTAAACTAATAAAAAAGAAAACCAGAGCAAACAGACAGTACAAAAGGCAAAACTCAGACACAAATTGGAATAGGTTTAAACAAATACAAAACAAATTTAAAAATCAGATTAATAAGGCTGTGACAAGCTGGCCTACAGTAGATGGAGAGGCAACACACTGCATTTAAAGTTTTCAGATGACAATGTAGTTTATTGCTTCAGAAAAATCATAAACAGTCAGTTCAACTTTTCCAGCCTGGTCGGTAAACATAAATGCTTAACACAAAACAGCTTCTCACAGGCTGACTTGACCAAAGGAGTCTTTGAACCACTTATGCGGGCCAGCAGCTTCTGAATGCACAGTCTCAAACAAAACACAAACAGTCTTTCACTTTTAGCCTTACCTGCAGGCCAATAATATCAGTACATTCCACTCATTATTAATGGCTCCAGCTAGCTGGGCTGCTCCTTTGCTTCATGGTTCTCTGCTCTAGAAACACTCTTTTCCTCAGCAGCAGGTTTAAGCTGTGTCCCAACTACTCTCTCAGCAGCTAATCCTTATCCTTGGGAGTTCTGTACTGTTTTCTTTCTTAAATTTCAGCCTCTGTCTTCACAGTTCTCTGCCTGGGAGCTTCTCCTCTCTACAGCAGTTTTCCAGCTCCAACTCACTGCTTGCTGGATTCAGTTTGCCTTTCAGCAATCCCTCTAATCAGCAACACATGAGAAGGATTTCCCACCTGTTCATGTTGCATTCCTTGTATTTCCTCAGCCTCAAGGATCTTAACCTGCCTCCCAGTGTAGGGTTTACCCTGTCACATACCTCCCCCCTTTGTGCGAAGGCACAGTTGGTCGGCCCCTGGCCATCCCCCCTGGGACAGGAAGTCCACATTTCCATTCTGTGTCCTGGCCTGATGGCGTACCATAAATGAGAATGGCTACAGGGTCAAGTACCACCCGGTGATGTGTGGGTTGCCATCCTTCATCACCTGTAGCCACTTAAGGGGGGCATGATCTATGACCAGGATAAAATGCCAGCCATGCAGGTAGTAGTGGAGGGCATGCACAGCCCACTTGACATAAGACACGCTTTCTCTATTACCACATAGTTTTTCTCCTTGGGGAAGAGTTTCTGACTGAGGTAGAGAATAGGATGTTCCGCCCCCCGATCTCCTGGGAGATCATGGTTTCTAGACCCACTTCGGAGGCATCTGTCTGTAGGATAAAGATCCTGTTGACATCAGTACTGAACAACACTGGCTTTCAGCACAGGGTTGCTTTGAGCTGTGTGAAGGCCTGGTCACACTCCTCTTACCATTGGACCTTATTGGGGACAGATTTCCGGGTGAGATCTGTAAGGGGGCTGGCAAGGGTGGAGAAGTTCAGTATAAACCTGTGGTAATCCCCTGCTAGTCCTAGAAAGGCCCTCACCTGAGAATTTTGTTGAGGGTATCGGGCAGTCGGCTACGGCATGAACCTTACTGACCAAGGGTTTCACCTGTCCGTTGCCTATGCAGTACCCTAAGTGCTTTGTTTTGGCTTTGGCCAAAGCACACTTCACTGGATTGGCCATCAGCTCTGCTTCTCATAAGGATTGCAGTACCACTACCACCTTGGGTACTTGAGACTCCCAGTCAGCACTGTGGATGACCACATCATCTAGGTAAGCAGCTGCATAGTGGGCATGGGGTCACAGAAGGTAATTCATGAGCATTTGAAAGATTGCAGGTGCCCCATGTAAGCAGAAAGGCATGGTACGGAACTGGTATAGCCCAAAGGGGTTAAAAAATGCTGCCTTTTCCTAAGACTCCGGGGTCAAAGGGATTTGCCAGTACCCCCTTTGTTAGGTCCAAAGTCGTGATGCATTTGGCTTCCCCTAGTCTATCCAACAGTTTGTCTACCCGGGACATGGGGTAGGCATCGAACTTCAAGATGACATTGACCCTGTGAAAATCAATACAGAATTGGGTAGTCCCACCTTCTTTTGGTACTAACACTATGGAGCTACACCAATCACTGCTGGATTCCTCAATCACCCCCAACTTGAGCGTGTCCTGTAACTCCTTCTTAACAGTGTCTCGTATGCTTCTGCAAGCCGATAAGGTCACTGCTACACCTCTCTTCCAGCTCTGTTTCCTATATGATGAGCTACATATGGGTTGTCCCTGGGAGGGAGGAAAACACATCCAAAAACTGGCTTACCAACTCTGCTAGTTGCTGTTTCTGTGTGTGAGACAGCTGTTCTCCCATTGGGACTTGTATCCTTGGATTCTCATCGGTCACTTGGGGTCTCAGATCCACTATGTCTGGTCCAGGGGAAATCAATAGGCTGTCCCGCTGGTTCCAGGGTTTCAGCAAATTGACATGGTAGATCTGGATCTCTTTTCACCTATCTGGCTGGCAAACGTCCTAGTCAACTGGGCACACTTCGTAAGGCCCCTTCCATTTGGTTAGAAGTTTATTTAGGTTATTCAGTAGTGGTCAGATGAGGTAGAAGGTGAGAAGTTTAAACCATATTAAATACACAGGAATGAACAGAGTATTCAGGATGGATGTCTGTAGTGGGGCAGTCAAGTAGTGAAATTAGTCTCAAGAGCACTACTCACTGGGAAGCCAGCAGGATTCTAGGGTGCAAAGATGGGGTCTCAAGATGGCTGACAGAGCACCCTGTTCTCTTTGAGCTCTCTGCTGCCTGATGAAGCCATACTGGTGATTTGCAGTGGCATTCCTTTTCAGAGTCCTGAGCATTTTTTTTTACCCACAGTCATGAAATAAATGAAACTACTTGGTAACTATAATGTGTCTGTGAGCGCTGTCCTGTTATTTTCCATGTTATAGTATAAGTGGATGGCACCTTAAGGGAATAAGAGTGCACCTTGTTTTGTTTTGCTCCTACAGTAGCTCTCTGCTGAGATTCTGATTTTTAAATAGAGCATTTTCTCAATAAGTTACTTTCAGGGCTGTACAAGCCCCACTCACTCCTTCCCTTACTGGCTGCCATCTCCCCTTAGGATTTACGTGCCACTTCAAGTGCCTCATGGCTTGCACACTATGACAAGGTCAAGATGAGGAAGGCCAACTCCCCCAGAGTCCAGATCGAGTGCCTCAGTATCGGGGTGCCCAGGACAATGGTGTATGCAGGAATGGTGAGTGGGCCATCATGGGTCACAGTTCCCAAGTTTCCTGTTTCCTCCCCTTTGCCTGGTAGCATGCTGATGCAATCATGCCTATGCATGAAATATACACTACTCACTGACTGTCACTGAAAGTATGCCTCTTTGCAGATGACACAAAGATCTGCAACAGGGTTGATACACAAGGAGGCATGGAAAGGATGAGAAGGGACTTGGCAAGGTTAGAGGAATGGTTAGAAGTATGGCAGCTTGAATTCAATGCAAAGAAGTGCAAAGTAATGCACCTGGGAAACAAAAACTCAGGGGAAGATTACACAATGGGGGGGGGGGAGGTAGTAACAACAACAAAAATGGAAAGGGACCTGGGGGTAATCATATCAGATGACCTTAAGGTTGGCAAGCAATGTGAGAAGGTGGTAGGGAGGGCTAGGGGGATACTGGGATGTATAGGGAGAGGCATCACCAGCATAAAATAGGAAGTTGTTGTCCCCCTGTACAGACAGTTTGTGAGACCCCATCTGGAGTACTGCATCCAGTTCTGCAGACCCCATCTCCACAAGGACATAGACAGGATGGAGGCAGTTCAGAGGAGGGCAACTTAAATGGTACAGGATCTGCAAGAGAAGCCATATGAGGAGAGACTAAAGGAACTTAATATGTATACCCTTGAGGAAAGGAGGGAGAGGTGGGACATGATAGAAATGTTTAAGTACCTCAGTGGAATCAGCAAAATCCAAGAGGGTAGCATCTTTCAGAAAAAGAGATGTGCAAGAACAAGGGGACACAATTTGAAGATAGAGGGGGGATGGCTCAGGGGCAATGTGAGGAAGTATTTTTTCACACAAAGGGAGGTGGACGCATGGAACAGCCTTCCTGAGGAGGTTGTGGGGTCTAAAACTGGGAGAATTCAAGAATGCATGGGACAGACATAAGGCAATTTTTGTGGGGGGTAGGAAGAAATAGGCTGTTGGTTAATTAGGATCTGCAGCTTGTCCTCTAGGTAGGGAAATGGGCAGACTAGGTGGGCCAAGTGGTCCTTAACTGCCATCAAAGTCTATGTTTCTATGCCAGCCAACCTCAAGTGCACTGTGTTATCCACTTGCCTGCCAACATGCCTCCACTTGGTGGCAGTATCTGAGTGATGAGGCAGACCCCCCCCCAGGAGAGAAGAGCAGTCTGTTGCCTCCCACACCAGCCAATCCCAAGCAGCCCAAGCCCATCACCAACTCAGATCTACTGGCACAGTGGCATGTGAGCAGCTGGAGCCTCAGCTCTTCATGTCACTAGGCTGGCTTACTGAGACCTTTTTAAGCACTGGATTAAGTTTGTTGTTGCCTCATAAAAATTATGCAAACTGATAGAATATGAAAGTCCAACAGTTCAGCTTGTTTAGACAATTTCATCAGACTGAGCCCTGTAGATAAATATTTCAGAAGTCAGACACCGATACCAAGTGTAAGCGCTGTGGCCAGTTGGGACCCCACCACAGGAAAGAACACCTTTGGCAGTAGTAATACTGCTTTCAGTGAAACGGAAAAAAATGCAGCAATATAAAGATCCCTTTAAGGCAATCTTCCCCACAGCACCAATATCAACAAAAGCCCAAGACACAGGACATTCTTAGTTTCCAGTGCAACTTCTGCAATTTGCATATAAACCGTTTAAGCCAATACTGAAGGCAAACTGAAAACATTTTACTATTTAATCTTGGAACTCTCAACAAAGAAAAAAAGGACTACTTCTAATGTGCTCCTTTGTTTATATTAAAATGAAGGCTAATGAAATGTCACGAATTGAAAAGACTGATAGTGTGCATAGTCACGGCCTTTTAAAGCAGAAGGAAGGAAGTGATCCTACCATTCTATAGGTCTTTGGTTAGGCCTCACCAAGAGTACTATGTGCAGTTCTGGAACCTTCACCTTAAAAAGAACAAGTGATACTTAGAATCAGATTGAAGGAGGGAAACCAAGATGATATATGAGCACAGGGAAAGACTTATGACAAAAGACTGGCTGATCTGTATTTCTAATCCCTGTAAATCAAAAGGGAAAGGGATATGAATACAACGCTCATATACGTGAAGTAAACAAATAGCTATTTATGCACAGTGAAGGAAGATAAGAGGATGTACTGTAACTATAAGCTGGCTGTGGGATGGGGAATTGAGGAGGGATGTGAGGAAATGATCCATGAAGTGGGTGACAGGCAGGTTGTACCATCTACCCATGAAGGTGGTTAAGGCTGAGATGGTTATAGGATTCAAGAGACTGGGGAATAGACACATGGATATGGTGAAATCAATGGAGAGGGGAGAGGGATGAGAGAGGTCACGTAACTACACAGTAAAGCTACATGTTGGAAGCACTGAATGGCTCTACCAATGCTAGATCCAGGGTGACAAAGAGACAGGGATGACTTAAGGGATTGAGGCTCTTTATTTGACTGTAACATTCTATGTTTCTATGTAAAAAGTTCTAAGCAGTAGTGAAGTATGTTATCAACATGGGCTCAAAGTTTAGACTGGCAAAATATGACTGGGTGTTACTGTATTAGTGACTCAAAACTCATTGTTTACTTATTCAGTGACATGTTCACAGACTCAACTAGTTAAACTGTCAGTCTTCCCTAAATGCACTGCTTACACATTCTAATCCTCCATCTTATAGTCTCAGTCTCCCAGTCATAGGTTCACCTCCTTTTTAATTCAAGGCCCTCTCCCTCAAAAAAAAGACTTCAAGCTATTGCTCATCCTCCCTTCCAAAGGTTGTACAGGGAGTGATGACCTTTACCCAAGTTTTCTGAAGTTAATTGCTGGCTTCATAGCTTCTTCCCTCTCCAGAATTGTTAACCTCTCACTAATCTAATCAGCAATACCCTTGATCTAGAAATATGGTAATATTGCTAATTTTCTACAGGGTGCCCTTCTGCTGCCAATAACTATTGTCCCATCACCATACTATACCACTTGAGTGAGTTATTGGAGAAGAATGTTTCTGCCTAATGCAACAAATATGTTTCCAAGTACAATTTACTCATACCCAAACAACATGGTTGTTGCAATGCAATAATGCCAGCATGTATTTTTACATAAAAACAATCATGTGGGTCTTATGTCTATTCTCCATAGATATCCATCCCAACCTATACAGAAGATCACAGTGCTAGGTTTCTTTTGGGGCATTTCTAATAAAGTGGGCCAAGTCATGGTATACAGGATCTAGCTTTCTCAGGATGGTTTTATTTGTGTTACCATATACAATATCCCCACCATTCAGTACAGTGAGTAAAATAGCTTCAACAAGCTTTGCCCAGATCTCAAATGGTTTACTAATCTTTTATCTGTACAGAATTCCGGTTTTGGGCCCCATCTTTTCCAGTATATGTGTTAAATGAAACTCCTATTTCAAATTACTGTCCATCCAGACTCCCAAATATGCTTAGTCACATTTTCTAGAGGTGTGTTGTCACATGTAATTGTCTCTAATGGTGATGGATTTGAGTTTAACATGGGAGGGTGGCAAAATCATGGTTTGAGTTTTAGTTGAGTTTAGAGCTAGTTTGCTATTTCCCAGAAGTAGTTTGATTTGGTGAAACCCCTCCTGCAGGGTTGATTGCAAGGACACCATATCCTCTCCTCTTCCACATAGGACAGTCTGCATACATATGTACAAAAGGGCCATGTGTGCCTTTTCCATGTCATTCACAAGTAAGATGAAGTAGAGTGGTCCTAGCACCAAACCTTGGGGAACATCTCTCCACACCATCAACAGGATGGAGTGTTAATACTATACCTCACTGCTACTAACTGTCACCTGTCTGTTAAGCAGTGTTCCACCCATTTTTAGAAAGTGTAGATAAAGCCAAAAAGACCAGGTTTCTGTATCAGTAGCCCATGTTCCACACTGTCAAAGGCCTTGGAGAGATCTCTATATATTTTTTACATAGATGAGTTTTGATCTATTGCCAATTGTAATTCATTTACAAATGTTAGTTAGTGAAGTGTTAGTGCTGTATACAGGTGTAATTCTAGATTGCAATATTTTTAACAAATATATTTGTCACTTATATAATAATTATATTAATACCAGTCTCTCCATAACTAACACCATGGGCAGGAGGGATATGGGTTGGTAAATGGAAATCTTACAAGTTTTGCCAGCTTTACAGACTGGAATAATCTTGGCTATTTTCTGTTCATTGGGTACTCTCCGGTTGACAGTGAGACATTGCATTTATTTATTTATTTTTTGCCAGGAAAGACACACTAGGCCATGGCTTGTTTCCAGGTGTATCCTGGAAGCACAGGGAAGTTAAGTGACTTGCTTATAGTCACACAGTATGCAAGTGGTGGCTGTGGGATTCAAACACAGTTCACCAGGATTGCAATTCAGTGCTATTAACAATTATGCTATACTGCCTCCCACATTAAAAAGTGCAGCTAAAGGGATGACAGATGAGGGGGTCTGCATATTTTAGCAGTTTACTGTTCAACCCTGTCCTGAGTCTGATCCTCTTCAACATGTTCATTAGTGACACTGGTGAGGGAATTCAGGGCAGGCTGTGTCTCTTTACAGATGACACAAACCTATATGGGAGGATGGATAGTGATGAGGGAATAAGGTATATGCAGAGGGACCTACAAAAACTAGAGGGATGTTCAAAGGTCTGGAAGTTAAAATTCAACACCAAAAAGTGCAAGGTAGTACCCCTAGGGAAAAGGAACCCCAAGATGAAGTACTAAATGGGTAGTGTGAGACTTAGTGTGACAACCACCTCTCTCTCTCTCTCTCTCTGGTCTGTAACAGCTTTCAGAAAGGTATCTGTCTCTGTTTATTTGCTGCCACCAACCTGAGGTATGCTCAAGATTTCAGTTATTCCCTGCATGGAGCTAGGGAGGTCAACACAGGTCACTGTTTGACTCTGGTAGAATGCTCTTCAGATGATGAATGCCAGACAGTATTTCCTTTGCCAGTGAAAATTAAGCATGCAATAACTTAGTAATTAAGACACAGAGTCATGACTGTTGAGTAAAATAAATAGCTCTTTACTTAAAAGAAGGTCAAAAGTTGCATTTCAGGATATATATGTCTAACACAAGAGAAGAACACTGTTACAAGAAAAGTAAACACATGGTTTTAAATAACAAATGACAAAGAATACAAAGGCTATTGACTAAGTTATGCTATTCTTTCTTACCCCTCTGCTATGCTTAGAAAGAGAAACTGAATTCATGTGTTATCCATCAGCTCCTAGTACCTCTGTAGCCAAAGTAGTAGGCTCACAGCTTAGATTCTCTCTGATGGTAACCCAGCAGAACTCCCTCCTCTTGCAACTGTCTTTCAACATCTTATATTTCCTCTTTGAGTAGGTAATTCTTGTCCTCTTTTAATGCACCAACCATTTACCATGTATTGAATTTAATTGTTCCAGTCAGTTTAAACACCTATAGGTGTCTAAATATATTCATTTAACATTCAGTTTATATGTAAGTGGTCCAATCCTTCAAACTCTGTGTGTCTGCAAGTGTGTATGTCCACTCCCCTCTTAGTCAGTCTCTCTGAAATTTATTATCTAGCACATCACTTTATCTAGATGCTGTTAGTGGCGTGGAATCCCTGTGTTTTTTTTTTCTCAGAAGGTCAGAAAATTCCAAGCCATTAACTCCTTCCTTCCCATTTCTGTCACACTTAGCACTACAGAAGAGGAGTGGGATATAGGAGTTATCATCAGTAACTCCCTTAAACAAACAAGCCAGTGCAACAAGACCTATAGCAAGGATAACAGGATGCTGGTATGTATCAGGAGGGTATTGATAGCAGAAGAATAGAGGTAATACTTCCCCATGACAGATCTTTGGTGAGGCCTCACCTGGAGTACTGTTTCCAGTTCTGGAACCCTCAGCTCAGAAAGGGCAGGGATAGGTTGGAAACTGTACAGTACAGAGTAACACACATGATTAAGGGCCACCAGGGCAGATTCTATGAGGAGTGTCTCAAGGCATTAAATATGTACTCAATAGAAACCAGAAGGGAGAGAGGAGACATGATAGAGACCTTCAAGTTCCTTAACTCACTCAGCTCTAGAATGGAATCTTGAGTGAGTGCTGTATTCCTGTGTAAAAATGGCTGTTTTTCTAAGCAGTTAGAATGTTCGGAACTAAAATAGTAACACTCTGACTTGGAGAATAAATAACTAAAAAAGTATAACTCCTATCACAAAACTTACCTCACGAAGTTTTTGCTCACAATAAAAAAACTTTAAAATGAGGGGTCACATGTTAATGCTACTAACTTTTTTTACAGAGCATGTAACAATGACAATTTACATATTTTTTACAAAAAAATCCTCAAAAAAACATCTTAGAAGTGGCAAATGTCTGTTGTAAGAGGTTTTCCATCACACCAACAGCTGTGCATTACACTGCCACAGTTTAGAGTATTTCTGAGCTGTTTTACTTAACAAAACAGATCATAAACTAAGGCATGTGCCAACACATAATGCCAGTAAACTGACTGAATTCGGAAAAATGCTCTGCACAACTGCCCACATGACACACAAACCATGATAACTGAAAAAGTATGCCTCCTAGCCAGGAAAATGTTCACAATAACAAGAGCTTTAAAATGATGGGTCACTCATGTTAGTGGCATTTGCAGATATTTTTTTACAGGTCCTGAAATTATAAAAAAGATAATTTTTTTACATTTTGTTCCCAAATAAAAACCTACATCATAAAAAGTATACCTCCTAGACCCCAGACACCCGCATGTTAATTGTCTACATTAAAGAGACCTTTCAAATGATGGGTCACACATACATTTCTAGCATTTACAGTTTTTTTACAGTACCTGGAATGGAGGAAAATCACATTTTTACACTTTTTTTATCCCAAAAAAAACTAAAACAAAAAAGTACACATCCTAGCTCCCTGACACCAGCATACTAATTTTTCAGAATGAAAAGAGCTTTCAAATCAGGGATCACACATTTCTAGTAATGGAGAAAAAATAACATTTTCTTTACTTTTTAACCCAAATTAAAAACCCCCAAAAAGTAATTTACTCTGTTTAACTCAATGGTGACCCCTATCTTATAGTTGGTATTCTGATAGGTAGAAATGTTTCCTACTGACCTGCACTTTACAATAACCTTATCCCTGATTGGTTGATCCAAAAAGTGTATAAGAAGTGCAGGATGCACATATGCACCCTGGGGATGAGATGAAGTGAATACCTGATGCACATATGCTCTATGGGGACTAGAGTAATTTTCCTGATGATGCAGATAAGTGCTATGGGGCTTAGCGAGTTAAAGGGATTAACAAGGTACACTGCAGGGAATTATTTACCCTGAACACTAACTTGAAGTTACATGGTTAACAGTGGAAATTAACAGAAGGAGGTTCAGGAGGGATGTGAGGAAGTACTTCTTTATGGAAAGGGTGGTAGAACATTGGAACAGTCTGTCGACTGAGGTGGTGGATACAAACACAGTCAGGTAATTCAAACAGACAATAGACAGAATAAAGGGAATAGTGGTCACCTGGGGCAACACAGGGAGGAGAATGGGATAGTATGGGGAGGGTTAGTGCCCTGGAGAAACAAATGGGTCCAGGGAAGTTTCAAAGAATTACAGGGAAGATAGGCAGACTGGATGGACCTTTGGTCTTTTTTGTCATCACGGTCTATGTTTCTGTTTCTACGTAACCCAGCCAAACCCTCTGATTTTCTTTGGTCTAATTGCAATAGTAATTTCAGGGCCTTCTCAACTCTAATTACAGTAAACAAATGGGTTGCATTATTTCTTGAATACATCATTTGGAAGTTTGCTATGCCACTAGTAGGAGGTGGTTTTCCAATTGCAGAGTTAACAATAATCCCTTATTCTATGAGGTAATTAATAAGACATTAAGCATTAGTGTCAAGGACCACATGATAGCACTATGGATTTGCCAATGTGGCACCTGATCTTCAGCTTTAAATACGATAATTATCCCATTTATTATATGTGCCCCCCCCCAAGAAGTTACAATCTGATCCCAAAAGAAGGAACATTTAGTTCTGACTGTGCTCTACTGTGCAGAGTGCACTGGGGACTCAGAGATTGTGGCTTGAGCTATCTGGATAGATAGGGTACAGCAAGATTGACCCATCTCCAGAGGAGGTGACTGAGGACATTGAAGCCAGGCATACAGCAAAGCCTGCCAGGCTACAATGCAGTGTCACAGGTTTCTGCATGACAAAAGGCATTAACTGCCATTGAAACTACATTGTTTTCCACAGAAACTATGGAGAATTGTACAGTGTTCTGGACATTGCATTTTGTAGAGATTCACTGTATCTGTGCTCATGATTAGTACTTTTTTAATCACCATACTCCACCAAATTACAGATCTAGTGGGGCACTTTATTTGAATATTTAAGCCATTTTTAACAATATTTTAAGAGTGCCAGAGCCTCGGATGAGAGGTTTTCACATGATTATAACTTGTGAAAAAACTTTAATCCTTTGCTGAATGTCAGTGACCACCAGGGGCATTTGAACTCACCACTAGGCTAGCAGGGCAACAGAAATATTATCTAAGGCTGTGTTGCTGCAAGATCAGGCTGCAGTGATTAAAATGTTGATGAAATGGCTTACAGAGCCTCGATTGAGAGGTTTTTGCACAATTATAGCTTTTGGAAAAATGTTAATCCTTTGCTGAGTGTCTGTGACCACCGGGAGCACTTCAGGGGCACCAGGGAGCATTTAAGTTCACCACTAGGTGAGCAGGGTGAGCTAAGTAGGGCACACAGTGCCACGCCTGGAGACACATGCTGATACAAGTGTGTGGTGCATGTCTGGTGTGTCCTGCACATCTGGAGGGAAGAAGGGTGGAAATCTAGTGAGTATTCCCCAAAATACAAATTCATTACACTGAGAGTGGTTAAATAATAAATAAAATGGTCAGTATGGAAGAAGTTAATGTCACATTAAACAAACTCTGAATGGAAGGTATGATGGCACAATGTATTGGATTCTGTATGTATTCAACAGTGACAAATCAAACACACACCCCTTATGAGTGTGATAAATGTGAACAGTATGACATGATACAGTATAAGCTGCAAAATGCAACAAGAGAAATAAATCCAGTAGCAAATGGTTTCATAGCTTTTATTGGACCAACATAGATGTTACAACAAAAGAACATCTATGTTGGTCCAATAAAAGGTATCAAACAATTTGCTGCTGGATCTGTTCTTACTAGGACCAATACTGCAACTACACTATTTGTTTGTCACAATGGAAATAAGAAATTTAAAATAAATAATGAACACTGAACAGGAAGGGGTTTAGAAGGAGCAAAACAATTCCAAGTTCCCCAGACCACCCCATATTTAAAAACTACTACACCCCCTGTCCCAAAAAAAAGATCTAGAGAGGAATTAATAAAAGATAATGAGCAACCAGGAACATCAGCTGGACTTCATATTCAAAAGAAATCAAAGCACACTGTTAATGAGGGTATTAATGAGTGGTACACAGTGAACTCCTGTAATGCATATGAAAAGGGGAGAAGAGCTCTATCAGCTCTGGACATTACAACTTCAAACAGGTTTCATATACTGACAGAAAACCAAAATGACAGAACTTATAAAACAGACGAACCAAAACAGGTCCAAGTGATAGTCATGGGGGAGTCTATAATCAGGAAATGTGACACCATCATTTGTCAGGGTGACAAAACCAACAGGATGCTTCTATGTTATCCAGGGACTAAAATATTGGATATTAAGAAACAAATCTCAAAGGTAGTTAAAATTATCAGACAAAAACAAACGGTAACAATCCATGCAGACATCGACATTGGAGTAAATCATGAAAAAGACATCTGTTATGATATAATAGAAACTGCACACATATTAAAACAACAAGATGCTCAGGTTATAATTTCTGGACTTCTACCTGTACTGAAGGTAGTATACGAAAAAAAAAACCAGACTATAGAAAGAATCAACGCAAGACTCAAAAACTGTTGTACAAAAAAAAAATATAGAATTTCTAGATTCTTGGGATCACTTTTTATGGGCAAAGAAACTTGTATAGTAAAGATGGGCTTCAACTCAACAATGAAGGAGCAAAAATACTGGGAAGTTTTTTTTTTTCATTGTAGTTGTTTAACCAGGAGTAACACACTAAGCTGAAAGCTTTTTTACAGGAGCGACTTGGGAGCACTGGGAAGTTAAGTGACTTGCTCAGGGTCACATAGTATGCAAGTGGAAGCTATGGGATTCAAGCCCAGGTCTGATCTGTTGGATGTCAACAGATTTGCAGCTCAGAACCTTAAACCACTGCACTATGCTGGCCTCCTTAACTACTGCCTCCTTTAATTACAGAAAAAAATGTAATCTATCCATTTAAACTGATTATCTTGGTGGAAAGGGGCACACAACTTAAACCAATACACAACAGTCAAAATAACATCAGGAAAACAACTATAAAATGCCTACTAAGTAATGTAAGAAGCTTGAACAATAAGTTTACTGAGTTTCAGGGTATATTATATACATTTAATGTTGATATTGCCTTATTAACAGAAACATGCCTGGACAGCAAGAATGACTGGGAAAAAGACATTGAAGGTTATCATATGATTAGGCTGGACAGACAAAGCAAAAAAGGGGGTGGGACTGCAATCTATATATACAAAGATTTAAAATATATGGATATATCTACAAGAATAAAAACTAATGGTAGCAAAACAGAGATGTTATAGCTTAAAATGGAAAACGGAACAACGAACGACTGTGTTTTGTTCCTATGTTGTAGACTTTACGATTCCACCTTGGAAGTACATTATGAAATAATGAAGGCCATACTACAGACCACAGAAATCAATAACTTAATACTAGCAGACAACTTCAGTTATGCAGATATTGATGGATAGAAAATATAGGACAATCTAAATCTAGTCAAGAATTCTTAGAATTCTGATAAAGAAAACAACTTAATCCAACATATTTCATCTCCAACTAGACTATGTAATATACTAGATTTAGTTCTGACCAGTGAAGACATGAATATTACTAAATGTGTTATTCAAGCCCCCATAGGGAACAGTGATCATGCCACAGTCATATTCAGCCTAGAAATTCAAGTTCATAATATTAAAGGTTGCACAGGATTCTACCTTTATAAATGGCCAATATTGAAGCCATTAACAAAAAATTATCAAACATAAATTGGTATCAAATATTAGAAAATAAATCAATAGCTGAGTGCTGGGAATACATTAAGACAGTAATACACACAACTATGAACCAATGTGTTAAATGTATCAAAAAATATAGTAACAAGGGCAAAAACAAAATGGCTGAATAAAGGTATCAGTAAACTAATAAAAAAGAAAACCAGAGCAAACAGACAGTACAAAAGGCAAAACTCAGACACAAATTGGAATAGGTTTAAACAAATACAAAACAAATTTAAAAATCAGATTAATAAGGCTGTGACAAGCTGGCCTACAGTAGATGGAGAGGCAACACACTGCATTTAAAGTTTTCAGATGACAATGTAGTTTATTGCTTCAGAAAAATCATAAACAGTCAGTTCAACTTTTCCAGCCTGGTCGGTAAACATAAATGCTTAACACAAAACAGCTTCTCACAGGCTGACTTGACCAAAGGAGTCTTTGAACCACTTATGCGGGCCAGCAGCTTCTGAATGCACAGTCTCAAACAAAACACAAACAGTCTTTCACTTTTAGCTTTACCTGCAGGCCAATAATATCAGTACATTCCACTCATTATTAATGGCTCCAGCTAGCTGGGCTGCTCCTTTGCTTCATGGTTCTCTGCTCTAGAAACACTCTTTTCCTCAGCAGCAGGTTTAAGCTGTGTCCCCAACTGCTCTCTCCAGCAGCTAATCCTTATCCTTGGGAGTTCTGTACTGTTTTCTTTCTTAAATTTCAGCCTCTGTCTTGCACAGTTCTCTGCCTGGGAGCTTCTCCTCTCTACAGCAGTTTTCCAGCTTCCAACTCACTGCTTGCTGGATTCAGTTTGCCTTTCAGCAATCCCTCTAATCAGCAACACATGAGAAGGGATTTCCCCACCTGTTCATGTTGCATTCCTTGTATTTCCTCAGCCTCAGCAAGGATCTTAACCCCTTGCCTCCCAGTGTAGGGTTTACCCTGTCACATACCTCCCCCCTTTGTGCGAAGGCACAGTTGGTCGGCCCCTGGCCATCCCCCCTGGGACAGGAAGTCCACATTTCCATTCTGTGTCCTGGCCTGATGGCGTACCATAAATGAGAATGGCTACAGGGTCAAGTACCACCCGGTGATGTGTGGGTTGCCATCCTTCATCACCTGTAGCCACTTAAGGGGGGCATGATCTATGACCAGGATAAAATGCCAGCCATGCAGGTAGTAGTGGAGGGCATGCACAGCCCACTTGACCGCAAGACACGCTTTCTCTATTACCACATAGTTTTTCTCCTTGGGGAAGAGTTTCTGACTGAGGTAGAGAATAGGATGTTCGGCCCCCCGATCTCCTGGGAGATCATGGTTTCTAGACCCACTTCGGAGGCATCTGTCTGTAGGATAAAGATCCTGTTGACATCAGTACTGAACAACACTGGCTTTCAGCACAGGGTTGCTTTGAGCTGTGTGAAGGCCTGGTCACACTCCTCTTACCATTGGACCTTATTGGGGACAGATTTCCGGGTGAGATCTGTAAGGGGGCTGGCAAGGGTGGAGAAGTTCAGTATAAACCTGTGGTAATCCCCTGCTAGTCCTAGAAAGGCCCTCACCTGAGAATTTTGTTGAGGGTATCGGGCAGTCGGCTACGGCATGAACCTTACTGACCAAGGGTTTCACCTGTCCGTTGCCTATGCAGTACCCTAAGTGCTTTGTTTTGGCTTTGGCCAAAGCACACTTCACTGGATTGGCCATCAGCTCTGCTTCTCATAAGGATTGCAGTACCACTACCACCTTGGGTACTTGAGACTCCCAGTCAGCACTGTGGATGACCACATCATCTAGGTAAGCAGCTGCATAGTGGGCATGGGGTCACAGAAGGTAATTCATGAGCATTTGAAAGATTGCAGGTGCCCCATGTAAGCAGAAAGGCATGGTACGGAACTGGTATAGCCCAAAGGGGTTAAAAAATGCTGTCTTTTCCTAAGACTCCGGGGTCAAAGGATTTGCCAGTACCTTTGTTAGGTCCAAAGTCGTGATGCATTTGGCTTCCCCTAGTCTATCCAACAGTTTGTCTACCCGGGACATGGGGTAGGCATCGAACTTCAAGATGACATTGACCCTGTGAAAATCAATACAGAATTGGGTAGTCCCACCTTCTTTTGGTACTAACACTATGGAGCTACACCAATCACTGCTGGATTCCTCAATCACCCCCAACTTGAGCGTGTCCTGTAACTCCTTCTTAACAGTGTCTCGTGCGGCTTCTGGCAAGCGATAAGGTCACTGCTACACCTTCTCTTCCAGCTCTGTTTCTATATGATGAGCTACATATGGGTTGTCCCTGGAAGGGAGGAAAACACATCCAAAAACTGGCTTACCAACTCTGCTAGTTGCTGTTTCTGTGTGTGAGACAGCTGTTCTCCCATTGGGACTTGTATCCTTGGATTCTCATCGGTCACTTGGGGTCTCAGATCCACTATGTCTGGTCCAGGGGAAATCAATAGGCTGTCCCGCTGGTTCCAGGGTTTCAGCAAATTGACATGGTAGATCTGGATCTCTTTTCACCTATCTGGCTGGCAAACGTCCTAGTCAACTGGGCACACTTCGTAAGGCCCCTTCCATTTGGTTAGAGGTTTATTTTGGCAGCTCGGCAACCAAACTAGTACCTGATCCCCTGGTTTATATTCCCTCAACTGGGCTCCCTGATTATAATAGTACTCTTGTCTTTGTTGAGCTTTCACAAGATTTTCTCGGGCAAATTTCCCCATCTGATCTAATCTTTCCCTCAATTGCAGAACATATTGCACCACATTTTCAGTCTTGAGGTCGGGTTTCTCCCACATCTCCTTTACTATGTCAAGAACACTGTGGGTGGCACCCATGAAGGAGTTCAAAAGGAGCATATCCCATAGACGGTTGAGGGACCTCCCGCATTGCAAACATCAATAAGGGAAATAACTTGTCCCAGTCCCTGACCTCAGTGATTATAAATTTTTGAAGCATCGTTTTGAGGGTTTTGTAGAATTGCTCCATGTGGCCATCCATCTGGAGATGGTAAATTGAGGTCTTTATGGAGCTAATTCCCAATAAAGTACAAACCTCCTGAGTCAGGCGGGACATGAAATTAATTCCCTGGTCAGTCAACATTTCCTTTGGTATTCCAATATGACTAAAGACCTTTAATAGTTCCCAGGCTATAATTTTAGCTGAAATGGTTCATCATGGGATGGCCTCGGGGTGCTGGGTAGCGTAGTCTACAACAACCAGAATGTGTTGGTGCCCCCCTGCACTCTTTTCAAGGGTTCCCACTATATCTACCCCAATCTGGTCAAATGGTGACTCCATAATGGGTAGGTGCACTGAAGGGGCCTTTTGACTGCCCTTTGTGGCTACTAGCTGGCACTCAGGGCAGGATGCACAATAATCCTTAACAGGTCAATAGATGCCCGGCCAAAAAAATCATGGTAACAGTTGGGCTAGTGTATTCTGCACCGCACAGTGCCCTTGCCACAGGAATGGAATGGGTGAGGCATAGTAATTCCCTCTGAAAGACTCGAGGGATCAGCAATTGATGCCAAATTTCCCCCATCTGGGCCTCCTTGCTAACTTGATACAAGATACCCCCTTGCAACTCAAAATGAGGATAGCGTGCTGCCCAATCCTCATCTATCATTTCCCCTTCCCTAATAGCCAACTGGGTGCATGCACAGCTGAGTATACCATTGACCCGTTGTTCTTTGGCAATGTCCAGACAGAGCTTTACTACATCTTGCTCTGATAAGGATGCCCTCCTCGATTGTGGTTAGGTGGGTCAATGTGAAGGCCAGGCTGTTGGTCTGGACCTGCTAATGCCTTAGCTACACCTCCCTCCCTCCTGTGCACCTGCCCCTTCAGGTCCCCTTTCCTTTGCTGCCTACATTCTTACTTAAATTTGTGGGTTCTTGTCTGGGGGTTAAAAATCCCTGGGTCCAAAAAAGAGAAAGATTTCCCCCAGCTTTGGGTGACTGACCTCCCCCCTTCATGATCCTTAGACCGGGTAATTACCAACGATAAGTCTGCATTCTATACATCGTCAAACCATTTCCAATCTCTTCCCAGTAACACTTGATAGGGTAACCCCGGGGCAACCCCCAGCTTTATAGTATCTGTTTGGTCACCCCAGGGAAAGAGCAACCATAGCACTAGGATAGGCCTTTACATCCTCATGCACACATCGGTTAGGGATGGGTCTCTGGTGCTGCTGGTGTCAGGGGTTCACAAGGTCCACTCTGACTAGGGTCTGGCAGCTTCCTGAGTCCACCAGAGCCTCCATCTCTATCCCTTCTACCTCAACAGGGATCAAAAAATCTTGAGACTCAGAGACCCCACCCCCATGGCAAAGTGAATACATATCTGTAAATGTGCAGTCTATGAAGGTACAGTCCATGTGGGGGCAGTTCTTTGCAAAGTGTCCCTTCTGTCCACATGAGAAACATGCCCCTGTGTCTCAGCTATGTGGTGAGCCTCTGGGTTTAGGCAGTGGGCCTTCAGGAAATATCTCCCTTGGCGGCTGGGTTGCCATCCTTCCCAGAGTCTAACCTTTATTTGGCCCATAACCTCCCTCACTAAATGCCCAAGGTCCCATCACAGTTCCAGACAATACTCCTTCAGTCTGGCTCCTGGGATGATTCCCCATCTTCCCAGGTGGCCTTGTAAGCTGGGTCACTAGGTGATCAGAGAGTTCAGCATCCAACACTTGCTCTGAGATCTGCAAGGCCTCTGCTAGCATGGTGATCTTCTGTTTGTGGACCCAGCTCTGAATTTCCAGGGGCAGGATGTTCAGAAATTGCTCCAATATGATTAACCTGGCCACCTCAGGGCCACTACATCCTTCAGGTTTTAGCCAGTGTCAAGACAGGTCCTGCAATTGCTGTCCCGCTGCTCTGGGTCGTGCACTGGTTGCTAATTTGAAGCTCCGGAACCTCCGTCAGTAACTTTCTGAGTTAATGCCTAGATGGTCCAGGATTGCCGCTTTCACTTCTGTGTACTCCCCAACTGTGGTACTGTCCAGAGCTGGATAGGCTGCTTGGGCTCCCCTGGTCAGACAGGATGAAGGTGGTGTCTGGGCCATCCAGCAGCTTCTGCCACATGCTCGAACGTTACCAGAAAGGCCTGTGTATCATCCTCAGACATCATTTGGTCAGCATGGCATTCATCCTGGGAACCCCTGGCCCCACAGTAGCCAGATCGGCCTCACCAGTAGGGTCTTGTTGTGGCTGTTGCATCAGGTGCCGCAGGAGCTGCTGTTGTTGTTGCCCCAGCTGTATAAGAAACTGCTGTTGTGCCTCCTGTTACACTTGTTGTGCCCATTGTTGCACCTCCTGTTGGGCTTGCTGTGCTTGTTGCTCACGATGTTGTGCCTACTGCTGCTGCTGAGCCAGCTGGGTGATAACCTGTTGTTGCTGATCCTGTTGTGCTTGTTGCACCAGTTGTTGAGCCTCTTCCTGCTGCTGCTGTGCCAGCTACATGAAAGCTTGTTGTTGTTGTTCCATGAGGAACTTCAGCAATTTCTCCATCTCCATTTTTTCAGACTGTAACTAGTCCTGCTCACTCCAGCAGGGGGAAGATTCCACTTCTCACACCATGTGTGACAAGCTAGCCTATGGTAGATGGAGAGGCAGCACACTGCATTTAAAGTTCTCAGATGACAATGTAGTTTATTGCTCCAAGAAAACCATAAACAGTCAATTCAACTTTTCCAGCCTGGTCAGGAAACATAAATGCTTAACACAAAACAGCTTCTCATAGGCTGACTTGACCAAAGGAAACATAGAAACATAGACATAGACTTTGATGGCAGATAAGGACCGCTTGGCCCATCTAGTCTGCCCATTTCCCTACCTACAGGATAGGCCGCAGATCCTAGTTAACCAACAGCCTATTTCTTCCTACACCCCACAAGAATTGCCTTATGTCTGTCCCATGCATTCTTGAATTCTCCCACAGTTTTAGACCCCACAACCTCCTCAGGAAGGCTGTTCCATGCATCCACTACCCTCTCTGTGAAATAATACTTCCTCACATTGCCCTGAACTGCCCCCATCTTTAAATTAGCTCCCTTGTTCTAGCACATCTCTTTTCTGAAAGATGCTACCCTCTTGGACTTTGTTGATTCCACTGAGGTACTTAAACATTTCTATCATGTCCCCCCTCTCCCTTCTTTCCTCAAGGGTATACATATTAAGCTCCTTTAGTCTCTCCTCATATGGCTTCTCTTGCAGACCCTGCACCATTTTAGTTGCCCTCCTCTGGACTGCCTCTATCCTGTCTATGTCCTTGTGGAGATGGCGTCTCCAGAACTGGGCGCAGTACTCCAGATGGGGTCTCACCAACTGTCTGTACAGAGGGATAACAACTTCCTGATTTCTAACATAGAAACATAGAAGTTGATGGCAGATAAGGACCGCAAGGCCCATCCAGTCTGCCCATTTCTTTTTCTACCTTATAAATGTGCCATTGGCCTTTGCTCTGTCAGTGGCCTATCTATTCATACTCATTTGTATTGCTCCCTTATGCCTATCCCATGCCTGTTTGAAGCCCTGCACTGTATTCATAGCCACCACTTCTTGAGGTAGGCCATTCCATGCATCCACCACCCTTTCTGTGAAAAAGAATTTCCTCACATTCCCCCTTAATCGGCCCACCTCTAATCTCATGCTGTGCCCTCTTGTCCTGCTATTTTTCTTATATCTAAACATGTTAGACTCTTTCACCTTGTTAATGCCCTTAAGATGTTTGAATGCCTCGATCATATCACCTCTCTCCCTCCTTTGCTCAAGGTATACATATTGAGCTCTGTTAATCTGTCCTCATATGTCTTCTTCTGCTGATGCCTCTCCCTATGCATCCCAGTATACCCCCAGCCCTCCTACTGCCTTCTCCATTGCTTACTAACCTTAAGGTCATCTGATATGATTACCCCAGGTCCCTTTCCTTTTTGTTGTTGTTACTACCCCCATTGTGTATTCGTCCCTGGGTTCTTGTTTCCCAGGTGCATTATTCTGCACTTCTTTGCCTGAATCCTAGCTGCATACTTCTGACCATTCCTCCAACCTTGCCAAGTCCTTCTCATCCTTTCCACGCCTCCTTGTGCATCAACCCTGTTGCAGATCTTTGTGTCATCTGCAAAGATGCATAATTTTCCTTCCAGTCCCTCTGCAATGTCACTTATGAAGACATTAAAAAGGACTGGACCCAATACTGAACCGTGTGGTACCCCACTAATAACCCCTCTTTCTTCAGAGTGGACTCCATTTACAATTACCTTCTGTGTCCTGTTGTCCAGCCAATGTTTTACCCAGGCTACCACCCTGGGGTCTTTGAACCACTTATGTGGGCCAGCAGCTTCTAAATGCACAGTCTCAAACAAAACACAGTCTTTCCCTTTTAGCCTTACTAGGCCGATAATATCAGTACATTCCACTCACTATACGTGGCTCCAGCTGGCTGGGCTGCTTCTTTGCCTCAGGGTTCCCTGCTCTAGAAATAGTTTCTTCCTCAGCAGCAGGTTTAAGCTTTTTCCACACCTGCTCTCTCCAGCAACTAACCCTTCTCCTTGGTCATTCTGTTCTGTTTCCTTTCTTAAATGTCAGCCTCTATCTTGCAGAGGTCTCTGTCTGGAAGCTTCTTCTCTCTACAGAAGTTTTCCAGTTTCCAACTCACTGCTTGTTGGATTCAGTCTGCCTTTCGGCAATCCCTCTAATCAGCAACACCTGAGGAGGGATCCCCCCAACCTGTTCATGTTGCACTCCTTGCATTTCCTCAGCCTCAGCAAGGATCTTATCCCCTTACCTCCCAGTGTAGCGTTTACCCTATCACAAAGGCCAAAAAGAACTATGATATAAAATTGGCAAAATCAGCTAAAAAGACAAATAGCAAACAATTTTATAGCTATATAAACTCTCTAAAAAACTAAGGGGCAATTAACTTCAATACAAGATAACGGTAAGAATTTAACAGATCCAGTAGAAATAGCTAATATAGTCAATAAATATTTCACTTCCATATATAACAAGAAAAGCAATACTAATTCAAACACACTGGTGGATATCGGGGTTGGAACATACACAATAACAAAAGAAGAAATATTGGAACAAACTGACAAATTAAAAAAAAACATAGCTCTCCAGGACCAGAAAACATTACCTCAAACATGTTAAAAATAATGAAACAAAATATTTGGATACCCCTAAAGATATTATATAAAAAATCTCTAAATTATGGCTTATTTCCTACAGAATGGAAAACATCCAAGATTATACCTGCTTATAAAAAAGATACTAAAACATTCCAGCAAATTACAGATCAATCAGTTTGACATGTATTTCATGTATAATATTCGAATCACTGATTAAAATTAAAAATCCTGGAACATCTAAATTCAATCCCCATGTTTGACTCCTATCAACATGATTTCAAAACAGGGCAATCTTTTTCAACTAACATGATTTGTTTCTACAATAAAATAAGCAAACAACTGGATGAAGGGATATCGACGGATGTTATACTGCTTGATTGTAGTTAAATATATCATAAGCTGGGTATACAACTGGCTGAAGGATAGAATACAAAAAGTTACCATAAGAGGTCACTTATCATCAGAAGAAAAAATGAGTAGCAGAGTACCCCAGGGGTCGGTGGTAGGCCTTGTAATCTTTCAGACATTTATAACCGACTTTGAAGAAAAGATAAATAATAACATCATTACATGCACAGACATTACCAAGTTAGGTGGACCATGTGACACCATTAAAGAGACTACATCAATACAAAAAGATATAGATACTATTGCAGCTTGGACGTCATATTGGAGTATGAAATTAAATACCAAATAATGTTGAGTTCTGCATTCAGGAAGGATAAATTAGCTAAATAATTATACATTATATGACAACATTATTCAGCATAAAGCATTCAAAAAAGATTGAGGCATCATGGTTGATGATAAGTTAGACTTCAAACAGCAGTGTACCAATATCATTGCAAAGGCAACTAGAACAATACTGGCAATTAAAAGAAATATCAAAAGTAGATCACCTGCAGTATTATTACCCCTGTACCTGTCTTACATCAGGCCACAAATGGACTATGGTAGCCATTTGTGGAATCCATACACAAGAATTGAAATTAATAGATTAGAGAAAGTACAGTGTAGATTCTCAAAACTATTTAAAACCTTGAAGGAATATACCTATGAAGAAAGACAGGAACATCTATTTATTTATTTATTTAGCTTGTGTTGACGCGGTAGGTACACTAGACAAGTTATATGCCTATTTGCAGGAACGACCCGGGAGAGTACAACAGGTATTACAAATACATCAGCACAACACAGCAGATAAGCAAGTACAATTAGTAACATAATACATTGAGTCACAAAAACAATAAGGCATGTAGTGATCTACTATGACAGGAATTGGTAGAGTACATAATGATCAAACAGTAGGTAGTATTGAACACACATAGCATAGACAAGTGCCTAAAAGAGAAGTTGGATCACCAGCAATGAACAATAGATCATTAGCAGGTCCTTGATTCAGATTGTGTTCCAAGTAAGTGACCAACGTAATGGTCAAGTACAGAGGACAATGTGCTAGGGAGGCTTGGGACACACGATCGCTGAGGCCAGCTTCAGATACCCCCACAGGGATTTCTGGATGCACTGATGGGAGGGGGTGGAACAAACCTGTTCAGGAAAGGACTTCCAGAGCCTAGGAGCACATGCAGCAAAGTCCCTGTCCCCCATGAGGGTTCGGGTAGAGGGTACTTTTAGCATCCCAGGACCCTGGGATCTGAGAGGGTAGTATGTTTACATAGTCTGGAATTAAGAAGAAAAAGAGGTGATATGTTGTTTTATTATGACATAATGAATGAACTCTCCTTGATCATTTAACTAAACATTGAATATAAACCTGACCACTTTGATGTAAGAGGACACTCCCTATAGGTTAAATTAAACAAGTATAAATCAAACAAAATAAAATTTTTCTATATGGTGAGATCAGCAAATTTATGGACTAGACTATCCGAAGAAGTAATTATAAGTGCAAATAAGAAATCCTTCAAAAGAAATCTTGATAGATGTATAGTTAATGGGGGGAACATGAATTACTATATCATGTCCTAAAGAGTTGCTTTTGGGCCTTGTCCTTTTTTGCACCTAAATTTCTTAGTGAATCTTAATGAATCATAGGTGAATTTGTAGTAGTCAAAGAAACACAGCATAGCGAAGGCAATGCAAGCAAACAGGACTGAGATTCTGCTAATCAGCAAGTAGAATTACCAACCAGTTGGGCTGAAGACATAAACACCCATCAGGACAGCCTGAATATGGATGAATAGCAGAGACTTTTTCTTTGGTGAGAGTCAAGTGTAACTGAAGTGCACATGACGGTCACCTTGCATACAGAGTACAAAAAAGAACCATTAAATCCAGTATCAAAGACAAGTCTGCTGGCTGGGCAAGAGGCTATTTGATAGCACCAGACAGTAAATGAGCTATGGGGACAAGGTAGTCATAAAAGACATTGATGCAGCCATTGAGTCATTGTTTTATGGTCACGTGAAAGCAAACAGTAAGTGCCAGAGTACATGCAATGTGAGAGAGACATTGAAAACCAGTGGGACAACATTGAAGCCCTTAAGGCATGTATACCTGTGCTACTGGAAGGACCGCTGAGTGCAGACTGTCCAGTTTGCCATACTATCACTGGAAGTGAGTCAATGAACCACATGGCTTTGACTAAAATGGTCAGTACCAACTGCTGCTGACATCCAAGTATCCAAGCTCGAAACAGGCTGTTAGCCTGAATAATCTACAATTAAACCACAGGGATTAAATTTTACCCCAGTGAATCAGCAGGAAGACCTGTTATTATTTGCAGTGTTTTGGTGGAAACCAAGTGTCACCAAAGGTGCAGGCAACTTCTTTAACACCCATGTCAATCCTTTGTGAAAGTGGCAGCTGTTTATAGAACAGCAATGTCCATAGAGAGGCCATTATCAAATTAATAGACTTCTTCTAATGTAGATGGTAGATCCCCTTTCAGAGTGTCATTCAGGGTCCCCTAGTGTAAAGCTGTAGCCCAAGTTGTTTGTGCAGTAAGCAATATGAGTACACCCTTGACAAAAGGATATTGACCTAGGCCCTCCATTTTGGTAGTGTGACAGACAGTGTCAACAGTTGACAGTTTGGGCCCCAACAAAAGGTTTTTCCAGTGCACTGAATTTTCTGATCTAGTGCACTGTTACCGTAAGTGAGTTGGACAGAATTTGTGCCACACCTCCACTGAAGCGATCAATTGATTACCTCCCAGTTAACATTACTGAGAACAGTATATCTAAGTACTCAGGCAGTGCCTGAAAAGGAATGTGTCCCTGTGTTATAGGTTTTGCATTTGCTACCTGGCCACCAAGTAGAATTACAAATCCTCTCTCTCCTCTCCCAAGCTCATAGCAGGTTAAGAACAGGGCCACTGGAAAATTGCACCCTCAATTTTATTGCAAAATCTACAATATTCACCAAACTCCACAAAAAATCTTCAATGTCTTGCCATGTATTGCTTTTCTAGACTGAACTTTCTTAAAAATATTACACTTTTCAAGGAATGATATGCAAACACACTGACAGTTTGGCATTCATACTTGGGTTTTGCAAAAACTATTCTGTGTGAGCTGAGGAATGGTTCTATATGACTCTGCTTTCATCTGATTCACTTCTCTGGCTTGACTTCAAAATCCTCTGGCCATGCATACAGTATGCCCAACTAAGCACTTAACATGTGTGTTGAAGCAGGTCATCAGAAACTTCTTGCTGCCTCACTGAAAAAATTGGTGTGAGTAAATGTTCAAATTGCCCCATTTACCTACATGAAGTGCTAACTACTGTTCTTTATTTTAGTGATAAGGTAGGTTTTTCTTGTATGCATACTTTGATCCTGAATGGATTTTGATTCACTCATTTGATGATTAGAGATGGCCTTTTTGAATATAAACTTAAATGTGCTTCTGAAACAGTCGGTGACAGTCATCTCTCACTTGATAATTTAGTACCCACATGATCACAAGCAAAGAAAAAAACAGGATTAACATGTTTGAAAACAAGCTGATTATTTGATGACCGGGTAGGGAAATGTACTGGAACAGTTACAGTAACTTCAAATAAATAAAAGTATTACAGCCAGAGTAAAATAAGGGTACATTTTTTTGCAAACTATAGTATGATGTAGTAAAAATATACTGGTGTAATTTGATGCTTTAAATATGTGATTTTAGAAGTTGTTGTACCTACAAGTACAAATTTGGAACTGCAATTATTTTGACAAAATATTTTTGTTTTTTTATAGAACATGACAAGGTACCCCAATTATCTGCTTATTTTTCTTGCACTAAAGTAGGCAGATAATAGAGGGAGCATTGTATGCAATTAGTTGTGGCACAATCTTCATTATTTTCCATCTTGAAACTGACAAAATGTTGCATCAGGATTTATTTCAATTCAAAGTTTACTTTACCATGATAATACCACTGAGACAACTCTTTTGTGAGGAGGTCCTGGAGGGACATAAGTACAATGCAAAATACTGTACAGTTACAGTAGTACAATACACATACAGCTGAGATACCATATACAAGAAAAGTAGATATAAGAAAATTAACTAGATACAATACTGAATAGCAGAATGTTTCTAAATCTAATACAGGTGCCTATACAGGTAAAGCTAGTTGAATACAAGAATTATAAAAAAATGATTGGTGCAAAAAAGTAAATTGGAATGATAGAAGAGGACATAGGATGCAAGGTCAAGGAGTTTTATAACAACAGAGGAGGGTCAGTGGCAGAAAAGTAGTACAGGTTACAAAAATATAACAGGAAAGGGAGAGGAAAGCAGGTATGAGAGAAGCGAGGGGGTGAAGAATGCAGAAAACTAAAAAGCGTCAAAGGGTGGGAGCAACGTGGGGGTAGGGGTGGATGCTGTACAAGTGCTTAATACTAGTGCTGGATGAGGGGGTTAGAGTGGTTGAAAGCAAACCAGGCCAGAGGGGAGATTGGGGATTTAATATTGTCTGATTGTGAATTATTACTGTAAATAAAATCTAGTTAGCACTATATGAGGTAGATGGTTTATGATTTTCAGATATTTGCTACATATTGATAAAATTACCATTCATTTCAAGAACACAAACTGTTCTTCTTGTGAAGGCATATAATGTATATGTGCTAATAAGTTAAACAATTTATGCTGGTCAAGAAATGCCGCAGAAAGCAATAAAAGATTTGTTGGGGGGCACTAGTAATGTGCAGTGAACTCCACCATTTCCCAATAATTTTTTGCAAAAATAAAATAAATAAATTACAGATTTATTGGGGAGTACTGGCAATGTACAGTGAATTTACAATGTCCCCATAATTTCTGCAATAAATAAATAAACAAAAGATTTATTGGGGTATTGTGTAGTGAACCTCACAATTTCCCATAATTTTTTCAAAGAATTTCTACATTTTTAGGTTCCCACAATTTTCCAGTGACCATTGTTAGAGATGTGTGCCAGACTCTGAAAGATGTTTCCTCCTAGACCTCAGCTAGGAGACAGAGTGTCTTGGTGTTAGGGAATGCGCTTCCTGGCTAGGCAAGTTAGGCTTAGACATGAATATTCATGGCTTTGCTGTTCCCTCCTTTGGGTATAAATGCAGAGGGCTAACTGGGCATGGCAGTTTTGCAGGGTTTGAGGATTTTGTTGCTTTTTGAAATACCAGCACAGGAGGAGAGGAAGAGGTCCCGTGATGTGGGGCTTGGTGGTGGTGGTGGTGGTGGTGGTGGTGGGGAGGTGCCTTCAGAACAATGACAGTAGGGTCATCCTTGTAACTTTGCCCAGAAGGGTGGGCAGTCCATCCATGAGATGCCCAGGATTAGTGATGGACCTTCTCTAAAAGGAGATCCTTGGGGCCCATTGCAGACCCAATCCCAGTAGACAAGAGAAAGAGACCGGTTGAGAGTCAAACTCCATATGAAACTTTGGGAGCTGCAAATGGTACCAAAGTAGGTAGGACACATAAAGTAGTAATTGGTTATGTAAATGGTTACATGAGGGAGAGGTATCTGGCAAGAGTCAGTGTCAGCTTCAAGTCCCACTGAAGTAGGGCTGGGTAATAGGCCCCATTGCAAGAAAAGGGTTGCTAGGACCTAGCAGCATTACACAGGAGGGCAATTACCCAGCTGGAGGGGGAGGGCAATGTTGCTAAGAGCATTAACCCAGAATTTCAAGTTCAAGTTTATTGCAGGAAATACTCCATTGAGCAGGCTCATTCACAAGGAGGTCCTGATACATAAAGGGACAAAATACAATACACACAGTAAACAGTATACATTTGGACAACAGTAGGTACATGAATGTATATGAAAACAAAACCTGAAACAGGTTACATACAGTAATTATAGTGCAAGGGGTACAGTGAAGTATTTCCATACAGGCATGCAGGTACGACTTCTGGTAATTACGATTCAGAAAGGAACCAAATAAATGTGGTCAGCGAGGCATAATTAGCAGTAATGCCAGTAAATAATTGAAACAGATAATGGTGAAACCCAGAACTGGGCTGAGAGAGTGGACAGAAAAGGGGTATGGTGAAGTACATAGATACAGGTAAGTAATGAAGCTGATCTGATAGGGTAGTTAGTTAAGGATTGTCAGGAGAGTCACAGGTGGGTATGTCAGTAATGGATAAGTGATGGAATGTTTAAGGAGGATGAAGAGCAACAAAGGGTGAAAGCTGCAGTGATGAAGGATGAAAGATGGCAGGGATGAAGGGTACAGAAGGAGTTCAAAACAAGGGTGGCCTGGCCGGCTGGGTGGAAGATGGACTGGGGGTGACAATGGCCTAGGGGGACCAGGAGAGTAGAAGAGGAGAGTATAAAAAGATGGATACTACCCTTAATGGCTGTGCCAAAATGCTGGCAAAGGATATTAGTTCCTATGGAAGACACTGGGGATGGGAATATCTAGGCAGAGACTAATAAAAGGTGTCTTTTGCCTAGTGCAGCAGTATGTGAGAGTCAAGCAGCATTCCCTTCACATGAACTATGGTGCTCACAGAGAGTGTGTAAGAGCCCAGATAGATAAAATTTATAAACATAATAGCAATATAATGTGATCCGACCTGAATGTGATGCATATGTGATCATAGTGAGGCTGTTTGTTAAAAAAAACAACTTAATTCTTTTATGTTTTACTAGCATTGTAATGCTAACTTAAGGGAAGGAATGTTTGTAGAAACTCTCTAGTTCAATCAGAGTTGAAAACTAGACTTTTTCTGGGCCTCTGACCCCTGTTTTATGGAGTGTTCTTCCTGTGTCTGTTATTTGATGTTCTGTGATGGTCAGCAAGCTGAAGAGCTCCTGTTCTATGACACAAAAGACCAAAGAATCTGTTTCTTCTGTCCTGTAAGGGCCGCTATATTACGTTAGCCAAACTGTTTTAGATCTTATTTAACATTACTTTTTTACTTTCCTCCAAACATCAGTGTATTTTTGAACCCGAGAAGGTAGAGCTAGCTGGCTGTGTAGGGCTATATTTTTGAAATCCTTTCACTGCCTTTCATTTGGGGCACTCTTCAAATGGATTGTACTGGCCCTGATGCACCCAGACACAATACACTATTGGTGGATGCAGGGGGCCAAGAGCTAATTCTTTGGGATGGTCACTGGATGAGAGGCATTGGGGACTACATCAATCAGACTCTCCCAAAAATAGCAGCCCTGCAACAGAATGTGCTAATAGAACACAAATTAATGCAAGTTACAAAAAGTCCAGCGCCACTCATCACTCACCAAAAATCTGCCATTGAGACCTTACAAATGTATATGAGTACCATTTTACTGAAGGCAAATTATGATACTACACTCACCCAAAAGTGTAAAAGCACAAGCTGGGAGAAGAGGCAGAACCCCACAAACTTCAACTGGTTTCGCTAAGGCATCAATCAGACCATTTGTAAGCATACAGCTTGATGCATCCCATGTTGATTGCATGCTGCCAGAAACCACATTCAGTTTTCACAATTTCACAGTAGTTTAAAAAATAATAACTAGCATAACCGTATGAGTGACAAAAGTTGGGGTGCTTCAGACACGGGTGCACTGTGTAGATGTACCAGCATCTGGACATTTGAAAACCTGTCTCACTTTGTCTTATTCATAAAAAGTTACTGCAGCCAGCTAAATATGATAACGTGCAGCTACCTCCAAAGAGATTTTACACTACTAGTTAAATAATGAGCATGCACAGGATTTTAAAAGGGGGGAAATGGAGACACAGCTGCATATTATGCACAATTTGTCTGCATCCACCCGAATTGTACCAGAATATGGGATCCAGACTGCTCGATAGGATGTGCTGCTGTACCAATGAACTGGGTTTAGGAGCGGACTTGGGAGCTTGCCTGGTGTTATCGGGGAGGCTGGGATAATGCTGCTGCTGTGCAGCAGTACTCCCAGCAGGGAAGGATGGCACCAGGTTCTATCCCATATTGATCCCTGTAGTGCAGCAGCAAGCTTGATTCTTCCCCTCAGGAACCTGCTGGTTGCTACCAAGGCTGACAGTCAACTATACTATGCACCACAGGTGGAAGGGAGGGTGACACAGCAGGGGAAAAGCTTTACATCCTTCAGGATTATGGTCTGTAGCACTGTTGGGCACAGCACCACATGGACTTCTGCTAGTGGGATCTGTGGAGAATGCAGTGGGCAGTACTGGAAGGTTGTCACAGGAAAGTACCATACATAAGGGCAGAGAGTGGGACAGCACAGATGGCTGTAGGTAGAGAAAAATTATAGTTGGAAAAAAAAAACATTGGGATTCTTATTTTTATAGAAACCTGAGTTTTTGCAACAGTTTACATGATTTGCAGCCATTTGCATTCTTTTTTGTTGCAAGCTCCATTTTATCAGTGTTACTGCATCTGGAATTGAGAAGCCTTATAGCTGGAAATCTTGCCCTAACTCTCTACTAACATAAAGGCTAAAAACTATGACATGTTTTACAATAGTGTTTAACTTTGGCAACAAAAAGGTTTTACTGTTTAAGTTCTGCTAACCTAATTAGGATCCTTGGCTAAGAGCGTGAACCTGGATCTCCTGCATGGCAAGCAAACATGCTAGCCACTAGAAGATAGGGTGGCCTATCAAATAGTTTTATCAGTTTGGAAGGGGCAGACTTTTTCTGCACAGAGTGTATCCATGGATGTTTGTCTGCCCATAGAAGTCTTGAGATTTTGAACGTTCTAATCAGTGTCTGAGGAGCATATGCCATTATTGTGTGGAAGAGATACTGTACATGTAATGAGGCAACACGCTTTATTTTGATTGATTCTACTTTATCAGCAATTCTCACTGTCAACAAAGTCCATCTTTAAAAATAAAGTTTCACCATTAAATACATTACCATAGCTAATTCCATAGCCTTTCTTCTGGGTTTGCAGTTATCTGAATTTCCACATTTTCAGACTGGAAAATCCCTGTTCTATCCCCACATCTGTTTAAACAATTTTCTTTTTGTAACATAATAGACCAGCAGTTCCTTTTTAACTACATTCACCTCAAAACTTGAGGCCTTTCCATATTAATTAATCTTGTAACACATTAGCTAATTATGCTTTAGCATCACACATACATGAAAGGATATAATCAGTCAGAACCGTCAGAAGAATACATAACCTTTTATTGTTTATAGTTCTTAAATTATGTGTTTACTGGATGATTTAATTTGGAGATTCCTCTTAACTCCTCTGTGGCCTACCCCCTCAATTGCTACTTGCAGTAGATGATATAGGAATTATTGCAGCTGAAGCTAGAAGGATTGAAGACTATAGAGGGGATACAAAAGAAATTGGACATTACCAAGGAACAAGTACAAAATGAGTTAGTGCAAGGGAGATAGAGTAGAATATTAAAGCAAGATGAAGGAGGCCAGAATGTGAGGAGGGAAAGCATGACAAACACGAGAATAGCAGAGGGGATGAGGAAGGGGGACAACAAATTCTTTGTGTACTATAAGTGAGCAACACAAAACAAAATGAATAGACTGAAGACAAGAAAAGTATGGGAGGAAGAGGAGGATGGCTAAAGGGAAGGTGGACATACTGAATAAGTTTTTTGTTTCGTATTTGCTGTGGAATATAAGAGGGGGGAGGGGAAATTGTTTAAACAGGAAAGGCACGCTAAGCCGTAACTTGTTTCTAGGTGTGACCTGGGAACTCAAGAAGTTAAGTGACTTGCACAAGGTCATGCAATATGCAAGTATACAAGTAGGACTGTGGGATTCAAACCAGGTCTCCAGGTTTGTAGCTCAATGTCCTTGACCACTATGCTATACTTCCATTAATAAACAGTGAAGGGATGGCATGGGGGGATGAAGAGTGTCACATGGTTCTGATTCAGAGGAAATGGTGCTGATTAGACTAAAGGTACTGAAGGGGGACTGGGACATGTACATGGGCCTGGATGTGCTGCATCGCTGGGTGCTCAATGAAATTGGGGCAGATCCTAGCTGAACCACTGGCTGGGCTCTTTAACAGCTCTTATTTTTTTTTTGGCATTTATCCTCCTGTGGCCACCTTAATGCACCCCCGTAGCCTCGCATCCTACCATTGGTGGATCCAGCCACCGTATGTCTCGACCGGGACCGCTGGCACCCAGTAACCCCTGCGGTTTACCTCCACAGTGGGGCAGCAGGGAGCCCCCTAACTTCCCACCACAACGAATCCAGTTCGGGTGCCAGCTCCCGGTGAACACTTGCAGATGGCCATCAAGCCACAGCAGGTGCCACTATTTTCCCTGTTCTGTTCCCCTAAGTCAGAGACATGCAATGACGCCATCGGGCATGAGCATGCACGCGTCTGCACACATCCCTGTCCAGGCATCTGCCCCAACTCTGCCCAAGTGTATGGCATGCCTCCCTGACCCCCAGCCTCCACCAGGGGGAAGTCAGGCACTGACCATTGTGAACCCCCTCCCCAGAGAGGAACAGCCATCCGTAGGATGCTCAATCCCTCTCCTCCCCTGCCAGCCCCCAGTGACCCGTGCTCACTCCTGAACATGGGTCGCCGGCATGGCGCAAGGTGTGGCATCCAGCGCCTCAGCCCTCAGTGCCACTGAGATGGCTTTAACAGCTCTTTTGAGATGGGGTGATATCAAGGAACTGGAGGATGACAAATGTAGTTCTGCACAAGAGTGGAAGTGGGGATGATCCTAATGTATAGCCTAGAGCATTAGTTCTCACACTTTGTGATTGTGAGCCTCCCCCAAGCCATGAAAAATATTTCGAGCCTCCCTCAAATTTGGAAAAAAATCTTGGCCTCCCCACAGAAAAAAAAAAATCCTATTTTGCACAGAACACCAGGAATACAGTAAAACTAATAAAGTTGACTAAGTATATTCTCTTTTTATTCAAATTATTGCCCTCCACCCCTGACCTGGCACCCCAGGTTTTACTTGTCACTCCTTTTTTCTGACTCTTGGGCCTTTGTTACACTGTTTCCTCTCTATCTGGAACAGCCAAACTTAGCCACTTCATCTCTCCCTCTCTTACCCTGTTGTTAAGCAACTTCCTGTTCCCTTACCTCAGGTGATACCTGAAAACGTGCATTGGATCTCTGCTTTTCCCAGTCACTAATTTACATGTAAATACCTACTATAGAAATGAACCATGACTCAGTGTGCCTTTCTAAGTCACTAATTTGCATATAAAGACCTATTGTAGAAACAAGCGTTGACTCAGCATGCCTTCCCCAGGCATTAATTTACATATAAATACACACCTATAAACAAGCTTTGGCTCAGTGGAGACTTCCTGGTCACATATTTGTGTATAAGTAAAGTAATTCACCTGCAATTGTCCATATTTAATTTGTTTTATCCTTTCACACAAAACAGCCAAAACTTAAAATTTAAATACTATACATTCCCAGACTTGACTGAGCCTCCCCTGGAACAACTTGGGGCCTCCTTTGGGAGGCTGGCCTCACTGTTTGAGAACCACTGGCCTAGAGAATAGAGTAATGAGCTATGTATGAGCTTGGTAGATCCAGTAGACCTGGGTTTGATTCCTACAACCTCCACTTGCATACTGTGTGACTCTGAGAAAGTCATTTAACCATCCCAGTGTTCCTAGGTCATTGCTAAAAACAGGCACTTGTGCCTAGTGGGCCTTACCCAGTTACTAAACAAAAAAAAAATAAAATTAAAAAAATAAATTAAAACTACAGACCTGTCAGTTTAACATGTATTATAGGGAAGATACTAGTAACCCTAATAAAGGAGAGACTGATGGATTTCCTGGAGGCAAATGGACTTCTGAATGTCTGATAGCATGGGTTCATGGGGAAGATCATGTCAGATGAACCTGATCAATTTCTTTTGAGTGATGAAAATGGTCGATAAGAGACGGCCAGTGTACATACTGTACCTTGATTTCAGTAAAGTCTTTGATACTGACCCACATGGATGGCTAGTTAAAGAAGATGGGGGACCTGGGGGTGTGAAGTAAAATCACAGGGTGGGTGAAAAACTAAACTGGCTGAGTAACAGAAACCAGAGAGTAATCCTAAACAATGACTACCCAGAGGCTGGGGAGGTTAACAGTTGAGTACTGCAGGGATCGGTGTTGGGACCAATTCTTTTTGACATTTTTTTTGTAATACTTAAGTGGGGATTAAAGGAAAGAGCTGACTCTTTGCAGCTGAACAGCAATGGCACCACATTTGATTATTGGGAGGAGAGAGAGAGAGAGAGAGAGAGAGAGACATAGAGAGAATGAGACTGTCATATGCTGTAGAACAAGTCATATCTCCTTACCAAGATCTGCACATTTCTAGTCAATCAAAGGCCCAATCCACAAAGGGCTTGGGAGGACCTCCTCACATTAAAAGAGGTACATAGGGAGGCTGTGGGTGTCCTGCTCTGCACATGCTGTAACCTCTGTGCATCAACAGCATCCCAACACACAGAGGTGGGCAAAGTGGCAGCACTTCCCTTTGCTAAGAAATTTCTAAAGATTCCTGCCATTTGCAGAGAATTTCACATAGTTCTCCTAGAAATAAAGATGACACCTCGTGGGGAAAAATTACACGGTGATACAGATTTGTAATCCTTCTTCCCAATGGAGTTGTTACTTTGTGAAGAACAACTGGAGTTTCACAAAAAAACAACTAAGAAATACCCTTCCACCCACCCTTGTACCACCCTATCCCAGTTTCCTCTTTCCCATCCATCTCCCAAACAAACAATACTAATAATCCCCCATTCCTAGCCCACTTAGCATCCATTACATCCTCCTCCTTCAGATACAAGAGTAAATTAATAAAATGTGTTTCAATGTTAACCAACCCCCTTCCCCCAGCACTTACATAGAACATGTTGGCAGAAAAGGACTGCCAGGCCCATCCAGTCTGCCCACAATGCCTAGTAAGCCTCTATGATTTCCCTACTGTCCCCCCCCGGAACTATCAGTCCCTTGTGTCTCTCCCATGCTCTCTTGAAACCCCCCATAGTTCCTCCTTCCACCACCTCCACTGGGAGTCTGTTCCAGTTGTCACCACCCGCTCTGTAAAGTAGAATTTTCTGATGTTCCCCCTGAGCATCTCCCCTACTATCTGCATATTGTGTCCCCTTGTTTTTGATTTTTCCTTTAGCTGGAAGATATCCCCTGGTGGTCTCAATCATGTCCCCATCCTTTACATCCTCTGTCTGAGGGAGTACATGTTGAGGTCCTTCAGCCATTCCTCATATGACAGATGCCCGAGCCCCCCTATTATTTTTGTCACCCGTCCCTGGGCTCGCTCCACCCTCTCCACATCCTTGCTAAGGTATCGCCTCCAGAACTGGACTCCGTATTCAAGGTGTGGCCTGACAAGCTGCCTGTGCTAGGGCATTGTGACCTCCCTCCTCCTGCTAGTTTTTCCCTTGCCAATACAAGCCAGCATCCTACTGGCCCTTGCCACCACCTTCTCACATTGCTTCGTCACTTTCAATTCTCATGAAATTATTATGCCAAGGTATCTTTCCAGTTCCGTAACCTCTAGGGCTTGTCCCCCATACTGTGTTCTGTGCCCTGGTTATTTTTGCCTAAGTGTATGATTTTGCATTTCTTAGCGTTGAAGGTCAATTGCCATTCCCTGGACCATTCCTTATACTTACTGGTGTCAATGCCTATGCTCTCCCATAGCATCCATTTTAATAATAATAAATAAAAAATAGATAGTGACTGGCTCTTACCCGCTGTATGCACCCTTGGCCCACCACCATTTAAATGATTGAGAGCACACTGAACTACTAGCATTTTCACATACTCTGTCACTGATTCTAATGGTGGTCAGCTGAGGTTGAGTGAAAAGGATTGAAGCCAGTTACAATCTGCATACACATATACAACTGGATAGCAGATGAAGACCTATCTGTCCATCCAGTGTGTCATATATCCTCCTGACTCATTTCTTACCTAACACGGCACTGGAATTTCTGAGCATATATATCCCTAAATAGTGTCTAGTCACCCTCCTCCCCCAGCTGACCATCTTCCCTTCTTCCCATGGAACTTACTATCCCTTGAGTATGTCCCACCAATATTAGAACCCTACCAAAGACTTGACTTCAGCTTCCTCCCTCGGTAAACTATTCCATTTGTTTCCAATCTGTTGCTTTTTTAATTATTAAAATGGGTACCATGGGGGATTATGGCATGCTACACTGGCTGGAGAAAGGGGGACTACTTTAACATGTTTAGTGGGCTGGGAGGGTGGTGGAGCAGGTTGGAGGGAGTGTCATGAGGACTGGGGGAAAGGGGTTTGGTTAATATAGAAACACACATTTTTTTTTCTGTTGGGCCAGATGCTGGATGGGGGCTACTGAAAGTGGGATGGAGAAGTGGATTATCATTATTGTTTATTAAGGGATTTACCCTCACGTGGTGCCAGCGTTAGGCTGCTGGGTCACTATGGCGCCAAACATCTTCATTGCCAACCAGTCTTTTTTTGGGGGGGCTGCACCCCATGCCCTAACTATATATACTGACTCCGGTGGGGGCGGACCTCGAGGAGGGGGCAGCGAACATGGCATCTGGCTCATCAGTGACTCGGCACCCTAATACCACTGCCATGATGACCTGCAGTGTTTATTTGGAGGTTGGGTGGAAGGAAGGATGTCGGATAAGGTGCTACAGTGCTGAAGGGAAGGGTATTCTGCATATTTTGCAAAAAGGATTTAATGGTAGTGAAGCAGAAAACTGGTGATGAGCCAAACGTCATGAAGCTACACATAGCACAAAGCAGGGCACTTCACTACTGTATCAGTGAAGTAAAATCACAACATCGTTACCATTGAAGGCCAACTAGATCCATTCTGTGCCACGACATGGGTGGTCAAGCTGGGTCAGGGTTAGCTTTGGGGTTTTATGCTCTGTGCAATGCACTGACTGTTTTCCATTAATTAGTGAGAGTGCAGAATGTGGCAGTAATATGTGAGGGAATCTAGCATTAATGCTTGAATACCCTCTGCACCAGTCTACTTGATCCTCCCTGGACCTTCCTGGGGCAGTTCTGTCCTACTGCCATTTGTTCTCTGTCCCTCAAACTGACATGAATGGCTGGTCATCTTAAACAACTAAAAATAAAAACACTTCATTTAGGAATTACTGCATTATCCCACAATCCTCTGCATGGAAAGAACTCCACTCTACCCCTGATATTCCCAGGCTTCTTGATGCTGGCAGTCATGGATGCCAGCAAATATGCCAGCATCCCCAGGCACATAGGGTACATGTCCAAATGCATGCCATCAGTGTATATTTGGGCTTCTCTTTGTGGATTCAGCCTATGAGAATGTAATTATTAAGTAGGTGTTAAGGAAGTGAAGATTTTGAATGGAAAATGTTATTGAATTGGACTGACAGAGAGAGAGAATTGTCTGTATGAGGGAAGACGAGCTAGTTTTACATGATTTATTTATGTGTTTATTTATTGTTTACTTAGTTATTTGTAATTTTTGACCAGGAAATCACACTGCTCTATGACAGCTAGTTTACAGATATGACCTGGGATGTAGTTTACATGGACCTCTTTCAGTGACAGAGGGGTTGCTGACCAGGACACTGGAGAGAAACCCACTACTCTTACAATATGTATCATGTGATCTTTAACTTCTACCTGGACAGCCACCAGAGATGGACAGTAGGGATTTCAGTTTAAGATGTTATCTGAAGCCGGGCCGGTGGCGCTGAGGGTTGAGGTGCTGGACGCCACACCTCACGCCATGCCGGTGACCCGGGTTCAGGAACGGACTTGAGCCTCAGGGGGCTGGGAGGGGAGAGGGAGGATTGAGCATCCGACAACTGCTCTCCTCTCACTGGGGTGGGTAGTGGAGCTTGCATTGCCCTGTAGCGGTGACTGGCGGAGGCTAGCCACACTACAAGCGGCATGCAATAGCAAGGGGGGGAGATAGCCATTGTACAAATGGCTCTCTACTGGGGAGAAAATGTGGAAAATACAGAGGGTGATCTTCGCGGCTGATGGTCGTGCCTTGTGCCCTGGGAGAGACCCGAGAGGGACGCGTACCCAGTGGGTGCAAGAGCAATAATGGCTGGCCCACGGGGGGAGTGGGTTCATGTGGCCTGCATGTACGACTGGGTCCAGGGTTGCAGGGCCGGGGGCCGGAGATCATGTGGGGCTGATCTGCCCAGGAGAATAAATAATAGTATGATAAAAAAAGATGTTATCAACAGTACAGTACCCCCACCACCACCAAGTGCTGCACCGCAGCATTAGACTTAGGTAATAGCTTAAGTTCCTGGTAGAGATGGGTGAAGTGGCCCCAATTCACTCTGTGAAGTGATTCATGGAGTGAAGGCGAATTTGCAGAGTGCTCAGCAACACGAAGCAGAGTACTTCGCGTTATAATGGGTAACGCAAAGTCCATTGAAAACAATAACTTTGCGTTACTCCACCTTAACAAACCACTACTCCACCAATTCTTAAGGAGAAGTACATTGAAAGCAATGTACTTCGCCTCACTTCGTCTTGTTTTTAAGCTCCAAAGGTGAAGTTTGCAGTGATACATGGGATTTCAGGTCACATGGGCTCTAGATTGTTCTGCACAGCCTCAGTTTGGGGCAGAGTGTGTAGGAAGCTGTAGGAGCCAGTCTGCTCTGAGAGCTCTCTGCAATTCAAACCTTCTTAAAGCCATTAAAAAAGCCTATTTAAGTCTTTTTTTGCTGAAACTTTAGTTTAACGATTGTAGGAAACCGTCCTGTGCTCATATCATGGAGCGTTTATTGTTTGTGTGTGGATTTTGAATGTTATGTACAACATTCAGTCTGTGTACTGTCTGAGAGACGGTGGAAGTGTGCTTTGGGAAGGGGTGTATCTGTGGTGTAGGTAGATTAACTTGGAGAAAAAGACAATTATTTATGTTTTGGTGATATTTTTCTTATAACTGTTAATGCACACACAGTAATATTTACAATAATTATTGCCATTTTTTATCTGATTGTTGTGGTGCATCAGTGCATAATTTTAGTTTGTTTAAAGTATGTGGTTATATTACTGAAGTTTTCAATTTGCTAAGCATTACATAGTGTGTGTGTGTGAGTATGTGTGTAACGCGTGTCATTAAATCAGACACTTTTTATTATGCCACATAGTAGTTTCAGCAATGTGAACCTGCTATCCACTGCAGCTGTGTGATTATTGTACTTCTTTGTGGTAACTTTGCTGGTACTAGTAATAGTGACTGTTACTGCAGCAGTGCAGTTTGCAGTACACTGCCCCCCACTGCTGCCCACCCCAACCGGCAAAGGTATTCTTTTCCAGATTTAAATTTCTGATGGTGAGCACTGGTTAGGTGTTGTGCCTTTGTATTGTAAGCCTGTTTTGTAGTATCTCTCCAGATTTCACCACCCCACCATTGTACTCATTGCTATGTGTTTTTAAGTCGGGGTGTTTTTTTTAAGATACAGCTCATCAGGGAAGTGCAGCCATAGGCATTCGCATTCCCAATACAGTTTCATATCGGTTAACTCACACCATCAACACCGAATCATGTTCTTCATTATCACGGTCACAAATGTAGTCACAAATCACGATTCACGATCACGTCACGAATCACAACATTAATTTTTTTCCTAGTTACTTGGATGTATTGTAAGCCTGTATTTTATTATCTCTTCACGCTTCACCACCCCACCATTGTACTCATTGATACGTGTTTTTAAGTTGGGGAGTTTTAAGCTACAGCTCATCAGTGAAGTACAGCCGTAGGCAGTCACGTTTCCAATACAGTTTCATATTGCTTATCTCTCACACCATCGACACCGAATCACATTCTTCATTATCACAGTCACAAATGCAATCACAAATCATGATTCATGATCACATCACGAATCACAACATATATTTTTTTTTTAGTTACTTGGATGTATTGTAAGTCTGTTTTGTAGTATGTCTCTAGGCTTTATCACCCCACCATTGTACTCATTAATACCTGTTTTTAAGTTGGAGAGTTTTGTGCTGCAGCTCATCAGGGAAGTACAGCCATAGGCATTCGCATTCCTTCCTGTACAGCATGTGAATTACAGTACCATAAGTAGTGGTGGGTGAAGTGGCCCAAGTTCGCTCCACGAAGTGATTCATGGAGTAATGAGGAACCCGTGGAGTACTCCACAATGTGAAGCAGAGTACTTCGCTTCATAATGAGGAACGTGAAGTCCACTGAAACCGATGACTTGCATTATTCCGCCTTCCCCAAACCACTTCTCCACCAATTTTAAGGTGAAGTGCATTTGAAATCAATATAATTCACCTCACTTCTCGTTGTAATTGAGCTCCAAATGAAATTCTGCAGTGATTCATGGGATTGCAGGTCACATGGGCTCTAGATTGTTCTGCACAGCCTCAGTTCTGGCCTGGGTAGTGTGTGTGTAGTGGTAGCTGGAGACAGTTTGCTCCCAGAGCTCTGCGATTCAGAACCTCTAAAAGCTGTTTAAAATGCCTTTTTGAGTCATTTATTTTGTTCAGAATTTACTAGGAAACCTTTCTGTGCTCATATCATCAAGTGATTATTGTTGTGTGTGGATTTTGAATGTTAATTTAGAACAGTCAGTCTGTGTACCGAGAAGTGTGCTTTGGGGGAGGGTCGTATTTGTGGTGTAGGTACATTAAGTGGGAGAAAAAGGAAGTCTTTCTGTTTTGGTTATATTTTTCTTGTATAACTCTGTTAATGTGAACACAGTAATATTTTCAGTAATTCTTGAGGTTTTTTTGCTGATTGTTGTGGTGCAGCGGTGTCTAATTTGTTTGTTTAAAACATTTGGTTATATTACTAAAGGTTTTCAATTTGCTACACATTACTTGTAGTGTGTGTGCGAGTGTGCATGTGATGCATGCCATTAAATCAGACACTTTTTATTGTGCCATAGAGTAATTGCAGCAGTGTGAACCTGCTATCCACCGCACCTGCATGAATTGTTTATTCTGCTTTTTGGTATCTTTACTGGTAGTGAATTGTTACTGTTGTGCACTAATCCTCCAACTGGCAAAATGTATTCCTTTCCAGATTTGGATTTGTGACTTGTGTGCACTAGTTAGGTGGTGTGCCTTTTCGTATGCATCTCTTGAGTGAGCAGTGCAATCTTAATCTGTCTGTGCGTTTGCAGTGCACCATTAATTCTGGGAGACTGCATTTCTTGTTACGCTCTCATTTCACTTTGTCAGTACTGGGGACTTTTCTGGACACAAGACAGTAGCATTTTATTAGCACTGGGGAATTTTCTGGAGTCTGGACACAAGACAGTAGCATTTTGGAGATGCACATTAATTCTGGTGACTCTGTGACCACTACATGCATGACTGAGTGTGCCATTAATTCTGGGAGACTCAGCACTGGGGAGTTTTCTGGACACAAGACAGTAGCACTTTGGGGATGCACATTAATTCTGATGACTGTGTGGGTGGGGTGCTGACAATATTGTTGTCACTCTGCCTTACTTCACATTTAAAGTGGAATGACAACGTGAAGTAATAATAACAAGGTGAAGTGAGCATTTCCTAAGGGGCACTCCGCATAGTGAAGCGCCAATGTGAAGTGGCCACTTCGCGAGCACTTCGCAGGCAGATTTTAAATTTGCTGCATCACTATTTCCTGATATAGTGCTAGAACCCATGTCCATCCAATCTTCTGACCCCAGAGACAAGTCTGAAGCCTTCTGATTCAATTACACTGCTATATAATCAGTCTGGGCAAGTTGTGGCAGGTAGGTAAAGGCTGAGAAATGGGCAAATGTACAGTATGAGTGTGGATGGATGTTAGTTTTTCAGTTGTTCGGAGTTTAAATTTTCAGTTGTTCAGTAGTTTAAATGATTTCACTGATTTTGCATAAAAATCATCCCATGTCCTGCCTGTATTTTTGGTTCTGAAAATGAAGGATTAAATCAGCAGTGCCGCAAAATTTGGCAAAAATGTATCCCTAACCATCGTAGTATAAAAGAGTCCAGGGGCGCGATATTCAAAAGTTTGCACAGGCGTTAATGGGACTTTAACCACACAAGTGGTGGTTTGCGATGGATCCCATGTTCAAAAGGAGCTGTTGCACAGGCAAAGAAGGTTAGCAGCCATGCAAAACATAATGTTTGTGGGTAGGCGAGGAGATGGATGTGGTCATGAATAGCCATGCAACCCCATATTGAGCAGCTTTGCTCTGCACAAAAGGGTTTAGCACAGGCCTTTTGTGCAGTGCAAATACTGCAGAACAAAACCCTGACTTACTCCAGTGACCCTAGGGGCAGGAGCATAGCTAGCTTTTTTAACAGAGGCAAAGGCTGATAAAAGTCCTGGTTGGCCTGAGAAAGAGTGAATCAATAGGCAGGGGTTCTGGGGGGCACCTAGGCCCCCAGAAGCCATCAGGGTTTAGATGCATTCTGAAGCATTTTGGAGCTTTTTGGCTGCTGCTTTTAAAGCTTTCTTTGACTTGTTGCAAGCAACAGCTATCACTACTAAAATGACTAACTTTACTGGGGCAGGTGGGGGGCAAGCAAAACTTTTTTTTTTGTCACAGGCAAAACATCAAGGTCAATACTCCATGCTGAACTGTAACATGAAAATCTAGCATTTATGCATGCAAAATCAAGCCTAAGAATAAAAAGTTGGAAAATAAGAAGAGGCAGATCCCAGAGGATCAGCATACTTTCTGTCATGGTCTAATTAACAATAAAGTTTTAAACCACAAAAGAACATTGTGATTGGTTGACTATCCATGGCACTCCAGACATTACCTCATGGGTTTTAGCCCACCTGATAGTCTAGTGATGCACATGACTCTAGGATCAAATTTCTAGTATATCCAGGTCCCAGAAACCCCTGCTCTCCAGTTCAAATCATGCATCTGATCAGGCAACAAGCACACCAGGGATCCCTGTCTGCTCCACACAGAAAGGTAGGCCTCTGAGCTTATGATTTTGGAAATCTGTTATTACCTTTTGAGATATTGCAACCCTAATCCAGGGCAAAAAATGCCAGCAATGTGGTTTTTGCCTTCTCAGTTTATAGCATTTTATCATTGAGCTGTATAAGAAAGCATTTCATTTGAGATCAAGGATTTTACATGCTGCAGAAACAGTAAAGAATATATATTTCCTAACTTGTTAAATGAGACTGCTAGTCTATATTTCATGCCCGGTGTAATCTCTGAGGCTTATCGTCGAACAGTATGTTTTTCGATCATGTGGAATTCAGAAATGCCGCAAAAATGTGTTTTTTAAAATTGTCTTCCCTATCTGGCTAGCTGTTCTCGGTTGTTGACTCGCTCTAGCTTGCGCTTTCCCGGTAATCCTAGACATGAAAGACCACTTACGGTCTATCTGGATTGTGAGGGCATGTCTGTCCCATTCGTCTCTCGCGTGGCCTCCTCAGCTCCCCGAGATCCTCGAGGCATATCTGGCGCAGCTCGCCAGTCGGGGCACCCCCCTCGCCTACCAGAAGTCCTTTCCTTGAGTCATCCACCCCTATTTTCCTTTGGTCCTGGTTAGAATATGACCGCTGGCTTCCTCCCCTGCTTCAGGCTGCTGCCTGCCTGAAGGCCTATGGCCACTGCTCGGGTGTCTGCAGGCCTATGGCCTACCACTCCATGCAGCCCACGCCCCTCCCCCCGGAGTAACTGATCTGGTTCCTGCCTCCAGCCCTTCCTAGGGCTGTGTCTACCTCTCTCCGGTTTCGGGAGCCGTTAATCCAACCTCGTGGAAATGAGGCCTCCTTCGGGGGGGGAGGGCCAACTGCATCCCTGGAGAGGGGGGAGGACGTTCTTGCCTCGGTCTGCTCGGGCCATTCACCTGCTTGTCAGGAGCCCAGCTTCTCACAGACACCTACAAGCTCATCAGAGGGCAGACTCCCCTCGATGCACCCCTCCTTCAGCTTATGGGGAAAAGACTCCAGAGGTCTGTGGTTCATATCCTAAGGCTCCCACTTTCCTACAGTGAGGAGAGGGAGCGGGAGCCACTGGTGACTTACTCAGGCCCCACCCTGACCCCCGGGCCAAGTATACCTTCCGGGAGAAGCTTTTTCCTAGCATCTGCATTTGCGAGGCCCCTCTAAGCGGGGTGGCACAGCAAGTCATTCCCTGCGCTCCTCCCCGGTAATCCAGGCTTCACCAGGAGTCAAGGGGGTTTCCATCAAGTGGCAAGACTCATCTAGGCCACACCATGAGGGTTCCCCTCCACGGCGACCCCCTAATTTCACAGCCAAGACAGGACCTTTTTTCCCTCTTGACACTTGGGTCCCTCCCATAGTGACCCCGGTGTTGGAATACTCTACCTTTACAGGACCCTCAGTTCCTTTACTCCATGGGTCCCTCCCTACAGTGAACAATGTGCTCTAATATAGGCTGGAGGTCCCTCCCTATAGCGACATCCAGTCTTCCACCACCCATGCGGGGTCCCTCCCACAGCGAAACTGCACGTGGTCATAGCACCCTGGGAATAGAGCCCCGTAAAGCCCATCCCCCCTCAAATAATCGAGGTGCTACGCTTGCCTTAGATAACAATTAATAGGGGACAGAAAGATCCCTGCAGTGCATTGCACTAGCGCTAATCACAGGCTTGCCTTCTTCTTTCTCACCAGATGGTCAAGGCCAAGAAGTGTTCGTCTTGCAATGCTACCTTCTTGCCCCAAACGCCGGGCCCCCTTTGTTTCGCCTGTCTTCTCGATGACGAAGACTTATCCATGGAGCAAACCCCAACCATGGGATCCAGCAATCCGGGAGCCAGCGGGACCACATGGATGGACCCTGGCTCCCTCCTGATTCAAAATCAACAGGCCACAGTCACAATGATGGAACACCAGCAGAATTTCATGCTGAAGATCATGGAGAAACTTGAATCCCTCACACATCATAGAATCATACCGACGCTTCCGGAACCAGACAAGGCAGGGGGACAACTAGAAGAGCATCTGGATCATGAGGATACAATATCAGAGAACCCACACCCGGACCCCAGGGAGGATAAGGATATCCCCGAGGAAGAGGATGGGGTGGAGACAGACGAGGAGGACACGGAACCGCTGACTGCACCATCACTCACTTCAAAGCTGTGTTCATTTGACATGGTTCCAGGTCTCATGAAAATTATCAAGGCCACTATGGGGTTCGACATCGAGGAGAGTAAGCCCGAGTCCAAGCTTGACCTCATGATACAGCAGAAGGTGTCCATCTCGGAAACCTTCCCAGTATGCCCAGCTATTGAGGACGTTTTCAACAAAGAGTGGCAATCCACAGTACCAGGCAGAATGCTGAACAGAAAAAACCTGTACTGAATGTATCTGGTTCAAGAGGAAAAGTCTGATATCTGGTGCAAAGCTCCCACCATCGACCCCAAAGTGGCGGCCCTTAGTAAGAAGACAATCTTACCATGCGGCACAATAGCTCTCAAAGATCCAACGGACAAGAAGGTGGAGGACATGCTAAAGAAGCCATTCGAGATCGAGGGCATCACCGCAAATCGGCCATGACTGCCATCTACACAGCTCGAGCTCAAATCCGCTGGCTCAAAGAACTCCAAGAGCAAGCCAACCCAAAGTCCAGAGAGGCGGAGCTCTTAGAGTGTACCTTAGATGCGGAAAAATACCTGGCCAACATGGCAGTAGACACCCTGCGTCTACACACCAGAGCCACAGCTGTCATCAACCGTGCCAGGAGAGCATTGTGGCTGAAACTGTGGGATGCTGACAATGAATCTAAGACTCTATTGCAAAATTTACCTATGAAGGGGAAGCATGTTTTTGGGGAAGGGCTACAGAACTACCTCAAACAAAAGGAGGACGGAAGAGACCTCCTTAAGAGCAAATCCAAATACACCTACCTTCCCTCTTCAAGGTGGAGGTTTCGGGGTGGGAACAGACTATACCAACCCCGCAGGGACACTACACCCCAAAGCAGTTCATTTTGAGGCAGAGGTGCATCCCACAGTTACGGTAGCCCATACTCACAAGCGTACCAACCGTCCTCCTTCAGAGCCCATGGCCAAACATTTGGGGGAAGAGGTAGAGGATACAGGGGGAAACAGCAATGACTACATCCCCATGACCTTTCGAAGTCAGGGATCATACCCCCCTGTGGGGCAAAGACTGTCATTGTTCAAACACCAATGGTTCAACACAACCTAGGACAGATGGGTCCAAGAGGTGGTCGCAAGGGGATACTCTATAGAGCTGTCCCGCGCCCCAATCCCCCACAGGTTTGTATCCTCCCCAATAGCCAAAAGAAAGACGACCCCACATCAGGTCCAACATATCCTGTTGGAACTACTGCAGAACAGAGCCATCCAGCCCATCCCTGCACACGAACAGAAGTTAGGGGTCTACTCAATCTTCTTCCTTGTGCCCAAAAAGTCAGGACAACTCTGGCCCATTCTAGACCTAAAACATCTCAACCAGCATGTGGTGTGCCAAAGATTCAAAATGGAGACCATACAATGAACTCTACGCAGCGTCCGGGTAGGCAACTACCTGATGTCCATAGACCTAAAGGACGCATATCTCCACATCCCTATCATACAAAGACACAGGCAATTCCTCAGGTTTCACATCCTGGGCCACCATTTCCAGTATCAGCCTTGCCTTTCGGCCTCACCTCAGCACCGAGAGTGATCACCAAGGTCTCCATAGTCCTCGTGGCCAAGCTCAGGGAACAGGGGCTGGATATCATACCCTACTTGGACGACTGGCTCATTCGAGCACATTCCAAGGAGCGGGCACTACAGAACACTGTGACTGCCCTACAGGCACTCGAGGAACACAGCTGGGTAGTGAACCAGACAAAGAGCCATCTCGTACCCACCCAGCAGATCGAGCACCTGGGAGCAATAATCAACTCATCCCAGGGCTGGGCAAAACCCTCTCAGACAAGGGTTATCAACCTGATAGCGCTGGCCCATCACATGAGATCCCGCCATCAGACAACCATGGGACGCATAGCCCGGCTGTTAGGGTGCATGGCGTCATGCATAGACCTCATACCCTGGGTGAGGTGGCACATGCGACCACTTCAGACATACGTCCTTACGCGGGGTGCACCGAAAGAGCACAATCTGCAGGTCCTTGTCCCGCTACCACCATCAGTGAGACAATCACTAGCATGGTGGACAGTAAAATCGAACCTCACTGGGGTGGGTCCCCCTGGAGGCCTCCTACACGGCCACAATAGAGACAGATGTGAGCTTGTCCAGCTGGGGAGCATGCCTGGGTGACTCAACAGCTCAACAGCTCAAGGCCTATGGTCGCCGATGGAAACCAAACTATCCATCAACATCCTGGAGATGAGAGCTGTCTCCCATGCAATTGAAGCCTTCAAACCCTTCATATACGGCCAGTCGGTTCTGATACGCTCCGACAATCAGGTAACAGTGACCTGTATCACAAAACAAGGCGGCACCAGGAACAGAGCCATGCTGGGGGAGGTGACGTCAGTCCTCAATTGGGCTCAGACCAACCTCAGCCATCTAGGCGCAGTACACCTCGCGGGAAAACTCAACGTGTGCGCGGATTGGCTCAGCAGGCAACAAGTTCATCCAGGGGAATGGCAGTTACACCCCGATCTCTTCCAGATGATCCAGAGAACATGGGGACCCATACCCATGGATCTCATGGCAACGCTGGAGAACACACAGGTCCAGGACTTTTACTCATGGTTCAGGGAGGGTCTTTCCCAGGGAACCGAAGCCTTATCTCAACCATGGTCTCGAGAACATGTGTACGTGTTTCCACCCCTTCCTTTAATTCCCCAGGTACTAGCCAAAATCCGGGCATCTCGTTGTACCATCATACTAGTGGCCCCCTACTGGCCATGAAGGACATGGTTCGCCACAGTACTTGAGATGTCCTTAGCCAGCCTCAGGTTGCCTTACCGAGCAAATATGCTCTCCCAGGGCCCAGTTGTTCACCTGGCCCCGCGGACACTGAAGTTCACAGCCTGGCTCCTGAAAGGAGGAGACTAATGGAGGCAGGCTACCATGACTCCGTCATTTCAACCATACTACAGTCCAGACGGGCATCCACCACTTCCACTTATGATAGACAGTGGTCTATATTCTCGAAGTGGTGTCAGGAAAGAGGTAAAGAACCCGAACAGATAGACATGTCTACCATTTTGCTAGATCCAGAAGCAAATGATTTGATACCTTTTAATGGACCAACATAGATGTAACAACAAGAACAAAGTGCTCTAGCTTTCGGACCAACCAGTCCTTCTTCAGAAGCTCATGGCAGTTGTTTAGAAAATACAATACTTATAACAGCTAGATAATGCAGATTACCATTTTGCTATTCCTACAGCAGGGAGTAGACAAAAGCCTGGCCCACTCCTCTCTCAGAGTACAACTCTCCGCAATAGGGGTGGCCACGGGGCCCATTGGGGGATACAGCCCGGGAGCACACCCCGAAGCCCTGCACTTCCTAAAAACAGTGGAGGTACTCCGACTGAAAATAAGACCAGCCATTGCACCATGGGATCTTCCACTGGTGCTCGACTCCTTCGGCTCAGCTCCTTTCGAGCCACTTCACGAGGTGAACCTATTCTGGGTCGGCCTCAAGACGTGCTTCCTGGTTGCCATCTGCTTGGCCAGATGAATTGGTGAGCTAGGGGCACTATCGTACAAAGAACCCTATACTGTTTTCACTCCCCAGGGAGTCCGTCTAAGAACAGTCCCAGCTTTCCAACCAAAGGTACCCACTGCCTTCCACAGGGAACAGCCCATCAAGCTGCCCACCTTTCCGGCAGACACACAACAGGACAGTCAGCTGATACCGCATCACCTGGATGTTGGTCTCACCCTCTCCATCTACATAGCCAGGACGCTACGCCTCAGAAAAACAGAAAGATTATTTGTCCTCACGAGGGGACAAAGGCAAGGCAAGGCAGCCTCCAAGTCCATGATCACCAGATGGCTAAGGAGAACCATTCAGGAAGCTTACTTAGCAAAACAGATGATACCACCTCGGGGTATCAAGGCTCATTCCACTAGGGCAGTCACCACATCCTGGGTGGAAAGGGCAAATGTGTCCTCTGAGGACATATGCAGGGTGGCTACTTGGAGCTCTCTGCACACATTCACCAGACACTACAGACTCGAGCACCTGCATGCCATACAGCCCACTTTCGCCACTCAGATCCTCCTAGCAGCGACCACAGCCTCTCACTCATAGACCACTCTGTTCCCTCCCTTGGGTACTACACTGCTTCTTATCTACCCATGAGGTAATGTCTGGAGTGCCATGGATGGTCAACCAATCACAATGGGTGTTTACTCACCTGGTAAAGGTGATTGTGTTGGTTGGCATCCATGGCACTCCAAAGCCCTCCCAACAGGGCTCTTAGAGTGACCAGGACAGGAGATCCATTCCAATCAAGACTAGGCCTAGGAGGGGATGTACTACATTGAGAGTTGACAGTCGACTCTGATGGGGTCGAGATTAGATTGTAAATAATAGGGATAATAAAGTCCGGCCCAGTGGCCACTAAGATTACATTGTTCCTAGCATCATTTCACATACTGTTGATATTGTTTTTCCTTTGCATTTTTCTTTGCACTCTACTAACCTTGATTTCAGCTATGGAAGATTTGAACTGGAGAGCAGGGGTTTCTGGGACCTGGATATACTAGAAATTTGATCCTAGAGTCATGTGCATCACTAGCCTATCAGGTGGGCTAAAACCCATGAGGTAATGTCTGGAGTGCCATGGATGTCAACCAACACAATCACCTTTGCCAGGTGAGTAAACACCCATTACTTAAGCAATAACAATCAAGAGCTAGCTAAGTTATTCATTCCCTTAGGAATTGGCCCAACTGGGAAAATTGAGAGCCTGAGGCAATGTCAGGCTCAGGCTCATCAGTGGCCCAATACATTAGCAGCTCAGCAGGTCATTAATTCCCCAGGAAATGCTCAGTCTGGACTAGAATAATTTTCCCTGACAAACTGTAGAGTCCCTACCCGGAGAAAAGGTCTATGGATAGGGCCGGGCAGTACACTGCTCCTGCAGGTTGGGATTTAAGCATTAACATGTGCCAAAAAACAGCAGAAGTGTGTTTATAGCCCCAGCCCTGTCATGGGTTTCTCAGGTCCATATCTTCAGCAGAGTCTCCAAAAAGTCTCTGAAAGTGAACTCCCCAGGAAGAGTAAGACAGTTTTCTGTGGGCACAGTTTTGAAACAGAGAAGAGGTGCCTGGGGTAAAATGTTTCATATGGAATTTTTCTGGCATCTGGTTAATAGTTCATTCATCCCTCTGACATACAGCGGTGCCGTAGTGCTATTTTCTTAGGTGGAATGATAGCCTCGGGTGTCTCACTTCCTGAGAGCTCATGCTGGGGAGACTGGCACTCTGATAGAAGTTAAACCTGGTAGTGGAGTGCTAATCAAATATAAAATTTACAAAAGTTAATGACTCTTCCTGGGGTTAAAATCCATCTAAGGCTGAACATGTTGCTCCTGCCGACTTAAACAACAAAGAGCCTATGCAGCAGAGATAAATCAGGCCCTAATGACCTCAACCTGAGCATTAGTGGTTCTTCAGAGCTGTACTTTTCGCAGAGTTTAACCCAAAATCAATCAATCGATCAGTCAGTCAATCAATCTTTATTTAACCAGGTGGAGCACCACTGAGTAAAAAAGTCTTAGAGAGATTGCTCACCAGTGGAGGAGGGGAGCAGATGAGCTGGTTCAGTGGCTGGGGCTCTTCTTACAAGGTGAGTCCATACCATAGCATCTTCCATACTTGAGGTGGTGTGAGCAAAGTCAAATGAGAGTAGTAGCCCCTTGGTCCACCCAAGAAACATGGTGCAGGATTGTTGAGGTGTTCAGCTAATAAAATGGAGCAGACCTACTTTTTCATGGGACGCTACAACAAGGCGCAAGCGTGCTAGTTTGAGTAACCAGTCCATAATATGCCACTATTGGCTGATGAGCTGTTGCAGCCACTGACAAGAAAAATATTAAAAAAAAAGAAGTCATGTTAACCCAGCGCTCCCCCAACCATTACCTAAACAAACAAACACAAAAAAAAAACATTGGAGCCTCCACACTCCATTCCCGCAACCTTACGGGAACAAAAATGAACAAGAAAAAATCCTTGGGGCTTCAATAGTCCTGCTCTGATTGCTCGGGGGGGCAGCCTTCCGCCCCCGCCCCCCACATAATCTATGCCACTGCCTAGTGGCTGCCAGAGGTATTTCGTGCACCTAACCAGTTGGTCACTGGGGGAGCACACCGGCTCTCTGTGGTCTCTGGCACCCCACAACCAATTGTTGGCCCCTACTGTATTAAATCAAAATCCCTGCTCATAGTAGTGGTCCTCCATTCTTCTGATCCCCAGCCCCTACTGTATTATATTGAAATCCCTGGTGCTAGTGTTTCTGTCCCCCCGAATCGCTGGCCCCTACTTTATTACACCAAAATCCCTGGTGCTACTGGTCCCCCCCCCCCCTCTGATTGCCATCCTGTAGGAAAATGGAAAACCCTCCCTGGCAGCCAGTGGTCCCCAGCACCTGCTCATAGTGCCATAATCCCTAGCATCTAGCAGCCCCCTCCCACTGTGGTACTAAACACTTACCTCTCCAGTCACCTTATCAGTCCCCACAATGCCATGGGTGCATACAGCAACCGAAGCAGCCCTCCTCACACCTCTGTCCACCATATGTCCAGGCAGGGAGTTCAACCCTTATTTATAGAACATGACAGATCACCCCAACCTCTAAATGAAATGCATGCACTCTGCTTTGACATACGACGGCCAGCCGAGGAGGTGTGAGGTAGGCTGCACCAGTCGCTGTATGCACCCGAAGCACAATAGGGACTGGTAAGATGAAAGCGGGGTTGGTGTTCAATGCAACTGTGGGGGTGGGGCTGCCAGAGGCCAGGGATTATTGCATAGTGAGCAGGTGCCAGAGGGAACACTGGACACCGAGGAGGATTTTCTGTTTTCCTACGGGCTAGTGATGGGGGGAGGGGAACCACTACCAACAGGGATTTTTGTGTAATACAGTATGGGCCAGTGATCGGGGGGAACCACTAGCACCAGGAATTTGGGTGTAATACAGTATGGGCCAGTGACTGGGGAGGACCACTAGCACCAAGGATTTCGATAGAATGCAGTAGGGGATAATGATCGGGGAGGAGGAACACTAGCTCTAGGGATTTTGTGTAATGCTGTATGGGACAGTGATCGGGAAGGGGGCCACTACCACCAGGGGTTTTGGTGTAAATCAATATGGGCCAGCGATCAGAGGAGGGGACCACTAGCACTAGGGATTTCAGTATAATACAGTAAGGGCTGGTGATTGGAAGGTGGGGACCACTAGCATCACAAATTTTTTAATGCAGTATGGGCTAGTGATCAGAAGGGGTGACCACTAGTACCAGGGATTTTGATATAATACAGTAGGGGCCAGCGATCAGAGGGAGGGGTGACCATAATCACCAGGGATTTTGATATAATACAGTAGGGGCCAGCAATAAGAAGGGGGAACCACTAGCACCAGGGATATCTACACGTGTGGGATCAAGCAATTGGGAGGGGGTGCTGCCCCGCTAACCTGTCTTGCTACCCATGGTAATGAGCCCATAATGGGCATGCAAATGGCCCCTTAGCACCTTGCATGCTCAATGGCCTCATTTGCATGGGTACCTTTGAATATTGCAGGTAGCGCTCTGGCGCTATCCAGTCTGATGGTGTACTTCAGGAGCCATGTCAGGGCAATGCTGAGTGACTTAGTGCTGCACCGCCATGCCCCTATATTCACTCAAATAGTACTGGTGCACTATTTGACTGACTAAAGCATCTTCGGGCTTCCAGGCAAGAGCAAGGCGCAGAGCCAATTTTCGCACTCTGCTTTGCACGATTTTGAATATAGGGCTCCAGGTGTCTTTCAGTTTTGTTTGGAGGTAAAATTTTCTCATTCTAACACAATCTGAATATTTCATCCATACTTTTTTTTTTTCCTCAAGAACAAAAGACAGCAGCCACACTTGCTTAGAAATGTTTGATAGACATAGCAAGAGTTAAGATCAGGAAAATTAAAATAAAACTTATGGTGCACAGTATGGGAGCTACTGCACCTAGAAACTCAGACTTAAAGGGTATGTAAATATTTTTATTAATTGTAGGTGAAACCAGCTTTTTGGGGAAAAAATTATTTGCGCAACTGCTTTAAGCTCAAAAAAGGGTACTATTAAAGTTACCATCCAGTTCTCCTTCAGAAAATTTTTTATAAATGCACCCATTAATTCTATCAGTTTCCCACATTAGTATTAGTATTTTCTGATCTGGTGTCACTAATTGTGGCAATTTGTTCCTGATTTTGTAGACAAGACCATTCTGACAGAGGCATGTGGCAAGCCGGTATACCAGCGCAAACCTCATAAATTTGAAATAGTAAACAATCTGGTTTTAACTCAACAAATCTTTATTTATTTATTTAATTTAGTGATCGGGTGAACCCACTGGAACCAAGGGTCCCTTTCTCAGATGCAACCTGGAATTATTGACAGTAATACAATTATACAATCTGACAGTCACAGGGAGCATTTTTACAAAGAAGAAATGAGAAGCAATCGACTAGGATTAATAACATATGACAAGTACTGTAGGTGATGAAACACCTCATAACACAAAGCTAAAACACTGATAAACACATTAGAACACCGCGACTGCATCTTGTCTGTGTGAAATTACTTTAAGAAAATATTTTGAAGTTTGTAGTGTGAACATAGAAACACAGAAGATGATGACAGAAAAAAGCCTCCACAGCCCATTCAGTCTGCCCAGCCCTACATTTGATTAGAGGTTAAGCCAGAGTGTCCATTCATTCCTTCATACTAAGCTTTAGCTCTATATCAGTTAAAATTGATTTGTGGCTGGCCCAGTGGTGCAGAGGGCTGAGGCACTCTGAGCACCTTACCTTTCTCACACAGATGACCCGAGTTTGGGAATGAGTTTGGGCCACCAGGGGTCAGCCGGGGTGAAGGGCTGGGAGTGGATTGATTGGTCCCTTGGAAGCTCTCCTCTGCTGGACTGGGGAGGCAAGCCTTCCTGCCTCTTGGCTACCATTGGGTGAAGGCTTGTGGCAGTGGCGAGCAAATGGTGGCTGGCATTAGGCAAGGGGTGGGTGAAATGGGGTTGCTTGTTTAGGTGTGCATGTGCACATCCACGCACATGTGTGACCATGTTGCTGAGGCCTGGGGACATATGGAGGGAGAAAAACAGGAAAAAGCCAATGTCTCCCCGTCGCCATGTGTCACGGCCCTCAGGGGACTCCCTGATTCTGCCCAGTGCAGATCCCTGCTGGAGGGATGGCAAAGTGAGTGACAGGTAGGACTGGGGGAACCTTCAGACAGGGCCTGACAGCAGGCATGGATGGCAGCAGGTGGGCAAATAGCTCTATGAAAAAAAACAAAAAACACTGGTTTGCATGGTTCAAGAAGCTAGAATTGATCTGAACTGAGCTTATCTAGCCAAGAAATAGTTTCTGTTCAGAAAGACACAAACTGTGAAGGTTATAGGTGTTCTGTTACCTTTTTTAACATTTAGTTTCAGTTTTCTTATTATTCTGTTGTGCTCCTGCACATAGGTGTTCTGTTACTTTTTAAACATTTCATTTGAGTATTTTTGCTTATTCTGTTTGTGCTACTGCACCCAACTGGCCCTTCAGTCCTCTGTAAATTCTCTGTCACATCCAAAGTCCATCACCTGTTCTACTCCCTGGACTTACTACTGTTTCTCACAGTGGGGCCCTTATGCTTAGCTAGGTCCCTTGAGAACAGTTATCGTGTACAGAGAGTGCAGGATTTGGTCATGTGGCAGGGATGTCATGATGTGTGGCTCAGAGTTTGTCCATCCACTTTCTTCATTCTCACCTAAGGACATCTCACATTAGGGTGTCAAGTCTGGCATGCATTCCTGACAACACCAGAGACATCCTCCCCTGTGTTGCAGTTCCTACTACACAACCCCCTGTGGTCACCCAGGAGACAGCATAGCAGTGAGAATCTGGTACCCTTCTCCCCCAGAGGAAAGGAGAGTTTGCTGGGATGGTTAACCTTTCTCCCCTGACTGGCCCCCAATAACCAAGGCTCAGTCCAAACCTGGTCTCTGGAATCACAAGCAGTAGTGATGTTTGTGTTCTGATGGGCCAGCTTTCATTCCTGTTTTAAGATCTAATGCATTAGAGCCAGAGTTCCTCATTCAGGCATTTATTCTACAGCTTCATTGGGTACTAGGAGGCCAATGCCTTTAAAATGTACGTGTTGAAGTGGGGGGTGCTTGAGAGGTGGTAGGAGTAAGACGCTGTTTCAGAACTCTGCTACAAATAGCTCTTAAACTCCATCATGTTTCAAAAGATTTATAGTGCAATCAAGATTTAAAGTTAAGGACCTGATAGAGTCTAAGTCAGACAATATGAAGAAATATCTTTCTCCTAAAATTGGGCAAACTGCCCCACCATGAGTGAGCATTGATTCACCTGCGTTGGAGGGGGTAATGGCTTCCCCAGTAGTAATGTGCTCTGACACAGGTGAAAAAACTAAACAGCCTGCTAAACCAATGCTACAATCCATTCAGAATCTCTTGCTGGGATTTCAAGAGGAATCCCATTCACCTTTTGATAGAATCTATGTTACCTTGTCAGAAATATCAAATAGGTGTTCCCAAATTGAACAGAAACTCCAAAAGTGTGAAGAGTGAGTGACTTTAATGGAGCAAAATGCGGAAGTACTTTTGGGGAGAGTTATTACACTGGAGGGTGTGATGAATGCTTCCATGCATGAGCAGTTATCAAATATAGCCAAATTTGAAAAGATAGAAAATGCTTTGTTGATGAAGAACCTTTGGCTAATTAGGCTCTCGGCTGAAGTGCAAGCTGGTGACCTTAAACTGGAAGTGGAACTGATTATAACTACAGTTTTCTCACAGGAGTCTCAGCTATCTTTGGAATTGGTTTTCTGACCCTATTTAAGGACTGCTATGGGGAAGGCAGAAGCAAGATATGTGATACGCACTTTTGCATCTATTTCACAATGGAATTATTTTCTACAACTTGCTCAGCAATGAAAGGACTTCTAATATGAAGGCCAACTTTTGCATCTGTACCCCGATTTCTCTCAGATAACTCAGCGGAGGAGGAAACACTTTCTGATAATCAGAGCTGAATTTGTCCATGCTGATGGTAAGGCAATATTACAGGCACCAGCTAAACTAATGGTAATCTTTCAAGGGAAGGATTATTATTTTTGGGATGTGGATGAGCTCGTGAGTTCTATGAAAAGAGCGTTGCCCTACTGACAGATCTTGGGTCTGACTTAGAAGAGGATGAAGAGGAAGAAGAAGAAGAAGTGGACACAACTCAATATGACACTGTTAAATCAAGGTTGCTTCTCTTCTAGATGTTCTGGGAACTTTAACTATCTTTTGATGTGGACATTAAATGGGTTTCAATTATTTTTGAACAGTATATCAATAATAAGCGGGAAGGTTTTCACTGATAAGTATCCTTAACACTAATTTCTTTTGAAAGGACATTCTAGCTTGCAGCATGAAACATGGAATTTTTTACTATGTTTATTATGTAATCCCACCTTATGATTAATTACTTTAAAAAATGCATCATCTTTTTAACCCCCCCAAAAAAAAACTGAAAAAGGAAGGAAGACTTTCAGTATTTTCTTCTTTTTCAAGATGTTTCCTAATGCATTTTGTGTATTTTGTTTTTTCTTTTTTCTCTGATAAAAATAAAGTATAAAAAAATGATGTGTGTCAATGGACATGAATTTACAAGAAAGAACTTAAGGAGCACAATCCCCCAGGGACAATTTCATAATTTCAATCATTTTTGGGAAATGTTTGCTACTAGCCAATGTAAACCTGAGAAAGTGCTGCAAGATACTCTGTATATGCAAAATTGCCAGTCATGAAAGTGATAGAAACATAGAAACATAGAAGCTGATGGCAGATAAGGACTGCTTGGTGCACCCAGTCTGCCCTCCCTAGTTTCCCTTTCTATATTGCCACCGTTGATCCTACTTGGTCTCAGGCTTACACACCTCCTTGCTTCTAAGAGTACCTTGTACCAAAAATGACCTGGAGTCCTGGCAGTCCATGTTCCTGTCCTTTCTCTGGTCCAATAAAAGATCTAGAATTTGCAAACAAATACTTTATTTGCCAAAACAGCAGAGTGCACTAGCAGTCCCCTATCTTCTAGGCTACTGGGTAGCGGTGCAGATGCAGGTCATCCTATTGTGGAGTCATCCCTCCTATAAGGCTCATTGGAAATCACTCTACTTAGCCTTTGACTTGTCCACAATGCTTCAGCATATATATTTGCTAAACATTGTCTTACTATTCAGGAAAGCGAAATATACACTGGCACTGCTGTCGTACTCGAGGGTTGGTGGAGGGGGATAAGCTGGAGCAATACCCAGGTCCATCTATGGAAATAAACCTGGTTGTCTACAGACCCAGTTTTTAAGCCTGCAGGTAATGACTCTTGGTTCAAGAGACAAGTAGCATTAGGTATTTATGCCCTATGGCAACTGCTTACGGGGGATCAGTCATACCCTTCCAGTAAGCACAACAACTGGGTTGGCTCCTTACAGACAGATTAAAGTATTATCAGTTAAGAGATTATATCACCACAAAATTATGAGCAGCCACACTACAGAAAGGAGACCCCTCCATGGAACCACCCTTTGAATGTATATGGTGTTTAGCTGGGGGCGAGAAGGCCATCTCCTTGTTAAACAGTAACTTTATTAAGGACATTGCTCACACCACTAATATCATTAGGCAGAAGTGGGAGGAGGACTTTTTGATTACAATAAGTACAGTAGTTCCCAATGGCTCTCAGTCTGGAGGAATATCTGGATCTCAACCTCATCACCGACATAGAGGGAATTTCTATGGAAACTTAGAATCAGATATTTTCAAGTCCTCTGGCAGTGGTCAAGTGGCACTCAACAACCTCCCCTAGATGCTGGTGGCATTCTGGACCACATTTTTGGGTTTTGTGAGATGATTGGGCCATATTAGGAGGAGATTCCAGGCCACATGAAAAATATTTTAGGCTTAACTACTCAGTTGGGGTCGGAGAATCTTCTCTTTGGTTTGGTCCCTGAGAAACTGAAAGGTAAGGAGGCAGAGTATCTTTGGGCCATCATGTGTGCCATGGCTTCTAAGGCCATAACTAAACATTGGCGCCTCCCCACCCCCGACCCTGCTGGAGTGGATATTGTTGCCCACATTCATCAGTTCAAAAGATTTACTTATGCCCTTTTTCAGAGATCTCCCCAACTACCTCTTCTGCCTCCCTTTGTTTCTTCTGGTAACTCTCCCTATCCTCCTCTCTCTGTGTTCTTTTGTACTTTCAGAAGGCTAGTTTTTTGCTCTTACTTTTTTGCTACCTCTCTAGAAAACCATAGTGGTCTCTTTTGTCCCTTGCTCTTGCTGACTTGCCTGACACAGAGCTTAGTAGCGTTCTCAATTCCCTCTCTTTTTGGAGCCCACTGTTCTTCTACTCCCCCTAGTTTCCCTGTCCCTGCCAGGGCATCCCTGAGGTATTGTCCCATGTTGCTAAAATTAACCATTCTGAAGTCCAGGATCCTCATCTTCATGCGGCTTGACACATTATCATATCACAAGGGCACACTGCACTCAGTTGTAAGAACTTGATCAAGGAAGGGTTGTAGATATGTATGGCATTTTGAGGGTATAAAGGATGACTATGGGATATGGTAACATTTGGAGCAGCAGAAGTGGATGATGGAAATAGTGGTGGAGCAGATACAGACAGATGAGGGTCATTATTAAATGGCATTTGTAGCAAATGTACAGTATCTGAATGCTATGCTGGAATGCATCTTGGTGCAGACACGAGTCTCCAATTAATTGAGTTGGCTCATGCATTTATAAAGTCATGTCATATGAACCCTAACAGGAGGTGATGTTGGGCTGCATTTTTTAAGGGTATAAAATGTGTCTGTGTGGTGTGGTAGACTGTGAACTGAGTAACTGCCTTTTTTGCACCTTGTAAACCTTGCCTTTTTTGCATGGTACAGTGTGTATTATCTGGGGGTGTATGAATACCATATCTGAATACTTGGCCAATATTTATTATACTCCAGATATTTGGCTATTCATTATTCAGTACTTGGTATATGGCTAAAATAAAACTATAATAAAAACTTCAATCCCTACCTAGGTGACCAGGGACAGTTCTGTGGTCATTTTTCTTACCCAATGAAGTCATCACCCTTGTCACTCTATTTTCTTTATGCACACAGCTTTTTAAAAATGTCAGGCTCCTGGCACTGTTCTAAAAGTCAATGTAACTTTTTAAATTTACCCTGCCTCCTTATCCCAGCCCCTAGATATCAAAATGTTATTGTTTAAAATTTGACCAACCCCCTGACCCCCAATATATATTTTGGGGACAGTAATCAAAATGACAGGCTAGCCTAATCATCCTCCTCATCACGTAGTGTGCATTTAACAGATCAGTCATCTGACTGAATGTACAATGTGCACAACAAAGAGAGGGTGGTGCCACCTGTGTCATTGTGATGAGGTTATGTAGATAGTCATCTGACTGAATGTACAATGTGCACAACCTGGAGAGGGTGGAACCACTTGCATCATTGATGAAATTATGTAGACTAAAATAGGAATAGATTTAAAAGATTGAATTGGCTCCTGGCACAGTGACATGAACTTCTTTACATTAGCAGCTGTTTGGGGAAAATGGGCTGAAGGGAAGATGATGGAGTCGGGGAGTGGTGGCCACAGCAACCTGTGGTGGTCGAGAGGGGTATTTCATTTAGTTATTTTTTTAAACTCCCCAGTAGTTTTTCCAAAATTAACCATGAATAGTTAAAAATACTCAGTATTTCAGGCAATTTTGTTGAATGCTGCCTAAGCTATTGAGGAGCAAAGTTATAGATTTAACATAGAACCCACAGTATCAATCAACCCTAACTACACTGGCACCAGCAACCCAGTATAATCTATATAGACATTGTAGTACCCATGTAGTTAAAGCAGCAGTGCAACATAATCAGGAAATGATTATCAAAATTATTTTTTTGGGTTGTAAGCATGCAACCATAGATGAGGTTGCCATATCTGTAAATATTTTTTCCTAGCAATTTTTGGTTTTTTAGGTATTTAAAATTTATTTCAATTGTTGTGGCACCCCAATAAATATTGTGGCTGCCTAATTCTCAGCTGTGCTCCCCCCTCATATCACATCTTATGGTTACTCCAATGGGACCCTGTGCTAAACACTCCCAATGTCCCTGTATAGTACTGCCAGTCTTATATATGTGCAGTTGGCAGCAGAGGGGGGTTCCAGTTCCATATGGCCGGTGGCAGAAATGTAAACAAAAACAAAGGATAACTGAGCAAATTACGGGATGATAGTACAATGCCAGCAGGAAAGAGTATCAGGTAAATGCTCAGCAGAGCACAGGGAATAAACTGTCAAAAAAGAACATTTTTTTTTTGCATTGCACTGCTGCTTTAAGTAGTTAAGGTTACAAATGTTGTTCTGTTAGTCCCTGCTATTTACACCTTGATACCACAGCCTTCTCTGAATAGAAAAAACAGAAATGTGTCATGCTTATTTTTGGGCCCACGATATCTTGATCCTGAGAGTTTGGTAATGATCAGTTCAGTAGTTTAAAAGTTAAAGCAAGGTCATACACAAAGCAAGCTACAGGTTCTGGAATAAGTGACATGAAGAACAAGCCACTTCCAAGGCTGTACAAGGAGCAAACGACAGTCAAAACTAGAAACTTCAGCCAGCCCAGTGGCGCTGAGGGTTGAGGTGCTGGATGCCACTCCTTTTTCCACGCCAGTGACCCGGGTTCGGGACCAGACTCAGGTCGTTGGTGGGTCGGTCGGGAGGAGATAGGCTGGAGTGTTCCATGACTGCTCGGCTACTCTGGGGAGGGTTGAGGCCACAGCCCACGCACTTGCATGACTCTGAGCGGAGGCTCAAAGTATTGCAAGCCCCTAATGTTAGGGGATGGGTGGCTGCTACGCAGTGTGACGTCAGCATTCTGCACCTTGATGTCAGGGCTTTCGCACTGCAGGGGGAGGGACAAAGAGGAAAAAATAGCCTGCCATCGCCGGGAAGATGGAGCTTTTGGGATGTGCCCTCAAAGTGCCTTTGCCTGCCCGACAGTCCCAGACCAATGAAACATAAGGTAATGGGGTATAGGGGCTCTGCTCCATCCCCAATAGGGGGGTAAACCGTAGCTCCATGAAGTTGCAGGGGTCATTTGGGCAGGGTGGATGGCAGAGGGATGGCTGCCTGGGGGCTCCCGACGGGTTGGGGATGGCAGGCTGAGACAGTGGAAATAAAGATTTCAAAAAAAAAAAAAAGGAAACTTTTACACTCAACACTCCTTGGGAAAATATAGAATACTTCCAGTAATGTTCCATCAAGTGCTTGCTTTTAATAAAGTGCAAATGTCTGTTCAGCAAAACAGGACAGGTAAGCACCTACAGCATCAGCTGCTCAACACACTGCATGCAAAGTTATAACAATTATTGAACTGGCACATGCATGTTTTCTTGTATAGTGATTGCTTAAAGACACAGGTACAGTATTTAGTTATGCCTTTGTTTAATTTACAGAGTAGCATTAACACCATATATAAATCCAGTCTAAAAACAGTGCTTGTAGAAATGATACAAAACCCACTAAAATATATAGAAAATGATGTGTACACTATTACACCTTATTTTATTGTCTACTCTCGCTCATTGTGGAAATGATATAAAAACACTAAAATATATACAAAATTTATGTACATTATTCCACCTTATTTTATTGTCTACTCTCCTGCACCTTCCCCCAAGATGCATTTGGAAATTAGCTGTTAGCAGCTCAGTGTGTATTTCCTGGTAAAACTTTTAAACTGATTAAATAACTAGCTAGCCAGCTAGCTAACTAATCAGATTATCTACTTCAACAAAATGAAGTATTATGCAATAAGTGATGTAGATATTGTTGATTTGCTATTTGATTTTGCCAATTTGACCTACGGCATAGCACTGTCAGACATATTTATATTTAAAAAGTATCAAGCATTGAAATTGGTAATTATGTAGAAAATGTGCTAAAAAGAGGACAGAAAGAGAGTTGCTTATGTAGTACTACAGAATTCTCATATTTATGTTCACATCTATAGATATCAAAACTAAATGTATGCCGATCGAGCACTGACACCTCTACCGGGAACAAAAGTACGGAGACAAAGCAACGGGTTACTGTATTGTCACCACAGGACCCCAGTACTGATTTCTCGGGGTCTTGCACCCCCTCCCTGAATCAACTCTGACTCAGAGTTGATTATCTAAAGTACTGGGGGTCCAGAGGGCAGATGCCCCCACATGAGGGGTTCGGGGGTGAAGCTCCCCTAAGAAAATACAGGGTTCTTGGATGGATTTACGCTGACCACAATTGATGTAACATCGGTTGACAAAAAATTAAAAACAAAAGAAGTTATTGACTACCTACTGTATGTCATCAAAAGCAATAGCTCTTATAATTGACCAGTTATAGACTACCTATGTCATTATAGAAAAGGACCAGCTCTCACAATTGACTCTTTTCATCTATCTCAAAAATGGACTAATTTCCAGTCTTCCATTCAGACCTGGAAAACCACTATATGGGCTTCAAGGGTATAAAGTAACTGGACGTATACACTAGGGACTCATAAATGGCCAGGCATAATTTAAGTGTTTTTATATCACTTACACATACATTATTAGGTTGGCTTTTGCTTTTTATACTGCTACCCTGAAAATCAACAATAGGCATGAAATAAGTGCTCATGCCTTTAAGGAATCTCTATATAAGAGTAGCATGCGTGTGGCAGTTCAGCTCTTATTAAAACTTTGTACGAAAGGCATCAAGCTGCTGCCACTGTTTTTGCTTACATGTCATGTTAGTTACATAGACTTTTGGGGGCCAGATATTCAAAACTTTGCCCTGGGGCTAAATTAGCACTGCCCAGTGTGCTAAATTAGCCTGAAACCAATAGCCTGCTATATTCAAAAGGGATAGCCCCGGTACTAAACCTGCTGAATATAGCAAGCTAAGGAAGCTGGACTGGGAGTGCAGTGAAAAAATAGCCCCGGAAAAAGACAGCTCTGAATATAACACCCCCAGGGAAGTACAAACCACAAAAGCAGCCCAGTGCACAGTGATATGAAGGAAGGTAATGGTAAACTATGTGGCCAATGTGTGTGCTAGCAAAGGAGTGGATTCATTAAAGCTGCAAGCACCAGTGCATGTGAAATTCTGCATAAATGTACCATGTTTCTGAATCGTTTGCATAGTACAGACATGTTTGCGCAGGTTTTGCATGGAGCTAAGACATTCACCTGGCACTATCATGTTTGACTGGGGCAACATTTTGCAAATGAGCCTATTTCGGCAGTCTGTGTGCAAACATCCAGATTAACATTTCATTATATCCTGATTTGCATGCAGTTTGCCCAGTGCTATTGCAGGGTCCCACAGCTCCACCTGTAGGTCAGTCTGGAAGTACAGGGACTGGCTGGGTCTGCCCATAGCTCCACCTGCAGGCTGGTCTGGAAGTGCATGGTGGTAGCTGCAGGCTACATTTGTACAGAACTGCATAGAATATTGTGCCTCAGGGGACTACACAGCACAGCACAGGTGGTGGTGCTGCATGCAGTAGTCACGCTGTAGCCCCTGCTACAGTGCACAGCAGACACTACAGTAACAAGGGGGCCAGTACTGTGAGGGATACAGCAAAGCCTGTGGTGCATAGGGCAACCATGACTGCTGCACTTTACATGGTGACAGGCCCATCTTGCAGGTGTGTACTGACAGTGGACATTACTGTTATGCTGTTGTGTAATCTACAGATGATGCACCACTGGTATAGGATACTCACAGTGACATATACATGGCTGGCTGTGTGTGCTGTGGTTAGGGTTACCACCTGTCCTGATTTTCGCAGGACAGTCCTGATTTGGGCAGCTGTGTCCTGCAAAAAAACAGGAAAAATACTACATGTCCTGATTTTATAGTAGAAAAAATATTTTCTAACTTTCCACTAAATGTTGCAGAAAACTACAATACTTTAACTAAAATACCCTAAAATGATAAACAACATAAGCCACTAGGAAACTACAATACTTAGCCTTAATTCTGATTATATAGAGAAAACAAGTCTGTTGCATTGGTCGAGGTTATGTACTGTCCTGCGAAAAATCATGTTTCAGTAAGAAATGTCCCACTTTGGGCTTCTTAAAAGGTGGTAACCCTAGCTGTGGTGTCTGTACAGATGTGTGGTATGTGGATAGGGAGGAACTTGTCAGACAGGCACACCAGTGTTGGGGTATTCCCAACACAGGACCATTTGCACTGCGTGGATTGTTCCAGCCTTGTGGCAGCACCCAGTATGTAGTGCAGCCTGGCCACCTGTACAACCTCCCCTCAACACCCTACATGCCCCTGGTGCTGCATTTCTGTGCTGGATTCTGTTGGTGTCCACCGAAGGGTGGTCTGCAGGTGTGTGTTGTATGGACACACTGCCATGGTGTCCACTGGGTGCTGGATCACCTCTTAATGCCTGGCATGGCTGGGACCTGTGGCAGATGACTGGCAACATAGGAGGTGCCATCTGTGCGCAGCATGTTTCTTTCATTTGTCTGGTTTATTTCTATGTTTAAATATTTACTGGTTAGGGTCAATAAACCACCACTGGCAGACCTTCACAAACTTCAAAATTCACACTTGTGAATTACAGAGTTCCATAAACCATGGTTCTATGTCACACAAAGCTGTGCAAACCTGTGCAAAGCCACAAAGTCATGCAAAGCTGTGCTGCCCAGAGTTAAAACTACCTTTTCCTGGGTGGTAATTTGCAAAAGCACTTTGCTCAGTGTCAATGCAGTGAATATAGCATTGCGCTTGTATTCATATATACGCCCCCTCTTTTTGCCCCTTGCATACATTAACTTTTGCCTGGCACTAATGCAGTTTGTCCTCACTATTTGGCCTTTTGAATATAGCAGACCCCCACAAACCTGGCACAAGCCAAGCGCAAATGGTTTGCACCAAGCACAAAGTTTGAATATCTGGCCCTTTGATCTTTAATAAAACAAGTACTTTGTGCCTTCTATTTGACAAATTATGGAATGTGCCCAACATGTAAATTGCCTTGTGTATGGCACAACACAAAGTGAGTAATTGTACTTATTAACAGTATCTCAAAAATATAGAACATTAATTGTGAAAAACTACATTAATATTAAGTTAGCATTAATTACTAAAGCAAGAAAATGTAACATTGGGATTTTTGGAATCCAAACTATGCCCACCAAATGCAAAACCCCATTAATCCCACAACATGGAATGCCGAAGCATTATCCAGAGTTCAAATAATATATGTTTTTGGTTTTTTCAATTTTTTGGCACTCCAGCCAGGGCAGGGATATACCCCAGATCAGTCCAAGTCTCCACAAACCCCTCCATCCTTGCACTTTATTGCCAGCTGCCTGGTCAGGGAGGACCATGGCTTGCACCTCATGTAGTGACTCCTTGAAGGGAAAGCCTAACATCACCCTAAAGACCCAGGTTTTGTCATAGGGTCGTTTTGAGGGGAGGCAGTCCATGGATCCCTGCTTCATGCTGATCCCTATTCTGGAGGGTTTTTCCTTGGATGTATTCCCCTGAGACTGTAATTATGCAATGACATATGGGGCACATGACACACAGTCTTGTGAGTGAATGTGCAGATGTCTGCCAAGTCCCATAACCTGCATGCACAGCAGGTGTCAGGGGCAGTCACTAATAACCACCACCAGTGGTCAAACTGTTGCTGACCACTTCATCACACCAACCCCAGAGGAAGAGAGGAGTTCTTCCAATGCCCCTTCTCCTCCTCCTCCTCTCCAGCTGACCCTCCGATGTTCCATGCTTGTTTCTAAACTCAGGTCTTCAGCACTGTATGCAGCAGCACCGCTGCTTATGACAGCAGGCTGGTATTCAAAAATATGTTTTAACACCATAAATAAATAACATAGTAAGAGGAATACAGTTACATCCCTTGACAAATTCTCCACTTGCTGCTATGGATTATCCATGGAAGTCCAATGCAGGTCTGGCACAGTATGTGTGATGATTCAGGTGGTTTGCAACTGGCAAACACATGCACATTGTCCCAGCATGTATCCTGCAACCCTGTGTCTCATGCAATAAGAGTCTTGTGCTCATCATTTGGTGTAGTCATCTGGTGTAGTCCCGTCAGTCTTCATGACCATTGGCAAAGCTGCATTCAGCCACCACTTCCCTAAAATCTGGAACTCCCTCACTACAGCCATTCACCAATCCCCCTCACCCTGGGTCATTTCAAACCACCTCAGAGGTATCACCTCTCCCGCCTGCAATTGCATCTAATTTCCCCTCACCAGCTGTCCTGTGACTTGCTCCAATTAGGTAACAACAGTAATCAGGCACTTATGTTCCATTTCTAGTTATTATGCACTTTACTGCAACTCTCAGATGTTATTACTTTGTATATGTTCTTGTTTTGCAATGATAAATGACAGATTGACGTGGATGTGTGCAGCTCTTGAATATTTTGTACTCAAGAACGGCATTTTGTATATGTTTTATTTGAACAACAATAAAAAACTTCAACTACAAAAAATGCTTATTACTTGAGTTGCTTTCACCTGCTCTGTAATTGATTACTGCCAGATGTTTGTTATTAACTCTAGTGGTTTTTGACTGTACTGTATATGCTCTGTCAACTGTTAACCTGGCACTCAAGTCCTCATGTCTTGTATGTTACTATTCCCAATGTACTTTGCAACTGTGTGCTACTATGCTCTGAAAATGGTTTACCAACATGTATGCTATGTATTTTGTACTCTTATGCTGCCAATAGCCCCACTTGTACAATTCCTAATGTATGTTGCAATTAATATACTTTGCTCTGTAATTGTTTTACCAACATTTATGTTATGTATTTGTCTTTTCTTGTGCTACCCACTTGTACAATTCCCAATGTATGTTGTGATTGCATGCTAATATATATATATATATATATATATATATATATATACATGTTATGTATTTTTGTACTCTTGTCTACCAAAGCACTACTTGTACAATCCCCTTCCCCCAGGATGCATCTGGAAATGAGTTTTTAGCTCAATATGCCTTTCCTGTTGAAACCTTTCAAAAAAAATAATAATATGTACCCTGATATTATTGCAGATGTGCACTTCTGGTTATCAGTGGCAGGTCACAGCACACTAATGCAACATTTCATGGGGCAGAAGCAGATTATGTATAATTTCACAGTGTTAAGCAGACTGACCAATTAGTTTTCTTAGCATCACAGAATGATATACAGTCTACGCACCCTTACATACCTCATTAGGTTCCTGTCATCTGCCACTGATGCTCTGGCATTATGGCAGTCAGTATGCTTCAGATTAAGGAAAGGGATTGCTGATGTAGCTAAGATAGGAACCATCTACTGCCCCAATCATGGATAGGGAGTTATCGGGTCTTTCTGCTTAATATGGCCCTTGGGGGCCTAACTTAGGTTGGGTTAGAGAAGACCAGCTTCCAAAGGCTTTTCTTTGCATATACCATACATGGGTGGGCAGAGGAGAGGCGTGCAGGGTGGGTGACCAATAGGTGAGTAGTTGGTGGCCATGGAACTAGCCCTGGTCACATAAGGAAAGGGTACAATTTTTTTAAACATTTCTTTATATTCTGAAATACAAGAACACAAATAATGGGTGCTACCCCATTATGTGTTGTGTTCGAGAAATAATATTCATTATTCACGCAGTGATATGTGTTGAATTGTCCCCTTCCCTCTCTTCCAGTCACACCTGGAAATGAGGTGTTACAGATCAGCATGGCTTTCTGACCAAAACAAGTACAAAAATAAATAGATAAATAAATAAACAAACAAATATATTGATTGGTGCCAAAACACCACAAGTGCAGCACTCTGAAATGGTGCCAAGGGATTCTTTTGGAGAATTGGTGGCACAACATCTGTTACAAAACATGGCACCTCACATTATTTTGGTTCAGGATAAGACACTGTAAATTTATTTGTATTTTTTTATTTATTAAAATATTTGGTAACTGGGAAAGGCACACTGAGCTGGAGCTCATTTCCAGGTGTGACCTGGGAGAAGGGGTTACAAGCATATTACAATCACATTATAATCATTTTACATTTAAGACAGAACAAGCAGTGAAGAAAAATGTTGTACAGAAGCACAGAAGCACAGCATGATAGGATATACAAAACAATTAATTAATACAATACATAGCAGTATCTACAAATGCAGTGGAGATGCAGTCAACATATTCTAGTAGGATAAACATGTGAATAGTAAGAACAAGTGCTTTAGTGTGGTGACTGGGTCCTGGAGAAGCAGGAGCTTGTAGGGGGTGGTAGTGTGCAAAGTTGCTGTTTGATAGAGTAAAATGAGAAGCAGTTTCTTAGGAGAGGGAATAGTTTATTCCATAGAAAGGGAAGCCTGTAGGAGAACGTGGATTTGCTGAAAGTGGAGGAGGGTAGGGGGAGTGAGAAGGTCCTGGTATCCCTGGACCTTAGGTCATAAGGGGCTGGATTTGCTGAGGACAGGCTATCTGAGAGGTCAGGAGGTAGCAAATTGAACCAGTATTTGGCTATAAGTGCAATAGAGTGGATGTATAGGTGATGGGAAAGGGATCCTGGACCTAGGGAGGCATAAAGGGAACAGAGGTGTGTTCTGAGAGGGGAGTTTGTGGCGGAGCGGCAGAATGCATGTAGAAGAATGTCCAGTCTGGATAAGGATGAGGCAGGGGTAGTGCTGTAAACCACACTGGCATAGTCGAAAATGGGCACAATTTTCTTGGTTAGGATTTTGCCTCTGACTGGCAAAGGGAAGGTATTTCTGTTGTGGTAAAGCATACCGAGCTTAGGGTGTAGTTTTGAGGTGATGGCTTCTATAGGGGATGAAAAAGTCAAAAGGGGGTTCAGTCATACGCCTAGGTATTTGTATGTTGTTACTGAGTTGAGGGGAGTCCCATCCAGTGAGGTGATGGCAGGGGGAAGAGGGACTCTGGTCAATTTTTACGTGGTCCTGAACATCATTGACACTGTTTTAGAGGTGTTTATTTTTAGTTGATTGATCTGGAACCAGGTCTGCATATTACAGAAATACCTAATGGAGGTTGGATTGGACATCATCTAAGACAGGCCATGAGGTGAAAAGTATGGTGTCAACTGCATACATGTGTATCTGGGAATAGGAGCATACAGAGAGGAGGTCATTAATAAATATTGAGAAGAGGACAGGGCCAAGAATGGATCCTTGGGGTACACCAGCTGGGATGGAGAGAGGGGAAGAGCAGAAGTTTCCTACTTTAACAGATTGGAGCATGTTGCTTAAGTAGGAGTTGAACCACTGAACTGTTGGGGGAGTTAAGCCTGCTGCCTCGAGTTTAGTAAGGAGGTGGGGGTGGGAGACTGAATGAAAGGCCTTTGCCAGGTCCATGAAAACAGCTGCTGTTAAATATCCTTGATCAGAGGCAGAATGAATGTGTTCAGTGCCTGGCAACAGGGAAGAGATTGTGGAGTGGTGTTTTATGAAGCCTGATTGGTAGAGGGAAAGGAACTTGGTTGACATAAGGAACTCAGATAGTCTGGATAGGACTAGAGTTTCCTGAATTTTGGCGAGGGCAGGTAGAAGGGAGATCAGTCTATAGTTTCTGGGCACCGAAGGGTCACCGCCTTTGTGTGGGTAAATTACACTTGCTGATTTCCAGGCCCGTGGTACACCAGTGGAGAAGGACAGATTTAGAAGGTGGGTAAGAGGTGATACAACCTCCGGGGCAGATAAGAATAGCAGTTTAGGGTGGATCCCACCGGGCTGAACTTGGTGATATTTAGGGAGTGGAGGGCATCCACGACTTCCTGAGTGGAAATGGGTGCAAACAGGAAGGTGTTGCTACACAAGTTGAGATGTTTTTTTTGTGGGAGGAGGGATGAGGAGGTGAAGAATTTAGTGTGTCATCAATGCTGGCTGTGACTGGGATAATTTTGCCATCTTGCTTCAGGGCAGGGGTGTTGGACTGGTGTGGAGATCCAGCAAGGAGTGTACCACCATCCAGAAAGAGGAAGGATTTGCATTTTGCAGATTTGATCTAAAGTAATCAGCTTTAATAAATCTTAACCTTGTCACCCAAATGTGAAACACTGACCAAAAAAAGAGTCAAAATGCGGGGCATATAATAACATTTTGGAGATACAAACTTAACATACCATTAAAATAAGTGAGCTGGTGTTTCTAAATATCCCTGTTAATTGATCAGCATGATGTAATGCTAATTCCTGCTTTTAAGTCTCATTGTAAAATGTGGTGCAGTGCCTTTTTGATGTGAAACAGATTGGTTTGGCGAGGAAAAATGTCCCTTATAATAAAGAACAGTTAAGAGGTATGTATGGAGACAAGACTAATTATGGAATACATGCATGTTTTACTGCAAGAAGAGGTAGCTTTTGAATTATAATTGCCGAGTTGGAGTTACAGTATTTCAATTTGTTGAGAATTAAACATGCTTACTGATTGCAGTGCCCTGTGGAGTTAATAAGAAACTGCTAACTGAAGGAAGTAATATTGACTTTGAAAAGACTTTGGGCCAGATGTAATAAACTTTCTTGGATCCATAATTTATTATAGCTCTCTCAGTGTGACTGCAGTGCTTTACTGAATTGCAATGTATTAAAAGTGCCATACTGTAGCTGCATTTTGTGAAGCTATAACATATCACAGTTCTGAAGTTGTGTTCTCAGTAGATGATGCTGTATCATGTGGTAACATTACCATCATTTGGGGCTCATATGAATATCAGTAACTGGACCACCTTTTTACTCAGAATAAAAATGTTAGAATATTTGAGTAGGGTTGTGCAAAACAATTAAATCAGTTCCCATATACACCAAATAATAAGGCATTAGGACTCAGATCTGAGTACAGTGAATTTTTTAGCATTCATGGGTTTAATATTCGGAGAGACATAAAAATCTTGTGGAAACTCTGGCCAATTAGAGCCTTTTTCTAGAAATCATTATTGCCAGACCATGTCAGCTGATTCTTGTCTCCTGTTTGAGCTGAGGCAAGGCACACAGACGTACTGCATGTTTCTTTGCAATCTGAGGCAAATATGCTGCTAAATCTTGTCTAAAAACAATGACATTGTGGCAAGTTGTGCAGACATTGCACTGTGCACCTCAAAGTGCAGAAGAGTAGAAACTGTGACATGGTGTTTCTTTGTTGGTTAGTAGATTTAGCATATATAAATATGCCACAGTAGCCAAAAATCCCTGTTGTGCAACCACTCTCCAAAAGGGATTTCATGACCTGCAATCTTTACTTCTCGACTCATAACTGTCTATAAACATGGAAAAGACCAAATCTCTGGTATTTGTGCCTGCCCCATGACTGAAGAGCTATGCCAGTTCTGCCTTTCAGGTCATTGATACCACAGACGGATCTCCGTGGAAGTGGTCAGTGAGTTGTAATTTTGGGTTGGCTTACTCTCTCAGGGAATACTCACATTGACAAACTCATCAAAATCCTAGGCCCGAAGATTGACTTCCAGTTCAGAAACAAATCCTACGTGACTCAGGACTGCAGAGAAAGAATATTATAGTCAATGATACTCCCGTTAGATGTGATCATCAACAAATTAGCCAGGCTGATACTTGACTGTTTTTATGACTGTAACCATTGTAGGTTCTACAGTGTGCTGAACTAGCTGTCCCTGGTTGACAGACAGGAATTGCACTCCACCTTTTTCTCCCAGGAATGCATCAAAGGCATTCTTCCCTCTTATTTGCATTCAAGACTTATTTTATTTGCTAATCTTGTCCTAGATCCAGTGCTCCACTGGATCACTTCAGCGTATGGTCCTGCACATAAATATGTCCCTCGCCTTCAGTCACAGATGCTTGACTGTGTAGAACTCCTAGCCAAAAGCCCTACGCTTGGTAAACCATCAATGGTTCTTTGCAGTCTCCTCTGGGCATACACCTTGCTGCCATCATTCAAGAGGTGTAACACAGGCAACAGCAACAATGAGCCTTCATTCCTACACCCCCTGCACTGGGCCTTACCTTGCACTTGAAAGTTTATTATGCTTATGTAATCACACAATGGGCCTGATATTCCAAACTTTGCCCCAGGGCTAAATTAGCACTGTCCAACATGCCAAATTAGCCTGGACCCAATAGCTTGCTATATTCAAAAGGGATAGCCCCGGTACTAAACCTGTTGAATATAGCATGCTAAGGAAGCCAGGCAAACTGGACTGGGAGTGCAGTGCCAAAATAGCCCGGGAAATAAGACAGCTCTGAATATAGCAACCAGGAAGTGCAAACCACAATAGCAGCCCAGTGCACAGTGACATGAAGGAAGATAAAGGTGAACTATGTGACCAATGTGTGTGCTAGCAAAGGAGTGGATTCATTAAAGCTGCAAGCACCAGCGCATGTGAAATTCTACAGAAATGTACCAAGTTCCCAAAACATTTGCATGGCACCGACACATTTGCACAGGTTTTGTGCAGGTTTTGCATTCAGCTAAGTTCTTTGCCTGGCACTATCATGTTTGACCAGGGCAAAAATTTGCTTTATTCAAAAGTGACGTGCAAATGAGCCTACTTAGGCAGTCTATAGGCAAACATCTAGATTAGCATCTCACTATGTCTTGATTTGCATGCAATTTGCCTAGCACTATAGCAGGGACCCACAGCTCCACCTGTAGGTCAGTCTGGAAGTACATGGTGGTAGCTGCAGGATAAATTTGTACAGAACCACATAGAATATTGTGCCCCAGGGGACTACACAGCACAGGCATAGGTGGTGGTGCTGCATGCAACTGTCAAACTGTAGGTCTTGCTATAGTGCACATCAGACACAACAGTAACAAGGGGGCCAGTAATGTGAGGGATACAGCAATGCCTATGGATGTGTAGGGCATCATTGACTGCTGCACTTTACACTGACACAGGCCCATCTTGCAAGTGTGTACTGAAAGTGGACATTACTGTTATCTGTTGTGCAACCCTCAGATGCTGCACCACTGGCATGGGATACTCATAGTGACATATACATGGCTGGCTGTGTGTGCTGTGATGTCTGTACAGATGTGTAGTATGTGGCTGGGGGGGCACATACCATCAGACAGCCACACTGGTGTTGGGTATTCCCAACACTGGACCATTTGCATTGCATGGCTTGTCCCAGCCTTATGGCAGCACCCAGCATGTGATGCAGACTGGTCACCTGTTCCCCTCATCACCCTCCATGCACCAAGTGCTGCATGTGTGCACTGGATTCTGTGGATGACCACCAAACGGTGGTCTGCAGGTGCCTGCTGTTTGGAAACATTGCCATGGTGTCCACTGGGTGCTGTATCACCACTTACTGCCTGGCATGGCTGGGACTGGTGGCAGATGATGGCATCATAGGAGTTGCCATCCATGTGCAGCATGTTACTTCCATGTCTGGTTTCTTTATATGTTTAATATTTACTGGTTAGGGTCACACAAAGCCATGCAAAAGTCACGCAAATCCACACAAAGCCACAAAGTTGCGCAAAGCTGGTTTGCCCAGAGTTAAGTCTACCTTTTCCTGGCCAGTAATTTGCACCATGCAAAGTGTCTGGCTAAGTAGCGCAAAAAAACTACTGTGTGGCGCCAATGCGCTGAATACAGCATTGCACCTGTATTTATGTACACGTCCCCTTGGTTTGCCCCTTCCATACATTATACTTTTGCCTGGTGCTGATGCAGTGTGCCCACGCTGTTTGACCTTTTGAATATAGCGGACCCATGCAAACCCAGCACTAATCCTGCTCAAACAGTTTGCACCCAGCACAACGTTTTGAACACCTGGCTCAATGCCTTGTAAATTTTACATTGTGTCCAGCACTGTTTATGTCTGTATCATGTTCACTTGTCATCCAATGTTTTGCCTAAACAGGACACCACTGTAGATAAGCACTGCTTGGTGGTTTTTATCATGAGCAACATCGAATTAAATGTTTTAATTAGTTCAATATTTGCACTATATTGTTTGCTCCTATCCACTTTCCATTTGAGGCATATATGTCGATAAAGTGTCTAAAAATGTCATTTAGGGACTATTTGTGTATAACAAAGTGTAGATTTGTGATTTTGTGTTTTTTCTAGACTTCTGCAGGGCTACAGTTATGTGAGGCATACATGCTGAAAAAAAGAGTCTAAAAGCACTGTATTCAGTGCCTTTAGGGATTTTAAAGTGCAAATTGTTATTATTTGTGACAAGACTTTTTTACCCAGAAATTTGCCTGCCGCTTTGTGGCTTCTTCTGTGTGAGACCGAAGTGCTAAGAAATATTGTCTAAACAGTTTATTTAGTGATAAACTGTGCATGTTTAAAATGCAGAATGTTAGGTTTTGTGACATTGTTTTATCACACTTTTATCTGTGTGTGCTGCTGTAGCCCTTCAATCTGAAATCTGCGTACTGATAAATAATGTCTAAAACAGTCATTTTAGCAACATTTTGTGCATATTTTGAAAATGTTAAAGGACATCTTTCTTGATTTTTAACCAGGAGTGTTTTCAAATATTTTTTGGTCTGAATTTGTATTCATTGAGTCAGATATTCAAACTGCGCCATTCTGTGGCGCAAGCCCTTGCGCTGCTCAAAAAAGTTGCGCTGGGGTGTGGCCAGGGCGATATTCAACAGAGTTGTGCTATTGAGCAACTTCTTTGAATATCGCCCCCTGGCCACAGCCACTGTGCATGGTGCAGTGGAACTTGCGCCACCGCAAGTGGTCAGACTGGAGCATTCAGATGCGGTGGCGCAAGTTCCATTGCGCCATGCACAAACCTGCGATATTCAAAAAGTGACATGCAAATGGGGCCATAATTTATGCAAGGTGCACGGGGGTCATTTGCATCTAATTACGGCCCCATTTGCATGCCATTAGCATGCAGGCACGCCGATCCCCGACGACTTGTGCCTGGCACGCTGCAGGCAGCAGCTGTCGGGACCGACGCCTGCAGCCCGATCGTGGGCAGAACAGTATTTCTGTCCCCCAGCAGCCCAATCAGGCATAATGTAAACTCCCCAAGTAGCCCGATCGCGGGCATAGCGTAGTCGTCCCCACCCCGACTAACCTGATGGCGGGCATACATGCTCCCCACCCCCGACCATACAGTCACTTCATTCACTATCTGGACTGCCTTATGCGGTATGGGCTGCATGCCCATTGGCTCTTGCTCTGAACCAATGGGCATGCAGCCCCTACCAGCTGTCAATCAGCTGGCGGCGGGTGGAGATGCTACCCCCACCCGGCTGACGGTGGGGAAGCAGAGTGGTAGGGCTCCGTGGGTGGGTGGGGTGGGAGCCACTAGATCACCAGGGATATTGGACTTTGGGGGTGGGTTTGACCTTATGCCCGCGATTGGCCAGCGGTCCACTGGACCACCAGGGATATTGGTCTTTGGGGTGGTTGACGTTATGCTCGCGATTAGGGCTAGTTGAGGGGTGGGGAGTTGCTCTATGCCGCGATCGGGCTAGTCCAGGGGTGGGGAAACATTATATTATGCCCGTGATCGGGCTGCAGGGGACACGGGAACAAGTGGAGGGCCACCCACAGGTGGCAGTTGCTGTGTTGCACCCTGCAGTGGCAACTCACCTGTGGGTGGCCCTTGACTTGATCCTTTTTTTTTTGCATAAAGGTTATTGCGAGGCGCGGGTAGGGGGTTGCACCTGCATAACTCTGCATGGCCCGCTGAATATCGGGCTGCAGTTTATACGGTTCCTCCCCCTTCGGTTGCGCATGCCTTCATTAGCATTGCGCTGTTGCTCAGCATGATTTGGGGGGCGCAACTGCCTCCTGCTGAACATCGCAGAATGGCGCATTTCAGACTTGGGCAGGCGCAACCCTATTGCACATGGCTCAGCTCTTTTGAATATCTGGGCCATTGTTTTTAGTGAGTCACAGTCAGGTGAATACTTTGGAGGGTTGTCTGGTGGTTTCCCATGCTCTGGTCCTCCTTTGTTGGTGACCAAGGTGAGCAGTTGGTGGTTTTCCCCTCCAGGCTGCAGTCCACTGAGCAAGAGACCTGCCAGTGCACATGCTAAGAGCTGATTTATGTGAATGACTTTTACAACCCCTGTATGTGCATGCTTTCTGTGTGTATGCACCATACAGATATTAAATATCCATTCAGTTTCAGTGGAATAGGCTTAAAAAAGCATAGACTTTGTCTGGCTGTAATACATATAGGGCCCCATATTCAGTGCCACTGGATTGCACCATGCAACCATTAACAGTGGGCATGAGATATCACAATGCTGGCTGGTGGGGGTGGTATATTCAGACAAGTAGCACACCAAGACTGGCACACACTACTGCTGGAATATGGGACTGTGTTAGTGCAGTTCACAGTCATTACACATGGTGCTCACACAGCCCCCTGTAGAAATATTGCTCACTGGAGTGAATGGAGAGAGCGTGTCCTTAATGGGATAGCACCATCACTTGTGTGAGTCATATTCAGCTGGCAGCACGCTAATTAGACCAAAGAGCATGCAATGCACTAAGGGGCCATTTGCATGCCATTTTGGGCTCATTTGCCTCCCCACACAATGATGCCATGCATGACTATGCTTAGACGTTGTGCAGAGTTTTACCAGTTCCCCGCCATCAGTCACTGATCAGATGCCACCAACCTGATTTGTAAATAGATCCCTAGTTTCTAGTGGCCCCCTCTGATCTCATCAGATGCTCTGACCTGCATTTTAAATATATCACTGGGTTCTAGGGACCCCCTACTCCGTTAGATCAAAAGTCAGAACCCTTCTCCCTCTCCTGCTCAAACAGGTCCCTCCACTCCCTCACACCAGTGGCCTCACTTACTTCATCTGGCAGCCACCACACTGCAAAGGTGACTGGTAAAGCCCCTCTACTTACCACCTCAGCCAGTCCCATCTGAGTGACAGGGAGTTAGTGTGCTTCTACTATAGAAACAGCTCGAGCAGTGTCCTGCACCCTCCCAACACCATAGCTATCTGCAGAAAGTACAGAAAATTATGGAGAGAAGTAGTTTTTCTTATGTGGTTTACTTTTTATATAGAGATTTTCAGGAGATATGGAGTAGAGGGAGAAGGTTTCACAGTCACGGAACTGCAACAATAAAATATAAAAGCACTTTACAACTGTCCATCAGTATACAGACTGCCAAAACACATTCATGCTCCCACAGGTGAAGTGAGATATACTCTGGGACCAGAAGTGGTGGGTGCAAACTTCCAATTTCTGAAGTCTTCCAAAAATAAAATTAAAACCCCAATAAGGTCACATTTGTGTCCCCTTTGGTTGCCATTTTGTTCTCAAGCCATTGAATGGGCTTCTATTGCACGTTCACCCTGTTTAAAGCAATTCTGTGTCAGACACCAATAGCCATGTCCTCCACCTTCCTAGCACCCTTAGCTGCTTGCAGATAGCAGAGAAAGATATTGAGAGGTAGTTATTTTTTTAACATTAAATTCTTTAATGATTTTCCAACATACAGCAGACACAAACTAACCAGTATTACATTGTATGAATAGAAAACATTGCCTATTAACAATATAACCATTAATTGCTAGGAAACGGACTAATATTTCCATAATCATTATACGGCATGGCTGCACTGAGAGATGATTGTCCTGTAAGTCAGAAAGGGGCCCCTGATTTTATCATATTGTGGTAATTTATCTAGAGTAACATACGAGAGATGCTCTAGAAAGGCCAGTTGGTTAAGAGATTGTAATCACTTGGCAAATGTTGGGATGTCAAGTTAACCTCCAACACCATAGCAGGAGCTGTTTGGCTGCAGTCATGGTTGCTAGACCCCAGCTGACTGCTGGGTGAGATTTGTGGAACTGTGGTAGGCTAATGCCTAATAATGCAAAGGGTTCATCCAGTGGCAACAAAGTTGATAAAATCTGCATGCAAAATACCAGGACCTGCTCCCAGAAAGGCCGTCTCAGTGGACAGAACCAAAGGATACTTGGTAACATACTAGTATGCAAGTGTAACCCCCCTGAAAATGGGGGTTCCCAAAAGACATCCAGGAGCTTGCTTGAATTCTCCAAGCCTGAATGGTGTTTGGCGTTTAAGCCATTTATCTGTTAGTGTTTTTAGAGCTTCTGGTACTGTCTCTTTAAGAGCTGTCTGCTTGCAGACATAATTAGTTTGTATGGGGGGACTGTGTGTTTCTCTGCTTGAGTACCACTCGAGCTGCTGCCAATTCGCTCCATTTTTGCAGTCACTAGGAGTGCAAAGGGAACCTATCTGAAAGATGTAACTGCCAGAAATCATTTAGAGTAATAATGAAAATACAGATTGTCTAACCTGCATTCTTTGCAGTCAGAACTGTGTTTGCCTAGTTCCCCATTCTAGTTTTGAACTGCTGAACTGGACCAATCAGTGTGGGTTAAGGTAGCTCTAAAATGGTGCCTTGGACGAATCAGAACTTGGACTCGTAATCTGAGCCAGCCACAAGAGGATTGTATGGGCAGTGACTCTGGGAGATGTAGTTTGGATTTCAGCGCCTTTTTGGACCAACAGGGGCAGTCTATTGTGAGTGACAGCCAATCCAGCCAAGAACTGGGAGGAACTCAAAGGAAGTGCCCGGTTTTGTCTGCTGGAGTTTCAGTTGAGCTCTGGCAGTGAAGAGGGAAGGAGCCCTGTGCTTTTTCGGTGTGCAGTTTTAGTCAGGAAATGCGTGTAAGGCCTCGAGTTCCGGTCTGCAGTTTGTGTAACTGCTTGTTAGGACTGAATCCGTCCTGTGAAGAGAATCAAAGGATATCTGAAGAGTAGAAACCAGGCTCACCCTGTAGAAGACTGAAGAAATTGCTGAATTGCGCTGGGTCTGTCAGGAACTGAATCTGCTGTGTGTTCTCCCGGTTATTGTGCAGTAATAGCGATCGGGATAGAGAAGCAGCCTGCCTGGTATAGTACTTTCTTTTTACCATATAACTGTGTGAGGAGGCTTGTGTAGCTCAAGAGAAACCTGCTGCCATTAAAGGACTTTTGCCTGTTGCAGTTTGCCATATAAATGTGTGAGGAGTCTCGTGGAGCTCAAGAGTAGCCCTGCTGATGTTGAAGGACCCTATCTTGTTTGGAGGTTGTGAGTACTAATTCAGGGTCGCTCCCTGTTGAATTGCCACATTGAATCCAAATGGAATTACTGTACTGCTGACTGTTTAACTAATTTTTCTTTTCTCTGTGTGAAAGGGCCCTACCAGCTGCCACGGTTTGGACTAGCCACTAGGGCTTGGGTACCCAGGGACAGTAACTGGTAGGGATAGGCAGTGCACAGAGCCATAGGTAGATGAGTAAAGTGATAAGCTGATTAACCTGATTTCCTCCTGTCCTTGTTATATCCGCTAAATAAATCAGAGCTGCTTGTTTCAGCAAAGTTATACTGCCTGGTGTTGTCTATGTTAAAGTATTGTACTGTGATTGTTGCACTGTATCTTCTTATTTTACAGGGGGTCCCAGTGCGTGAACCAGTCCTGGTGGTAAGTGTATACTGTGAAGGTAATTCTGATATACTGTGTGGGCCACTAGTGGGAAGAAAGGGGGGTTGCAGTGTCCCAGAGGGCTGTGACCAAGTTAGTTTAACTATTGCAAACCCTGACCTCTGGGTGGAGGCACCCGCCATTGGATCCAGGCCCCTCAACCTGTTAGTGGCAAATCAGGCAGGGGTAGTAGCCCCTAGGATAGCCCATCTAGGGGTTACATCTTGAGGCTCACCGCTGGGATTGTGTGTCCTCTAATGGCATATTCTGAACCACTGTTAAGAAAAAAAAGGTACCCGACAGAAGTGGCTGTGCACCGGCTGGTGGGTGGTGTACTCGGGAGGAGATAGACCCCAAAATGCTATGCTTATCCTGTACATCCCCTGGGTATCAATACGGACACTGTACAGGGAGTACTTTCCAAGGTGAAAGGTTTACAAAACCCTGTGGTGGTGGTTCGGCATGCTAATCTGCTCACCCACACTTTCCTGGCCCTAGTAGAGTTTAAGAATCCCATAGATAGCTCCAAAGTGCCACAGACCATTGCCCCAGAGGGAGTCCTCACTACCTGGAGAGTGATATCTAAGGACAGTAAAGACCCGTAGGGGAATGAGCCCCCACCACTGTCTGAAACTTTTGAGGAGAAATTTGCTAAATGGTTGCTGGGGGAAGGGAAAACTGTGGAGGACTTGAAGAAACTATTCTTGCTACCTGGGGTGTTCACTCCCAACACCCTCTCCACTCCAGTACCACGTAATCGTGGCTGAACCAATGCAAACTCCTATTTCTGCACCTGCCATTAGTCACGATCTTACCGAAGGTTGAGGATCTTCTCTGGCACCCTCCCACCCCCAAGGGGAGGATGACTGGGAGACCTGGATGAACTATGTTGCCCCCCAAGTGCTAGAATGGCAATGCTCGGAAGCCGAAAAGTGAAAGAGGGTTAGTGAGAGCCTCCGAGGTCCTGCTCTGGCTACCATCCATGCTAAACGGGCCAGTAACCCTGAAATGACTGCACAGGCCTATCTTGAGGCCTTGGAGAATGTGTATGGGAGCCCAGATTCTGATGTGGACCTATGGTGGAGAGTAAGAAATGCACAACAGTACCAAGAGGAGTTGTTGTCTGTGTATGTATCTCGGCTGGAAAAATTGTTGCAAGAATGCCTCAGAAAGGGTAGTTTGCCAGCGATTGAACTGGACCGAACCAGGCTGGACAGGATCCTTAAGAATGCCCCCTTCTCAGAACTGCTGTTGCTTCAGTTACACCTGGCAAATCAGCTGGAATCCCCACCCTCCTATGATGAGTTAATGAGAGAAATTCAAGGAGTTGAAAAGGGACCTCCGGAGGGACCGGCTCCATCTTCTGGCTTTAGCCAGGTGACTGAAGGTGACCCATCAAGTGAAGTTCCGAGGGCAGAGGGTTGACAGTCAATGAGTGCTCTGACAAGGAAAAAGATATGCCACAATGGGGCGAACTGTTAGAGAGATCCGGAATTCAAAAACAGTCCCTTTATGAAGCCACGCCTGCAATGCAGGCCCCGACCTATATCCGACTGCATCTGCTATGGGGGTGGGGGTACCCACCCATATATCTCCTGCTGATGACAGCTCCAAACTCAATTCCTTGACCATGGAAGTGGAGAAACTGACGAGATGTCTCCAAATGCTTATCACGCCACAGACAGAGATGGCACCCAGGTTTCCAGTCAGTAGTACCCCCGCCCTGGCTCCCAGTGTGGTGCATCGGCAAGCTCAAACTCCAGAAAGTATGTTTTGCTATAATTGTGGGAAGGATGGGCACATGAAGAGGGAATGCCGGTCCCCAAAAGACACTGACAAAGTTGCATATAGGCTACAAGGAGAGCTTAGGAGAACAAATCAGTGGTTAAGAGGTGCACAAAATGATCCCAGTGAGGGCACCAAAAATGCTAACTCACGTCCTTTTGTGGCAAGGTCAGTTGCCCAGGCTCCGGCTACCACCTCTCCAGACTGGTCTAGAATAGTGGGTCCCTACATGGAGACCACTGTAAAGGTGAATGGAGTGTCTACAAGAGCTGTATTAGACAGTGGCTCCCAAGTGACAATTATGTTCCAGAATTGGTATCAGAAGCATTTGTCAGACATACCCTTACAACCATTAGAAGGACTGCATGTATGGGGGTTAAGTGAGAAGGCCTACCCCTATTCCAGGTATATCCGAATTTGGCTGTCTTTCCCCACCTCCGTGGCTGGAGTGGCCGAACAAGTAGAGACCCTAGCCTTAGTGTGTCCCCCCACTGGCCTGAATGATGGTTTCCCTTTGTTGATTGGAACAAATGCTCATATGTTCGGAAGGCTGGCACAGTTGTGTTATGAAAAACAGGGGTCAAAGACTAGTAGAGCTTTAAGAGTTCTGGCTTTAATTAAGAAGGCCTATGAGGCACAGAGAGATGCTGAAAAAATAGAACCAGAGGAACCGGTCAGAACTGTATGGATGAGGGATCCTGAGTCTCTGATCCTGGCGCCAAATGCCCAGTGTACCTTACAGGGAGAGGTCCGTATCAGAAAGGATGTTAAGAATAAAATATTAATGTTGGATGCACCAGGCGATGGAAAATTGCCAGAGGGACTGCTAGTCAAGCCTAGTATGTTGCCCGCTAGAGCCCAGGCTTATGCCAGAAGGGTAATGGTCCAAGTTCATAATGTGTCTGAAAGAGACATTCGAGTAAATAGAGGTTGCATCCTGGGTAATGTGCATTGTGCAGACACTGCAGTGCTACCCAGCAGCAAGAGTTCGAGGAAGAATGACAGAGCAATGCCTGACTTGTTTGATTTCTGCGACTCCCCGTTGCCAGCTGAATGGAAAGTGAGGATCAGTGAGAAGCTTGCCCAGAGAGACCAGGTGTTTTCTTTAAAGAATGGGACATAGAATGCATGCAAGGAGCTGAGCACAATATCCGGCTGCATGACGAAGAACCATTCGTGAGAGGTCTCGACGCCTGGCACCTGCTGACATAGATGATGTGAGGCGGCATCTGCAAGAGATGTTAGCTGCTGGTGTATACAAGAATCCAGAAGCCTATGCTTCCCCCATTGTGGTAGTGAGGGAAAAAGAATGGGACAGTAACGATGTGCGTGGATTATCGCACCTTAAACCGCGGACTATCCTGATCAGTACACCATGCCCCACATTCAGGATGCTTTGGACTGCTAAATGGGAGCAAGTGGTTCTCTGTGTTGGATCTCCATGAGTGGGTACTACAGATCGATACTTAGAGGACCACGAAGACAGCCTTTATCTGTACCCTTGGATTCTATGAATTCAGGAGGATGCCTCAAGGGATTTCAGGTGCCCCAGCCACTTTTCAATGATTGATGGAGCGTGCAGTGGGGGACATGAACTTACTAGAGTGCCTGGTATACCTAGATGATGTTATTGTGTTTGGCAGCTCACTGGAGGAACATGAGAGCAGATTATTTAAGGTATTGGACCGACTGGAGGACTTTGGCCTTAAACTGTCCATTGATAAGTGTCAATTCTTTCAAACATCAGTAAGTATGTGGGACACATAGTATCCACTGAGGAATAGAGACCGACCCAAGTAAAGTTGAGGCCTTGACCACCTGGCCACAGCCCAAAAATCTAAAAGAACTGCAAAGATTCCTGGGATTCTGTGGTTATTATCGTACGTTTCATCAAGGACTATTCAAGAGTGATCCGCCCTTACTTAACCTTACTCAAGGGTATCCCCAACCCACAAAAATACCAAAGTCAAGCGTCCTCAAGACTGAAAGGTGTATTTTCATCTGAGTGATATTTGGGGCCGCTGGACTCCTGATGTGAGACTGCTTTCATGAGATCATATATCAACTTACCCATTCTCCAGTGCTGGCCTATGCTGATCCAAGAAAACCTTCAGTCCTGCACACTGATGCTAGCTTGCAAGGGTTGGGGCTATGTTGTACCAAAGACACGAGAATGGCCTGAGACCAGTGGCCTTTGCCAGTAGAAGCCTGACCCAGCCGAAAAGAACTATCCTGTACATAAGTTAGAGTTCCTAGCTTTGAAGTGGGCTATTGTTGACCAATTCCATAAGTATTGTATGAGGCTAAAATACTAGTAAAACTGACAATAATCCTTTGACCTATGTCAGACCTCAGCTAAGTTGGATGCCACTGGCCATAGGTGGCTTTCTGCATTATCTACATCGACTATGCTCCGAATACCGAGCAGGTCTGAACCACATAGATGCTGATGCTTTCTCCCGAGGCCTGTTTCCCAGAATGATTGGGTCAGATTGGCAGAACCTGACATTCGGGCACTCTGCGGAGAAGTTTGACAGGGAGGAACAAATGTCCCAGAGCGCAGTGGACTGCATGGTGGATTACTTGGGACCCTCTGAAATTGCATACCTGCTGCTTGTGCCACTTTTCTGCAATAGACATTGGTGCACTGCCTCAGCTGGACAATGACAGTATTCGGCGGGCTCAGTCCCACGATCCCATGATCAAATCAGCTTTAGAAGCCCTTTGTGCAGGAAAAGATGTATCTAAATTATGCTCTACTGATTTGAGAACTGCACTGTTATACAAAGAAGGTCCTAAGTTGAAACTGATCAATAAACTGTTATACAGAGAAACAGTAGACAGAGGGGGACAAGTAGACAAACAACAACTAGTGCTGCCCACTGCCTTTCGAGACTCAGTATTGAGGTCCTTGCACAACCACTTGGGGCACCTTGGTATAGACAGAACACTCGACTTGGTGAGATCCAGATTCTATTGGCCTATGATGGGGGCTGATGTGGAGCAACACATTCGAACTTGTAGGCTGCTTACAGAGCTTTGCCCCAGAGGGCTGCCCCATGTTAACATCACCACCAGTGCACCCATGGAGCTGGTCTGTATTGATTTTCTGAGTTTGAGTCAGATCAAAGAAATATCAGTAATGTGCTGGTGGTCACTGACCATTTCACGAGATATGCCCAAGCTTTCCCACCAAAGACCAGAAAGCATCCACTGTGGCCAAAGTACTTGTAGAAACTTTTTGTTCACTATGGGGCTCCACAAAGAATCCATTCTGATCAAGGGAGACTTTGAGAGTCGTCTGATCAAAGAGATGCTTTCTCTGTGGGAGTCCGAAAGTCCAGAACCACTCCTTACCACCCCCAGGGGGACCCACAGCCTGAACGTTTCAACTGCACTTTGCTATATATGCTAGGCACCCTGCACCCAAAGGACAAGCCTAGATGGAGCCAACAATTTAGCACCCTGGTACATGCTTATAACTGCACCAAAAGTTATGCCACTGGGTTCTCCCCCTACCGCCTGATGTTTGGAAGAGAAGCTCGACTACCGGTAGATGTGTGTTTTGGGGTCTCTCCTGATGGGCTTCAAGCTGACAACTATTTTCAGTATGTGCAAAAGTTACAGGCCTAGCTAACTCATGCGTACCAACTGGCTCAAACCATGGGTGCCAAAAGAAATCTGGCCAACAAAGAAAGGTATGATAAAAAGGTGAAAGCACAGGAACTCCAGGAGGGAGATCGGGTATTGCTAAGAAATCTGGGACTGCATGGCAAACACAAGATTGCTGACAGATGGCACCATCTCCCTCACATTGTAGTGGGCAAACTAGATGATCTGTCAGTGTACAAAGTAAGGCCTGAGAATAATTCAAAAGATGTAAAAACAATGCATAGAAATCATTTACTGCCCATTGTACAAATCTTGATTGAGTCTGAGCCCCAGAAGATGCCCCTCTGGACCAGTGACTAGAGCTGCTGCTAAGAAAAGATCAAGAAAGTCTGCACCTACAGAAGCAGAGTTAAAGTGTTCCCTCCACAAGTCCCAGTTGAGCATGACTGTCAGTCCATATCAGAAGAAAGTGAGAGTGACTTTGAATATTATCCTTCTTACGAACTGAGTCAATTGTTTGGGCAATCCCTAGTCAATACTGGAGATGAAGCTGGGCCTTCTGGACTGTCTAAGCCCCAACTTCGTCCCTGAACCAATCTCCCAGAAAGTGAAGTGCAAAGCATCAGATCAGATGAAATGGAATCATTGTGCATGGTTGAACTGTTTGAGCTTTCAGGGAGGAAAATGATGGATTAGGGCAGACTGTTGATACACCAGAACAAGAAGAGTATTTTGAGTGCCCTGACAGTCCACTGCCAGTGTCCAAAGCTCTCCATGTGAGCCAAATGTTGTGGACTCAGAAACTGTAACTCCTGGAGCTGAAAGTGCCCCAAGTTCTAGCCTCTCAACCCCCATGGAGACTCCCCTGACAAGTGAGGACAATGCTGAAAATGGGGCTCAGAGTGCAGAGACTGTAACAGTTCCCCCTAGAAAGACTGATCGAGCTGTAAAGCCTGTGGTGCACCTCAGTTATGATTCCCTTGGGAGACCTGTGGACTTGCCTCTCAATGTTGTCCATAAAGGATTGTATGTGTCCCCGAGCTCATTGCCCAAACTGAGCATCAGTGCTAACTCCAAGTTGCTGTGTTGCCCTCTAAGTATATGGTGCCCTTGCCCGTTCAGCCCCAAGGTAACTGATAGGAAGGGCCCCTCTCAGGTTTCATGCACAGAGTGTAACTTTAGTTATGGTACAATGTGTGTGTAATACTGCGTAAAGAGTGATGTACTGCAATGTTTCAGAAATGTGTTCTTGGTAAAATGATATATTGACTGATGATTACATGTGTGAACCTAATGCAAATGTATATGGTTGCAGTTAAAACTTATGGCGGTACTTGCTTGGAGCGGACATCAAGCTTTCCCAGGCCAGGAAGGGTGTAACCCCCCTGCAAATGGGGGTTCCCAAAAGACTTCCAGGAGCTTGCTTGAATGCTCCAAGCCTGAATGGTGTTTGGCGTTTAAGCCATTTATCTATGAGTGTTTTTAGAGCCTCTGGTACTGTCTCTATAAGAGCTGTCTGCTTGCAGACATAATTAGTTTGTATGGGTGGACTGTGTGTTTCTCTGCTTGAGTACCACTCGAGCTGCTGCCAATTCACTCCATTTTTGCAGTTACTAGGAGTGCAAAGGGAACCTATCTGAAAGATGTAACTGTTTGCCAGAAATCATTCAGAGTAATAATGAAAATACAGTTTGTCTAACCTGCTTTCTTTGCAGTCAGAACTGTGTTTGCCTAGTTCCCCATTCTAGTTTTGAACTGCTGAACTGGACCAATCAGTGTGGGTTAGGGTAGCTCTAAAATGGTGCCTTGGACGAATCAGAACTTGGACTCGTAATCTGAGCCAGCACACAAGAGGATTGTATGGGCAGTGACTCTGGGAGATGTGGTTGGACTTGGCACCTTTTTGGACCAACAGGGGCAGTCTATTGTGGTGACAATACAGCCAAGAACTAGGAGGAACTCAAAGGTGCCGGTTTTGTCTGCTGGAGTTTCAGTTGAGCTCTGGCAGTGAAGAGGGAAGGAGCCCTGTGCTTTTTCGGTGTGCAGTTTTAGTCAGGAAATGCGTGTAAGGCCCCGAGTTCTGGTCTACAGCTTGTGTAACAGCTTGTTAGGACTGAATCCGTCCTGTGAAGAGAATCAAATGATATCTGAAGAGTAGAAATAAGGCTCACCCTGTAGAAGACTGAAGAAATTGCTGAATTGCGCTGGGTCTGTCAGGAACTGAATCTGCTGTGTGTTCTCCCGGGTATTGTGCAGTAATTGCGATCGGGATAGAGAAGCAGCCTGCCTGGTATAGTACTTTCTTTTACCATATAAATATGTGAGGAGGCTTGTGTAGCTCAAGTGAATCCTGCTGCCATTAAAGGACTTTTGCCTGTTGCAGTTTGCCATATAAATGTGAGGAGACTCAGGGAGCTCAAGAGTAGCCCTGCTGATGTTGAAGGACCCTATCTTGTTTGGAGGTCGTGAGTACTAATTCAAGAGTCGCTCCTGTTGAATTGCCACATTGAATCAAATGGAATTACTGTACTGCTGACTGTTTAACTAATTTTCTTTTCTCTGTGTGAAAGGCCCCTACCAGCTGCCACGGTTTGGACTAGCCACTAGGGCTTGGGTACCCAGGGACAGTAACTGGTAGGATAAGGCCTAATGCACAGAGCCATAAATAGATGAGTAAAGTGATAACTAATTAACCTTATTTCCTCCTGTCCTTGTTATATCCCCCTAAATAAATCAGAGCTGCTTGTTTCAGCAAAGTTATACTGCCTGAGGTATTTGTCTATGTTAAAGTATTGTACTGTGATTGTTGCACTGTATCTTCTTATTTTACAGGGGGTCCCAGTGGGTGAACCAGTCCTGGTGGTAAGTGTATACTGTGAAGGTAATTCTGATATACTGTGTGGGCCACTAGTGGGAAGAAAGGGGGGTTGCAGTGTCCCAGAGGGCTGTGACCAAGTTAGTTTAACTATTGCAAACCCTGACCTCTGGGTGGAGGCACCCGCCGTCGGATCCAGGCCCCTCAACCTGTTAGTAGCAAATCAGGCAGGGGTAGTAGCCCCTGGGATAGCGCCATCTAGGGGTTACATCTTGGAGGCTCACCGCTGGGATTGTGTGTCCTCTAGTGGCCATATTTACGAACCACTGTTGAAAAAAAAATGGGTACCCCGACAGAAGTGGCTGTGCACCGGCTGGTGGAGTGGTGTACTGGGGAGGAGATAGACCCCCAAAATGCTATGCTTATCCTGGACATCCCCCTGGGTATCAATATGGACACTGTACAGGGAGTACTTTCCAAGGTGGAAGGTTTACAAAACCCTGTAGTGGTGGGTCGGCATGCTAATCTGCTCACCCACACTTTCCTGGCCCTAGTAGAGTTTAAGGATCCCATAGATAGCTCCAAAGTGCCACAGACCATTGCCCCAGAGGGAGCCCTCACTGTCTGGAGAGTGATAACTAAGGACAGTAAAGACCCAGGGGAATGAGCCCCAACCGCTGTCTTGAAACTTTTGAGAAATTTGCTAAATGGTTGCTGGGGGACGGGAAAACTGTGGAGGACTTGAAGAAACTATTCTTGCCACCTGGGGGTGTTCCTCCCCCAACACCTTCTTCCGCTCCAGTACCCGTAATGGTGGCTGAACCAATGCAGACTCCTATTTCTGCACCTGCCAATAGTCACAACTCTTACCGAAGGTTGAGGATCTTCTCTGGCACACTCCCCACCCCCCAAGGGGAGGATGACTTGGAGACCTGGATAGACTATGTTGCCCCCCAATTGCTAGAATGGCAATGCTCGGAAGCTGAAAAGTGAAAGATGGTTAGTGAGAGCCTCCGAGGTCCTGCCCTGGCTACCATCCATGCTAAACGGGCCAGTAACCCTGAAGTGACTGCACAGGCCTATCTTGAGGCCTTGGAGAATGTGTATGGAGCCCAGATTCTGATGAGGGACCTATGGTGCAGGTAAGAAATGCACAACAGTACCAAGGAGAGTTGTTGTCTGTGTGTATCTCGGCTGGAAAAATTGTTGCAAGAATGCCTCAGAAAGGGGAGTTTGCCAGCGATTGAACTGGACCGAACCAGGCTGGACAGGATCCTTAAGTCTGCCCCATTCTCAGAACTGCTGTTGCTTCAGTTACGCCTGGCAAATTGACTGGAATCCCCACCCTCCTTTGATGAGTTAATGAGAGAAATTCGAGGAGTTAAGAAAAGGCGACCTCGGGAGGGACCTGCACCAATAGCTGCGGCTACGACCCAAGTGACTGAGGGTGACCCATCAAGTGAAGTTCAGGGGCAGATGTTGGCAGTCAATGAGTGCTCTGACAAGGAAAAAGATATACCACAATTGAGCGAACTGTAGAGAGAGATCCGGGAATTCAAAAACAGTCCCTTTATGAAGGCCACTCCTGCAAGTACGGGCCCCGACCTATATCCGACTGCATCTGCTATGGGGGTGGGGGTACCCACCCATGTATCTCCTGCTGATAACAGCTCCAAACTCAATTCCTTGACCATGGAAGTGGAGAAACTGATGAGATGTCTCCAAATGCTTATCATGCCGCAGACAGAGATGGCACCCAGGTTTCCAGTTAGTAGTACCCCCACCCTGGCTCCCAGTGTGGCGCCTCGGCCAGCTCAAACTCCAGAAAGTATGTTTTGCTATAATTGTGAGAAGGATGGGCACATGAAGAGGGAATGCCGGTCCCCAAAAGACACTGACAAAGTTGCATATAAGCTACAAGGAGAGCTTCGGAGAACAAATCAGTGGTTAAGAGGTGCACAAAATGATCCCAGTGAGGGCACCAAAAATGCTAACTCACGTCCTTTTGTGGCAAGGTCAGTAGCCCAGGCCCCTGCTACCGCCTCTCCAGACTGGTCTAGCATAGTGGGTCCCTCCATGGAGACCACTGTAAAGGTGAATGGAGTGTCTACAAGAGCTGTATTAGACAGTGGCTCCCAAGTAACAATTATGTTCCAGGATTGGTATCAGAAGCATTTGTCAGACGTACCCTTACAACCATTAGAAGGACTGCATGTACGGGGGTTAAGTGAGAAGGCCTACCCCTATTCCGGGTATATCTGAATTTGGCTATCTTTCCCCACCTCCATGGCTGGAGTGGACGAACAAGTAGAGACCCTAGCCTTAGTGTGTCCCCCCACTGGACTGTATGATGGTGTCCCTTTGTTGATTGGAACAAATGCTCATATGTTCAGAAGGCTGGCCCAGTTGTGTTATGAAAAACAGGGGTCAAAGACTAGTAGAGCTTTAAGAGTTCTAGCTTTAATTAAGAAGGCCTATGAGGCACAGAGAGATGCTGAAAAAATAGAACCAGAGGAACCGGTCGGAACTGTATGGAAGAGGGATCCTGAGTCTCTGATCCTGGCGCCTAATGCCCAGTGTACCTTGCAGGGAGAGGTCCGTATCAGAAAGGATGTTAAGAATAAAATATTAATGTTGGATGCACCAGGAGATGGAAAATTGCCAGAGGGACTGCTGGTCAAGCCTAGTATTTTGCCCGCTACAGCCCATGCTTATGCCAGAAGGATAATGGTCCAAGTTCATAATGTGTCTGAAAGGGACATTCAAGTAAATAGAGGTTGCATCCTGGCTAATGTGCATTGTGCAGACACTGCAGTGCTACCCAGAAGCAAGAGTTCGAGGAAGAATGACAGAGTAACGCCTGACTTGTTTGATTTCGGTGACTCCCCGTTGCCAGCTGAATGGAAAGTGAGGATCAGTGAGAAGCTTGCCCAGAGAGACCAGGTGTTTTCTTTAAAGGAATGGGATGTAGGATGTGTGCAAGGAGCTGAGCACAATATCCGGCTGCATGACGAAGACCATTTCGTTAGAGGTCTCGGCCTGGCACCTGCTGACATAGATGATGTGGACGGCATCTGCAGAGATGTTAGCTGCTGGTGTAATACAAGAATCCAGAAGCCCTTATGGTTCCCCCATTGTGGTAGTGAGGAAAAAGATGGGACAGTAGCGATGTCGGGGATTATCGCACCTTAAACCGGACTATCCCTGATCAGTACACAATGTCCCGCATTCAGGATAACTTTGGACTGCCTAAGCGGGGAGCAAGTGGTTCTCTGTGTTGGATCTCCGCAGTGGGTACTACCAGATCCCGATGGCCCCAGAGGACCACGAGAAGGAACGCCTTTATCTGTACCCTTGGATTCTGTAATTCGCGAGGATGCCTCAAAGGGATTTCAGGTGCCCCAGCCACTTTTCAATGATTGATGGGCGTGCAGTGGGGACAGAACTTACTAAGTGCCTGGTATACCCAGATGATGTTATTGTGTTTGGCAGCTCACTGGAGGAACATGAGAGCAGATTATTTAAGGTATTGGACCGACTGGAGGACTTTGGCCTTAAACTGTCCATTGATAAGTGTCAATTCTTTCAAACATCAGTAAAGTATGTGGGACACATAGTATCCACTGAGGAATAGAGACCGACCCAAGTAAAGTTGAGGCCTTGACCACCTGGCCACAGCCCAAAATCTAAAAGAACTGCAAAGATTCCTGGGATTCTGTGGTTATTATCGTGTTTCATCAGTACTATTCAAGTAATCCGCCCTACTTAACCTTACTCAAGGTGCCCCAACCCACAAAAAATACCAAAAGTCAGCGTCCCTCAAGACTGAAAAGAGTGTATTTTCATCTGAGTGGAAGTATTTGGGGCCGCTGGACTCCTGATTAATGAGACTGCTTTTCATGAGATCATATATCAACTTACCCATGCTCCAGTGCTGGCCTATGCTGATCCAAGAAAACCTTCACGTCCTGCACACTGATGCTAGCTTGCAAGGGTTGGGGCTGTGTTGTACCAAGAGCATGAGAATGGCCTGAGACCAGTGGCCTTTGCCAGCAGAAGCCTGACCCCAGCGAAAGAACTATCCTGTACATAAGTTAGAGTTCCTAGCTTTGAAGTGTATTGTTGACCAATTCCATGAGTACTTGTATGGGGCTAAAATACTAGTAAAAACTGACAATAATCCTTTGACCTATATGCAGATCTCCAGCTAAGTTGGATGCCACTGGCCATAGGTGACTTTCTGCAGTATCTACATCGACTATGCTCTCGAATACCGAGCAGGTCTGAACCACATAGATGCTGATGCTTTCTCCGGAGGCCTGTTCCCCAGAATGATTGGGTCAGATTGGCAGAACCTGACATTCGGGCACTCTGCCGGAAGTTTGACAGGGAGGAACAAATGTCCACGGACGCAGTGGACTGCATGGTGGATTATTGGGACCCTCTGAGAATTGCATACCTGCTGCTTATTGCCACTTTTCTGCAATAGACATTGGTGCACTGCCTCAGCTGGACAATGACAGTATTCAGCGGGCTCAGTCCCGCGATCCCATGATCAAATCAGCTTTAGAAGCCCTCTGTGCAGGAAAAGATGTGTCTAAATTATGCTCCACTGATTTGAGAACTGCACTGTTATAAAAAAGAAGGTCCTAAGTTGAAACTGATCAATAAACTGTTATACAGAGAAACAGTAGACAGAGGGGGACAAGTAGACAAAAAACAACTAGTGCTGCCCGCTGCCTTTCGAGACTCAGTATTGAGGTCCTTGCACAACGACATGGGGCACCTTGGCATAGACAGAACACTTGACTTGGTGAGATCCAGATTCTATTGGCCTAAGATGGGGCTGATGTGGAGCAACACATCGAACTTGATCGCTGCTTACAGAGGAAAGCTTTGCCCCAGAGGGCTGCCCCCTTGTTAACATCACCACCAGTGCACCCATGGAGCTGGTCTGTATTGATTTTCTGAGTTTGGAGTCAGATCAAAGAAATATCAGTAATGTGCTGGTGGTCACTGACCATTTCACGAGATATGCCCAAGCTTTCCCACCAAAGACCAGAAAGCATCCACTGTGGCCAAAGTACTTGTAGAAAACTTTTTGTTCACTATGGGGCTCACAAAGAATCCATTCTGATCAAGGGAGAGACTTTGAGAGTCATCTGATCAAAGAGATGCTTTCTCTGTGGGAAGTGAAGTCAGAACCACTCCTTACCACCCCAGGAGGACCACAGCCTGAACATTTCAACACGCATTTGCTAGATATGCTAGGCACCCTGCACCCAAAGGACAAGCCTAGATGGAGCCAACAAATTAGCACCCTGGTACATGCTTATAACTGCACCAAAGTGATGCCACTGGGTTCTCCCCTACTGCCTGATGTTTGGAAGAGAAGCTCGACTACCGGTAGATGTGTGTTTGGGGTCTCTCTGATGGGGTTCAAGCTGACAACTATTTACAGTATGTGCAAAAGTTAAAGGCCCAGCTAACTCATGCGTACCAACTGGCTCAAACCATGGGTGCCAAAAGAAATCTAGCCAACAAAGAAAGGTATGATAAAAGGTGAAAGCACAGGAACTCCAGGAGGAGATCGGGTATTGCTAAGAAATCTGGGACTGCATGGCAAACACAAGATTGCTGACAGATGCCACCATCTCCCTCACATTGTAGTGGGCAAACTAGATGATCTGCCAGTGTACAAAGTAAGGCCTGAGAATAATTCAAAGATGTAAAACAATGCATAGAAATCATTTACTGCCCATTGGACAAATCTTGATTGAGTCTGAGCCCCAGAAGATGCCCCTCTGGACCAGTGACTAGAGCTGCTGCTAAGAAAGATCAAGAAAGTCTGCACCTACAGAAGCAGAGTTAAGTGTTCCCTCCACAAGTCCCAGTTGAGCATGACTGTCAGTCCATATCAGAAGAAAGTGAGAGTGACTTTGAATACTATCCTTCTTATCAACTGAGTCAATTGTTTCGGGGCAATCCCCTAGTCAATACTGGAGATGAAGCTGGGCCTTCTGGACTGTCTAAGCCCCCAGCTTCGTCCCTGGAGCCAATGCTCCCAGAAAGTGAAGTGCAAAGCATCAGATCAGATGAAATGGAATCATTGTGCATGGTTGAACTGTTTGAGCTTTCAGGGGAGGAAAATGATGGATTGAGGCAGACTGGTGATACACCAGAACAAGAAGAGTATTTTGAGTGCCCTGACAGTCCACTGCCAGTGTCAAGCTCTCCTTGTGAGCCAAATGTTGTGGACTCAGAAACTGTAACTCCTGGAGCTGAAAGTGCCCCAAGTTCTAGCCTCTCTACCCCATGGAGACTCCCTGACAAGTGAGGACAATGCTGAAAATGGGGCTCAGAGTGCAGAGACTGTAACAGTTCCCCTAGAAGACTGGTCGAGCTGTAAAGCCTGTGGTGCACCTCAGTTATGATTCCCTTGGGAGACCTGTGGACTTGCCTCTCAATGTTGTCCATAAAGGAGTGTATGTGTCCCCGAGCACATTGCCCAAACTGAGCGTCAGTGCTAACTCCAAGTTACTTGTGTTGCCCTCTAAGTATGGTGCCCTTGCCCCATCCATCCCCAAGGTAACTGATAGGGAAGGGCCCCCTCTCTTCAGGTTTCATGTACAAGAGGTAATAACTTGAGTTATGGTACAATGTGTGTGTAATACTGTGTAAAGAGTGATGTACTGCAATGTTTCAGAAATGTGTTCTTGGTAAAATTATATATTGACTGATGATTACATGTGTGAGCCTAATGCAAATGTATATGGTTGCAGTTAAAACTTATGGTGGTACTTGCTTGATGCGGACGTCAAGCTTTCCCAGGCCAGGAAGGGTGTAACCCCCCTGCAAATGGGGGTTCCCAAAAGACTTCCAGGAGCTTGCTTGAATGCTCCAAGCCTGAATGGTGTTTGGCGTTTAATCCATTTATCTGTGAGTGTTTTTAGAGCTTCTGGTACTGTCTCTTTAAGAGCTGTCTGCTTGCAGACATAATTAGTTGTATGGGGACTGTGTGTTTCTCTGCTTGAGTACCACTTGAGCTGCTGCCAATTCACTCCATTTTGCAGTCACTAGAGTGCAAAGGAACCTATCTGAAAGATGTAACTGTTTGCCAGAAATCATTTAGAGTAATAATGAAAATACAGTTTGCCTAACCTGCTTTCTTTGCAGTCAGAACTATGTTTGCCTAGTTCCCCATTCTAGTTTTGAACTGCTGAACTGGACCAATCAGTGTGGGTTAAGGTAGTTCTAAAATGGTGCCTTGGACGAATCAGAACTTGGACTCATAATCTGAGCCAGCCACAAGAGGATTGTATGGGCAGTGACTCTGGGAGATGTAGTTTGGACTTCGGCGCCTTTTTGGACCAACAGGGGCAGTCTATTGTGAGTGACAGCCAATCCAGCCAAGAACTGGGAGGAACTCAAAGGAAGTGCCAGTTTTGTCTGCTGGAGTTTCAGTTGAGCTCTGGCAGTGAAGAGGAAGGAGCCTGTGCTTTTCGGTGTGCAGTTTTAGTCAGGAAGCAGCGTGTAAGGCCCGAGTTCGGTCTGCAGCTTGTGTAACTGCTTGTTAGGACTGAATCCATCCTGTGAAGAGAATCAAATGATATCTGAAGAGTAGAAACCAGGCTCACCCTGTAGAAGACTGGAGAGAATTGCTGAATTAAGCGCTGGGTCTGTCAGGAACTGAATCTGCTGTGTGTCTCCCGGGTATTGTGCAGTAATGCGATCGGGATAGAGAAGCAGCCTGCCTGGTATAGTACTTTCTTTTACCATATAAATGTATGAGGAGGCTTGTGCAGCTCAGGGAATCCTGCTGCCATTAATGGACTTTGCCTGTTACTGTTTACCATATAAATGTGTGAGGAGGCTTGTGTAGCTCAAGTGAATCCTGCTGCCATTAAAGGACTTTTGCCTGTTACTGTTTACCATATAAATGTGTGAGGAGCTGTGAGCTCAAGTGAATCCTGCTGCCATTAAGGACTTTTGCCTGTTGCAGTTTGCCATATAAATGTGTGAGGAGTCTTGTGGAGCTCAAAGTAGCCCTGCTGATGTTGAAGGACCCTATCTTGTTTGGAGGTCATGAGTACTAATTCAGGGTCGCTCCCTGTTGAATTGCCACATTGAATCCAAATGGAATTACTGTACTGCTGACTGTTTAACTAATTTTTCTTTTCTCTGTGTGAAAGGGCCCCTACCAGCTGCCACGGTTTGGAGTAGCCACTAGGGCTTGGGTACCCAGGGATAGTAACTGGTAGGGATAGGCCTGTGCACAGAGCCATAGGTAGATGAGTAAAGTGATAAGCTAATTAACCTGATTTCCCCCTGTCCTTGTTATATCCCCCTAAATAAATCAGAGCTGCTTGTTTCAGCAAAGTTATACTGCCTGAGGTATTTGTCTATGTTAAAGTATTGTACTGTGATTGTTGCACTGTATCTTCTTATTTTACAGGGGTCCCAGTGCCTGAACCAGTCCTGGGGGTAAGTGTATACTGTGAAGGTAATTCTGATATACTGTGTGGGCCACTAGTGGGAAGAAAGGGGGGTTGCAGTGTCCCAGAGGGCTGTGACCAAGTTAGTTTAACTATTGCAAACCCTGACCTCTGGATGGAGGCACCCGCCGTCGGATCCAGGCCCCTCAACCTGTTAGTGGCAAATCAGGCAGGGGTAGAAGCCCCTGGGATAGCGCCATCTAGGGGTTACACAAGAAGCATCTTCAACATGTGACATCTCAGACTACCTCTAGGCTGTTCGGTGCGTGTGGGCTATGATACTAGTAGTGTAGAATTTTAAGATGATTTAATTGAGCACTAATATCTCTGCATGCCACATGAACCCAGAAACAGCACTGTACCCAATATTTTTCTGAGATGGAAGTATGTAGCTCTGTCTCCCACTTTGCTTTGATGACGTGGTGGAAGGGAAGCACTTATCACTCAGAGCTGACTAGATGGCACCTGCCTTTCCTTTTAACTGGCCAAGCCATGAGTAAATGGCCTCCCCTGGAGACTTGATAGGATTAGCAGGAGACTTTTTAATAGTGGAGCAACTGCTGCTCTAATTTGCAGGAGCCACCAGAAATCCTTACGGGGGAGTTTGTATCTTAGGGTGAGTTTATCAAAGGAGGAGAGGAAAGGTTGTCCTAGAGACAAAATGTCCTGAACTATGACTACCTGCCTTATCCCAGGACAGTCATAGTAATGGTTTATTATCAATCTTACTCAGAGGATTTTGCCAGAGAGGTACATACTGTAGCTGACAGGGACCTTAGTAATTCCCAGAAGCTTCATAACTTTGTGCCAGTAGCACACAGAGAAATTAATTGTAGGCTGGTGTTGTACTTCCTTGGTTGTATTTGCAAAAAGAGTGACCAGTGACAAGGAAGCTCCCACTTGATGCCCTTCAATTGCTATCCATAAAGAGGAGCTTATATCCCTGGAGTGTGAAGTGGAACCATTTAAGGTTCTGGACCATAATGATGGCCATGTGATTATGACCAAAGTCTGGGAATACCCAGTCCCCCACTGCCCAGTGTTTCCTCAGCTTCAATCTGCTGAGTCTTGGGGGCTTACCCACCCATAGGAGATGATGACCAGTTTGTTTAATGTACCGAACCACTTATCTGATATCTGAATAGTAAGATGAGCGAGGAGATGTAATACCTTGGGAGCCAGCATCATCTTGACAGCAGTGATTTGGCCGGTCAGGGAGAGGTGCAAACTGAGACACATAGCCACCTCAGTATGAAGTTCTGCCAGCAATTGGGAGAAGTTAACCTTGCACACATCAGCAGGAGGAGTAATGTGTACCCCTAAGTATATAATGCCTGAGTGGGCCCATTTTCACCCCGTATCTTGAAATATGATTCCTTACTGTGATGTTTAAGGAGAAGACCTGCTAGATTTGGAGGTTCCAGAGAGGGATTATGGCTAGTGGGGCATTCACTAACACTATGAGTAAGTCATTAGCATAGGAGAGCAACTTAACCTCAGTCTGCCCATAGGAGATGCCAGCAACATCAGGATTTGCCCAAATAGCAGCCCTAAGGGGTTCAATGGCAATAAGGAATAATATCAGGGATAATAGGCAGCCCTGACATATACCTTTGGCAAGAGTGAATGGTCATGACAGGAGATTATTAGTAATTATAAGTGTGGAAGGGTAGTATACACCATTTGCACCACTTTGAGGAAGTCTGGCCCTATCTCCATATGCCTCAAGACCATGAAAAGGTAGTTCCACTCTATGGAATCAAAGGCTTTTGTAAAGTCTACAGTTAGCGCTGCTGTGGGGGTGGGGAGGTGATGTGCCAATGTGTGCAGACTGATGTGGGTTCAGAGATAATCTGAACTCAATCTCCCCATACAAAACCCATCTGAGTAGGGTGTATAAGCATCGGAAGTACTTGCTCCAGGTGTGTATCCATCACTTTAGCTAATATCTTGGCATCAGCATTTACAGTATGAGAGAGATTAGATGGTAACTGCTGAGTAATAAAGGGTCTTTGCCTTTTTTAGAAAGGATGGCAATGACTGCCTCTTGGAGGGAGGGTGATAAAACTCCCTGTGATAGGGAATGAAAGAACATTCTCTCCAACAGAGGGCACACAAAGTCATGCAGCACTTGGGAAAATATCAACTGGAAGGTGGTATCCACCCAGAGATTTGTTCTTGTTCATACTCGACAGGACCTTTGTAATCTCTTGTGTAGACATGGGACCTTCCAAAATCTGTGTCTGAGCAGGCTCACAGTGAGAAAGGTCTGGGGAATCCAAAAATGTACAATGTAATCTGGGTTAGTCTTTCCACTGGAGGCATAGAAATTGGAATAGTAATGTTTCATGATATCAGAAATAGCCTGGGGAGTGGTTCAGATACAGTAGTTCCCTGGGAATTTTTTAAACTAGGAATATGGTGTTCTGATTGAAGTTTGTGTAGCCGGTGTGCCAGGATTTTACTTGTACGCTATCCTTCCTCTCAATAGGTATGATGGATTCTAAAAAGGGCAAGCTCTCTTTTCCTAGCATAGTGGGTATTCAAATTGGTTCGGACTGCCAGTAATTCAGAGGAATCTGCCCAAAGGTTGGCTTTAAAGTGCTTTTCCAGCCTTTTTAACTTATCTTCTAAGAGACAGGCCTCCTGTTCCCTAATACACCTCCGGCGGGCATCATATCCTATAATCCAGCCACACAAGTAAACTTTTAGTGATTCCTGAAGTATACTCTCTGAGATATCACCAGTGCCATTATGGGAGAGGAAGTCTGTAATCTCCTGCCAAGCCTAGGAAAGGAAGTGTGGGTCTTGGAGCAGTCAGGGGTCAACTTGCCAGGAAATGGATTTCGGTGTATTAGGTCTCCATATCAGATTTGTTGTACTAGGGGCATTATCTCAGATCACTATGAGATATATGGCAATATCCATCCCCAAAATCACTATAGGATATATGGTACTATCCATTGCCATAGGGGTTGTATGTGGCTCAGTGAGCCAGAAATCAATATAGCTTGAGCAGGTGTGAAGGTGAGAAAGATGAGAGTAGTCATAGTGGTAGAATTGCAAAGTCTCCAGACATCAGCAAGTCAGGGTTCCTGCATTAGGTGTGGCAGGGCTTGAACCACCCTAGTGTGTGGTTGTAGTTGGCTTGCTGAGTGATCTGGGGTTTGGTTTGTGGTAAGGTTAAAATCACCCCTCATAATAACTAGAGTTGAGTCCTTCCAGAAGGAAGCTAAAGCATCTGACAAGTTGTAGAACAATTGGGGTTTGCCCTCATTTAGGGCATACAGATTTAGGAGAATCAGAAGACCTTCTGGGATGGCTATATTACCATTACCCATCTGGCATCTTTGTCTGCAAGCAAGGAAGTGCAACCCCTTTTAATGATTTATGTGTGAGAATGGACACCCTTTTTTTAGTAGAGGTAAAAGTACTATGCAGTTCAAGGTCCACCTATTCTCCTTTGAGTTTTAGGGCTTCTTGTGTTGATAATTTAGTTTTGTGGAGGAAGGTCACGTTAGTACTAAATTTTCTAAGGTGATTCAGCACTTGTTTTCATTTAATCAGAGAATTTAGCCCTCTTACGTTCCAGGTCATACAAAATAATTCTGTCATTTAGACTGTTGTAAGGTTAGAGTGCTGTACAGATGTCCACCCCAGGAGACCATTCATTAATTGCCCTATTATGTAGCCAGTCTTTTTAAATACCTCCTAGTATTGTACCTTTAAGTGGCAATGCCCAGTACAGTGTCTCACAGTAAGGTAAGAGAGTAAAAACAACACAACAAGGCCCAGCCGGGGCCTACATGAACATTAGCTGACACATTAATGTCATAATGTTTGTGTAGAATACCTAAAAACCAAGTCCTTTAGTAAGACTGTACATGCACATCTGCGGTGAATACCAAAACCAGGAAGTAGAAATATAGATCTGGCATACAGGACTCCCTCCCCTCCTCCCAGCACAACAGGAACATAACCCAGGATCTGTAGATATTTATTTATCTGGAGTCATCATAAGGGCTCATTATTGCAAAATGTGACTAAGGTACCAACATTGAGAACATTTGAAGCATCAATTATGTAATAGAGAGGGGGACCCAGAGTGGCCTCAGACCCCGATATGTTAAGATACTGAAGAGAGTCACCTCTTCTTAGTTTCTTGCCAAGTTCTGACAGAGTAAAAAGTAACTCAGAGGAGGGTCCTCCTACGTATATGCAGAACCAGGTGGAATTCCCCCTAGCACCTTGGTTTGGCATGGTTCTGGTAGAGAAGGGGGCCTCCAGATCACCATCTTAAGTAGGAGCAATGCAGGGTAGAGAGTTTCCCATTCCTTAACAAATTGCCATAGCCTGTTGTGCCCCATGGGTATGACACTAGTCCTTTAAAAAATATAAACAAAAACCACTGTGTGGAGTGTGATGCAAAAGCCTGATGTGTGCAGGGACTGTACGAAGGCAGCCCCATGCCTGACCTATGTGTGAGGCAAGTTTGAGTCACACCACAAAGGAAGCAAATAAGGATAGGGGCAATAGGCACTTCCCTGCAGAAAGGAGGGAGGTGGGAGGAGTATGGTGAAGGTAGTCTGCAGAAGTCCCTTTATATAATTATGACAATAATTGCAAACCAGTGCCCTGCAAAAGGGGGACCTGGGCACTGGCTTAATTCCATGCTGTATACTGTCAACTATAAAATACCGAGGGGCTTGCAGAGACAAAGACTGCCCGGTGTTTGCACTCAACCACACTAACTAGAGGAAAGGCCTGCAGGTGCAGCTGCGAAGGGGGTTCTGTTGAATACCTTATGAAGATCAGTGGCAAAAATATAACATATGTACTATTCCCCTAACTCAAGCCTGCATGTACTGCAGGAGCAATTTCATTCTCCAAAGTAATTTCCTCATATAAATTACCAAGTTACCCTCTGCAATCAGTGGTGACTTAATCGTACCCCAATCCCGATACTAACTCCTACATTGGATAGGAGCCACTGTCCCAAGTAAGCTGTGCTGTCAAAAATACAGTCACTTATACAAATGTCACCCCCCACCACCACAACCAAGCTTTATGAAATACAAACCGTAAATAGCCATAAGTCTCTGCTGGTGAAATTTCTGCAAAGTCAGAATTTTGCTTCAGTAACATTGGAATGCACTTTGGCAACTTTTGTGGAAATTGCTACTTAGAATGGCAGAATAGATTTATGAATTATGAATTAATGTATTAAACTGTAGAAAGAGAAGCTGGCTTGCCAGTGCAGCAGCAGCACTACTGCTTGCGATGCAAGCGACCTGGGTTAGGTAGCGAGCCTGGGCTGCTGGAGGGCCAGCTGGGGGGGGGAGAAGAATCAAGCACCTGGAGGGCTGCTCTCATTCTCTGGGGAGGGAGGGCTGCAGTCCCTCTGTAATACCGCCACCTTGGTGACCACAGGTGAAGGTGCAGATGGGAAGGCAGAGGTAAAGGGGGCAGAAGTCATCCGAGGGTCTGGAGCGAAGGCATGTCTCAGCATGCCTTCGTCTCCTTTGTGCCACCTTGCATGCCAGCATCTGCTGGTGTGGGGACCAGAAAAAGTGGAAAAAAAACACATTGGTTCCTGGAGATGGGCCCTGTTGCTGGAAACCAGTGCTCTGGGGAGAAGCCCCTCAGTGTTCGCCCAACATTGGACATAGGATGGGAGGGTTCTGGGTCACATTTCCACCCCACTTAGGGGGTAATCCAAGGTGAATGAAGGATGGAGAACACAAGGAAGGTCAGATGTCCCCATGATCTCAGATGAAGCCCGATCGGTCGCCATGGAAGTCCCTGAAGGAGGGAGTAGGCGTGGTGAAGAGAGGGCGTAAACAGTAAGTTAAAAAAAAAATAAATTGCAGAAAGAAATTCTGGAAAACTGAGTGATCAGTTCTGAGGAATTTCTTTTCTCAGTTTAATTAATTAACCCACAAGTCATAAACTGATTCCACAGTTCATTGAGTCACTGAACTGCAGACTGAATGTATGAATTGCAGATTTTTTCTTTTGTTAGTTCTATTTGTCTGCACTCGGTTGGCCAGGGCATCTCACGGAGGTGCCCACTCTACCAAAGTCTTTACTGCCCACCTGAAACTTCCCTCCCTGGGACTCCCACCCAGGACCTTCCAGCCCCCTGGATCACCACCTGGGGAAAGGTCCGACCACCTACCTGGTGGCCTTTCTGCAATTAGAGGGTTGGTCCTGGATGAGAGCCAAGGGGAACTGAAGGAGAGATGGTCCTGTGCTGGGGATGTGGGCTTGGTCCCTGGAGCCCTCAATGCCTCCCTGGCCCACCGAAGGTTTTTCTGTGATGGTTGCACCCTGGAGCACAGCCGTGCAATGACATCTGGGGCACTAGCGTGCTGACGTCTGCCACTTCTCCACCCCCACATTTCTTTGCACTGCATGTTCCCGGCACTGCCCTTGGTGGTCACTAGAAACCACCGAGGAGTGGTGCTAGGCCCAGATCCCTCCCCCAGAAAGGGAGAGCAGTCCTCCGGATGCTTGATCCCTTTCCTCCCTGCCAATCCCTGGCAGCCCAAGTCCATTCCCACACCTGGGTCACCAGCATGGAGTGAGGTGTGGTGTCCAGCACCTCAACCCTTAGCACCATCAGGACGGCTCATGGACTACAGATTCAAGGGGGCAGAATAAACTGTTTAATATTTAATTGTTTTTCATTATGATGTGATAGTGATAAAAATAATATTTTTCATATTACCTTGTGTGCTGTAGTCATTTTTGGAAGTTTCTGATTTATAACATACAGTGCCTGCCAGCTGCTATGATCCTTAGTGTTCTTATTCAGGTTCAAGGACATCAATTGGGATGCAATATCTGCAGTGACGTTGCCCTTTGTGCATTCTGTATGCAGGCATGTAGATTCAGTGTCAAAGCCTGACTAGCAATTAATTAGGTAATACAATGTCAGCATCTTAGGCATGGTTACATTATTGTTCTTTCATGTATTCATGTGAAATATCATATGATGGGTTCTGTTAAGTCATGTACTGCTAGTACTAATACTGGCTGCCAAAATAGCTGAAATCTCACTCAGCATTTCTAAATTCACAATACTGACACATTCTCAAGTAACGCTAACCAAACAAACATGAACTCAGTAGTGTCTGCATAAATGGGAATCACTTATGCAATAATACTGTATGGGTTGAATCTCAGTTTGAATTTTTTTTTTTAGATTGATTAACGAGATTGCTGCTGATGTGGTCTGTGAAAAGCGTTAATACAGATGGAATGAGCAGTGAGTGGGCAGCAGTTTTACAGTCTTAATTTAGTTGGTTGGGGGGGGTTAAAAATCAATGAGACTAGAATAATACACATACAGCAAGTAAGATCCAGCTGCGTTGGAAGAACAGGACCTTTTGCATGAGTTGTACAAATTTGGTACTGAATGCCAGCTGTTCTCAGGCTAAATCTGTGCCATCATAAGTATGAAACATGTCTAGTTGTCAAACTGTAATCCCGAGATGAGAGTAAACTGACACCCATGCAGAGCTAGGTAAGTTACTTTTAAAAAGTAATCAGTTACTAGTTACTCTCAAAGAAATGTAATCAGTTACATCTACTTATTACTTTCATAGAAGTAATAAGCAACTGTAACTCATATTACTTTTCATATTACTTTATATTATGTTTGATAACTTGGCAGTGCTCATTCATTAAGCATGCTGTATTTATGTGCTCAGGAAACTCTAAGAAACAAAGTAGAAATGGAATAAGATTCTAAAGACACTGAATGAGTTGCATGTTATTTTATTTTATATGTTCTAGATGAAGAGCATGTGTGGATCAGTTATTATAACTTCCCTAACTCTGCCAGGAATTTATTATGATTGGGATGAATACACTTGCAGATGTTAACATCTACATGTTTCACAAAAAGTGAGGAAAAGCATCTGCACTGTTCCTTTACTTTTTGCAAGTTGCAGACTTGAGGGAAAAAAACAATGCCACAACTTGCTGAAGTATATTAAATTTGGACTTGGCAGCACAGTAGTGGTTAAGAGCACTGAGCTGCAAACCTGGAGACCTGGATTTGAATCCCATAAGATTCAGCCCTTACTTGCATACTGTGTGACCCCCCCTCCCAGCAAGTCACTTAACTTCCTTGTGCTCCCAGGTCACATCTGGAAATAAACTCCGGATTACTGTGCCTTTCCTAATTAAACAACCACCCCTCCCATATAGAGACATGTTATTAGCTGCAGCCGTAGCTTTAGCACAAGTCTGTAACAAGTGAAAAAACTCAATAAGTCCTCAAAATTCCATAAGTATGAAGTAGTGAAAAATGTTTCCAAAAAACGCATTTTTTCATAAGTGCAAAAAATATATATTTTTTTCTTTAAAATTTTTATGTAGGGATTGGTAATAAGGAAAATTCACAGTGAAGATAGACTTGTTTGCAGGTGTGTCCTGCAAGGAACATAAAATAGGGGAGTGACAATAGTTAAATATATGGGGCTGGATATTCAAACTGCGCTATTTTGTGGCGCAAGCCCTTGCGCTGCACAAAATAGTTGTGCAGGGGTGTGTCCAGAGCGATATTCAAAGGAGTTGCGCCCTTGAGCAACTCCTTTGAATATCATCCTAGCCATAGCCACTGTGCATGGCGCGGACTTTTAAGCCACCGCAAGTTGTCAGAGTGGAGCATTCAACTTGCGGTGGCGCAAGTACCATTGCGCCATACGCAAAATCCCCATATTCAAAAGGTGACATGCAAATGGGGCCATAATTCATGCAAGGTGCAGGGGGTGACATTTGCATCTGATTATGGCCCCATTTGCATGCCATTAGCATGCAGGTGCGCCGATCCCCGAGGACTTGCACCTGGCACCCTGCCAGGCAGCAGCCATTGGGGACCGACGCCCCCTGCAGCCCGATCATGGGCAAAACAGTGTACAATCCCCCCCACCACCACCCACTGGCCCGATCGCGGGCATAGTTTAATCCCCCCCACCAGCCCGATCAGCAATGTGGCTCCCCAGAACATATCCCTGGTGGTCCAGTGGACCAAAAAGCCCGATCGCTGGCAGAAGTTGTTTAATAAACCCCCTGCCCCTCCTCCTGCATTTATCCCTGGTGGTCCAGTGGACTGAAAAGCCCAATCGCGGGCAGTGGTTGTTTAACAACCCCCCCGCCGAATTCATCCCTGGTGGTCCAGTGGCACATCCCGATCACGGGATGTAAATGTTGAACAAACCCCCCCAAACATAGCCCTGGTGGCTAGTGTCCCCCCACCCACCACCGAGCCCCACCACCCGCTCCCCAGCAGCTGGCGGGCGGCAGCATCCACCCACCTGCCGCCCCACCACCCGCCAACTGACTGCCGGTGGGGCCTCTTGCGCCCGGTGGTGCAGAGCAAGAGCCAAGGGGCATGCAGCCCATACTGTACAAGACAGTCCAGTTTGTGAATGAATGAATGTATTCATTCACAAATCTGACTGTCATGTCTGATATGCTGCACACCCATACTCTTGCTCTACCAATGGGCATGCAGCCTACCGTGCAGTCAGTCGGCGGCGGGTGTCAGGCGGGTGGGATGCTGCCACCCGCCAGCTGCCGGGGGAGCGGGCTGGGGCTTCATGGGTGGGTGGGTGGGGGACACTAGCCACCAGGGCTATGTTCAGGGGTTTGTTCAACATTTACATCCCGCGATTGGGATGTGCCACTTGACCACCAGGGATGAATTCGGCAGGGGGGGTTTGTTAAACAACCACTGCCCGCGATTGGGCTTTTCGGTCCACTGGACCACCAGGGATGAATGCGGGAGGAGGGGCAGAGGGGTTTATTAAATAACTACTGCCTGCGATCGGGTTTTTCGGTCCACTGGACCACCAGGGATACGTTCGGGGGGGAGCCACATTACTGCCGCGATCGGGCTGGTGGGGGATTACACTATGCCCGCGATCGGGCCAGTGGGGGTGGTGAGGAGATTTACAGTTGGCTGCCCATGATCGGGCTGCAGGGGGGGGCACAGGGACTGGGTTGGGGGCCAGCCACAGGTGGCAGCTGCTGTGTTGCGCCCTGCAATGCAGCAGCTCACCTGTGGGTGGCCCTCAACTTAAGCCTTTAATTTTTTGGCTCAAAGATGTGCAGGCGCAGGTTGGGGGTTGTGCCTGCACAACTCTGCACAGCCCTGCTGAATATCGGGCTGTGCAGTTTATGCATGGTTCCTCCCCCTCCAGTTCAGCATGCATTCATTTGCATTGCGCTGTTGCTCAGCATGTTTTCTGTGGCGTAACTGCCTCCTGCTGAATATGGCAGAATGGAGCAAGTTCAGACTTGCGCAGGCACAACCCTGTTGTGCATGGTGCAACCCTTTTGAATATCTGGGCCATGAAGTACCAAGATAAAATACAACAAGCATTTGTCAATGCCGAATGTTCGTCGTGTGCACTGGTATCATGGGGGGGGGAGGGGAACTTTGAAAATTGCTTCAGTGAAGTTGTGAGTCATGAGGTGGGGTCCCAGAAAACATATGTTGAAAATTTGGGGCAAAAATATTTAAAAATGGTCAAGTTATGCCACTAAGTTGAAAACCCAATTGAAATACATTGACGCCGAAAACCCCATTGAAATACATTGAAGCACTTACCTTAGTTCATGGTAGGGCTTTGAAGAGTGAAGACATGCCTGCAGTCCAAGGAAGATTATGGTGACTGACCTCCATGGGTAAGTAGGGGGTGGGGGTCCTGAGTGGGAGTGTAATGGCGCAACAGACAATGAAAGACGGTTTTCTGTTTTTACAGGAGAAACAAAAACAATGAGGGACAGTTTTCTTATTTTTAGGGAGTTTGCTGAACAGATGAGTCACAGGAGCCCCGTTTGGACTACAGTTAGGAAGAGGAGTTGTAGTACTGACGAACTACAACTCATTAAAATTGCTATATTACTTGGGTCCTGCTACTAAGGGGGACATGTTACGCTAGTTTAAGCCTTAGGCATTTATTTTTTATTTACAAAATAGTGATTTTAATCACTGGGTGCACGGAGCAATTTCTTGACCCCTAGGAATACTTCTAGGGTAGATACAGCTTAAATGCAAAGCTTTGTGGCGTGCACATGCTTTGATGAATGAAACTTTTTGCTAGATGTTAAACACATTTTAAAAATTTGTTTGTCTGTGTGAACTGCTACCCGTGTGTTTGACTATACCATTTCATTTGCTTTTAAAACTTCTCGCTAGCTCGAGTCACAGGAGCCCTGTTTAGACTACAATCAGGAAGAGGAGTTGTAGTACTGACGAACTACAACTCATTAAAATTGCTATATTACTTGGGTCCTGCTACTAAGGGGGACAAGTTGTGCTAGTTTAAGCCCTAGGCATTTATTTTTTATTTACAAAATAGTGATTTTAATCACTGGGTGCACGGGGCAATTTCTTGACCCTAGGAATACTTCAGAGTATACACTCTTAAATACAAAGCCTGATCAGGGTGAGCAGAAGTGAGCCAGCTTCTTTAACACACGCAAAGACGCGTGGCAAAGACACATGTGCTTGTACATGTTAGGCAAGTTTTGAGGGTCTGAGGGTCAGTTAAATATAAGAATAACCACATAAATGTAAGAGGTAGGTAACTTCTAAATATAGTTTGAAGCAGCCAGTAAATCATAAAAATATACAATTAGTGAGATAGTGGCTTTTATGAGTACTTGATAAATAGTTATAAATTGAACAGACTTAAATCATTGAACTCAGAGTCTGGAAATTATATATGATTTAAAACTTCAATATATCTATCTAAGAGCAAGTACAGACCAGGTACTATTGATTGCCTGTGACTGAATTATTTATTAGATTTGGTATAAGTCATATAACCTTATTTACAAAATGGCTAATACAATACCTTTGAATGAGAGTGAAAGCTGTATCAAATGTATAAATTGTTTCATGTACTTAATAACTAAACAAGTCTCAATATAACCTTTTAAATGTAATAAATGTGTCCATAATGATGACCTAATTAAGGAACTAAATTCATTTACTGATAGGTTAATTGTGTTGGAAACAAGTCAAAGAGAAATGGCAGACAGACTTGGTACAAAATTAACCCTAGGGAACAAAAAGACTACATCGTCATTAGTCTCCACCTTGTTGCCTCAAAATCTGGGCAAAACTTTGATAAATTTTAAAGATAATGCTCTTGGTAGTCCCCAGCAGTTTGATACAGATCCCCTTAAAAAGAAAAGAAGTAAAAGAATGAGAGAGGAAGAAGTATCAGCAGAATGGAATGAGCAATGGTACAATATTTAATATGCAAAACCTGCGAAAAAAGGACTGCGAGCAACAACTTTCAATATTCCCTTACAAAATAGATTCTCCTTCCTTACAACATTAGATAGTGATTTTGATAATAGTTCTACATCTGAACTTGTATCAGATGTATCTCCTGAAATTGTTAATGGAAAGGATAATAAATCTCACACATGTCAAATGATTCCATCAAACGATGTTAGTCAATTAAACAGTGATAATCTTGTTAATATAGAAATAGATGATAATGTACAGTGTGATCATAGAAATCTATTGATTATAGGGGATTCTATGATTAAGGGATTAGATAGAATAATATGCAACCCGGATAAATCACGTTGCACACTTTCATCATTCAGAGGGGCGAAAATAGCGGGTTTAACAGAAATATGTAAAACAATGGTTAATGGCCTTGGACAGGACCCTCTTGTCCTAATACATGTGGGAACAAAAAATATGTTTAGAGATTCCCTAGAGGATATCAAACAAGACATGTCTGCTCTAGCTAACAGATTGATCTCATTGGGATGCGAAGTTATGATATCTGAGATACTTCCAATACTTAAAGAGACACCGAGAATCAATCTGAAGGTCCAAAGGTTTAATAATTGGTTAAGGATATGGACCTTAAGACAAGATATACAATGTTTGACACATTGGGAAGAGTTTTTTCACCAAGATGATTTATTTTGTTATGATGGTCTGCACTTAAGTAAGAAAGGGAATGACATCTTAGGACCACACTTTATTCCTTCTCTTGAAAAACATTTAAACTAATACAGGGGGCAGGGTTTGAACCTTCACATGTTAAAAATATTTATAACATTTACCAGGACCATACCCCAGTATTATCTATTTTTAACAACATAGTTACTACTAAAGATTGTGTTCACCTTCAAAACATTAAGGGTGATATAAACGTTATGTTACTAAATGCTGGAAGACTAAGTAACAAAATGGATGAACTAAGATACTTAATGAAAAAGGAAAACATTTCTATCTGTGGAGTCACAGAAACATGGTTTCAAGACGACAGTTGGAATGTAGACATTCCTGGATTTAATAAAATAATTAAAAAAAACAGAAAAGATAAACAAGGTGGAGGAATTGTACTGTATATTTCAGAAAATTATTCATTCCACTGTAATTTTACAGATGTACAAACTAATAATGAAATGAAATAATATGGGCAGAGATTAATCTACTATCATTAAGAATTTGTATAGGCATGGCTTATAGACCCCCCTAATTTAAATAAAGAACAAAACATTGATTTTCTTAATGCAATCAATAGTTTTGAACCCACAAAAAATTATATATTAATGGATGATTTTAATTTCACAAATATTGATTGTTTAAAACATAACTGGAAGGGTAATGCAGAGAAGGATTTTCTTGATATCATAACAAATTATGATCTAGAACAGCTAATTAAGGAAGGTACTAGAAATAACAATATAATTGATATTGTAATGAAAAATATGGGGCAATCTGTGTATGCACCCAGAATTTTAGATCCACTAGGAAATAGTGATCATAATGTGATTGTATTTCACATACAGTCTAGATCAATATACATTAAGGGGAACACTACAATAAAGGACTATATGAGAGCAAACTATCTAAAAATAAAGCAGTATCTTAGCGCCTGTGATTGGAACTCAGAATTGACAGGTCTCAATGTACACCACGTCTGGAACCTTATACTTATTAAAATAAACTATTGTTTGGATACGTGGGTACCAAATAGAAAAAAATATAATAAGGGGCACAGAAATCCTGTATGGTGGAATAATAAAATAAAAAGAATGATTGTTAAGAAGCGGAAAATTTATAAAACATTAAAATTACAACCAACTACAGTTAAATGGCAACGCTATAAAGACGGCGTCAATAAAATAAAACAACAAATTAGGAAAGCAAAAATAATGATGGAGAACAAACTAGCATTTGACACATTAGATAACAAGAAAACATTTAATAACTATATTGGTTCACTTAAAGGATCCAAAGTAACAATTGGTGCACTACTAACAAAGTCAGGCATGATAAACAATGAATCTCAGATGGCAGAAGAATTCAAAATTATTTTCATACAATATTTTCTCTCGAGGAACAACCCAATAATGTAATTATAAATCATAATCAAGAAACTGTTGATCCAATAACAGAAGAGGAAGTTTTGGAAGAATTACTAAAATGAAAAGCTACTTCGTCGGCGGGTCCGGATGGAATGCTCCCTAGTTTTCTAAAAGAAATTGCCCTGCACATTTATGGCCCTATTTGTAAACTATTTAATTTCTCCTTGGAAATAGGTGAATGTGTCTCTGCATGGAGTGGAGTAGTGGTGATCCCAATTTATAAATCTGGGGTTAAAACAGATGTGTCAAATTATCACCCAGTAAGCTTGACCACAGTCATAGGGAAAATCTTTGAAAGAATAGTCCTGATTAGACTTGAACAACATATGAATCATTATAATCTACATGATCTAACACAACATGGATTCAGAAAGGGAAGGTCATGCTTAACAAATCTGTAAAATGTTTTTGAAAGTGTAAGTGCAGCACAAGATGCAGGACTTCCAGTGGACGTTGTGTATTTGGACTTATCAAAGGCCTTTGACAGGGTTTCACATAGAATATTGTTAGAACATTTGGCTAAACAAAAATTTCCATACAGCCTAATAAAATGGACAGAATCTTGGCTACTAAATCGTAAACAATGCACATCTATCAAAGAAGCAATATCTTCATGAGCGGAGGTGACAAGTGGGGTGCCGTAGGGTTCTGTATTGGGCCCAGTACTGTTTAACATTCTGATAGCATCAATGCAGACAACTGAGAATGTATGGATATCAAAATATGCAGACTACTGCAAGCTTGGTTGCATTCTTAATTCAATAGAGGCAATTAACATTCTTCAAAAGAGTTAAAATCTCTAGAATTATGGGCAATAACGAACAAGTTGAAATGTAACGAACAAAAATGCAAGGTGATGCATTCTGGTCATAATAATATGAAGTATGACTATTTAGTAAATAATGTAAAACTTCATGAATCTGATAATGAAAAAGACCTTGGGGTAAATATTGATAGTAAATTGAACTTTGACCAAAATACTATGTTAAAAGTTAAAACATTTCAAAGAATTATGGGTTGCATATGGAAAAATATCAAAAGTCAGCTACCACAAGTCATTCTGCCACTATATATTAGCTTGGTCTGATCCCACTTTGAGTACTGTGCTCCTTTTTGTACTCCTAATACTTCTCATGGAAAAAAGCAATTAGAAGGGGTACAGAGAAAAATGACTAAAAGAATTCAGGGCATGATTGATTAACCATATCGGGAAAGATTAAAGGCGCTGGGCTTATTTTCCAATCAGTACAGACAACTTCATGGAGATCTTTGTCTGATTTACAAAGCCATTAATGAACCTGGATTGGTTGAAACTTTAGGGCTAGAAAAAATTTTTACAATATCACAAACAAGATCACATAACTTTAGGCTAAAAGGGACTACTTGTAAAACAAAAAAAAGACACCTTTGTTTTTCTCAGAGATCAGTTAATTTATGGAATACTCTTTCTGCTTATACAGTGGAGAGTAAGACAATGGATAAGTTTAAAAGTATGTTGGACAATTTTATGGGTAACACTAAATTCACTTATATTGATAATTAATCCACCTTTGGGTGGCGAGTTCATATATAGGCATTGCCTCCTGAACTTGTAAACAACTATGAACCTATGAACCTATGAGAACACTGGGGGATTGGGCATCCCCCAGTGTTCTCATATACTGTTTGGGGAAGGGGGGGTTACACAGTGGACAATGATGGACGGTTTTCTTTTTCTCAGGATAAAAAAACAAACATTTGTCATTGCCGAATGTCTGATGCATTGGAAGATATACGCCTCTGCACCTTGTTTATGCCCTTGAGGTACTTGAAAGTATCTATCATGTTCCCCCACTCCCTCCTTTCCTCCAATATGTACATATTGAGGTCCTTTTAATCACTCCTGATATGTTCTGTGTTGCAAGCCATGTACCATCTTGGTTGCCTTTCTGTGGACTGCCTCCACCCTGTCAATATTCTAGCACATTTGTGGCCTCCAGAATTGCACACAGTACTGTAGGTGAAACCTCACTAGTGCATTATATAATGGCATCACCACTTCATGACTTCTGCTAGTGATACCTCTGCCTATGCACCCCAGCATGCCATTGGCCATCCTTGCAACATTTGTGCTCTGCTTTGACACCTTTAAGTCATCAGAACTGATAACTCCTAGGTCCCTTTCTTCCTTGGTGATTGTCAGCACCTCCCCCCATCCTGTATCTCTCCCCAGGTTTCCCTCTTATTAGTTGCATTATTTGTGCTTCTTTGCATTGAATCTCAGTTGTCAATCTTCAGACCATTTTTCAAGCCTCTCCATGTCTCTGCTCCTTTTTGCCACCCCTTGTGGAATATTCACTCTGTTACAGATGTTGGTGTTATCTGCAAACAGGCAGACAGATCTTTCCTTCTAGCTCTTCTGCAATGTCCGTAATGGAGACATTGAACAGGACTGGTCCCAGGACTGATCCCTGAGGTACCCCGCTGGTCACCCCCCTCTTCCCAGATTGGATCCCATTACCACCACCCTCTGTCTCCTGCTCATCAGCCAGTTTCTAACCCAGTTTATCAGCTTGTGCTCCATGGCCAGACTACTGATCTTGTTAATCAGTCTTGTATATTGGACATTGTCAAAGGCTTTGCTGAAATCAAGGTAGGTCACGTCAACCGTCCCTCCCTGATTTACTTCCTTAATGAGGCATTAGGGTTTCCAATCCTAATGCCCCACACCCACCCCTATCCTGCAGAGACTGAGAGGCACTGGGGTTGTCCCTTTAGGTCATTGGCTATAATGCTCATGCCATTCCACCTCCATTCTGCAGACACTGACAGGTGTTGCGGTGTGCCTTGGCATCTTTTGCCCTAATGCTCACACAGTTCCATGATTAAATAAGCTGAGGTGGGTGCAGTATAGGAGAATAGGGTGAACATTAGGGCCAAAGACTCCAAGGCACACCCTGATGCCTGTCACTGGCTGCAGGGGGTGTGGAATGGTGTGAGTATTATAGCCAAAAACCCAAGACACACGCCCGACACCTGTGAGTCTGTACAGGGAGTGAGGGGGAGGTTGTGGTTGGAAACCCTAATGCCCCAGGTGTTTGCTGGTATTTTCTCACAAAATTTTCAACATGGATGTTTTGGGACCCCAACTCATGAACAGTGGCACTATCGTTTCGTTACTCAATCCCAAAAGATGATTTTGTGCAGTGACTGTGCCATTTGGTGCCACAGGTGCAAAAACACATTTTGGGCAGGATGTGAAAAATGACAGTTGTACTGTTTAGATGGGAGGTGTGACACAGGGCAACTGAGGGGAGGAAATTCCTGGCTTCATAAGTTCTCTCATTCATGCAATTTCCAGTGAAGTGGCTGCATGCGTGAGTGGCTCATGCAGGAGTGGCATGAGTCACCCATGCGAGTCTACCATGGGAGACTAGCGGGAGGCTATATATAAGTATTGTCTAGCATATTTATGACTGTCATTTAGATAATTATAGCAAGAGAAAATATAAGGGGTCCATTCTATTTGTCTAGTTAAATTTTATGTTAGCCATGAAGAATGTTTGTTTTATAACATTGTTTGCAATCTGGGTGGGGCTTATATCTATAATAACTGGTGGGTCTGCAAATGCCGAATACCCCTTGGGGTTCATGACCAGTAGGAACTTGGGGACAGATGACCAGAGGCCCACAAGGATTGCAGTGGGAGTATATAGGATTAATCCTAGTATAACCACACACTCGTGCCTCTCTGACCTTATTAAGGTGGCTCAGATGTGCGAGGCTAAACATCAAGTAACATGTAGGACAAGCACTAGTGTAGCTCAAATGGTAAAAATGCTTCTGCATTGGTACAACAAGTCCCAGGAAAAATACAAAAGGAGGGTGTTATACTTATTTAAGTATCTACTAATCTTGCATCTTATGATACATGGTGATATTCACCACAATCCAGGCCCCGTCTCCCCTGTATCCACAGATGGAAATATGTATCACAGTGGGGAATTTAATATAGTGCATTTCAATACCAGAAGTCTACAAAAGAAATTTGATCTCATAAAGAATTGGGTGGGAAAGCATCAGCCACAGATCATTGTTATTACAGAGGCATGGCTGAGCCATTGAGATAGCGACGCTACTGTGGAATTAAAGCAGTATCAGATGTTCTGAAAGGATAGAAATAAGAAGGGGGAGGCATTATACTTTATGTGAAATCAATGCTGGAGATAGGGGAGCTTGATGATATAAGTATTGAGGGTGGTCTGGAAACCTTACCTATTATAACTCCCACATATAAAACCACTTTTGCTTGTAGCCATCTGTAAACCACCTAAAATGAAAAATGATACAGTGGAAGGGTCACAGACTTTGGTGCCAAAGGTACAGGGTTTAAGTCTGACAAGGGGAACCTTGGCTATGTAGACAGCAATTTGGAATTTTACAGGTGGAAGACTAGGTTTGCTGGCCAAGGCATCTAGTTTCCCCTGGGCTTTTTTCTTCTAGGTTGCTTGAGAGGACAGAGCAAAAGACCAATGAGGATTAAGGCTTCTTTTGGCTAGGCAGGTTTGCTGTGTGTTGTTATTTTTATTTTGTACTCACTGGGATTGTTACTGTTTGTTGCTAACATTTTATTGCTTTATTTTTCTCTGATTCAAATTGTTGGTGCTGGGTATACATTCTGCTGCATTATTACAGGGTGTGTCTACAGATGTGTGCTTACAGATTACTGCTGTAATCTTCTGATTCAAATTGTCTTTTGCAAGGTATATCTTCTGTTACTGCTTTATTTTTCTCTGTAGCAAAGTGTTTCTTACAGGGTATATATCTTCTGTGAAATTATTACAGGTGTTGCTTACAGGTTTCACAGTTTTATCTGTCATTAGGATAAGCTTTCAGGGCTATGGCATTTGTTGCTGGCTGATTGTTTCTGCTCTTACCTCCTTGTTTCTTTTGTCTGTGGTTCTTCTTTTTCAGCAGGGGAAGGGCCCAGCCGCCCACCCCCAGCCCCAGCCACCCCACACTAAACTCCTGTTATAGGGTAGCACAGTCATGACATTTCCTATAGCAAAGCAGGAAGGGGCAGATCAGAGGGGTATTCACACAGTGACCTCATTTACAGGGACACTTGTAATTTAACTTATTATAACAAGTTATACAAAAACAAACAAACAAAACACAAAATCAAACTTTTGCTTTTATTTTCTTCTTCTAATTACTCTGACTAGGTTATAAACCCAGCAACTTACCTGGAATGGATATCATTAACTGCAGGCACTGTAGAACACTTTTTGGAAGGGCAGTTTTAAAGGATTTTGGACACTCTCATACATGCTGGGCCACTGGAGATCTAAGGGCTTAGCTCCAGGCAGCATGGGCAGAGACTGCATGACTCAAATTGCATATTCAAGAGGAGATATATTACAAAAACCACTCGCCATTTCCCCAACATTCAACAGAAGCACCTCGACCGTAGAGGGTAGTTGGTCCAGGAGGCTGGCAGGTGCTTAGGAGGGGCAAATCGGGTGCCCCATCACTCAGTGCTCTCCAACATATCCCCTCCAAAAGCCATATAAAAACTACAAACAGGTATCTGCCTCTATCTCCGAAATCAAACAAAGGGGCAAAGGACACTGCAGCACAGGAGCTAGCACAACAAAACACGACCAAAACAGGAATCAAAATAAAAAAAGCAAAAAAGGAAATCCGAAAAACTTCTAATCATAGGAGACTCCATGATTCAGGAAGTTGATACATATCTCCAGCCAGGGATAATGGTCAGATGTCTACCAGGTACATCAGCATGGAGAGACACTGACCACATTACTAAAATTGTTCAGGAAGCAGGAGTAAACATTGATGTCCTGGTACACATAGGGACTAACGATCTCGCCAGCCGGTCAGTTGTGGAGACCAAGGAACACCTAACCAGGCTGGGTGACAAACTATCATTAATTTTGTCTGGCATCTCCTTCCCTGAGATCCTGTCAGTCTGGGAGAGGGGGACAGATGGACAGAAGATCAGAGAAGGGGAGATAGGGGAGCTAAACATGTGGCTCAATGGCTGGTGCCAGGAAGAAGAACACAGTTTTGGGAGTGAAAGTTCTTCAAATTTGATGGACTGCATCTGACTAAGGAGGGAGTCAGTGCATTAGGGCAGAAGTTTGATGTCTTTGCGGAATATTTAAACTAGCAAATGGGGAGAGGGGTGCAGCACCTGAAATGTCGAATGGGAAGAACACCCCACCCCCCTCAGCTAGTGGTCAAACAGGAGTTCAGCATGTTTGTAGTTCATTTGCATCATCAGGTAAAGAAAATGGTCTGGCTCCTCATACGATGCACAGGGGAAATGCCAGACCTCACCCAACAACTAACACACCAAAATCTGACCAATGGAAAATCATGTACACAAATGCTCACAGTCTGGGAAACAAGATCCTAGACCTGCAGGCAATAATGACTGAGGCTAAACTGGACATAGTAGCTGTTAGTGAGACATGGTTTACCAGTAACCACACTTGGGAGACTTCAGTACCTGGCTATGTACTGTTCAGAAGAGACCAAGGTGCAAAAAGAGGGGGGTGGAGTGGCCCTTTATGTCAATGAAAATATCAGAGCTACAGAAATTCAGAATACACATAAGGAGCCAGAAGAACTGTGGGTCACCCTGGAAACAGGAAATAGGACAGCCATATGAACTGGGGTTGTGTACAGGCCTCCAGACCAGGGGGAGGACATAGACATGTTACTGTCAGAAGATATACAAAACATGACAGCTAAAGGGGAGGTTCTGATAATGGGAAACTTCAACATGCCAGATACAGATTGGTCAATTCCAGCAGGGACATCTGACAGAACTAGACATATGGTGGATTCCCTGCAGGGGGAGGGCCTCAAACAACTGGTACAACAACCCACAAGAGACAGAGCTATCCTAGATCTAGTACTGACTAACAGGGAAAGGATCACGGATCTCCAGGTAGAAGGTCACCTGGAGGCCAGAGACCATCACATGGTATGGTTCAATTTGGCCACTAGAACAAAATCATCCCATTCCAAGGCAAAAATATGGGACTTCAGAGTAACTGACTTTGATAAGATGGCCAACAGAGTTAAGCTAGCACTGATAAAAAGAAATACAGCTGAGGGGGTACAGGCAAAGTGGGCAAGCATTAAAGATGCAATACTTGCAGCAACATCCCATTGTGTTAGTGAGAAAAGGAAGTGCAAAAGAAGAAGGAAACCACTTTGGTTCTCAAACACAGTAGCAGGAAAGGTCAGAGCCAAGAGGCTGGCCTCCAGGAAATATAAGGGAATGCAGCAGGATGAAGATAGGGAGGCATACCAAACTTCCCTAAGGAAAGCAGGGAAGGCAGTAAAGCAGGCAAAGGCCCAAACAGATGAAACACTAGCATGAGCAGTAAAAGAAGGTGACAAGACTTTCTATAGATACATTAATGAAAGGAGAAAATCCAGAGGGGGTATTGCTGCGATCAAAGGGGATAAGGGGGCGTGTGAGGAGGAGGGGGACCATGTGAAAGCATCTATCCTAAATGGATACTTCTGCTCAGTATTTACTGAAGAGAAGCTAGGGAAGGGCCCACAACTCTGTACCATGGACACGTGGGGGGGGAGGTGTGCACTAGTCCCTTCACAAAATAAAGGGTCCTACAAGAGCTCGATAAGCTCAGGGTGGACAAGGTAATGGGACCTGATGGCATACATCCCAGGATACTAAAGGAGCTAAGGGTGGAACTAACAGAACCATTATCAGAACTGTTCAGTGAGTCTCTGAGCACAGGAGAGGCCCTAGAAGACGGCAGAAGGGCTCATGTGATCCTGCTCCACAAGAGTGGTAGGAGGGAGGAGGCAGGGAACTACAGACCAGTCAGTCTTACCTCAGTAGTGGGCAAGATTATGGAGACTCTCCTTAAGGAAAGGATAGTGCAACACCTGGAATCCATAGGAGCACAGGATCCAAGACAGCATGGGTTTACAGAAGGAAGGTCCTGTCAAACTAATCTCATAGATTTATTTGACTGGGTAACCAGAGTGGTGGACCAAGGGGGGAGCAGTTGATGTTGCCTACCTTGACTTCAGCAAAGCTTTCAATACTGTTCCAAATAGAAGATTGATTAATAAGCTGGGTAGGCTCGGGGGTGAGTCAGACGTTGGTCAACTGGGTGGCAAACTGGTTGACGGGCAGAAAACAGAGAGTGGTGGTAAATGGTATACAGTCAGAAGAGATGCAAGTCACAAGTGGGGTACCTCAGGGATCAGTCCTGGAGCCAGTTCTCTTCAATATCTTCATCATTGACATTGCAGATGGACTGGAGGGTAAGGTTTGTCTGTTTGCAGATGACACCAAGATCTGCAACAGAGTAGATGATCCAGATGGGGTGAGCAGAATGAGAAGAGATCTAGATAAACTAGCAAAATGGTCAGAAGAGTGTCAACTGGGGTTTAAGCAAAGAAGCGCAAGATCATGCACATAGGGAAGAGGAAACCCTAAAGCCACCTATATGCTGGGAGGGGAGTTGCTGGCAGTCACAAGGGAAGAAAGAGACTTGGGCGTCATCATCACCAATGACCTGAAATCATCCAAGCAGACCTCTAAAGCAGTAGGTAAGGCTAGAGGGATGTTGGGGTGTATTAGTAGGGGTATCACAAGTTGGAAGAGGGAAGTAATAATCCCTCTTTACAAGACACTGGTTAGGCCCCTTCTGGAGTGCTGCATGCAGTACTGGAGGCCACACCTTCACAAGGACATTAACCAAATTGAGGCAGTCCAGAGAAGGGCAACCAAAATGGTGCAGGGACTACATCAGAAAACATATGAGGACAGATTAACTGAACTCAATATGTATACCCTAGAGCAAAAGCGGGAGAGAGGTGATATGATTGAAACATTCAAACACCTTAAGGGCATTAACAAAGTGACAGTCTAACATGTTTCAATATAAGAAAAATATCAGGACAAGAGGACACAACATGAGATTAGAGGGAGGCCGATTAAGGGGCAATGTGAGGAAGTTCTTTTTCACAGAAAGGGTGGTGGATGCATGGAATGGCCTACTTCAGGAAGTGGTGGATATGAATACAGTGCAGGGCTTCAAACAGGCGTGGGATAGGCATAAGGGAGCAATACAGATAAGTATGAATAGATAGGCCATTGACAGAGCAAAGGCCTATGGCACATTCATACAGTAGCAGCCACAGACATTGCCAGCTATTTCCAGATATTTCGCAACATTTCTGAAGAGTTTCCCTCTGCTGCCCCTACTGTGGAAATGCAGAAAGCAGGAGATATTTCTGGAAATATCACAGACATTTTTGGGAAATAGCTGGCAGTGTCTGTGGCTGCTACTATAAGGTAGAAAAAGAAATGGGCAGACTGGATGGTCCTTGCGGTCCTTATCTGCCGTCAACTTCTATGTTTCTATGTTTCTATGTAATGAGGCATTTAACATATTGCAGGATGACTGTAAAGTATATAGGAACATGCATTAAATACTACTCATGGGAGATTTTAATGTAAATTGGGCACAAATAAACCCAATTCACCTTTTAATTGAACTATAAGAGGTTCTGGGCCTCGATCAATTAACTGAGGATCTGACCAGATTGAATATGCAACACCTACAGAACTCTATGACCCTGGATCTTATTTTTGCAAATTGTCCCGAGGTTTATGTAAAAAGGGGAGTATTAGCAGAAGCATTTTCAGACCATCAGGTTATTTTTGCTGCTCGTACAGATACGAAAGTTACATAAGATTCCTAATTTATTTGATGGAGAAGCTTCAAGTGCTTCAGTTATGTGAGGTTTAAGTTAGATGTTGAAAGTAGACGCTGGGACAGAATGTAGTTGATCCCAGACGCTACTGGGGCATGGTCCTTTTTTCAACAAGAGTATTTGAGCATTTGTAATCAACATGCTCCAGTAAAATGTAGGAAGGTTAAGCCCACAAATGCAGTGTGGTACAATCCCTCCTTGCACAAAATTAAAAAGGCAAGGAATAAGAGCTGGTTAAAAGGAAAACAGACTGGCCTGACCAGTGATTGGTTGTCATATAGACAACTAAGAAAGAGTTATACCAAGGAACTTAGAAGGGTCAAACAGGGATATTTTAAAGACAAGCTCCACACAAATTATAATTACAATCCAAGACAATTCTGGAGCGTGAAGGCTAATCTGACAGGAAAAAATAGTAGTCAGCAAATAAAAAGAATAGAGATTGAATGGTAATCCGTACTTATCAGTAATAATGTTGCAAATCTGTTTAATAAATATTTTAACAATATAAGAGTACAGACTCAAAGCCCTTACTTACCTCGTGTGACTAATACAAGGCCTGTGGATAAAATTAGTAAAATAGAGCATGATGGGCAAAAGGCATTTGCCTTTGGCCTAATCCAGGTGGATGACATTAGATATGGTTGCTGGCTATAGATATCACTATGGTGAAGGGCCCCAATAACATTCCCACCAAGTTGTTAAGGTGCGCAGCCCCCTGTATAGCTTATCCACTTGCTTACTTATTTAATTATTCCCTTACAACAGGGGAATATTCAGGGAGCTGGAAACTGGCTAAGATAGTGCTTGTCCATAAAGGAGGTTCGAGGTTGGAGATGGGCAATTTTAGACCAATTTCCCTGCTTTCCCAAACCTCCCAAATTATGGAAAGATTCGTCTCCAGATGGCTAAAGAATTATCTGGAGGAGGGGCACTTGTTGAATATGCACCAGTCTGGTTTTCAATCAAAGCACAGCACCCAGACAGCATTATTGAAGGTTGTGGGGGATATCCAGATGGGCATGGAGAGGAGGATCTCGGTGGGAGCCATATTCATAGATCTTTCAAAGCTGTTCGACACCCTAAACCATGAGATCCTCCTCTACAAGCTCTGGGACATAGGGGTCAAGAGGTCATAGCAGAAATGGTTCAGCTCTTATCTCATGGGCTGAGAGCAAATGGTGGAACCTGGTGTTCATAGATCATCTGCACTTGAAATAAAGGTGGGGGTGCCCCAGGGATCCATCCTGGGCCCTCTACTTTTTAACATATATATAAATGGTATAGAATTTAGTGACCCTGATGTAAAATACCACATATTTTTTTTTTAGTTGTTTAACCAGAAGTAGCACATTAAGCTGAAAGTTTTTTTACAGGAGCGACCTGGGAGCACAGGGAAGTTAAGGGACTTGCTCAGGGTCACACAGTATGCAAGCGGAAGCTGTGGGTTCCAAACCCAGGTCTGGTCTGCTGGATGTCACCAGATTTGCATCTCAGAGCCTTAAACCACTGTGCTATACTGCCTCCTTATACATATATGCAGATGATACCCTGATCTATGTGGAGGGCAGGGATGCCAAGTTTTTAAAAAATTTGTGGGTGCTCAGGGCAATTATAAAAGGCCAGCGGTCTATGGGCCGCCTAGGCCCCCAGAAGCTACAGGATTTTTCATGCCTTGAGGTGCATTTTTGGGGTTATTTTGATACATTAAGGAATGTATATGCACCACCACTACTACTCCACAAAAGAGAATGCAAGGGTGTCCTTGAGGACTTTTTGATGCCCAGCAAGGTGCCAATACCCATAGGAGGGTGTTCTGGAGGGATCTTTGATGCCTCCAGGTGTTGCAAGCATGCCCTGAATATGGATTTCAGGTTACAGTGCCACCACCCCCACAAGGTGTAAGAGTGCCCTGGAGTGCTCCATGCACTGTCTCGAAACCCTAGGTGTGTGATAATCTCATAAACCCCTTGAGTGAGGGATTAATGAGATTATCCCACACCTCACATGTGTGAAAAATCCTCCTAACACCTGCACATCATACCTCTCAACTGCTATGAATTTCATATAGCACTATGATTTAATTTTAACACTCAAAATTTAACATTACTCCATGAAGGTTTACTGAAGTTCTGCATAATGTTAAAGCTATTCCTGGACACACAATCTATTAAAATGTGGGAAAAAACTGACAGAAACATTCCTTAACACTAAACATTTGGGGCCCACTGTTCTCAGAAATATTATTCTTTAAAATAAGAAAATGATTCACATTCTGACCATTTGCTCTGTATTTTGAAGGCCAGTGCTAGGCATTTGTGAAGTATGCTAAGGCATTTTTGTCTGAGTTTTCCAAAGTATAAAAGTACAGAGACACACACACACACACTTTTCATAGTGCAAGTTCTCTTTTTTTCATCCCGTCTCCCTCCTTTGCTGATCATGGTTCTGCAGCAGGGAAGCTGCAGAGTTCCAGCTTGTTCCTTTCTGTCTGTTTCAAGTTGCTCAGGGCTAGAGCTTACATTAAATTTGAGGTGGGGCCATAGTAAACATTAATGAAATATATTTTAATTGTTTTCCTGGTGGTCACTGGATAGTCATTTCAGATGAATTCCAATTCACCCAGAACTGGCTATTCTTCTTTGTGCCACTGTTCGTGTTTAGCCTGTTTCTATTTTCTACTCCAACTAGTTTTTCAACCATATGAGTCTATCAAACCTGCTAACCGCAACTGAATGCAGAAAGCAGAAGGCACTTCTGGCCCCTTCAGACACCAAAGTCAAATCCAAGTTGTGCTCAGCCTCTAACTCAAACTACCTGTTAGTCTGGGGGAGTCAGGAGAAACATGCCCAGATGTTAAGGACACAAAACTGACTTTGGGCAGTGAAATGACTGTAAAAGAAAACGGATGTACGTAGTGGAAAACACTAGATACAAAAGGAAATAAATAAGTGCACATGCATCATGCTCCTAATGCAATGTCTTTCCTTGCCCTGGCATCCTCCTTACCTTGGTGAAGACAAGTTGTCCATGGTGGGGTTGTCAAGCTTCTTCTCCCTGCGGGCTTATGCTGCTATGTGGATAATGCGGATGATGATGAGCCGCTGCGCACTCTGTCTTCAAATCACTGCCCCAGATATCCAACCGGCGCCGCAGCAAGGACCACGACCGTCGACTGAACTACCAACACTAGACAGACAGCAACAACCGCCATGGTGCACAGAACAGCTCCAAATGTGCTGGCTGCCTGATATCTCCCAAACATCTGAAGTGCCCTACCAGTTCAAGGTTACACTAAGCCTTCCGCCGCCCAGTGACCCAAGTAAACCCAGAGATAACCAGGGCTGGCTAATCTCAGTTTTTTAAATTCCAAACGAGTTGCTGCAAACGGAACAACTAGACCGGAATCATGTTAAATCCAGCTTCTGAGGCTCTGCCTGGTGGGTATTTCTACCAAAATGAAAAGCTCTTAGTGTTGCTGTGGGAAAGGAAGCCACTGTATTTTTGTTTCAAAAGTTGGCACGTCAGCAGATATGATAGGGCAAACACATCCGATTGGCTGTTGGGTGTGCTCACATGACGTCAGACGCTTACTACATCTTCAACAAGGAAGGGAGTCTGCTTCCATGGGACAAAATTCCGTGGTGAGGGCTAAGACTTTTAAAGGAGAATCCCTCTGTTTAATGGTGGGAAAAACAGAATTAATTAAAATTGAACAGTCCGTTAGTTGCGGGTGCCTTGTTTAATTTTGTGGGTGCTCAAGCACCCGAACACCAACGCTGTCGGCACCCCTGGTGGAGGGCAGTGTTCCAGAAAGTATCACCACCAAATTACAATTAGCCTTTTTTGAGCTACAATCATTTTTTGTCTCACTTAATTTGACTTTAAATGTACAAAAGACACAAGTGGTGCATTTTTGGGGCTCTGCAGGAGAATACCAGCCATTGGACATCAGGACGGGGGGGGGGGTTCAACAGGTAACTCATTACAAATACTTAGGAGTTTGGCTGGATTACAGATTGAGATGGGACAAACATCTGGAAAATCTATCGAGCAATCTTAGTAGAAAATCAGGTATGGTCTATAGACTGAAGCCCTATATCACCTTAGAGGTGCGGCATAGGATTGTGGATACCATCGTCCTACCTATACTAAACTATCGGGACTTGGTGTATGGGGGGGGCCTCAGGAACGGAGCTGTCAAGACTAGATGTCATATACAGTAGGCTTGCCTGCTTCATCCTTGATGCCCCCAGAAATACTCACCATTGTGATTTATACAGAGCCTTGAATAGGTGGTGCTTAGATGACAGGAGGAATTGGCATCTAGCAGCATTTATGGGAAAAATAAGATGGCAACAACTGCACAGGAATACCCTGTGTGACTTTGAGGTCAGGCAACAAAGGAAGGGCTTAAGATCCTCTCAGGGCATTCAATATTTTACTCCTAGATGCAGCTTACAGCTGGGAAGGGCATCTCTCCTCTATAGGGGTCCCAAAGTCTGGAACACCTTGCCCCTGGATCTGAGGTGTGTGGATACCCCTACAAATCTAAATTCGATAAAAAATGGTTCTTAAAGTTGGTACATAAGCCAAGAACATGTTCTACATATTAGTATTCAAATATATGCACTTTAAAGCTAGTGTATGAGTTAAGAATATGTTGCTCATTTAAGTATTCAAAATATGCACTTTAGTGACTATTAATTCAGGGTACAATGTGAAGGGGAGACACAGAGTGTGTATTTGTTTAAATTATCTTCCCTCCCTATTTAAATGAAGTTTTGTATAATGTAATTTGAAATGTATTTGGATAAGTTAATACTGACATATTTTATATGTGTAGTAAATTGTAATTATGTTTATTTTATATGTGGAAATATTGTCTATGTCTTATGGACCTCCTTGTGAATGAGTTTTGTTACTCAGTGGAGCTTAATCCTGTTCATATTGATTATGAAAACAATTTTACCGTATCATACCATGAGGAGGTCTGAAAAAAGATAATGTTGAAAATCTGGGTGAAAATCTGAAAAATTGGCAAAGTTACAAGCGTGCATAGAGATTGCGCAACACACACCCATAACACAGTCATTTTTGGAATTTTTTCACCAAATTTTTAACATGGGCTTTTTGGGACCTCCTCTCATGAACAGTGGCACTGTGATTTTGGTAATCTGTCCTGAAAGTTGATTTTGCAGAGCGACCATGCTATTCTGTGACACTGGTGCGAAAACACATGTTGGGCAGGATGTGAAAAATGATAGCTATAGTGTTCATAAGGAGGTGTGAAAAAATGGCAATGTTGAAAATCTGGAGTGAAAATATTAAAAATTGGCGATGGTATGAGGGTACATAGAAACTGCGCAATGCACGCTCCTAACAAGGTCATTTTTTTGAATTTTTTCACCAAAATTGCAACATGGGATTTTTGGAACCCCACCTCATGAACCATGGCACTGTCATTTTGTTAATCAGTTCTGAAAGGTGATTCCATGCAACATAGAAACATAGAAACATAGATTTTGATGGCAGATAAGGACCACTTGGCCCACCCAGTCTGCCCATTTCCCTACCTAATGGATAAGCTACAGATCCTAGTTAACCAGCAGCCTACTTCTTCCTACCCCAACCCCCTAGAATTGCCTTATGACTGTCCCATGCATGCTTGAATTCCACCACTGTTTTTGACTCCACAACCTCCTCCGGAAGGCTGTTCCACGCATCCACAACCCTCTCTGTGAAAAAATACTTCCTTAAATTACCTCTGAGCCGCCCCCTTCTATCTTCAAATTGTGCCACCTTGTTCTTGCACACCTCTTTTTTTGAAAGATGCTACCCTCTTGGACTTTGTTGATCCCCTTGAGGTACTTGAAAGTTTCTATCGTGTTCCCCCTCTCCCTCCTTTCCTCGAGGTTATACATGTTCAACTCCTTAAGTCTCTCTTCATATGTCTTCCGGTGCAGACCCTGCGCCATTTTAGTTGCCCTCCTCTGGACAGCCTCCATCCTGTCTATGTCTTTGCAGAGATTGGGTCTCCAGAACTGCACGCAGTACTCCAGATGGGGTCTCACCAACTGTCTGTACAGAGGGATAATAACTTCCCATTTTCTACTGGTGATGACTCTCCCTATGCGTCTCAGCATCCCCCCAGCCCTCCTTGCTGCCCTCTCACATTGCTTGCCCACCTTTAGGTCATCTGATATGACTACCCCCAGGTCCCTTTCCATTTTTGTTGTTGTTAGTATCTCACCCCCCATTGTGTACTCTTCCCCTGGGTTTTTGTTTCCCAGGTGCATTACCTTGCACTTCTTAGCATTGAATCTAAGCTGCCATACATTTGACCATTCCTCTAACCTTGTCAAGTCCCTTCTCATCCTTTCCACCCCACCTTGTGCATCAACTCTGTTGCAGATCTTTGTGTCATCTGCAAAGAGACATACTTTTCCTTCCAGTCCCTCTGCCATGTCGCTTATAAAGACATTGAAGAGGACCGGTCCTAATACTGAACCCTGTGGTACCCCACTAGTAACCCCTCTTTCTTCAGAGTGGACTCCATTTACTATTACTCTCTGTGTCCTATTCTCCAGCCAATTCTTTACCCAGGCTGTCATCTTGGGACCCACTCCCAGGCTGGCTAACTTGTATATTAATCTTTTGTGTGGGACTGTGTCAAATGCCTTGCTAAAGTCTAGGTAGGCCATGTCCACAGCCCCTCCCTGATCTACTACTTTGGTCACCCAGTCAAAGAAATCTATCAGATTTGTCTGGCATGACCTTCCCACTGTGAATCCATGCTGCCTTGGGTCCTGAGCCCCTCTGGCCTCTAGATACTCGACAATTCTTTCCTTCAGAAGTAATTCCATCATTTTCCCTACCACTGAGGTTAAACTAATAGGTCTACAACTGCAAAATCACCTTTCAGTACCAAGAAATGAAATAACAGTGCCAGTGTTCAGGAGGTGGGGTCCCAAAAACCCCATGCTGAAAATTTGGTGACAAAATTCCTAAAACTGGCTGCAATATCGACTTATGTTGAAAGCCCCCCATTGCCTCCCGTTATACGGCTTACGTTTGATTCTTCAGTTTGCTGGTCGGCTTTGAAGAGTACAGACATGTGTCCTGATCCGGAGAAGATGAGAGCGCCAATCTCTGGAGGTAAGTATGGGAGAAGTGGGGGAGGGTGTGGGGAGGTGAGTGTGCAGAGGGAGGGTCAGGATAGTGGAGGGGGGACTGGGAGACAAGGAAGGACCTTTTTCTTTTTTACGGGTCTAAACATGGTGGGGGACGGTTTTCTTTATTTTAGGGGGAAAAATATTTAAATTCATTTAGGCACACCGGGGTGGGCTCCCAATGTGCCACAATAGTGGTGGTGGTGGTGGAGGGATATGCCAGCACTTGGATTGGGCACCCCAATATCGGCAAAGGAAATAGACAGGTTTAGGGTGGGGGGGTGCATCTGACACTGGGAGTGGGCATCCAGCTGTCGGAAACATTAAAAAATTGACATTATTTCGGCACACTGGTGTGGGCTCCCAGTGTGTAACAATAGTGGTGGAAGGGGGGACATGCCAACACAGGGATTGGGGCATGAGAATGGGTACTGGAGAGTGTGGGGTGGACAGGACACAGTGGGAGGGAGGGGAGGGTTTTATTTGTTGCTGGGGGCTAGGACGGGGCAGGGAGGACAGCATATAGTGGGTGGGACTGGGAGGGTTGTCCACTTGCCCAACTGCTCAGTCTGCCTTTACTTCAAAGGACAAAGCACAGCTGCTACTGCATCGGCTCTGTCTTTCGAAAAACTTGCTGAGACCAGCCCCGTCACAAAACCATTGTCATCAGGACACTGCCTGCTGATTCACCTGCCTGAGACCAGCTGCTACAGCACCACTCTCCATTGTGCTGGAAGCCTTCACACCCCTCTCTAGCAACTCTCATATCAACTTTCTCGTCTGGGCGAAAAGAAAGCTGCCCCATGGAGAGTGGTTTACTAATGATGAAGCCTGGCTGTAAATCACTGTGAAAAAAATGCACTTGCTTTCAACAACAATAAAAAAGCACCAACATGACAAAGAACCTTGATTTACATACATAACAAAGAATTTAGCCACAGCAAGTGCATAAATAAAGTGAGAAAATTTAAAGAGCAGATATTCACTTGGATGGATTTTTTTATTTCTTACAAGGCTTTTACACACCTGTGCAATAAAGTTTGTTTTTGTAATATGTGTTTGTGTCATTATTTCATAGCTGGCAGTTCTAAATCAGATGTACAGATTTCATGGACTCTATGTAGTTAGTACAGACAGAGCTGTCAGGAAAAAAAAAAGGCAAGTGTAGAAATGAGAAGCCCAGGTCTGTGTAACATCAATTAAAGAAAACAGACTCTGGCCTCTCCTGCTGACTTGGGCCCCGATTCTAGAAAAGTTACATCTGGCGTAACTGCACTTGAGCCAAAAACAATGGCGCAAGTAGCAAGTTACTCCAACAGTTGCGATGTGCATTATTCTACAAAGTGGCCTGCGGTATGCTGCAGGCCACTTGCGCCAAAGTGTAGATATGCCCGCAGTTACACCCTACACCCCCTGCAACATGGTGCTAGGGGGTTTATGGCAGCTGTTATGCCCTATTCCAGTAGGGCAGCAACAAAGTCCCCAATGTCGAGATTCTACAAGAACACCGGAGGAGAAACGACAATGTAAGTTACACCAGCATTTAGCTGGTGTAACTGTACGTACGGCCTCCAAGGGTCCTGTAGAACTGCCTGCAGCACAGCACCCGGTCCATGTGCCTTCCCCCCCATGCTAAGAACACCTCCGTTGGTGCCCCACTGGGCATCTCACACCCATGCCCCATCCCCATACTGTATATGCCCCCCATACCCCCATACAGTAACAGCCCCACAGGGCTGCCCACACCCATGCCCTGAACCCCCACCACTAGAGGCCCCACAGGGTGGTGCTGTCAACCCCTAATCTGTGCCCAGACCCCAGAGAGTGCCACAAAGCGGAACTGCATATCCCTGGTAGTCTAGTAGCCCCCACCCCCAGCACTGCCCTCCACCCAGCACCCCCACACCAATCCACAGCCGTGACTGGCACAACCCTCATCTCACCACCATGGCCAGCCACTGACTGAGCTCCGTCTGAGCACTTACTGTAGAGACACACTCAGAAATAAGTATACACATTAATTTCTGAGTGTATCTTCTACAGTATGCACTCAGAAGGAGCTCAGTCAGCAACTAACCGTGTGAGAGGAGGGTAGTGCCAGTCGCTGGCTGAGGGCAGAGTGGGGCAGGTGCTGGGTCGAGTGGCACTGCTGGATGGGGGGGGCCACTGGACCACCAGGTGTTACTGTAAGGGACGAGGGATGTATGGGTATACTGTACATACTGTACAGTATGCTGGCAATGGTGCAGCAGATGGGGTTGGAGACACCATGGTGGTGGCATGACAGTGGGTAGTGGGCCTCTAGCTCTGTGGGGCACTGCAGTGTGTGGGCAATGGGGAGGGGGCACTTGTGACTTGCGGTTGCGGCTTGCGACATCCTCAACAGGCATGCTCTCTGTTCAATGTACCTGGCTATATGTCGCAAGTTGCAGGACTTAGACGTGATGACACTGCCCCTTCCAAAATAGGGTGCAGGGTCTATGTCGCACCGGAGATTGGCGCAAGTCACATTTGGCGGTGACTTGAGCCAACTTTCTAGTATCAGGGCCTTCGTTTTTATTCTATTTTATTTTATTCTTTTTGGTAACCAGGTCAGGCCCACTAGGCAGAGGTACCTGTTTTCAGGGGGAACCCAGGAGCACTGAGAAAGTTAAGTGACTTGCTCAGTCACACAGTATGTAAGTGGAGGCTGTGGGAATCAAACCCAGATCTGTCTACTGGATGCACCAAGCTCATTCACAGCTCCTTACTTTAACTGCTAGGTACACACACACACACACACACACACACACACACACACACACACACACACACACATATACTCACACTTAATGCAGCTGTGTTAATTTCAAGGAGCAAACAAATGTGGGCATTCATGCGGCCGGCTGAAATGTCTACTTGTATATTAGGGCCCAGATATTCAAAAGGGTTGCGCCATGCGCAACAGGGTTGCGCCATGCTCAAGTCCAAAATGCGCCATTCTGCGATATTCAGCGGGAGGCAGTTCGCCACTGGCACCAGGTTGCATCAAGAGAGCAATGCAAATGAATGCATGCTCAACAGGAGGAGGATCCATGCGCAACTCGCAACCTGATATTCAGTCGGGTTGCGCAGAGTTGTGCATGCAACCCCAAGCTCATCCGCTCGCACAACTTGGCCAAAAAAAAGCTTAAAGTCGAGGGCCACCCACAGGTGAGCTGCTGCATTGCAGGGTGCAACACAGCAGCTGCCACCCCTAGCTGGCCCCTAACGCTCCCTGTGCCCCCCACCAGCCCGATCGCGGGCAGTACACGTACATGCCCCCCACATCCCACAGCCCGATCGCGGGCAGAACCTTAAACCCCCAGTGCCCGATCGCGGGCAGAACCTATATAAACCCCCTCCAGTGCCCGATCGCGGGCAGGAATGTAACCCTCTCCCCAACCCGAATAACTCCCTGGTGGTCAGTGGACCGTAAAAGCCCGATCGTGGGCGGAATGTCACAGCACAACCCCAAACATCTCCCTAATTGTCTAGTATCCCCCCACCCACCCACAGGCCCCTCCTCAACTCCCCCGCGGCCCGGTGGCGACAGCATCCCACCCGCCTGCCTCCCGCCGCCCGCCCGACCCAGCTGTCCGGTAGGGCTGCACGCCCATTGGTGCAGAGCTACAGCCAGTAGGCGTGCAGCCCATACAACTATGACAGTCGAATTTGTAGTCATTCTAAATCTGGACTGTCATGCTCTGATATAGGCTACGCCCGTGGCTGTAGCCTCTACTAAAAGCGTCACAACAGGCTGTCGGCAGCTGCGAGCGGCAAGCGGGTGAAATCAATTCCCGCCCGGCTGCGGGCGAGAGGAAGCAGCCGATAGAGAGTGGCTGGGCCATGAGAAGACTGACAGAAATTCTGAGCATTCTACGATCGCTACGTCCTGAACCACCAGGCCGAGGTGAGAGACAGTCTGCCAGCGTCCATACTGAAGACGACGGAGATGCCAGTAAATGATGGGGGCGACATGTGTTCTGCCGGCGATCGAACAAAGGAAGAAACATGCAACTGTGATGCGCGTCCGGGCTGGTGTGGGGGCATGTAACTGTGATGCCCGCGATCGGGCTGTGGGGGGCATGTAACTGTGATGCCCGCGACCGGGCTGTGGGAGGTGTGGGGGGCATGTAACTGTGATGCCCGCGATCGGGCTGCAGTGTCGTCGGTCCCGGACGGCTGCTACCTGGCAGGGGTGGCCAGGAGCAAGTCCCCGGGATCGGCGCACCTACATGCAAATGGCATGCAAATGGGGCCATAAAGAGATGCAATGGCCCCCTAGCGCTGCATAAATTATGGCCCCATTTGCATGTCACCTTTTGAATATCGGAAATTTGGCGCATGGCTAATGGTACTAGCGCCACCGCAAGTTGAATGCTCAACTCTGGCAACTTGCGGTGAGCGCAAGTTCCACTGCGCCATTTGCAAGTGCTGTTGCTCGGGGGCAATATTCAAAGGAGTTGCTCAACAGCGCAACTCCTTTGAATATCACCCCGGCCACACCCCTGCGCAACTATTTTGAGCAGCGCAGGGGCTTGCGCCTCAGACTGGCGCAGTTTGAATATCTGGGCCACGTACTTTAGCAGCAACCTTAGTTATAGGGATACATGAGCACATGTGTTAGGAACCTGAATGATTAGCTCAACAAACAGAGACAAATGCAAGAAAATCCAGGATATGACAGGAATAATGCAAGCACACATGCCCAATAGTCAGAACCTGCCCTTTTCTTCCCATTCAGTATGTGTGTGTGAACGTGTGTTTTGTTTTTGTCCTGTTAGCCATCAGCTTTTTTTTTTCTACCTTCTGTTTATGCACCTCCAGTCCCCTGCACTCTGCATCATCGGAAGTTGCCTGGGCATCTGTCCCCTTCTTACCTGTCCTCAGTGTTCCCCCATGGAGCATTGGCTGTTTCCCCCAGGCGGGGATGAGGTGGGGCTGTACCCCCCCCCCGAGTCTTTCCTGTTCTTATCAGGACACCAGGAAGGCAGAGGTTGGGGATCAGTGCCAGTGCTCCGTCTTCTTGGAGTGCAGGGAGCTGTTTTCCTGTGTTCTGTATATGTGACATGCACCATGATTTCAAGGCAAGGTCACCGATGTCTGTCATGCCCCCCAACCCCGTGATAGCTGGTGCTCACTGTTCCTCCAGCCTCCACGGAGATCAGACAAGTGCTGCCAGAGCCTCATCCCCACCCTCCCTCCTGGAGAAGGTGAGCAGTCTGTGGGCGCTCAAGCCTCCTCCCCAGGCCAGCCCTCCAACTCCCCTGGCACATTTCCGAACCTGGGTCATTGGCATTGTGAGCGGTAGCGCTACCACTGCGCCAGCAGGCTGGCTTACCATCAGCTGTTTTGCTGACAGCACTGGCATGTGCTATGAAAATCAAGGGTGGCAAAGGCAGAACAGCTGCTTGGTCTATGTCCACATGAATGCCCACATCTGTTTGCCCCTTGAAATTAATGCAGCCCCATAGGACACAGCATCAGCACCAGAAGCCTGAGTCTGTTTTTTTTTAATTTTTTTTATAGATGTCACACAGACTTGGGCTTCTCAGTGAAACACTTCTGTCTTTTTTGCACTGATGGTAGTTTATAATGCTATACAACAATACATCTAAACTAGAGCTGCCAGCTATGGAATAATGACACATAGTGAATAATGACACAGACACGTTATAATCATAAGTACACCATAAGATGTCCATATTTATAAATGTTAATAATTATTTACATATATCTCATATAAATATAGGGACAACTCAGATGCACTTCAGCATATATAAAAAATTGACATATGACATAATTTCTATAACAGGAGGTCAGCAGGGTCACATCAACTAATATGCTCATCAAAAGGCTCTGCAGACCTAACTTCTGTCATAACACTCACTATTCTTCCTAAAAGTAAAGTGAAACCATTGGAAGCTGCAGCAAGTCTACTGCTGAGTCTGCTAGCAGACACCATAACTGTCATGCTAGTACTGCCCACATCATGGGGAGACAAAATATCACTAAAAGCTCTGACTAGTTTTAAGCATGTTGGCTTCCCAAAACAGGTGCACACAATAATCCCTTAGTGAAACAACACACACCCTACATTGAAACAAGCAGCAGTAAGATGCATTTTGAAAGAGATAAAAAGACCCCTTGAGAACGTAGTACAAAAAAAAAATTGAAGTAACTAAGAGTTATTTAAAAGACTTTAGAACCGACTAAGAATTAATGTCCCAGAAAATAAGATTAAAAACCACATTCTTTGTGACCAAATATTTAGGCTGTACCTGATTAAGTTTTTTTACTTCTCTTGGACCACAGCTCACTGAAACAAAAAAGGAAGGATCTGATCAGGGCACACAACTAGCATGAACTAAATGGCAAACAGAACTGGCACTGCATATTAAAAGTATAATTTATTAAAGCCAACTGAAGAGCCCATCAACAATCCTTACCTCCCACCCTGCTGACCAGTTAGTTTAAGGAAGACTCTTGCCTCTCTATCACACTTTTGCTGCATCTGTCTCTTGTCTTCCATCAGCAGTTATCATCACCTAGGCTAGCAAAGGTGTGCTTGGGGCATGATAGCAGGGTTTAGTGCTCCCGGTGCGGTCGTGAGGGCCCCCTAAGTCGAACTGCCAGCCCTCCCCTGAGCTGCTGCATCCAGCTCCCGATGTGGTCATGAAGGCCCCGGAAGATGAACTGCCAGCCCTCCCCCGAGCTGCTGCTCTGCTGCATCCAACTCCCAGTGCTGTCATGAGGGCACCCGAAGTTGAACTGCCAGCCCTCCCCCGAGCTGCTGCTCCGCTGCATCCAACTCCCAGTGCTGTCATGAGGGTCCCGGAAATTGAACTGCCAGCCTTCCCCCGAGCTGCTGCTTGGCTGCATCCAGCTACGATCTGTGGGCTCCTGCTCTCAGCGGCTCTTTAGCATCTGAATGGAATTTGATTTTGGCACCAAGACTGAAGCCTGCACCTTTTACTTCTTTAAGAGACTCTAACGTGCTTTTCCAGTGGCCAGAGCAGTGAAGATTCTGAATTTGGCTCCAACACTGTAGCTCGTACAATTTTAATTATTTTAGGGGTCACTAAACGTTTCTCAAGGTGGAAGAATAATTAAGACTGGCTTTCTGGTCTGCTTTTGTATTTATTAGCTTTTCTGCTCACTTTCCTGATGTGCTCTAATTTTGTATCTACTTAAATTTTTATGCACCTTAAATTAACTAGTGGTACCTTGATTTTAGTTAGTTTGCTTCCTGGGCTGTAGTCTTTTATAAATGTACTGCTCTTTCTTGTTGAACTGTATTTTGTTTACTCCACATTTAACTTACTCCACAACTCAGTCCTAGCTTATGATAAGGTCGTGGATAATCACACGCTCTGGGGCTCCTATTTTAGCTACACCTGGGCAGCATTTTTTATTTTTTGCAGGTCAAGTAATTTTATTACAGTGTTTAATCCAGTGCTTGTTGCTGCGAGTGGGTGGGGTGAGTCTCAGACTGAAGTGTAACCTAATCGGGTTAGTGTCCTAGCTGCCACTCAGTCTGATTGAAATTTGGTTCAGCCAGTTTTTGATTTTCCCCCTTCCCTTGCATTGTCCTACTGTCCTGCCTGCTATTTTCCTATCTGTCATAAGCTGTTCCCTCTCCCTTTCTCTCCTCAGCTCCCGGGGCGGTCTTGAGGGCCCCCGAAGTCAAACTGCCAGCCCTCCCCCAAGCTGCTGCTCTGCTGCATCCAGGTACGATCTGTGGGCTCCTGCTTTCGGCGACTCTTTAGCGTCTCAATTAAATTTTCCCTGTCAACTCTTAGCATTGGCTGCCCCACCGCCCCACCACCATCCTTGGTGAGCATTTAGTTATATAGTGAGGATTATGTGTCTGCTTGTAAAAAAACAAAAAAAAAAATTCTAACAGCCCTATTTCCCATCTGCAGCTTATTGCTGCTCTCCACTAGATGCCGCTCTGCTATCTCCTACTGTAATATATTTTGCACCTCCTTCCTCTCAAATCGCCTAGTGCCCTACTACTGCAACCTATCAATCCCTTGCTGTAGCACAATCTCTCATAATGCCCCTTAACAATGCCCCCTTGCTCCTTACACTCCTCCTCCTCGTTCTCATGCCCTTGGTGTCCCTTTCACCCTCTTCGCATCCAAAGGCATTGGCCTGTCAGCCATTAGTCCACCTAATGCCTCCCTCCCCACCCAACCCTGTTACCTCCTGATCCCACATGTCACTCATGGTTCACCTCTCCACTCTGGACTCCTGGCCCTTCCATCCTACCCTCCAGTTTCCATGATGGTTTGATAGCCCAAGAGTTCTCCTCCCTGTCACCTTATGTAGTGCCATACCACTATACCCCATACAGCAATAGGACTAGGCTATCCCTGTCCTGGACCCTATTAGTAATGCTGCTACTGTTGGCGGTGACATGAACCCAACCCTGGTCCTGCCCCCCACTAAAACTACCATGTGGTCCAAGGATGTCCCATTTAAACATCTACAGCTTTCTCCCAAAAATCGCATTGCTCCAACCGGTTGTCTTAGCTCTAAAACCGAACATTCTGACTATTATAGAAACATGGCTAAAATCCCATGCCAAGGATGCTAGCATTTCTATCCTAGGTTATGCTGTCTTACAGCAAGACAGGTCCAGTACCAAAAGGGGTGGCGGCATAGCCATGTATATCAGCTCCCCCATTCAGTTCACCCCAGTGTCACTAGCACTACCACTCACTGAGGCTCTAAACTCCCTGATTTTGAAAATCTCACTCTCTCACTCCATTCCCATCTTTATAGCTGGTTCCTACTGTCCCCCGGATACCCCAGTGTCCTCTATTAAGGACCATCTAGCCACCCTCAAATCACACACACAAGGTGGTGAGCTCCACGTGCAGGACGACTTTAATGGAAAAAGGCTCGCCGCCTCCAGCTCCAAGATTAGAAATGAAGTAGCAGCTCTAAATCTGTCCCAACTGATTACAGAAGCCTCCTGCCTCAACCTCAAAACCCAGAACCACTCTCTACTAGATTGGTCCCTCACCTCTCACCCATATCGGATAAGGTGCGCTGGCCTCTTACCTGACTCTTTAAGCGATCACCATCTAATCTACTCAGTGAGGAAAATTCTCAGGCCAAGGGCCCCCCCCCCACCACCCAGAACCCTGTTGGTTTGGTCCTACAATTCCTTGGACTTAGCATCCCTCCTAAATGACCTGGCAAATACCAACTGATCTTTCATCCCTCATGCCTCCTCAATTGATTCCACCCTGGATTACCTGAAGTCCAAGTTCCTCTCGGTCTGGGACTCCAAAGCCCCACTCAGGCATACCCGGGTGCATGGGACCCATCTGCACTGGGTCACCGCCAATATCATGACCAGCCTTAGAGCCAGTGACTGGGCTTGGAAGGCCCACAAAGCCTCCAACTCCTCAATGGCTTACCAAAAGTACTGCACTCTTCGAAATGCTTGCACTTGACAAATTCGTCAGGCAAAAGATACCTATTTCCAATCCACCTTCCTCACCAACATAAATCACCCTTCTAAATTCTGGAAGGTGGTGCAATCATTATTCGCCCATCCATCGCAACCCTCTACCCCCATTATTAACACAGGAGGCTCCACAGTTTCAGACCCAGTAGCTGTGGTTACCAATTTCAACTCCTTCACAAACTGCCCAGCTTCTCTTCTGCCCTCCCTCCCACCTACCACCCACACCCAATCTACCCTGCTCCTGTTTACTCAAGCTACTCCCCATGCTTTCTCCTTCCACCAAACTACCCCAACCAATGTTTACAATGCCCTGCTTGCACTAAACACCTCCAAAGGCAAATGCCCCACTGGTCTGGACTCCAAAATGCTTTTCCTGTCAGCACCTGACATCGCCTCCCCTCTGGCCATACTTTTCAATCTTTCCTTTTCCCTTGCTTCTGTCCCATCTTAATGGAAATGAGTCATGGTCATCCCTCTTCTGAAGGGGGGGAGACCCCTCCTCCACCGATAACTACCACCCTATTTCACTCCTCCCCTTCTAGCAAAAATCCAGGAATGTCTTGTCCTTTCCCTGCTCTCCTACTTCCTTGACTCTACCTCTTTCTTCACCCCCCACCAGTCTGGTTTTAGGAAGTCCCACTCCAACACCACCTCCCTCCTAAGGCTCTCCAATGCCATCCTTATTGGAATGGACCATGGTCACATCACCTCCGCCATCTTTATTGACCTTGCTAAGGCATTCTGCACTGTCTCCCATCCTCTCCTCCTCTCCAAACATTCCCTAGCTGGGCTCTCCAGCAAGGCCACAGATTAGTTCCACTCCTACCTGGTAGGCAGGACCCAATCTGTCAGAATTGGGAACTCTGCCTCCTCTTCCCTCACCATCACGACTGGAGTTCCCCAAGGCTTAGTCCTTGGACCGCTACTGTTCTCCATTTTCCTCAATGACCAGCCCTCTGCCTGCCCACACACATCCATTCACATGTACGTGGATGACACTGTCCTGTACACTTCTGGACCCTCTACTCCGATGTTGAAACCAGAATCCAATGTGACTCTAATGATGTCCAGCTTTGGTTTCACTCAAATCAGCTCTTTCTGAATGCCAAGAAAACTGTCTCCATGACCTTCGGCACAAGGCAAAGACTTTCTTGGCTCCCCTCCCCCCACCTTCCATACCCTTGATGGGACAAATTTTGAGGACTGTACCTCCTTTAGATACCTTGGGGTCTGGCTTGACCAGCAACTTGACTTTTCTGTACACATAGACGTTATCCACTAGAAGCTGAACCCCAAACTGGGTGTCCTGTTCCAGAACAGTGGAAACTTTCCACTGCCAGCCTGCCATGAAATTGTACAGAAAATGATTCTCCCTATCCTAGACTTTGGTGATGTAGTTTACGATGCCGCACTCAAGACTACCCTAACTAGACTGAACACCCTCTTCCACTCCTTCTGTCATGTTGCCCTTGACTGTCCTCCCAGCACCCACCACTGCACCCTCTACCAGTTCCTGCACCTCGCCTCACTGCAAATTAGGAGGCAGTCCCACTGTGTCCAGCTCATGGCCAAGTTCTGGACCCAGTCCCTACCCTCATACCTCTCCTCTGACTAATCCTGGCTTCCTTCATCCTCGTACTCCCTCAGACACTCCGGCTCCCGCTCCTTGTCTGTCCCATGCATGTCCACCACTGACAGACAGGCAGCCTTCTCTCATTGCATGCCTAAACTTTGAAACTCCCTCCCCATGGCCATTCAGCATGCCCTCTCTGTCCACCAACTCAACACTTTCCTTAAAGCCCACTTCTGCCCCGCCTGTGCATGTACCTAACTTCTCCCTAGTCCATAACTTAGCCAGGGCACTCTTACTCTCACTGAGCAGGTCTGTGAAGGCTGTCACTGCTGCCAACTTATCACTTTGGTCGGGCACTTATGGTCTGGCTGTTTACTCTGCCTGATTATACTATCTTGAAAAAGTGTCTTAGAGTCATTTCATTATATGTATTATATTGGACTATATTTTACTTCCTGCTGTTCACTGCATAGAATGAGCTGCTCATAAATGCTGTTGTGGTAATGTATACTGTGTGTTCTCCCATGCCCCCCTCCCCTCAGGATTCATCTGGAATCGAGTGGTAGTCTGCTCAGTATGCCTTCCTGGTGAAACTTTTAAATAAATAAATGGAGAGGAGCCCGATGCAGCAAAGAATAACATTGTACATTAAATCAATCCATTCACTTCTCCTCCTCCTCCTCCACGCTCTTCCTCTCAACTCAGCAGCCAAGTAATATGTGAAATAGCATTACAAGTAATGCATTACTTGTACAAAAATGTAATAAGTAACTCAACAATATTACATTTTTGTACAAGTAATCAGTTATAAGTACACATTACTGGCCAGTGTAATCTAACTGCAGTAGTGCATTACTCATAACACAGTACTAACCAACTCTACACCCACATTTGCCGATTTGAAAAGAAGCAGTTAAAACATTTTATTTACTGCTGTTTCACATGGAGGTTCACAGAGACTGAGCTTATGTGTGTTATGTGAGCCCATAGTCAATAGAAATGTAATTTTATAAGTGGAGGATACTAAAGAAATGATATGGCTGTGTTGGTTTTTAATGTCTGAAAATCTGATTCTTCTTGCTGCTCAATTTGATTAATCCACTAATGGCAGCAGAATACTATCAAAGTCTGATACATTGTAAAAATGGTGATGCTTGGTACTGTATTTTTCTAAATTATTATACAGTGTCTTAGGCGCGAATGACTCGACATGTCACCTGTGTGTTTCTAGTGTCTCATACTTCAAATGAGCATTATACCTTTGCTTGCACCAAATGAAAAAAATCATGTCTTGTCAGTCACAGTAGTTGTAATGAACTGTTCATGTGAGACATAAATGATCGTATTAGTGACATTTGACTTATTTCAGTCATATCTATGTACGGTGTTCTAGCCGTGGTATTTAAAAGAGGAACATATGTTGTACAATTATTGTATCACTGTGCTGTGCTGCAGCACAGCAGATAAGTACAGATTCATTAAGATGGTGGGGTTGGGAGCATCTCATTAAAAAAATCTGTATTATCTATAAGACAGCTGATAAAGCTATGTGTTTAAAAAAAGAAAGATACATACATATCTCTCAAATAAATTGCCCCTGCCCCTGATTTTCAGGGATAGTTCCAACTACTTCCTGAAAGGCCAAGGATACTGGTGGAGAAGTAGTAGCAATAACACAAGCAATTCCTACGCACCAGGTCAGTCTTTTAAGAAGAACAGTAGCAGGTCACAGCTTTGGTAAACATATGACAATGGCATGACCATTAGGGCTTCAGTAATATCAGAGGTGCCCTATAAAGTGATCAGTAGTGATCATTAATGGACTGCACAGCAGACCTAACCTGAGGAGCCCAGGCATTGTATGGAGTGGCAGGCAGAGGCAGAACTTGCAGGTGGTCCCATCCTGTGGGACACACACTAAGTCAACCCTGATAGGGCTACAGATTAAAGTAAATTGCATTGCTTCCCAAACCCGGAGGAAAGACTGATGCTCTGTCAGGATTAAGCAAAAAAAAATAACATTTTCAAGCAGCCTTAGTGAGTGACTGCAGCAACTTCCAACACAGGCAGTATATCTCAACTATGCTCATTAAAATGTTTAATAGCCTGCAGTCTGGTCAATAGCTGTCAAGTGGGTGCGTGCTGGTGGTCATAAACCTGATAGTCTATGGAGTATGACTGCTCCACGTGTGTGTGAGTGTGCATGTGTGGGACTGTGTGTGTGTGTGTGTGTGTGTTGGTGTGTGTGAAAGTGATGCATGAGGATGGCCATAGATCTGATAGCCATCTGGTGTGTGTGTGTGTGTGTGTATGTGTGTGTGAAAGAGCTCCCAGCCTTCCAGTTGCATAACTGGCCACACTTGTCACTTTTAACACCCTGTTCTCGCCATTCAGGTTCATTGTCTTGACAGACAAGTTTATTTGATGTCAGGTATTCATACTAGAGTGCAGCAGACAGAAAACAAAAGCTCTTTCTCACACGTGAAATGCACTTCACACCTGTATGTGTGTATGAGAGAGCTTTTGTTTTCTGTCTTCTACAGAGCAGTCTCCAAGGGCACTGTGCTTGTTGTATGAGTTAAGCAAAAGAGGTGAGAGGCTTTAGCCAGCTGCTGCATTTAAGATATGACAGAAAAAGTGAGGAGAATATTTATTCTAGCAACCTCCCAACTCACAAACATTTTTTCTGCACCAAGACATAATCATGGAAATGTCATATAATGTGAATAGCTATATGGAGATTTCTGAGTACTATTTTTCTCTTACTTTTTTCATATGTGTACTTTATGTGTTATTTTTAGAACCATACTTGGTTACTAGAGGTGCCTGTAAAAGAAATCCACCAGTGGAATTTCCGTGAAAGTCGACTTTCACATCTGTGAAACTGTGGAAATCAAATTAGCAACTTTCACAGAACTTCCAACTTAGAATGGTGAAAAAAATATATAAACTGTGGATTATTCTGTTAAACTCAGAGAACAAAGTCTGCAGAACTAATCACTGAACCGAGGAATAATTGCTTGTATTAAGGAATAATTAATTTATGTTATTTATGTACCGGTCGCCCATGAAAATGGGTCATATGGCCCATGGTTCTATCAGTATAAATAAATAAAACAAACAATTAAATTGCAGATATAAATTCCTCAGAACTGTTATTCCACAGCTCATGTGTATTATTCTGTAGTTTAGCCAAAAATTTCCATGAAACATGGTGAAAATCCACCACATTCGGAAGATTCCGATCTCAGCAATAGCAGAAATTTGGAAAATTCCATGAAATTTTGGAATGTTCTCAAATGTTCCATAAAAGCAGAATTCACAGCTTTTGCCACCCTGTATTGGTTAGTCAGTTAAGTTAAACAGAAGCAAGCTAAAGGCCCATCGAGTCTATCTCTCACTCCTAGTAGATGAATTTTTTTCATACCAGACATTGACATCAAATACCTAACTCCATTTTAAATTTATTAGAAGATGTAATATCCACCAATCCCTGGGGTAACATATTCCACACTTTAGATGCCTGTATGGAGAAAAATTGTCTTATTTAATGGTGTTTGCTTTTGGAATTATAATCTGTTTATTATGTAACCTTTAATTAGCTGTTTTATCCCATAATGCAATACTGCACTGTGACATTAAGTCTGGATATTTTAGTATTTTAAATAATAAAACGATGTCTCCCCCTAACCTTCTCCCCTCCAGACTAAAGAAACAAACCTCTGTCAATCTTTTCTTGTTTGTCATATTTCTGAGCTGCAGAATCAGTTTGGTCACCTTCCTCTGAACCCACTTAATAAGATTAATGTCACCCTTCAAATATGGGGACCAAAAGGGGGACTCATAGTCTAGATGAGGTTTTACGAAAGGTCTGTACAAGGAGGGAATACAGTGATCACTCCTAGAAACAAACACTCTTTTTATGGTTCTTAATAGCCTATTTGCAGTATATGTAATCTTCCTGCAATGATTAGAAGAGGACAATTTATCATTAATTATAACCACCAGATCACAATCATTATTTACTTCTTTTAATATGATGTTATTTAAAGTATAGGAGTACAATGGGCTATTTCACACTTCAGACAAATAAAGCTATCACTCATTTACATTTCACTATAGGGACTAAAAACAATGTAGACTTTTTGACTTTGCATTAAATATAGCAATGCTTTAATGTCATATGCGTTACAGAGGGTTGTAATAAATATGTCAACTTAACATCATATTCATTGGATATCATAAAAGATGCCAAAATAAAATGTGTGCTCTCTAACCTCTCAGATTAAATCTCCACAACAGCTAGTCGCCTCTCCCCACCACAATGCTATAGCTGCATTTTTGTCTATGACACAGGAAAGAAAATATAACCAGGTTGTTACTAGGTAGTATGCTTATTATTCTGCAGGCTAAAAGAAAATCTTAGAATACCGTACAGTACATTAGGCAAATGTAAATTGACAGTGCTGGGTGCATCATTGTGTGATAAACTGCAGTTAACTGAATTTGCAGATACTGTGTTATAAATGGTAAACCATAATAACTCACTGAAAAACATTATTATCATTTTTTTATCTTTATCATTGAAAATGAGTTCACCCTCACAAAATGAACATCCCGCAAATGCTGAGCAAGCAGAAATAGCAAACACATATTCATATCAGCTCTCAAATAAATAAAACATTTCATACAGGAACAGCAGCAGCACAGCTTCATATCATAGTCAGTTTCACAAAACATCATTTGATGGTCAGGATATAAGCAAAAAAAGGTTTTTATTGCACAAAAATGCCAGAACACAGATGCAGCATGTCCCTCCCCCTAACAGATAAACATTTTAGCTCTAACTCTTGCTCTTTTTCAAGGCTAAGATAGCTACAACATATGATGCCATTTAAACAGTCCAATTAAAGTGACAGTGCAACATTACAAAATAACACAAGTACAAATAACATATCAAACTAACAAAAAAGTTTCTTAAAAAACACCGTAACTGCATAAGAGATGTACTAAAAAATCAGCAAGAACTTAATTTCTTAACTCAATATTTCATATTTCATTGATAAAAAAGGTGACAATTGAAAAAAATCATTTAAACCAGGGGCGTGGCATGCAATGACATGCTGGGTCACAGCCAGACATCTAGCATGCCTCCCCAAGGATGCAAGCTCTGGCTGTCAGACTCCTAGTCTCTGCTAGGGGCCACTTGAACACCGGGTGATTCCAAAATCCTTCCCTTGGAGGACAAGAGATATCCATGGGACACTCAGTCCTTCTCCCCCCCAGCTGGCCCTCCAACTCTTGTGCTAACTTCTGAACCTAGGTTGTTGTTGTCGTTGTGAGAGGTAGCACTACCACTGCACCAGCGTGCCATCACGGGGGCATATGAATTCTTTGGCTGCCTCCAGGGTCATGAAGGAGTGAGTGACCTCATTTCTAGTAATCTTTAACATGACTGGACACTGCAAACTGTATGGAACCTGTAGCTCACTGAGAGCATGTCAGGCCCTGGTGTTTTTCTCTGTGGTGCTCTGTAAGGGCCAAGGAGAAGTCAGGTTATACCTGAATAGGATGGCCTTGCCAGTTCAGCAGTCCATGTTCTCTTGCAAGTTGCATTATTTTTTCTTTAGTCGGAAACCACAGGAATTTAACCAATATAGCTCAAGGCTTCTGTCTGGGCTTGGGTAGGGGGCCTAATGACCAATGTGCTCACTCAGTCTCTAAGGGAACCGGCAATTGGTGTTTCAGAAGAGCCAGCAACACTTGCTGGAGAAACACTGGAGTGTCTCTGTCCTCTGCCCCCTCTGGGAAGCCCAACAGCTGCAAATTCTTTCTTCAACCTCAGTTCTCAAGGTCCTTGATGCGATCCCATAGCTGTTGGATCATTCTGTTTTGCTTGCAGAAATGGGCAGATAGACAGTCTGTTGCTGTCTCCTGCAGTCTGAGCTGCTGCTCTGTAGGAGACACCCACTGTGATATCAAAACAATAACTTGCTTAATTTTTTGGTTATAGTCTTTTAGATCCCTGATTTCAAGCAAGAGCTGTGCAAACATTGATCAGATTTCTTGTAGGTTCTCCATCGGCTGAGGAGAAGTTGCTGTGTCCTGGGATGCCATAGTTGAGTAGAGTAAGAGGCCTGTAGTCACTGGAGCATGGGAAGAAAAAAATACTGTCAAAACTCCCCGATCCTTCACAGAAGAAGTCCAAAATTCAAGCAACTGGCACTGGAGATATTGATGTACTGATCGGCTTTTGAAAAACAAGTAAGTCAAACAGTATGCCATGGATTATGATGGATGTCTATGAGGGGTACAGAGAGCTAAGAGAATGAGGCTGCAATCTTCTAGGCTAGTTATTTTTGATTTTTGCTTTTTTTTATATATATAGAGCTTTCCAGGAGATAAAGTGTAGTGACAGAAAGGCTTCTCAGCCACAGAGCTTTACCCAGGATCAAACCTATCATGGATAGAGTCAACCTCTGGATAACTGAGGAATGAGCAAAGCTAATAGTATATTAATAAAAAGACAATGCCTGATTTAATGGGTGGGAGGAACCAGCCACACCCCATTCTTGGGCTATAAACACCAGCTTCCTCCGGTGTCATTCAGAAGTTCCAGTTCTTTGTTAGAGTCAGAGGCTCTGAATCCCCCCCCCCATGGTTGCTGCTTTCCTCTTGGTTGTTTTGGGCCTTTCTGTTTGGTTTTCACTTTCAACTTCTGCTTAGTCTGTGCCTTCTACAAATCTTGGGTTAGTATGTTTTGCCTTCTCTGGCTGTGGCATTATGCTTTCTGCTTTTCCCTTGGGCAAGCCACTCCTGCTACTCTCATGTCCTTATTTGCATCCAGCACTTACCCACAGTGTGTTTTCAGTGTGCTGACTCAGTTCTATGTCCTGCCTCTTTCATGTTGCATTTTGTTTCTGTTTTCTCTTCTGGTTTACCTGCTGTTCATAACTACTGTTGTGTAAAATTGAAAAATTTCACCCAGCAAAATAGTTTGTGTAATTTGTACATTTTGTGAACTATTTTGCAGGGTAAAATGCAAAATTTCACCCTCGAGCTGGCAAATTTTGCCACTCCCGGGTGAAATGCTCTGCACTAAAGACTCCCTGGTGTCTAGTGGCCCCCCCTCACTGATCACCAGCCCAAAGTAAATAAAGCAAGCCCTCCCCAGTTAACTCACTATTTTCCCTGATCCCCCCAGACCCCCAATCATAAAAAAAAATGTTCAATCCCCACTCCCTGGTGTCCAGTGGATCCCCATCTCCTGACCTTCTCATCAGATAGCACCCACCCACTCACCCTAGTACCCCAATGGGGTCACCGGCATAGCCTTCCACTGGCCTCCACAGATGGCAGCCCGACTAAGCACTTCATGCACTCATTCACTGAAGCACTCAGTCGGGGTGCCTGCCATGGAGGTGAGTGGAGGGCTGTGCTGCGTGGCCCAACCAGGTACTGGGGAGTGGGGTACTATCTGATGACAGGGTGGGAAGGTAGGGGGGTCCACTAGACAACAGGGAGTGGGGATTGAAAATTTGTTTTAGGATTGGGAGTCTGGGGGATCATGAAAATAATGAGTAAACTGGGGGGCTTGCTTTATTTGGGCCAGTGATTGGTGGTGGGAGGCACTAGACACCAGAGAGAATTAATGCTAATGGAAATTTGGGTCAGTGAGCAGCTGTGGGGGACCACTAGACACCATGAGGGATATAATTTGCAATGGGTGAAATTGTAGGCAAGATTTTGCTGCAATTTCGTGAAATATTTTGCACTGCAAAATTTTATTTCGCAATATCTCTGTTCATAACCAGCACTAACAACATTTCAGTGCAGCCCCTCTACAAATCTTGTATCCCATTCAGCAGCTGCAGCCACTTAATCTCAACCATTTCATCCTGCCTTTCTCAGTCAATCTGTCATCACTCAGTCTGTCTCAGTATTTTCACTACAGACATGGCTGTACTGCAGCTTTCTGCAACTGCAGCTCATTGGTGTGTGTTCATTATGATAATGGCCTTTGAGATGCATTCCTATTTTCTGTACCTGTCATACAGTCCATACCAGTTGTTAAGTAGCACTCTTCATATAGTACAATCCAACCTATCAATTGTTTCCTCTGCATCATCATGCAATCAGTTCATTCCTACATCATGCCATCAGGCTCTACAAATGCAGTCTTACTAGAAATTATCATGTTCTCCAATCCTGCCCACTCACTCCCCTTGAAGTCCACATCTTGAGATGAGTCTCCTGCTGGGAGGAGGGGGCCTTTTTCTACCACTTATCCCCTGCGGTGCCTCCTGGCAGTCCCACCAGGTAGTGAAAAGGTCCAAAACTCAGGGGGAAAACTTCAGCCATGCAGACCATGGTTGGTGGCACCTCATAGTGTAGTATTTAAGACTTCAGCTGCTGAAGGGTGAGGCCCAAAGACTACATGGATTTCTTTAGCTGTACAGACATGTCAGCAGCACCTCCAAAAGCTATTCTCACTGTGTCTGCCTGATGTTCACCTGGTTTCATTCTGTCTCTCCTTCCTTTAGTTTTCAGTCAATGTTAGACCACTTTACAGCCTTGATACTGGATGTTATCCTTTCAGCATCCTCATTTCACATTTTAGGGGGGTAGGCTTCCTTTGGGGGTTCTTCCTTTAGCTGCACGATTGCCTTATGACACTCTTATAATGTTATCCCATTAAAAGGACAGAGTGAGAGTTATCTCTCCAAACATTTCTCTTGAGCTGGAATTCCAAATTAACAAAATGAGCCATAATAAGAGCACCCATGCAAGGAGGGATGGTGGCTGAGGCCATGGATCCTCATAGTTTCTTCCACTGGGGTTTTCTTCTTTCCTGAGTGCCAAAGGCCATACTGTAGCTACTGTTATAGCATTGACCCTGGTAGTAGGATTTCTGCTGTGAGTTGGGGTTGGATGTTGACTCCTTACTCCTGATTCAGTGAACCATTGCCTGCTACTCGGTAGCCTGCAGAACATTGGTCTGGCAGATTCACCGCTTGAGTGGTTCTAAAGTTACTTAACAGATCAGCCCTTGAAGGTGGGGTTAAATAGAAATTTTTCTACCTATAGGATGATAGAACAAGGAGTGCCCACAGGTTCTGTCCTTGGGCCACTTCTGTTCACTTTATTCATTGATACTATACCATCTAAAATAAACATACAAATTGTTTGATTTATGTTGATGATATTATTTTGCACAGTAGTTCAGTCTTTGTGGAAGCAATAAGTAGAAGATTAAGTGGGGATTTTTGTGTATTGGGTAATTGGTTACCAGGAAATCACTTATCTTTAAATTGTAAGAAAACCAAATGTATGCTTTTTGGTTCCAGACAGAGACTAGACAAAACTTCAGATCTAATAATACTGGATGCTTTTGGAAATAAATTGGAGCAGGTTACTCAATTTAAATATCCTGGAGTCCTGCTGGATCCAAATTCAACTTTCTCCAATCACATAAAATCTGTAAGTCATCAGGTAAATCAAAGGCTGAGAGTTCTGTTCAAATTTAAATCCTTGCTTACTTTACAGGCTAGGATAGTATAGTGAAGGGTGTACTTCTCCCAGTGCTAAACTGTAATTCTTTTCTTTTTACAGATCTGGCCAGACAAGAATTATTTTTCCTGACATCAGTATTTCATAGTATATGTAGATTTACATTTAAGTTGCTTTATTCCACATGTACTTTATAGACACTCAGGCTGGCACCCACCAAGGCGAAACAGTTTGCATAGTCTTTGTTGCTTAACGGATAATGTTCTTCATCAGACGGAGAACTCTCTACTCTATTCATTATTACAAATTAAAAATATTAATAGGGAACTTCTTTCTAGCAAATTGGTTAGACTAAATATTCCTAAAACCAAGACTAAAATGGGAGATCACTCTTTTTCTTATAGAGTAGCTAAATATTGGAATGAGCTTCCTGTCTCACTTTATGTAATTTTAGCCATCAAACCTTTAAAGTCAAGCTAAGGAAATATTTTCTTTGTAAAGTATGTTGTCATTGTTTTTGAATGTGTTACTTTGTACTGTATTTGTTCATTGTGTGTGTTATACTGTTTGTAACATCTTGACTATATTTATGGTCCCGGATCATGCATGAAAATGGGCCTTGGCTCATTGCATTTACCTGGTAAACAAAAGTTAAATATATAATTAAAATTATTCTACATTCCTGCCATTCCCTCTCTTCTCTCAAAGTCACACCTTTGTTGTTTTCTATCTCTCATCACTAGCTTTCAGCTGTCTATCTCATCATTGTTCATCTTTGCTTGCAACCCCTGCTTCACAGTTATTTTGGGCTCCTTCCTAAGGTACCTTTAGCCAAAGGAATCTCATTCCTGTGGCACCTCTAGGGGTGGAACCATTCTTAAGAGGGTTCCTTTGCATTCATGGCACCCTGACAGGGTGGTAGTCCCTCAGTGGACAGAGAGTGCACATGGCCAAAGCAAGTATGTATGACAGGCAAACAGTCAAATCCTACTAGCCTTTGGCTATCAACATGTTACAGAAGCATTACTCCATACTGTGATTGCATACACCCATAAAATGAAAAGTTAATGCCTAAGGTTTGATGGGTGGGAGCAACCTACCACACCCTCTTCCTGGCTATATAAACCAGCTTCCTTCAGCTTCAGTCAAAAGTTCCATTTTGATGTTCTCACTGTCCACCCCTCCTTCTTCAGCAGCTCACTTCTCTCTCCAGTCTCCTTCTTGAAGTACTTTTAACCACATGAATCACTTTTCTGTGGCTCCTATAAGGGTAGAACCCGTCTCAGGAGGGTTCCTTTCATTCATTGTACCCAGACAAGGTGATAGTTCTACAGGTGACAGAGAGAGCAAATCACCAAAGTAACTATGTATGACAGTAAAACAATCCAGTCATAAAACTTGCCTTCGGCTAGCAATGTTTTTATATTATTTTATTTATTTATTTATTATAGGATTACAAATACCTTTGAGCCAAGGCTCTTTTACAAATGTTCCATGTCAAAGGAGGTACAATACAGAGTAGACAAGACATTCAGTTACATAGGCAGGTAATCAGCATTACTCCAAGTACAAATATGTGGTCATTTACATTCAAGTTAATGAGCAATGGAGCACAGAGCAGCATTAGTAAGAGAACAGAGCAATGGGGGACTAACTGATGGAGTAGCCAGAGGCATTGTCCAAATAAAGTGCAATAAAGGGAAAGTAGAAATAGTAACCATTGAATTATTAGGAGTAAAAGGAAAAGAGTGTATTATTTCTGTGTTTTATAGAGCACCAGGTACTGAGGTACTGGAGACAGAAGAATTTATAGCTTATGTGGATAGGATAGCAGAAGAGAATGATGTGACCCTAATGGGAGATTTAAATATGCCAGAAATAAGATGGGGTGAAAACCAGAGAGGAAATAACATCTCAAATAGAATGCAAGAAGAACTCCTGGGAGTAGGAATTACACAATGCATACAGGAAGCAACTAGGGGAGATAAAATATTAGATGTCATCCTTACAAATAGGAATGAAATTATTAGGAATGTTAAAATTAATCCTCAGGTAGGGATGAGTGACCATAATGCAATTTCATTTGAGTTGAACTGGGAAATGGAGTTGATAAAGGGCAATACTGTTCAATACTTGTACAAAAAGGGAAAGTACGGGGCCATGGCAGAGGAATTAAGGAATATTGATTGGGGCCATATAATAAATAGTAATACATTTGAAAATACATGGCGACTTCCGGTGACGTCACTCTCCTGATGCAAGCCTGAAGTAACAGGCTCTCCTCGTGGCCGAAATAATCCTCCAATTTCACTGCATAAATCTGATTAACCATTCCTAGAAACGCTCGCAGAGGAATTACAATGTCTAAAAGAGGGGAGAGAAACCAAAAAAAAATTAATGTGCATCACGAAGACGGAGGAATCTCTGACTCAGGTAGTGAAGCCTCACAGGCCTCGGCAGCCTCGCAACAAAGTAGTGATACCACTGAGCGGGCCCCTCTCGGCACCCTGCAATGCCAAATGGCTATGGCACTATCAGAACTCAGGGACTTCCAGAATGAATTTCGCTTGACTACTAACGCACTAAGAACCAATATTGGGAAGCTCGAAAAGCAGCAAGAACAATTGGAGCAACACCATACAGAAGTGGACACCAGAATCGACAGGACTGAAAGGGCAATAATCCAGCTTAACCAGTATGTGCAAACCCTACAGGAACGAGCTGAAGATGCTGAAAGCCGAAATCGGTGAAACAACATTCGCATTTCAGGAATTCCTGAAGAGAAGAAAGGTAATGATCCCAATAAATTTATTCATACTCTCCTGAAACAGGCATTGGAGATACCTAGTGATAATACTCTAGAATTCGAGCAAGCTCACTGGACATTAACCCCCAGGCCACCTCCAGAGTCAAGGCCTCAAGCTGTACTAGTCCGTTTCTTGCGTTTCGAAGAGAAAGAATGGGTGCTTCATACTGCCTGGAAAAAGGGACAAATTACCTACAAAGGCCAACGACTATACTTTGAAAATGACTTTGCCCCTGAAACCATGGCCAGACGCAGGGCTTATATCCCGATATTAAAGGAATTGAAAAAGGCGGGTATCTGCTTCCGAACCCCCTACCCTGCTAGGTTGATAGTTTTTCACCCGGATGGTCAACTCACTTTTTCCTCAGCTTCAGAGGCAATTGATGGCTTAAAAAAGTTACAGATTAATATACCAGCATCTTCTGGAAGAGCCAATAAAGAAACACTAGCTGCGAGGCTTGCTCAACAGGCCTGGCAATCCGGTCAACGAGAAGAAAGGAAACGTCAGGGGATAGAAGCACTTCGTAATATCACTGACACTCTTCGTGACCAGGCTAGAAAGGACACTTGAACCCTATACTGGAGAGACAACATGCCTTGACAACCTTCGGAGTACTATACGCATAATGTATGGGCTGAAGAGCATTGAAAAGTCCCTCAGTGGGACGGTATGGCAGCATTCCTGTTGGACACTGAACATTTTTCAATACCCAAACCAAGCCTCCCAGTAACTAACCCTCTCCTTCCTCCCCCCCCTTCCCTCTTTCACATAGCTAGAACCCTCATAGCTACTAACATGCACTTATCCTGAACTGATACTTGCCTGCTCCTGTTTAAGCATTCACTCCCTCCTGACCTTGCGGGGTGGAGCGAGGAGGCAGAGCAAGACTTTTGCTGTGGTCACAACTTTTAACCTACCTGTTCTCCTCTCAGAGATCCTTCTTTGGACAACTCAGCTTACAATTATTAGGAGAGTATTTTTGGCGTGGGACTTGCGCTGACAGGCTTCTGCACAACGTGGCAGTATTGACTTACTTGGCTCGCCTGGACTGCACTACTCTTAAGCGATGTGTACTTGCATCCTTGGGGTGGTCACGGTCTTATGCTGAAGATTGCCCTCTGCTTACTAATTGTGTTTCCTGCCTGTATTAGTATACAAATGACCTTATGGCATCGCCATAACCACCCTGATAAGGCTGCTATAAGCTTTTCCCCTTGAATTGAATGTTCCCGCGCAGAGCCCTGGGAGGATCTGATCATGCGCACAGGCCGACCACCTGTGGGCCTGATGTTTCATTCCGAGGCATAATTCAAGCTGTCTCTAACTAATTGGTTTTAAATGGCATGTGCCATCTCTGCAGGGGAGATCAATCTAGAAGTGGAAATATTGAGAATTATGAACTCCCTTCTTTCAGGAACACGTAATGTTTATTATTCATACCAACGATAAGCCAATGTAGCTTTTATATGACTTGGTCTTCCCCCCTATCCCTCCCCCCCCATTTACCTAATGCCTTGCCTACACTGAACTCATATGATTCTCCCCTCATGAGTTGCCCGCCTAATTAACAGAAAGGCCAACAGGAGAGTGACAAGTCACCACCCCATTACCAGCTAGGCACTAGAAGTGCCTTTGGGTCTCTTCTCATAAAATTCCCTTTCCCGTGTGAGGATTTCCTCATTCCCGAGTGCCTTGTAAGCTCTCAGTACTTGGAAGTACCTGTTTATTGTTGCAGCTTCAGCCCTGTTGGCTTTAGCTTACCTCACACTAGCTACTAAATTTATGCATTTTCTAAAGGAAAAGGATATAATGCAGTTTGAATTGTTTATCCATTTAGGTTGTCAGTTAGAAGGCAACCGGCTATTAACTGTTGGTTTTGTGGTTAAACCTTTGAGGAAACATGTTAAAATTTATAGTGTTAATGGTTTGAGATTGTGCCCAGCTAACTGTAATACCTACTGCAGACAAGGGGCTGGGGTTGAGGTACCTTCGCTTTCATGCAGCAACCTGCTTACTGGTTCCCAACTAGCCAGGAGTTTGCTATGGAGGAGTCTCCGCTGAAATTACTCTCCTGGAATGTTAATGGGCTCTCCACCCCAGTTAAGCATACCAGAGTCCTCTCACAAGTCAAAAAAATTAAGGCTGACATAATTTACTTACAGGAGACCCATTTAAGTAATGCTGAACATATGAAGCTGGGGCGGATCGTGAGGGGTGAAGTATTTAGTTCCTCCTATAGAGGTGGCAGGAGAAGAGGAGTCACTATAATAATTCCGCAACGTATACCCTGGAAATTAGAGGCTAAATGGGTAGACCCAAATGGCTGAATGGTTCTCCTGCATGGCCGAATAGAGGGAACAGAGGTTACCCTAGCAAATGCTTACTTTCCACCAGACTCTTCTGTCGGTGACCTTAAAAACTTATTAGACAAAATTACTCAATTTACTAAAGGCATATTATTACTTGCAGGGGATTTTAATATTCTCCCAAATCCAGAGAAAGACTCCTCTAATCCTAATACCCCACGGAGAACCCCACAGCAGAGGCTCCTTTGTAGATTCTTGTCTGAGGTTGGTTGGGTGGATGCTTGGTGCTTTATGCACCCTCATACCAGGAATTATACCCACTACTCGTCAGTGCACCAAACCTACTCAAGAATCGATCTATGCTTTACACAAGTAGAATGTCTAGACCGCCTAGTTGACACCCATATAGGGGATATAACCCTATCAGATCATGCACATACTTTAACTGCATGGAAAATGGGTTACAAAAAAGAAACACCCTTTGGCGCTTAAACCCCTTTCACCTCAACTCTAAGAAGTTTAAGATTTTATAACAGATAAAATCTCAGAGATACTAGCTGACAACTCAAGTCCCGACACTCCCCCAGGCATTCTTTGGGATACCATAAAAGCAGTCCTCTGGGGACATCTTATAAAATACACTTCGCAACTAGCGAAGGACCGCAGACGGCATAGGACCCAGCTCAAGGAAACCCTGCACTTTCTACAGATACTGCACAAACAAGGCGATGGCTCTGTGCTTTCGCAAATTAAGCAGATTAAACAGGAGCTTGATAGGTTGGTATTACAGCAGACAGAAATTGCTTTGGCCTTCCTCCGTCAGAGATACTACGAGGTGGGACCCAGAGCCACAAGACTGCTGGCATACCAAATCAGAAAACAGAGGAAAATGGCCAACATTACCACTATCAGACACCCAACAAGTGATAAACCACTGAATAAACTCAACGAGATAGTGGAGGTATTTACCACATATTACTCAGCCCTCTATACCCCAGAACATCATGCTCCCCCCGGAGCTAATAAAAAGGTTCCTGCAGGACCTTGCTCTTCCTAAAATTTTACCCGAACAAGGTGAACAGCTATTAACTCCCATCACAATGCAGGAACTTGCCAGTGCTGTATCACGAGCTAAATCTAAGAAAGCCCCAGGTCCGGATGGCTATGGAGCCGAATTCTACAAAGCTGCAAAACAGCTCTTGCTACCCCCACTGTTGAGGACTTATAACTCTGTCCTGCAGGGCGATCCACCACCGCCCACTTGGGCATACACCACTATAACAGTTATTCCCAAGCCTGGGAAAAATCCCCAGCTTTTCGAATCATTTCAGCCAATTTCAGTGTTAAACACTGACTATAAACTATTTATGGGAATCATAGCCCATAGACTAGAAACAGGCCTTTCGCAAATAATTCATAAAGACCAGACGGGTTTCGTAGGTGGACGTACTACTACAGACAGCATTAAAAGAACCTACCATATTATTCAGGAAATGAACCACTCAGATATTCCCACAGCCTTAGTAAGCCTTGATGCCAAAAAGGCCTTTGACAGAGTATACTGGCCCTTTTTGTACTCAGTTATGGAGGTTATGGGCTTCCCCAAGCCCCTAATCCAAGTTATCGCAAACATATATTCCTCACCTGGAGCTTGGGTACGAGTTGCTGGGCATCACTCTGGCACCTTTCCTTTATACAGAGGCACTAGGCAGGGCTGCCCCATGTCGCCTCTCCTATTTGCCATGTTTATGGAACCGCTGGCACAACTAATCAGGCAATCACTGGACATATTTGGGGTTGAGGTGGAAGGGGAAGAGCAACGCATCGCACTTTATGCAGATGATGTTCTCCTCTACATACGAGACCCGGCTAACTCACTCCCGAAAGTTAACGAACTATTAAACACATTTGGACAACTCTCAGGATATAAAGTGAATATCGCTAAGACCGAAATTTTGACTTTTCATTACTCACCTGATCAAAAGATCCGGGAACAATTTCCCTGCAAGTGGGACATGGGAAAGTTAAAATATTTAGGGATAAATCTTACCAGAGAACTTGGGGATGCTTATAGACAAAACTACGTCCCCTTTACCGCACGCCTTAAGGAGGACTTGGCTAACTGGAGTACACTCCCATTGACCTTGTCCAGAAAGATAGATCTTATCTGAATGGTTACTCTCCCCAGAGCATTATACCTATTTAACAACATTCCTATTACACTTCTCCGTTCGGTATTTCGGGACTGGGAAAAAGCCATAACATGCTTCATTTGGGCAGGTCGCAGGCCAAGAGTTAAGCTAAAACTGCTAAATACCCCAAGACCCCGCGGAGGATTGTCTCTCCCGGATCTTTACCGGTACTACCAAGCCACACAGTTCCTCCATACCTTCGCCAGGCAGATGGTTGATAGTGAGATGCACTGGGCTGAGCTTGAACAGGCGAGTGTGCCAGACATGGTGTATTTTGATATATTATACCGGGGAGCAATCCATTCGGCTGACTATCAGAACCTCCCTGTAATTCTTCAGCTCAGAGTGTCTGCTTGGTATCAAATTAGGAAACAACTCTCAATTCTCCCCTTTGTTCCATTGATTTCTCCAATTGCGGTATTGCCAGGCTTTCACCCTGCGAGGTTGGATAATATCTTTAAGCAATGGTCTAGATACGGCCTTAGATATTTGTTCCAAATTATAACAGGAGGGAGATTATGGTCCTTCCAGGAAATAAAAGCAAAATTCAGTCTACCAAACTCACAGCATTACAGGTACTTGTAATTAAGACACTTTTATGGGACCTTACCAGACACAATACGTGCCCCTGAATGCTGGCCCCCCTTAGTTGTTTGCAAGCAATCACTGTTTACTTCTCTAAACCAGAGCCATCTAATATCAGTACTTTATTGAGCCCTGATGTCCTCCCAGATGGATAGCCTGGCAGACAAACATATAAAACGGCAAAATGAATTGGGTGAACCCATAGATGAAAAACAATGGGAACAAGCCTGCAAACAGGTGTCTCGTACATCTAGCTCATACCAATGGCGAGAATACACCTGGAAATTTCTAGTAAGATATTTTTACACTCCAGAGGTCACTAGTCACTTCGCCCCAGGGAGCTCAGCAGCCTGCTGGCGCCTATGTGGTGAAAGCAAAGCTCACTTAACACATATAATGTATGCATGCCCGAAATTAAACTTATTCATTCAAGCCTTGCAGTCTGAAATCCAAAAGATTTTGGGAATAACTTTTCAGCTTACCCCACAATTATTTATCCTTTTAATTTTCCAGAAGACCTCAAAGATCAAGACACCCGCTATCTTTTGGCTATCCTCCTATCGTCAGGGAAAAAAGCCATCACCAGATTATGGCTGACCCTTGACCCCCACACCCTTCAGGACTGGTGGGATATTTCCAAGCAAATATACCACATGGAAAAAATAACATACAGATTAAATGACAGAAAAGGCAAATTTAACTCAAGATGGAATAGATGGCTGTTATATTATATGCTCATAGACCCAACATTTGTCCCATGAGGTGACAATTCCTCTCCCTATTTTATGTGTTCTTCTTTTCCCCCACTCCCCTTCTCTTCCCACTCCCCCTCCTTTCCACCATTCCCCTCCCCCCAGCCCTCCCCTTACCACTACTGTAAGTTGACGGCCCCATAAGATGTGGATATGGCAATAACCTAATTCACATTGAAGAAGACTGTTACATTAAAAGGTTTGCATACTACGCCAATGCCATCAACTTATATGAACTGATTCATGGTGCACTGAAAAGCCTTTAGCCTCCGTGACCCTAAACTGAATGTACTGAGTATAGTTTTGTGAACACTGGAATTAACATTAATGATGCACCAGGTCTCCAAATACTTCAATTCCAAATATGACTACTCTGTATACTCAAGTTAGGTATGATTTCTGCTTGCAGTTTGTGTATGGACACAATTGATATGAACTGTATGTATTATAAGAAAATCAAATAAAGAAGAGAATAACAAAAAAAAGAAAATACATGGCAATATTTTCTAAAAGTATTAAATGAAATAAGGGAAAAATATATTCCAAAGAGAAAACTATATAATAGCAAAGGTAAAAAGCCTCCATGGTTAACAATGAAAATAATTAGACTTTCCAGAAAAAAGAAAGTTTATTTCAGGAGGCTAAGGAAGGACGGGACAACAGTAAATAAAGAAAGATATAAAAGGGTGTTAAGAAAACTTAAAGGAGAAATAAGAAAAGCAAAAAAACAACTTGAGATAAGACTGGCATTGAATAAAACTAAATAATGCTTTTATGCCTATGTAAATAGGCAGAGGGGTGGAAGTAATATGGTGGGACCCTTAGAGGTTGATGGGAGGGTGATATCTGAACCACTGGAGATGGCAGAGGAATTTTCCAAATGTTTTGGTACTGTTTAAAAGGAACAAAATAATAGGCAGGAAAGTAGATTGGGAAGAATTGGAGACCTTGATGTAAAGAAGATAATAACTGAGGAAAAAATTATGCAGAGGACTATGAGGTTAAAAGGAGATAAAGCAGCAGGACCTGATGAGATTCATACGTTTATGGTAAAGGAGCTGAGACATGAACTGGTGTCTATTATTATCTTGTTGGGGCAAAGGTCACTCACTGAGGGTGTGGTGCCCAATGAATGGAGGAAGGCATATGTTGTGCCCATATATAAGAAGGGTAAAAGGGATCAGGTATCGAATTATAGACCAATGAGTTTGACGTCAGTGGTGAGAAAGATAATTGAAGGAATAATAGGTGATGAAATAAAGGATATAATGAGTAAAAGAGGAATAAAAGATCAGGCTCAGCATGGATTTGTGGAGGGAAAGTCATGTGAAACAAACCTTATAACCTTTTATGAAAATATACATAGATGGGTAGATGAAGGAAGGAGTGTGGATGTGGTGCTGCTGAATTTTAGCAGAGTGTTTGGCACTGTCCCACATAATAAGATTCTGGAAAAAAAATGAGTAAGTATGGGATAAATGCTGGAATTATAGCATGGGTGGAACAGTGGCTAACAAATAGAAAACAACAGGTTAGAATAAGATGGTTATTGTCTCTGCCTCAGATGGTGGGTAGTGGAGTCCCGTAGGGGTCTGTGTTGGGACCCCTACTGTTTAGATTATTTATATCGGATTTGGGAATAGAAGGTGATAATAGATTGGTGAAATTTGCAGATGATGTGAAAATTGGTGGGATTGTTGATTCTTTCAATGATGTATTGACATTTGGGAGTGACATCTTACAAGTGCTGGAGTGGACAGAGGGAAATGGAATGAAATTAAAAGAGGATAAATGTGTCATAATGCACTTGGGTAGGAAAAATATTCACCAAATTTATAATATGAAGGGTATAAAATTAAAGGTCTCTACTTGTGAGAAGGATTTGGGGTATATATCCAGAAAGATATAAAGAATAATGTACAGTGTAGGAATCTATTAAAAAGAGCAATGTATATGGTAAGTAGTATTAGAAGAGGATTTTCAGTCTAGGAGTTGCAATGTACTGATGCCATTGTTTAAGACTTTGGTCAGGCCTTTATTGGACTACTGTTCCACGGTATGGAGTCCTCATCAAAGGGGAGATGTTAAAATGGAGGAAAGGCCACAGTGGACTTAAACAAAAATGATTGAAGGGTGTAAGGGGTTGGATTATGAGGGAAGACTAAAGAAGTTGGGACTGTGGACTCTGAAAGATAGAAGAAGTAGAGGGGATATGTTATGTCTCTATAAAATCCTAAAAGATGAAAGTATAAGGATAGAGATGGGAATAGAATTTAAAGACCATATATACCAGATGAGAAGGCATACTAGGCAGTTAAGGGAGACAAAAAGTAGGACAGATATAAGAAAACATAGTTTTAAAAATAGAGCAATTAGCATGCGGAATAAATTACCACAGGTGGTAGTGGAAGCAGAAACAGTTGAGGTCTTTAAGGTTCGTATAGATCAGTACCTGAATGATGTTGGTAACTTAGGTTGCTGCCACTGAACTGTGGGGAAAGTTTACATGGGCTATGCCTTTATAACTTTCCGATATTCCAGTATGAAATTCCAGTATGAAAATACAGATAGAGGTGCTGGAGTCAAAAAAAAATGAGTGAGAAGTAGGAAAGAAAAAAAGAAGAAGGGGGCAGGGAGTAGCGGAAGTGCAAAGAGGGAACTAGAGAGGCAGCTAAGAAGGGGGGGAGGTGGTTTAAGGAGGCAGTTGGGAGTGGGGTGGAGGTAGCCAGTTAAGTGGGGCAGTCACAAGTGCTGGAGGCAGTAAGGTATAGGTGGAGTTTGGATTTGAACGATCCAAGCATTGGTGCAGATGAGAGGTCACTTGAGCATATTCATCCAGCTGGAGGTCCTTTAGGTGAAGGATCTTTGACCTTGGGAAGTACGGCAGCAGGGAACCTGAAAGTGTTGGGTTGCAGAGACTCTTGTGGATCTAAGCATGCTGCTAGGGCAAAGGAGAGCTTGGACTTCAGGTGGTGTTAGACCTAAGGTGATTTTCTTAGCCATTGTGCAGGTCTGGTATTTTATGTGGTTTGAGAGTTGAAGCCAGCCAGATTGTGCATATAAGTCACACGTATGTATGAGTCAGTGGGAGCCAGTGAAGAGCTGGCAGGCTTTGCTGAGTGTCATGGATATGCACCTAAGAGCCGTTTGCGAGGTGGAGCCATAAATGATCAGTCTGTAGTCTATAATTGAGACAACGGAGCTCTGAACTGCCACCCTTAAGGCATCTGGTGTAAGGTACTGTCTATGCCTGTAGAGGAGACCAAGGCAGGTATTTGCAGCTTTGGCAACATTGTCAATGTGGGTTCCATAAGAGAGATGACTGTCTAAGGTGATCCCAAGATATTTAAATGTGTGAACCTGCTCTAGGGCAGCTCCATGGCAGTTTGTGATAGTTAAAAGGTTGCAGCCTGTGTAACCCCTAGGTGGCGCTATCCCAAGGACTACTACCCCTGTCTGCTTGGCTAGTAGCAGGTTAAGGGGCCTGGGTAATGAAATGGGTGCCTCCACCTGGAGGTCAGGGTTGTTAGTGATCAATCTAACCTGGGCACAACCCTCCAGGACACTGTAACCCCCCTCTCTTTCCCTTCTAGTGGCTTGAACAATATACAATAATTACTTTCACAAAGACCCTTATTCACCAGGCAATTACGCACACTGTTTGCACTTACCACCAGGGCTGGTTCCTCTAGCTTGACCATGGGGACCCCCTGTAAAACAAGGTTAAGCACAGTAAATAGCAACAGTACAATACTCTGGCACAAACTGGAACCACAGTCAGGTTAAATGCAAACAAAGTTAAATTTGATTTATTCAGGGGATTTGAACAAGGGAGGGGCATAATCAGGTTGATTTGCTTAAAAGTTATATTAATCAGACAGTTATGCATGCAGTTCAGAGTTCCTACACAGTCATACCTTCTGGGTACCCAGGTAGGAAAACGGTGGGCTAGCTAGGAACGTTGCAGCTGGTTGGGGCCCAATGATGGAAAAAGCAACATGCACAACACACACTATTTGTAATCTGGAGCTGGAGGGCTCAGTTTGTGAAAGAAAAGGCAATAAGACAATCAGAGAACGACACTTTTAGATTCAGCTATTGTTTCAGGGAGCTACCCTAATGTTTACTCATGATATCCAAAACTGGACATAGGCAGGACAAAATTGAGACTGCAGGCTGTTGAGCTGGAGTGCTCGGAGAAGCAGGGCCCACGTGAATCACCAAGGTGTCATTTCCTTTTCAAGGCATTGAGCAGGGGGCTGATCCCCAGGCCAGTCTCTTGTGATGACTTTCTCTGCGTAGCAGGTATTCTGGCTGGGCCAGTGAAGCAGGGCCCAGGCAAACAGAAATGAATGCGAATTCATTCCGTGGAGCTGGATACAGCCTCCAGCAAGCAAAACACAGTTCAGACACACAGTGGGGAACCAAATCACGACCCAAGCACACAGCACATTCACATGTAAGGAAATTCCACTGTACTAGGCAAATGGCTCTCCGGTCGCAATTACAGAGTCTCTGCACAATCCGGGAGTTCAGCGGTAGCTGGAAGTCCTGACAGGCCAATTGCATTCAGCAAATCTTCGGTCTTCTTCAGGTTAAAGCCTGGTCTCAATTTAGTGGCTTAATTCACTCTCCAAATTCGGATTCAGTCCGAAAAAAAATCACAAGTTCCCTCTCAGGAACAGCAGGCGGGCCAAACTCAGGCCTTTCCACAGTTCTCCCATGCAAATCCTCTATGGATTGCTGCTTGTACTATCTCGAGCTGTTACTTCTTCACTTCCCAACTCAGATCTAACTGAAACTGTTAGCAGTGTGGGACTTTCCCCAAGATCCAAAAGGTTTGGTTGGCTGATCTGTCCATCAGTCACAAGAAGAGCTCCCCCTCCAGGTTATTTTAGGCTCCAAAAGTCCAAAACTACAATTCCTACAAGTTTTGGTCCCACCAAGCCCTGTAAGCAGGCTCCATTTTAGAGTCCCAAATGTACTGATTGGCCCATTCTGCAGTGCAGGACCAAGATGATGGAAACAAACGGAATTGTCCATGCTGTAAAGAAGGTAGGTTAGAACAAACTGCACTATTATTACTGCTCTAACAAATGATCAGCAAACAAGTACATCTTCTAACAGAGCTCCCTCTCAGATTAATTATGACTGCAATCCAGGCAGTTCTTAAAGAGACGGTACACAGGGGCTATACAGGCACTCTCTGGCAATACATTTAAACTGCTAAAATGCAGAACACCAGCCTGGCAGTGAGCATTTAGGCAAGCTCAAGGAAGACTTTTTGGGAACCCCCATTTGCAGGGGGGTTACACTTGTATTTGTTGTGTGTGCTGCAGAAAAGCATAGACTTGTTTTTTTTGTAGTTTAGTAGCAGTTTATGCTAGCTAAACAAGCTTTTAACTGAGGTGAATCCATCCTGGAGTTTGCGTTGGAGGGGTAGGAGGTCCTTACGGGTGACATGGATGACAGCATCATCGGCATAAAGGAGGATTTGTTCTGGGTAGGATTGTGGAAGGCTGTTCCAAAAGAGGCTAAACAGAAGAGGCCCCAGAATGGATCCCTGTGGGACTCATGATCGGACTGGTCTTGCATCAGAGAGGACATCAGCAATTTTTACTCTTTGGGAGCGGTTTTCAAGGTAGTTTTGAACCAAGCTGAAGAGACATAGAAGAGGCCAGCCAACTGGAGCTGCTCTAGTAGAAGACCATGGTGGACAGTATCAAAGGCCTTTGTTAAATCTATAAAAACCAACCCAGCAAGCAAACCATTAATCCAATGACCTGTGTGTTGCACCGGTGAATTCAAGGAGGGCAGAGGTAGTGCTATGCCCTTTTCTGAAGCCATGCTGTTGAGAGCAAAGGATCTCATGCTTATCCAGATATTCCATAAGGTGGTCAGCTACTATGCATTCAATGGCCTTAGAGAGTGAGGGCAGGATGGAGAATGGATGATAATTCACATGGAGGGACTTATCACCACTTTTGTGGACAGGGGTCACAGTTGCAGATTTCCAGATGTCAGGGAACTGTCCAAGACAAAGGGAGAGGTTGAATATCTTAGTGAGTGGTCCAATTACATCGTCGAGGGTGAGGGACAGTATTTTGAGGTCAAGCGAGTCAGCACTACTTCTAGAATTGATGATTGCTTTCTGAATATATTTGTAGGTTTCGTGCAACTGGAGGGCTTTAAAGTAGAAAGATGGGTAGGAAGACGAGGGCAGGGGGGCTAGGGTGGTGGGCTGTAGTATCGTCTTCATCAAAAAAGTCAGGGGGAAGAACACTGCTGAGGTTAGTGAATGCAGAGTTGAAGGTATTGGTGATAGTAGTGGAGTCAAGCGTGGTTGTCCCGTCAATGACGAGCGTAGTGGGGGAGGTTTACGGTTGTTTCCGAGTGACTTCCTTAATGTTATTCCAGAAGGCTTTCCCGTTGCCCCAAGTATTGGTAAGGGCTTCCTTGTAGTAGTTACTTTTGCGAAGATGGATTGATTTTGTGCAGTCATTCCGGGCACGTCTGTAGTTTTGAATGTCAGATGGTGAGCCAGTTGCCATTACCCGCTGCCAGAGCAAATCCCTGGTTTTCAGTTGGGCAATTAGATCTGCAGAGAGCCAAGGGTTGCACATGACTTTTACTTTATGTTTTTGAAAGGGGCATGGGAGTCACAGGCGGTATTGAAAATGGTAATGAAGTGATCCAGGGCCAAGTTTACATCCTCCACTGCATTAACTGGGGTCCAGTCTTGCTGTCTTAGGTGGGATTTGAGGTGCGACAACTGGCCATGTGACAGTACTCTACTGGAGATGATTCTTGGTGGTGGCTTGCAGAATTTGTTAGACCATTGGTAGGTAACAAGGGAGTGGTCACTGAGTGAGTCCGGGAGGACAGAGACGTTAGTGATCCTATTAGGATGACTGGACAGGACCCAATCAAGGAGGGTGCTGGTTCCCGTTTTGTAGTTTTGCCTAGTTGCTGAGTCAACCTGTTGGGTAAGGTTTGCTGAGGATAAAGCATCCTTGAAACTGGCTGATTTAGGCACCAACCAGTTTATATTAAAGTCGCCAAGCAGGATTGTCTCCGTGCCTTGAGATTGTAATCAAACAAAATCCAGGACAGCATTGAAACCATTTGCTTGTTCTTTAGGAGGGACGTACAGAGCAACAACTGTGAGGGCTTTGTTGTGGGCACCTACTAGGATTTTAATGGGAAGGAGCTGAGTGGAGAAATCCGAGCAAGGGATAGTTATGGGATGACCCGAGAGAGAGTCTTTGAGGTAAATAGCACTGCCGCCCCCTCTTTTAGACTTCTGATCCAGTCTGTGAACATTGTAACCAGGCAGCAGGATAGCCATGTCAGGCACTTTAGGTGAGAGCCAGGTCTCAACAATTGTGAGAATGTCTGGTTTGTACTGGTTAACAAACATTTGGAGGGCATCACGTTTGCTAGCAGGCTGCAAATGTTGCAAGAGTGAGCTTCCCGGGTTGAGGTTTATGTCTGGCAGCAATAGCTGTTTTTGGGCCAGGATTTGGGTGGACATTGCCCTACAGTAGCAGCAGCAGCAGGAGCAGAAGCTTCAAAGAGCAAAGGCGTAATTCCATAAGGGTGAGTTTACTTTTACCCTTCTTGCAGGGTCGGGAGAGAAGTTCCTGTCGTTGGCTCCAGAGGGATGTCAGGTAGGCCAAGATTGGTATAGGGTATGAGTGAGTCCTTAGGCCCCTAACAGGGGTATGTGGAGTGGCCACCCATTTCCAGTAGTGGGAGCACACAGAGGGCAAGGCACCAAAGGTAGAGTTCCAAGGGGACAGTAACTATGGTCCAGTAGGTAGCTGGGTGGGAGAGAGGGGTATAGAGCAGCAGGGAGGTAAAAATGGGTAGTAGGGGAAAGAGGACAAGCAATCTAAGAAGCATAGTGGAAAGAGCCATAAGCCACTCAGGGCTAGGTTGTCCGAGGAGAAATAGCAGTAACAGTAGTGTCCAGGAGGAAAGAGCAGTAACCGGTGTGAAAAGGGGGGAGGGGGAGAGGAGAAAACCAGGTGATAGTCCTAGAAGAGAATGACAAGCAGGGTGAGTGCTGAGAGTTAGAGTGAGTGGGTGATGCTGGAGGGAAGGCAGAGAGAGCAGCGAATGGGAAAACAGGTATGGAGGGGCCTAGGCGAGTGGGCAGGGCAAAGGGCTATTTAACTAAAGTCAGAGGTGGGGATGGGCGGGCGCAAAAGCATTTTACAGTTAAAATCACTGGCGTTGTAGCCCAGAAAAGTCAGAGAGACAAAGGGCCAATCAAGAGGATAAAGTAAAGCACAGAGTCCAATCAGGAGGGTAGCAGCGAGCAGAAGTCCAATCGGAGCTGCTTCCCTGCAATCCCAGGCTGGCCAGAAGCTTCGAGGAGGCGGTGCTGGAAGGTAGCATGGGCAGCTGGCTGCAGGAGCTACAGCCTCTCCAGGCAGAGGCAACTGATGCCCGGTCAAGGGCAGTATCTGGGGGAGAAATACAGAGGGGAAATTAGCTAAAAGAGGATAAGAACAAAAGGCAGTGATGCAAGCTAAGAACGGGGGGGCCAGAAGAAGAAGCCGATAATGGAGAGAGCGAGACTCAGGGGTCCATGCAGGTAGCGTGGAGGGAGGGCAGCCAGATACAAGAAAAGGAATTTAAACTTGTTTCTCCACCATGGAGAGGAAGGCAGGAGACAGTGAGAATTGGAAAGACAAAGGAAAAAGGGCAAGGTCGTTGATAGCAGCAATTAGGGAGGCAGGGAGAAACGTAGGAGAAGAGAAACAATCAGGACTGGTACAGGCACAATAATATTATACTCTGAAACAGTTTGGTTAAGCAGTAAAATTAAACCAGGTAGCTAGAAACATTAAATTGGCTATGCAGTCAAAATAAGCCCCCAAACTTCAGAAGTTTACAGTTAAAATCAATGGCGCTGTAGCCCCAAAAAGTCATAGAGACAGAGAGCCAATCAAGAGGACAAAGCAAAGCACAGAGTCCATTCAGGAGAGTAGCAGTGAGCAGAAGTCCAATTGGAGCTGCTTTCCTGCAATCCCAGGCTGGCCAGAAGCTTACCAGGTAAACTTCAAAGAGGCGGTGCTGGAAGGTGGCACGGACGGCTAGCTGCAGGAGCCATGGCCGCTCCCAGTGGAGGCAGCTGATGCCTGGTCATGGGCAGTATCTGTGGGAGAAATAGAGGAAATTAGCTAAATGGGGCTATGAACAAAAGGCAGTGATGCAAGCTAAGAAGGGGGTGCAGAAGGAGAAGCCAAGAATGGAGAGAGCAAGACTCAGGGGTGAGTGCAGGTAGGCCGGGGGGAGGGCAGTCAGATACAAGAAAAGGAATTTAAAATTGTGTCGGCACCATAGAGAGGAAGGCAAGAGACAGTGAGAATTGGAAAGACAAAGGAAAAAAGGCAGAGTCTTTGATCGTAGCAATTAGGGAGGCAGGGAGAATCGTAGGAGGAGAGAAACAATCTGGACTGGTACAGGCACAATAATATTACACTCTGAAACAGTTTGGTTAAGCGGTAACATTAAACCAGGTAGCTAGAAACATTAAATTGAGTAAGCAGTCAAAATAAGCCCCAAAACATCGGCAGTTTACATTTAAAATCAATGGCGTTGTAGCCCAGAAAAGTTGGAGAGACAGAGGGCCAATCAAGAGGATAAAGCAAAGCACAGAGTCCAATCAGAAGGGTAGCAGCGAGCAGAAGTCCAATTGGAGCTGCTTCCCTGCAATCCCAGGCTGGCCAGAAGCTTACTGGGTAAACCTTTGAGGAGGCAGTGCTGGAAGGTGGCACAGGTGGCTGGCTGCAAGTGCCATGGCTACTCCAGGTGGAGGCAACTGATGCCCGGTCAAGGGCAGTATCGGGTAAAATTTCAAGGAGGCAGTGCTGGAAGGTGGCATGGGCAGCTGGCTGCAGGAGCCACAGCCACTCCAGGTGGTGGCAACTGATGCCCGGTCAAGGGCAGTATCAGATAAAACTTCAAGGAGATGGTGCTTGAATGTGGCACGGACAGCTGGCTACAGGAGCCAGGGCCACTCCAGGTGGAGGCAACTGATGCTCGGTTAAGGGCAATATCGGGTAAAACTTCGAGGAGGTGGTTCTGGAAGGTGGCATGGGTGGCTGGCTGCAGGAGCCACATCCACTCCAGGCGGAGGCAACAGATGCCCAGTCAAGGGCAGTGTCAGGTAAAACTTTGAGGAGGTGGAGCTGGAAGGTGGTATGGGTGGTTGTCTGCAGGAGCCATGGCCACTCCAGGTGGAGGCAACTGATGCCTGGTCAAGGGCAGTATCAGGTAAAACTTTGAGGAGGCAGTGCTGGAAGGTGGCATGGGCGGCTGGCTGCAGGAGTCATACCCGCTCTAGCTGGAGGCAACTGATGCCCAGTACAGTACGAGCATTACCCTACATGGTGGTTGTGTATGGCAATTAAACTGCAAAAACTATGTTAATACATCTATTATTAGTGTAAAACATCAAAAATTTGGAAATGGGAAAATGAATGGTCAAAGTCTCAGAAATACTGCAAGACACTATGTCTGGATTGTTCTTTTTGGGAGCTATTGTGGCAGAGAATTGAGAGATGACCTCTACTCTCTGCAACAGTTGTGTAAGCAACCTGTATTTTGCAGAAATATTCTAGATTCAAATGGTGTAATTAACAGTTTGATAGGGTTTATCTGTGTGGAGAGTGGGACAGGATAGGGAGCAAGGATTAGTTTAATTAAAACAAGAATTGTCTGTGTATGTGAGTGTTGGTGAATGTTATTATCAAACAGCAAGTTGGCTGCTTGCTGTTAGTACTCATTTCTGGATGAACCAACTGATACCAGTGTGAGCAATCCCACAGCACATGTGAGATTCCCCAGAGCATGAGGACCAAGGAGCAGGACGAAGGCATCTGCAGGTGCATCCACAGGCAGGCCACAGGTAAGCAGGTGCCTCTGGCTAATAGGGACCAGATAAGTAGAAATGTAAGGGAACCTGTGAAACTATCAGGGAGTAGTAAAGTACTGCAGACAGGGTGTGTGGAGGGCACGCACAGGGAACAGGATATGCCAGAAGGAATAGGATTGGAGCTAGGATTTAACTACTCCCTATCTGGGGTAGGCCTACAGAGACTGGTTAAGGATAGGATTTAAATATTCAGTCTACTCACTATCTGGGGTAGACCCACAGAACCAGGTTTAGGATAAGAGTGAACTACTCCCTATCTGGGATAGGCCTACAGAGGCAGGTTAGAGGCTGGATTTAAATGACTGTCTATCTAGGGTAGGCATATAAGGACTGGGAAATGATAAGACAAGAGGTAGGAAGTGGGATAGTGGTGAGCTGCAGGTGATGTGAGGCTGCAGTTTTCCTAGACATATTCTGGGAGGCTGGAGGGTTGTATGGTGTGCAGGGGTCTGGGCTAGGAAGCACATTCAAAAAATGATGTGCAAAACAATGAAATAAAATGCTGATGCACAATTAGAACAAGCTGCAAGTGCCATTTATTGGGAGCCGAAAAAAGAACATTCAAAAATACCATGGCACTTCGAGTCACTAAGGCCCTGTCCACACTACGCCTCTGTAACATTACAGAGTGCCCAAACCGTTACCACAATGGTTTGCATTTACACCTGTAATGTTACAGAAGGCGTTCTCATAACCGTTGTTGAAACCTGTTGTGAGGTGGTTTCAACAACGGTTGCTGTAACAGTTAGGTCCCTGTAATGGTACCAATGTGTGTCTAAACGCTCCATCCTGTAGCCCCCCAGTCCCCCACCATACCAGCATGCATTGTGGCACTATCAGACAGCACCAGACCCTCCAACTGTACTGTCTGTGCCATTATAATACCGGCATTGAAAGACCAGTACCTGATCTTTCCTGGATCATACTGTGTACAGTATTTGTGCCACCTCCGTAAGCAGTCCATATGTTCCCCCGGCAATCCCGAACTCCGTACCCTTGCCATGAGCTGGCACTGACAGTCCAAGGTGGGGACTCAGCATCTGATGGTCCCTAGCGTAACCAGTGTCTCACTGCCTGGCCTTTTGTGGCACCGTTGGAAGATGGCTCACGGTGACACTTGCTGAGTGCTGCGCAGCCTTGCCACGTCCCCTGGGACAGTACTTGGTGGGACCTCTCAGGCCACAAGATTTACAAGTCCAACCAATCAAGTATACCATTGAGTTAGAGATTTTATTACTTGTCGTACTCCATATTTGATATATTCTTTGTGGTGTCCATACCCAAAACTCTACGTAGGTAAAACTACTCGCCCATTAAAAGAACATATTCAAGAGCATGTATGCTCCATAGGTAATCGTGAAAGTGGCTCTCCAGTGGGAAAGCACTGGCAAGAAGTACATGGTTCAGGTCTCTGCACTTTTAATTTTATGGGCATAGATCATATCCCTTCACCTCCATGGGGTGGCGGCAGGACTAGAACCCTCTTACAGCTTGAGAGTAGACTTATTTTTAAATTTGGGGCATGTATACTGCATGGCTCTTTTTGTGATCAGGATATAGATAGTGTGACAAATATTTAAACATGTAACTGTGGTAGGAGACTTATTTGGAGTCATTTGAATGTGTTCTTATTGGTGTTTCTCTCCTTTCTTTTTCCTCCTCCTCTAGGTCTTGGATCTGAGATTGTTGTTCTCCAAGAAGTGTGACTTTATCTCTGTACTAATGCAGTCATTTCAAGTAATTATTTAACTTAGCCGCATTGCTTATTGTTGATATATTTGATGGCTGTGTTAGATCAACTGATCCCCTGACTTTGCTTTTTAAGCATAACTGTAACTCATATGAATTTACTTATTTTATTACTAGGAGTCTCATATTAGTGTTTTGATTTCCTATTTTTTATTACTTGTTGAACACTTTAAAAACATCCGGTTGGTGGTATTGGGGTATTTCAGTATTAACTATTTTCAGCATTATTGTTAAAGAAATTACTGACACCAGCTGTAACCCATTCCCCTTTATAAGTCAGTCTGATTACCCATTAGCCTGCTCCCTGAGGAAGAATCTTAGTGATTTGAAGTGCCAGGGTATTTTTGCACGTCCTGACTGTTTTTGACTCCCAATAAATAGCACTTGTAGCTTGTTCTAATCATGCATCAAAGTTTTATTTCATTGTTTTGAGCAAAACTTTTTGAGCATGTTCTACAATAGTTTTTTGGTGCAGCATATTTCTCTCTTTGAAGCTCCTGAGGGACTTTGGTTTCTTATAGATAGGAAGCTTAGGATCTCCATGTTCAACTAGTGGCTAAGGGACTGGTACAAGGAGGAGGATTTTTGTTGTGTGGGGAACTGCAGAAGAGTCTGGTGTGGGAAATCTCATGCCAGTGGTACTATGTGACAGATTATGGGAGTACATAGGGGACATTCTGAATTTAAACTAAGTGGGGGACAGGACTACCTAGGAGTGCAAAACCCAGGGTTCTCCACAGGAAGAGGTAGGAAGACCTCTCCCCAAGGGCAGGGAACAGTAAGTAAAATGGGAAAGTGGTGAGGGGATTAGGGAAGGGTGAACACAATGAGGGAGAAATAGGAGAGAAAGGGAGAGAAAAGACAAGGAGGGGGTAAGGTAGTAGGGTAACAAGAGGAAGTGAGGGGGGCCAGGAAGGGATATGGGGTGGGAAATATGGGATGTGAAGAGTGATATCCAAAATGCCAGGAGTGTGGGGAACAAAATGGACAACCTCCAGGCCATGATGATGGAAGGCTGAGCAGATCTGGAGGTGGTCACTGAGATCTGGGCAAACTTGAACCATGACTGGGATCTGTCTGTTACTGGATACACCCTCTATAGGAAGGACAGAACAAAGAGCAGGGGTGGAGTGGTGGAAATCTATTTTAGGCAGGGATAAAGATCACAAGGAAGGACATGGGGGAAGGTACTGGGATGCTATGGGTACAGCTGCAGTTGGGGTTGGGGGAAGAAAATAAGGGTAGGTATAGTGTACCGGCCACCAAGTCAGGTGAAACCACAGTCAGGGAGCTGGAGGATGGGAAGAGAAAGGCTGTGGGGTGGGGGGGAGTGGTAATAGTGGGAGATTTTAGCATGCCCAGTGTGGATTGGACCATCACACAAGCCAGCAGCAGCAGGAGCCAAGCGATGTTAGAATTAGATGTATTCCAGAATGGTTTTCTGACATTGGGGGTGATGGAGCAGACAAGGGATTGGGCCATCCTGTATCTAGTTCTGACAAATAGACATCAAATCAAAAACATCAGGATCACTGAGCCCCATGAAGGGAGTGACCACCAGTCTATGCGGTTACAGGTGGACATGGGACTTGAACTGCTGAACATAAAAACACGTGCTCTTGATTTTCAAAAGACCAGATTTCGCATGCATGGGGATGATGCTAGGGGAAAGATTGAGATAATTTTGGGAGGCTGTGGTGTGTAGGGTAGATGGGTAGTAATAAGGGAGGGGGTACAGGCAGTCACCACAACCTGCCTTAAGCAGAAGGATAATAGGAGCAAGAGTAGATAGATGCTGTGGTTTACAGAGGGGGTAGGTAGAGTAGTGAGGGAGAAAAGGGCTTCTTACAGGAACTACAAGAAGACCTAAAAGGAAGAGGACAGAGCAGAATATGCAGGGTAGCCAAAATCAACTTGCAGGGTGCTAAGGCAAGCCAAGGCAAAGACAAAATAGCTGAGGGTGTCAAAGAAGGTGATAAGACATTTTTCTGACATATTCAGGAGAACAGAACAACAAAAGAGGAAATGGTGACGCTGAAAAGGGTGACTGAGTGGGTGAAGGAAATTAGGGAGAAGGCAGAGGTACTGAATGAATACTTCTTCAATGTCTTCACTAAGAAGGATGGGCCACTCCTACAGGGGAAAAGAGGGATGGGGGGTCAGTGGGTATGAGGGGAGGAAGCAATTACAGAGGTCAAAGTCCTCAAATGGCTGAAAGCTTTCAGAAGGGACATGTCCCCAAGGGCAGATGGCATGCATAGAGTGCTGAGAGAGCTGGTAGCAGTCCTTGCAGCACCCCTGGCTGGTTTGTTCAACTGCTAAATGGACAGAGAGGTTGTCCCACACGAGTGGAGGACAGCTAATGTAGTGCCCCTGCACAAAAATCAAACTCAGGAGCTATAGACCATTCAACTTGACATTAACTGGCTAATGGAAACTGTCCAAAAGGAAAGACTCATTGCATTCCTTGAGGCAAATGGGATCTAGGATAGCATGCAGCACAAGTTCATGGCAGGGAGGTCATATCAAACAAATTTGATCAGCTTCTTCAATTGCATCACTAGGGGAGTAGACATAGACCAACCAGTGGACATACTATTACTGGACTTCAGCAATGCCACTGACTTAGTCCTTCACAAGTGGTTGATCAAAAAACTGGCAGATATGGGGACAGGGAAACAAATAACCAGATGAGTGGTAAACTGGCTAGTGCATAGAACACAGTGGGTTGTGGTAGGGGTAGCTCTCTGACTTGAGAGAAGTTACTAGCATGGTCCCATAAGGGTCAGTGCTGGGTCCAGTCTTGCTCAATGTATTAATCAAGTACACAGAGGAGGGCATCAAAGGCAAGATATGTCTTTTGAGGGATGATATCAAACTCTGCAGGAAGGTGGAAAATAAGGTGGGCATAAGGGATCTAATGGAGGACCTAGCAAGGTTGGAAAGGTGGTCTGGAATCTCTGAATAGGGGTCCAGTGCTAAAAAGTGCAAGGTAATGCACATAGGGTGTAAGAACCCCAGAGCCAAGTAATGTCTTATGGGAGAGGAGGCCACAGTCTTGGAGGAGGAATGGACCAGTGGATAGCAATTACAAGCTACATGAAATGATCAACACAGTGCAAAAAGGTGGCATGGAACAGAAACAGGATGCTGGGTTGCATATTAAGGAGGTTCTCCAACAGGAGAAAGAATGTCATTCTGTTCCTGTACAGGTCCATGGTGCATCTGCATCTGGAGCACTGTGAGCAGTACTGGAGCCCCTACCTTAAATAAGGCATATTCCAGCTAGAGGCAGTACAGAAGAGGGTTATCAAGATGATTCACAGGCAGCAGGATATCCCATATGAACATAGGCCGGTGAACTTGAACATGTACTCATTGGAGGAGAGAGAGAGAGCATTATCGAGACCTTCAAATACCTCAAAGGTATTAACAAAGTTGACATAGGGGATCTTTTTTGCAAAAGTGAGAACAGAAACACCAGAGGTCACAACTACAAATTAGCATGGGAGGGTACAGGAAGGTGGCCAGAATGCACTTAATTGAAAGGGTGGTGGCAGGATGGAATGCACTGCCAGAGGGGGTAGTAAATCACAGTGCATTGGGGGTTAAAAGAGGATGGGAGAGATTCAAGGGGAAGGTTGGGATGGGGGGAGGCATAGTAATATGTATCATATGTATATGGCCTCCTTATTGCACAGACTGGATAGACTTTTGAGCCTTATCCTGCTGACTGATAGAAGGAAAACATTTGTGGGGTGGACTAAGTCCCGGAGCATGTATAGTATGCACATTCTTGGACTTACTTTTTTTAATTTATATTTTATTGATTTTATAATAGTTTAACATACATTTGTTGAGGCAATAAACACTGTCCCATGTACGTAGAGGATAGGTTCTAGTCCATTGCTTGGAGGATAAGAAACAAATGACATATAATCAAAACAAAACTGCTAAACCCCTTGTACTGAAGGGTGCCCTGTCTAAATCCTATTAATACAGGCTATACATTAAGAAAACAAAAAATTACAAATTATTCGTCTCTGACTTGTACCATCTGCAGTATGTGTTTTTAGATAACTTACACTTCACTCATACATATATGATATATCTTACATTTACCCCATAAGTCTTCATTAAACAATATGTAATCTTTATTAATTTCTCTAGAATTATAATATGCAAGACTTTTAGGATATAGAAGGTAGAAAATGTCCATAATGCTTTTCGAAGTCAGTGTCAGAAAATCCAGTTTAGCTGTTCTCAACTTCAGCAGCAATGACAGACATTTCCTTGTCTGACTGAGTCAGTGGGCAGGTTTTTCAAAATGTGGCACAGGGCTTTCATCCAGCTCTGTGACATGACACTTTGGTTCTGGTGGTGGGCCAAACCCTTCCCTTGCAACTGCGCCCAATTTTACAATCTTGGTCGCAGTTGTGACAATTTTCACAAATTACGGCAGCTTGCAACAAATATTTTGTGCAAGCTCTGTAACACAGGCCACCAGGATTGATACACGTTAGACCAGAAAAAGGTGGTCTAACTTGCGGCAATTGCTGCATGGGATAGAAAATCCCATTAGGTCACTGTAAGTCCTGTGCACCTTATCGTCGGCACACCGGGGCTTGCAGTGATCTAAGGCATTCAAAAATCCTGCCTCCTGACTCTGAGTTTGAATCCTCTTCTGATTCATATTGGCCATATAGAAAATAGCTAATTTGGTTAGTTTCAAGGAAGATATGTATCTTTCCCTTACGTATAATTTTAACTTTAGCTGTTGGCAACAACTGAAACTGAGCACTCAGTTCTAATATTTCTTGGCAATATAACAGGAACGATCTGTGTCTCTGTTGAGTCACATATGAGTAATCAGGATACAGTAGATGAAGAACTTACAGCCCTTGCAAATTAATGGTGACTATCTTCGTGCCAACTTCATCACCAAATCTCTATCTGATTCGATGGCAAATGCAGTCATAATTGTAACCTTGGAGTCTTGATCAATTTCTGTATTTGTATTTGAGTCAGAGGCAAAGGATTTCATTTTTGCACCCTGAATGCTTTAGTTAAAAAAGGAAGGTTCTCGTCAGGTAACTCAAAAACCATTAGGAAAACATCCTTCACCAACACCTAGACAGTTTCAAAATTGTTTTCCAAGGATATCGGCAAACCAACTAGACATAAGCTTTTGTACCGGATCTAATTTTATAAGTTTTCTATTTTTCTCATTATATTATAGTTTCCTTAATGATATTATTATCAGTCACCTCAACAGCTTGTAGTTTACTTAATATCCCAGTAATGGCTTCTGTGTTGTTCTTAACTTGAATTGCAACATTTCCCAGTTTCTCCTTGTGCGCCTTTGCATCTTTCTGTAAGAAGTGCACTTTCACACTTAAAGAATCAAAGCTTCTATCATATCTTTCAATCCAGCCCAGAATGTTATTGATGGATTCTCCTAGTAATTCTAGTGTATATTTCTGATTGCTCACTGGATTTAAAGCAGTCCCCTGCAGAGTTTCTTGTGAAACTGCAGCTTCAGTCCCAGCTACCAAACTCAAAGACAATCCCGTTTCATGTTGCGATGCACTCTTTAGACTCTACTCCATAAAGACAGCAGTTGACTCAGATGGAACAGATGCAGATGGAGACTGGAGGGCAGTCACTATGCCAGGTAAGCCAGGCAACTTCCTGGTGTCTTCTTAGCATTTAGTGCCTACAGCAAGCCTGGATTGTTCCTTAATGGGCCTTACATGCGAAGAGAAAAAACTGTCATCAGAAGAGATGGATGAAACTACTTTTCTTTCCTTTAGTGCTGTGCAGAGATCTTTGTCATGTTCATTTTTAATTTTCTCTCTCCCGAGCACCCTGCCATTGATGAACAGAACTACATCTTGATCACCATCTTGTTTTTCTCCACATTTTATTATTGCACATAGAAGAGTACATCAAGGAGAATTACAGAATTATATCTTGTTACATCAAGAATCTGTGACAAGGGACTAGAGGTGGTCACCAGTGTGGGGGGGGGTTGGTGTGCATGCTAGTGGGAGGGTTTCCTAAAATACATTGGATGGCCGGGGGGGGGGATGCATGGTGGGGATGGGCACCTGCTGCCAGTGTAAAATAGTAAAAATTCTGAGATTGGCAGGAAGGGGAGCTCATCAGTGGGGTTCAGCTCCTGCTACCTATCATTAAATCTTTAGCAGGGTTGGAAGGAAAGGGGGGACACGGATAGTGGAGATGGGCACCCTCTAGTGGTCATTATATCATAAGGCTGGATCAGGCAGGAGGGATGGAATATCAGCGGTGGGGTTGGGCACCAACTGCTGTGTAAATTATTAACAAAATGGGCAATCAAGACGAAGTTGGGAATGGCGGTGGGGTTGAGCACCTGCTGCCAATTATTGAAATATACAGCTGGCTCAGAGGAGGGTTTAAGACTTGACATTAGTCATTTACAGTCATGGCAATGGGTTAAAAATATTTTCAAGTGACGACAGTGGAAGCTGCCATGGTCATGAAACACACTTCATGAATACAACATGGGAACAAATGCTCTGCACATGCCACAATGGCATTTTCTTGTATTAATAAGGTAAAAATTAGATGTTTTTAGTGAAACCACCTCAAAGTTCAAAGTGTATTGACAAGTATGTATACTTAGTATGAGAAACTACCTATCAAAAGCTCCTCCTTGGGTCAAGGCATAACAAACCTGAAAGTTTCTGGTTTCAACTGTCAGCCATATTTGAGCTACAGTAGAGTAACAAAAGTCTAATTTGGCAAATCTTTTATATTTTTAACTTTCTATAACATTTAAACTGCTTAACCGAGTAGTTCCAAATTTTAGGAATTAGGAGCTCATGTACCCCAGAATGTGCTAGCCAAATTTCAAGCTTTTCTGTCCAAGCTGGTTGCATCAATGGTGCAAAATTAGGGATTAGCAAAGAACAGTCAATCTAATGCTGTCAATATGGACACTACTGTGTCCCTATAATACTCTTATAGGTGAAGCGAGTGGGCACCAGAGAGGTGCACAATACAGGTCCAAAGGATTCAAGAACTCAATAGGAGGAAAAAGTCACACTGGAATCCCAGGTACTGTTCCAGATTGAAAGGGGAAAAGGGGAAATTGTTTAACCAGGACAGGCACACTAAGCCAGAGCTTGTTTCCAGATGTGACCTGGAAGCACAAGAAGGTTAAGTGACTAGCTTAGGATCACACAGTATGCAAGTGGGGTGCTAATGGGACTTAAACCCAGGTCTCCAGGTTTGCAGCTCAGTGCCATTAACCACTACACTAACAGGCAGACACTCGCCACATTCCAAATACAGATGGAACAGCATATAACATACTGAAAGTAAAAACTCTGTTCCATTGCGTCCAAAAGAATTTAAGCCCAGCAGCGGCAAGGAAAGAAACTAGTCAGCTGGCTGGTGCACACTACAAAATACAGCATTTTTCTTAGGAAATCATATTGTAGACTGTAGTTTGAACTGTTAAAGTTGTATGCACAGTAGTTTTGTATAAAAAACAAAACAAAAGTAGTATGCGGGTAGCTGATGTATTGATTGCTAGTCATGCCAAAACAGGATAATAATCATCACAGACCACAGTAAGTGCAGTAGGTGCCCTGAAAAAGAATCAAGAGCCACTGAAAGGTATCAGTTCCACAGATGCAATTCAAACAGTTTGCAGCTGTGTCCTCTTGCTTTGTTCTATAAGCAGTGAGTTGTAAGCGGAGCTCTACTTCATTCATTCTCCTCCTGCTTGATGATGTGGTGGCCATTCCATCATTGCTTTCTCTGAGCCACTGGCAAACTTACTCAGTGTCATCCATTGTTTTTTTTATCTAATTCAGCAAGACGTACTGCCAGTTTGTACATGGTATCCACATGCATATTACTGTACAGTCAGGGACAGGAAAGTTGTGCAGCAAGTTAGCTCTTGTCCACATGTCTGATGTGTAGTGGTATAAAACAGCAACCACAGTCTCACTCTACTATGTACTGGGCATTGTTATGGGACTTATTGGTATGTAGGGGAATAATTGCATCCTGACCTATTTCAGCACCATTGTTACCACTGCCCTACCACTAGTGAGGAGTGGAGATTTAGTGAGCAGCAGGAATCAAGTTGTGTCCTCTTTGTATGCAAGATCCCATCCACTCTCCTCCAGCTACAGTAGAAGTGACCTCCCCATGTATTCTCATGGGTCCCATTTCTGACCTAGATTTTTTTCCAATTGTTTAACCAGGTGAGACACACTAAGCTGAAAGCTTGTTTACAGGTGCAACCTGGGAGCACAGGGAAGTTAAGTGGCTTGCTTAGGGTCACACAGTATGCAAGTGGGGGCTGTGGGATTCAAACCCAAGTCTCCAGATTTGCAGCTCAGAGCCTTAAACCACTGTGCTATACTGCCTCCCTAAATGAAGAAGCTGGTTTTGAACCCACAACCCTTTTACCTCTTGGAGATCAGTTCCCTGTGTCGTGTGGCAAGTGTTGGTGCTGTGAAATTGCCTTTTTGACCATATATGTAATTGCTGCCACAGCGTAGGAAAAAGTCATAGATTCATTGGATGTGGCAAGTGTTGGTGCTGTGAAGTTGCCTTTTTGACCATATATGTAGTTGCTGCCAAAGGGTAGGAAAAACTCCTGTGTAACTGTGGAGGGAGGGAAAGAGTTAGCCTGCTACCCTGCTCTCCTTGGTCACCAAGGAATTAAACTAGGATGGATTTTTTTAACTCTGTGGGGATGTTTAGACACAGATGAGTAGTTCTGGGTGAAATTCAAAAAGAAAATGAGTTTCATGCATTTTTAGTGAAACTGTGCATATTTCATGCAGTTTCTCGAACTAGAGCAGTGTGTTGAAAATGGGCAATATGGTTTGAATTTTCATCTTTTTTAAGTCACATTTTTTAAAGATGCACCATTTGGAAAAAAGTTTACTATTTATTGAAATTGTGCAGTTTTAGTAACACTTTTAGGAACACATTGGGGGAAATGGTGCTATCTGAATAAAAAGCTATAGCAAAATGAGGCACAATTTCATGAACATTGCAAAAATGCAAAATAGGCTATTTTGTGCAATTATGTAAGCATAAGAAACAAGCATTTGTCAATGCTGAATGTTGTCTCATTGGCATTGGCATTGGTAATGCAGGAGTTAGGATGCATAACAGGAATGGCAGTGAAGTATTGAACTGATGCCAACCCCACCCCCACCCTGCAGAGACTGACAGGCATTGGGGTGTGTCTTTGGGTTGTCGGCTATAACGCTCATGCCATTTTACCTCACCCTACCCTGTAGACACTGACAAGTGTCTCGGTGTGCTTTGGGGTCTTTGGGCTTTATACTTACCCCATTACATAAAGAAATAAGCTGAGATGGGTGCAGTATAGGAGAATGGGATGAACCTTAGGGCTGAACACTCCAAGGCACACCTCGATGCCTATCACTGGCTGCAGGGTGGGGGTGGAATGGCATGAGCATTATAGCCAATGATCCCAAGTCACACCCCTGACACCTGTCACTCTCTACAGGGAGGGGTGTTACAGTTGGAAACCCTAATGCTGTAGGCGATTGATGGTATTTTCACTCCAGATTTTCAAAATGGGCGTTTTGTGACCCCCACCTCATGAAGAGCAGCACTATCAGTTTGTTAGCCGAAAGGTGGTTTTGTGCAGCAACTATGCCATTTGGCTACACAGGCACAAAAACATATTTTAGGCAGGATTGAAAAATGACAACTGTATTGTTCATAAGGAGGTGTAAAACAAATGGCAACGTTAAAAATCTGGAGTGAAAATATGAAAAATTGGGAAAGTCATGAGCATACATAGAAAATGTGCAACACATGTCTGTAACCCAGTTATTTTGGGGATTTTTTTAACCACATTTTCAACATAGGTTTTTTGGGACCTTTCCTCATGAACAGTTGTATTGTGATTTTGTTAAAATGTCCCAAAAGTTGATTTCTCACAGAGACCATGCCATTGTGCGCCACAGGTGTGAAAACACATTTTGGGCAGGATGTGAAAAATACATACATAGATACATAGATACATAGATACATAGACAGTGTCGGCAGATAAGGGCCTATGGCCCACCTAGTCTGCCCATTTGAGCTTGTAAGTTCAGTTTGTTTTCCTAGAAGTCTATTTCCCCTTACCCCTGACCTCTAGAATTCCTTTATGTCTATCCCATGCATTCTTAAATCCTGTGATTGTTTCAGCCCCCACCACTTCCTCTGGCAGGGTGTTCCACTTGTCCACCACCCGTTCTGTGAAGAAATTCTTTCTCATGTTTCCTCTGAATCGTCCTCCCTCCAACTTCATCCCATGCCCTCTAGTCCTGAAACGTCTTTTTCGCTTAAAAATAGTGTTTTCCTGCACCCTGTTCCTCCCTGTAAGATACTTGTATGTCTCTATCATATCCCCTCTCTCCCTCCTCTCCTCCAGGGAGTACATGTTCAGTTCCTTCAACCTGTCTTCATAGGATTTGTGATGCAACCCATGCACCATCTTTGTTGCCCTCCTCTGAACCTTCTAGACATGAAGACTAGAAATGACAGCTGTACTGTTCATAAGGAGGTTTGGAAAAATGCCAGTGTTGAAAATCTGGCATGAAAATATTGCAAATTTGCGAAGTTACAAGGGTGTGTGGAAACTGTGCAATGTTTGCTTATAACACAGTCATTTTATAGACTTTCATCACCAAATTTTCAACATAGGCATTTTAGGACCTGTGCTCATGAACAGTGTCACTGTCATTTTCTTAATCTGTCCCTACAACTGATCTCTCGCAGCGACCGCGCTATTCTGCGCCGAAAGTGTGAAAACACATATTGGCCAGGATATGTAAAATGACAGCTATACTGTTCATAAGAAGGTGTGGAAAAATGCCAATGTTGAAAATCTGAAGTGAAAATATTAAAATTCATGATGTTATGAGTGTGCGTGGAAACTGTGTAATGCAATCTCATAAAACAGTCATTTTTGGATTTTTTTTGCCAAATTTGCAACATAGGCTTTTTGAAAGCCCACGTCATGAACAGTGGCACTGTCATTTCATTAATCTGTCCCAAAAGGTGATTCCACGCAGTGACCACGAAATCAACTTTTGGGACAGAATAATGCCATGACAGTGGCTGAATTCATGAGGAGGGGTCCCAATAACACCATGTTGAAAATTTGGTGCCACAATTCCCAAAAATGACCGAGATATGCACCAAAGTTGAAAAAACCCTATTTATGCCATTATACAGCTTACCGGCATTTCTTCAGTTCATGGTCGACTTTGAAGAGTGTAGATGTGTTCCTGGTCCATCAAAGATCATCGCGCTGGGCTCTGGAGGTAAGTATGGGGTGAGGGGAGGCAGGATACACAGAGGGTGGGTGCAGGTTTGGGGAGAGTGCAGGGAGAGACCGCAAGGGACCGTTTTCTTCTTTTACAGGGGGGAAAAAAAAAAGACAACAAGGGATGGTTTTCTTTTTTTGCAGTTATTTGTTACACTGGGGTGGTCTCCAGTGTACCACCTGCATTACAGGGAGAGGAACCTCAGCCAATGGGGGATTGGGCCCCCCATCGGCACAGAAACGGATGGGGTTGCGCACATGATGCCGAGGTGGATTTGGCACCCCCTCAGCACACAGCACAAATCAGTGGTTGGGGACATTATGCCAATGGGGAGTGGGCTCCCCTATCAGCAAATTGAACTGGGCAGGGGGGACTGAAGCCAATGGGGATTAAGCCCCCCCCAGCAAAGAAAGACTGTTGGGGGGGCATTATGCCAACGGGGAGTGGGCTCCCCCGTCAGCAAATGAAGTGGGTTGGGGCATGCTGATATGGGATTTGGGCACCCCTGAAGTCAGCAATCTGCATGGCAGCAGTCAGTGCCACCATGTTTATTGAATTGCTTCACCAGGAAAGGCACGTCGGGAGATATGTTTTTGTGCCGCTGCATGATGAGCTTGGCTCTCATTGCAGTGGCATTTTTTTCAGATCTGGTGGCCACTTTACATATTGCTGGTGTCAGTGCCTGCATACTGACTTACTGAGGAATGAGGGATGCACCTACTGATGCGTGCCCTGCATTCGCCCATAGTGACCGCACCTCCAAATCTGCTACTACTGCAATATGTTGGCTGGCTCGCAAGCACGAGCCAACATAAAAAATTGCCCAGCACTACAGATGAGTGCTCATTCTCACCAACATCTGAGTAGGAGACACTCACAATACTGACATGGGGGAGTCAAGTGATCATCCACAAAGGGTCAGTAGTCATGGCAGTGATTGACAGTGGCAATAGTGATGGCCCGTCCCCCATAATGAGTCAGAATCCCATAAACACTTTCTGTTTGCTGTGTCAGTGACCTCCCCATGTATTCCTATGGGCCTTGGCAGAAGCCTAGCTGCACCAAACGTGGCGTGTGGCAGATATGAGAGGTAATGAAACAGCACTCACCCACCTCTGTTTATGGTGCTTTGAGGTGCTCTGCCTCTTCCTCAGGGAAATGTGTCAGGGGTTGGAGATTCCAAGCCTTGTGGGACTGCATAGCAAGAATGGAAGTTGGCCAGCTACTGTCCTCCATGTTTAAACATGGACTTTAGGCCAGGATGTTTATTTTTTAGTCTGGGGAGGTACACAGTTACAGATGAGTGCTCAAATACAACTTGTTTGACATTTGCTGCTCTGGTTCCACTTTTACTGACTGTTGAGGCTCCAGCATCTCCTTGAGTCTGCTGAACATCCTTTCGGAGAGCACACTAATAGTGGCAGCTGATGTAATTTATGGTTAGTAGTAAGTAGTAGTAGCAGTGAAGACTTTTATTTTTATATAAGATATAACTGTTAGGTCTAGAAGCTCCATTTACAAAGATGTCCTGTTACAGTGGCATTATTATATAACTCTTATAATAGGTCACTCCAACTTCAGGGATGAGCTTAATCTTTTGGTGCAGGTGGGTATACCAAGAAAGACTTCTGCAGAGACTCTACAAAGTAGGGAGATACTCTGCTGAAGGAAGCTGTAACTTGGTCCTCTTCCTGAGCTTTCTCTATAACAATGAGCTGATCTCGGCCCTCATGTTCTCCTTAATGCTAATAAAAGCAGCTTGTGTTACCTCTGAATAAGTGGTACCAGATTTCAGTTCCCCATCCCAGTATAAGACCTACTAGATGTTACTGTCAGCTACTTTTCCCTCACTGGCTGCACAACTATTGACACCAACCTCTACATGTTTTGACTAAGCTCCATACACTGCTGCTGCAAAAACTCAACTCACTTTGTTTCTATCCATTGTAAGGCACAGGACCTCACTTAAAATATGGCTCAAGCATTGCTGGGAAAATAAAGTTTGTGTTACCCCCAAGTTTGGAACACTGACTTTGCCTCAGTTGTAAGGTGATGGATAATAGCTCCTGGCTTCTGAGGAATCTGGCCCATCTCTTTGCTCGTAATATCAGCAAACCTCTTTAATGTTCTTTTCAAAACCTGCAGTGGAGATATCACTTGACTGAGAGATGTAGGCACACCATTGATATCATGGGTCATCCTATCAAATGAAGCCAATCCCTCCACAATGGGCCAGATAGTCATAGTGGCCTAGGACTCCTCCAATGTCTGAGTCATCTCACACTGACCTCAGGCTCATCTCAGGCTGAACTCATTCTCATATCACACTATTACTTGTCTCATGCTGATCTTGTTCTCTGAATCTCATCTCAAGCTTGTCTGCCACTGATATCACTCCTAAAGTTGTAGCAGTTAATCCAGCATGTTATCTTCCAAGATTCCAAAGAGATATCCAAAGGCTAAAATCTCTGGTATTGCCTGTGTTGCAGGAAATCTAGTAAAAATCTCCTTAGAATGATATCTCCAGAGATTTGGGAAAAATAACTGGCCAAATCAACTGTCACTACTGTATCTTATGCTCATCTTATGTAGGGCCCCCATTGCTTTAGGAGATGTGAGAGTATGAAAGTACTGTAAGATGCATTCCTGTACTAACATCCTGTATGAGTCAATGCTAGTTAAAATAAGGTACTTGTGCACTTCATGCACTTGGTTGGTAACATGGCAGAATAGTGAAAGTGGCTGCAAACAACTTGAGAATTCCATACCAGCTATGCCAGTGTCAACATTGTGACACTGGGTGCTTATTACCACCAGAGTGAGCATGCAGGCAAAGTATCAAATGCCATTAGAATGGTCATTGGCCACTGCTCTGACCACATTTGTGACATTGACTATCACACATAAAACTTATGCAAGTTGATGCCTGCAGTCCACATATTCAGCACATCATTAGCTGCAGTGTGATCTTTATGTATGAACTCCACATTCAGGATAGTGGATCTGCAGTGAGAACTGGACTAGCCACAGAGGGGAGTATCACAGGATAAAGATGGTTAAGCAGCACAGCCAGATACTGGTCTGTTCACACACAAGTGAGAAGTCTATGTATGTTGTGCATAAATTTGGTACTTGTACCGATGTCTGTTGGACAATAGAATGCACAATACACCTGTCAGAGCCCCTGCTGGTAGCATGGCAAGTGCCTGCTGCACCCAATAGTATATTCATGGATGAACTCTATAGGAAAATGTGGCACAGTAAGGTGTCTGGTACAGTGAGTGCAAAGTACTGTACTGCAGCAGTCTACAGAAACCTGCATCTTCCAAAAGGGAAAATTGAAATGACTACAGATGCAATATCATTATCCCGATGATTAAAAGAGTGATCCACTGTGCTGTTAAATGGGAGGTATGGTACTTGGTCTTGGAACAGAAGGAATTCTTTATGGGCAGAATTGACAGGGTGGATGCTGATTTCAATTGCTTGCTGAAGGTATGGGGTACAGATAACAATATTAACTTCCTTAAACTTGGGGACCTACTGTTGAGTCACACAAACACACTAGGAATTACAATTGATGATGAAATTACCCTGAGAAATCCAGAAGCACACTGAGCTCACCGTCATCCTCCCTTAAGTGATTACAGTTTAGAGACATCTCCAGTCCTCCCTTTCCTCTATTTTCACTTCATGTAAAATGAGGTGAGAAAGACAAACTGAACACCAATCACATTTTATTGAATTAGATTTTCTTGATTCTAATCTTCTCAAATGTAATATAGACACTTCATGCCTGATTTTAAAAGGTACTGTGGAACAACACAAGTTGCATCACTCTAGCGCTGTGGTAAACTCCAGGTGTGCCAGGATCCCATGCTCAATTTTATAAAAGAAGGGGTCCCGACACTAAAAACCTAGGAGTTGCAGCAGCCGCGGGCTGGCACCAAGCATGTGGTGCACCAGTGGGAATGGACACAGGGATCTGGATCCCACACCCAGTGCAACAGTAGAGTGGTGACAAATGGGGGTATGTGACTGAACATGCCAGGAGTGGGCCAGGGGAGTCAGAGTATGGGGATGTGCCATGGAGAAATGCCCTGGGGGTGTGAGGGAGCCGAAGGAAGTTCAAGATGGTAATTTGGCACCCCACCAGGGTGCAGTGTATAATGCCATGCAGACGATGGAATGGTGGTCTGTGGAGGGCTGGCAGGTAGGAAAACAGACCTGGCCCCAGGTGGGGACTGGCATGGTACCTGCACCAGAGGTGCCATGAGCCACAGGCATGTTCAGGGGAGATGGGCTGCCACATCGTGGGGAGGGCTGAGTGCCAGAGGACTGTAGTGGTGCCCAGAGAATGTTCCCCTCTACCACTAGCCACTATTATCCTGCAGCCATTGTGTCCTCCGTATATGCCTGTGGCTTCTGGCACCTCTGGGGCAGGTGCCACAGCTGTGCCTACTACAGGCTGGGTCCATTTCCCTCCATGGACTTCCAGTCCATTGGCTGCATGGCATTGCACACTGCACCCAGGTGGGGTGCCCAGTTATCAACTTGAACATCCTCTGGCTCCCTCACACCCCCTATGGCACTCCCCCATGCTCTATGTGGCCTGGCCCCCTCCTGGCAGGTCCCCCTCATGTCGAGATCATCCCCTATTGGCTGAGGGCTCTTAGACCACTTCCTGGCTGGTCTAAGTAGAGCACCCTGTTGTGTCCATGGCAGGGATTACACAATTCAAAAAAGGGGATGTTACGGCCCCGCCATGGCATAAGCACTCTCTCAGCCTGTTGCAAGGGTGCTTTTACCACAAGGGTGGTGCAGGGTGGCATGGACGCAGGGCATCCCAATTTCAATGCAGCCTGCATTCTAAAATTGGGATTGCCACAAAGTTTGATGCAAGGTGCCACTTACATCATACACCTTTGGTGCAGGCACCTTGTGTCAGACTACATCATTTGAAAATCAGGTCCTTCATGTAAAATGAGGTGAAAAAGGCATAGTGAAGTCTACATATGTGCAAAGTTTAAACACCTCACTATGTGGAACAATAATTGAAGTGGCCTGACCTCACATAGCGCAAAGTACTACTTTGCATAGTTCTCATCCTGAAGAAGTGGGCACTTCACCAGACAGAGACTACACATAGTAACACTTTGTTAGCAATTGTGCACATTGTCTTGTGCTGCCTGTGAAGAATTACACATAGTGGCACCTTCACTAGTGAAGTTAATTGTAAATAAACCAGTAATGACTGCTGGTCAATGTTGCAGAGGACAGTATTCACTTTTTACAGGTGTCTTTTCCCAGTATTGTTTTCTTGGGGTGATGGGGGAAGGTGCTGGGTACCAGTGAGTGCGGGGTGGAGGTGTTCACCACATATTTGAAAGGGACTGGGGTAGGTGGAGGTGAAAATTAAATAAAATTATTTCTAATTCATACTGGGATGGGGAAAAGGTTTCTTTTAAAAAAGTAGAAGTGGGATTTTTTTATTTAAACTGACTGAAATTTTGCTGGGAAACTGGGGGAAGAGAGGGGGTGCTACTAGTGTGGGAGTGGTGGGAACATGTTTTTGCATTGATGGTGTGGGAAGAGGGATGTGTTATTTGGAACAATGGTAGCTGTTTTTTTTAAATAGAAACTTATTTTAAATAGGAATTTGCTGATAGTAGTTGAGGCAAAGTAAGGAACTGAACCCTACTATGCACAGTGTGAAGTTCACAACTTTGCCTCAACTATGCCAGCAAATTTAAAATTTGAAATATTCTTAGTCAAGACCTGTCACATCATGTATAATGAGGAATGAAAGGCAAAGTCAAGCCCAGTCACATTTCCTGAATCATGTTATCTAAAATCACATTGTCTCAAATCCTATAAAGCTGCTTCATGTAAAATGAGTTGAGAAAGGCAGTATCGAGGCCATTCACATCATGTAAAATGAAATGAGAATGACAATGTCAAGACCAGTTACATTTGCTCACACAACATTTTCTTGGAACACATTTTCTCATATCAGATTTTCTGTTCATGTTCTGTTCATTTTCATGATACCCCCAGTATTACAGACTCATCCACTGGATAACTCAGCATTTCAGATCATGCCCTGGTAGCCCTTTGTTTCCAGCCTCCTATCTCTGAACCCCACTCCACTCAATGATGTTGCAACCCTTTGCTTATCTCTAACCTGCACTTTCAGTACTGGATACATAAGGAAGCCTAATTATACTTTCCCACTCAGGATAATGGGGACATTGGGAAGGGCACCATCTGGGAAGCCTTCAAGGCTTACCTACAGGGTCATATTATTGCTTACACTGCTATGAGACACAAAGATCAGGAGTCCAAGATCTTTGACTTAACACAGACCCTCTCCAGTTTGGAACAGTATTTTAAACAGGACACTCCTGCCTACCCCTCTCTCCTGGCAGAAATTATTGGCATGAAATGTAAACTTAACACACTTCTTTCCCACCAGGCAGAGTGGCAATTGGTTAGGAGTAGCCACAACTTCTCAGAGTCCAAAGAAAAGGGAGGCAAGCTTCTAGAATATCATCTCTGTAAACAACAGGTGGAACCCCAGATTCTTACCCTGGATGATTCCATAGCCACAGCACTGATAGAGATCAATGAGACTATGTAGCAGTTTTACCAGCACTTGTATGCTTCTCACCAGGAGACTACTACATTAGCACAACTTTGCACTTTCTTAGGAGATACCCTTACCCCTGTCCTTCAATTGCAGTTACAGGATGACTTGGACAAACCTATAACAGAATCTGAACTTCGTATGGAACTTTCAATACTTGAAGCAACATCCCACTGTGTTAGACAGAAAAGGAAGTGCAAAAGAAGAAGGAAACCACTTTGTTTTTCAACTACAGTAGCAGAAAAGGTCAGAGCCAAAAGGCTGACCTTCAAGAAATATAAGGGAACACAGCGGGATGAAGATAGGGAGGCATACCAAACTGCCATAAGGGAAGCAGGGAAGGCAGTAAGGCAGGCAAAGTCCCAAACTGAGGAAACACTAGCATGAACAGTAAAAGAAGGTGACAAGACTTTCTACATTAGTGAAAGAAGAAAGTCCAGAGGGGGTATTGCTAAGCTCAAAGGAGAAAAGGGGGCATGTGAGGAGGAGGACCATGTAAAAGCATCTATCTTAAATAGATACTTTTGCTCAGTATTTACTGAAGAGAAGGTAGGGCAGGGTCCACAGCTCAGCACCATGGACACAGGGGGGAGGTAGGTAAGCACTACTCCCTTCACAAAAGAAAGGGTCCTACAAGAGCTCGCTAAGCTCAGGGTGGACAAGGCAATACGACCTGATGGCATACATCCCAGGGTACTTAAGGAACTAAGGGTGGAACTAGCAGAGCCATTAGCAGAACTGTTTAGTGAGTCTCTGAGCACAGGAGGGGTCCCAGAAGACTGGAGAAGGGCTCATGTGATCCCGCTCCACAAGAGTGGTAGCAGGGAGGAGACAGGAAACTAAAGACCAGTCAGTCTTACCTCAGTAGTGGGCAAGATTATGGAGGCACTCCTTGAGGAAAGGATAGTGCAACACCTGGAATCCATAGGGGCACAGGATCCAAGACAGCATGGGTTTACAAAAGGAAGGTCCTGTCAAACTAATCTCATAGATTTCTTTGACTGGGTAACCAGAGTGGTGGACCAAGGGGGAGCAGTTGATGTCGCCTACCTTGACTTCAGCAAAGCTTTCAACACTGTTCCACATAGAAGATTGATAAATAAGCTGGGTAGGCTCAGGGTGGGTCAGAAGTTGGTCAACTGGGTGGCAAACTGGTTGATGGACAGAAAACAGAGAGTGGTGGTAAATGGTATACAGTCAGAAGAGATGCAAGTCACAAGTGGGGTACCTCAGGTATCAGTCCTGGGACCAGTCCTCTTCAATATCTTCATTAGTGACATTGCAGATGGACTAGAGGAAAAGGCTTATCTGTTTGCAGATGACACCAAGATCTACAACAGAGTAGATGATCCAGATGGGGTGGGCAGAATGAGAAGAGATCTGGATAAACTAGCAAAATGGTCAGAAGAGTGGCAACTGGGATTTAATGCAAAGAAGTGCAAGATCATGCACATAGGGAAGAGAAACTCTGAAGCCACCTATAGGCTGGGAGGGAAGTTGCTGGCAGTCACAAAGGAAGAAAGAGACTTGGGCATCCATCATCACTGATGACCTGAAATCATCCAAGCAGACCTCTAAAGCAGTAGATAAGGCTAGGGAGATGTTAGGGTGTATTAGTAGGGGTATCACAAGTCGTAAGTGGGAGGTAATAATCCCTCTTTACAAGACACTGGTTAGGCCCCATCTGGAGTACTGTGTTCAGTACTGGAGGCCACACCTCCACAAGGACATTAACCAAATTGAGGCAGTCCAGAGAAGGGCAAACAAAATGGTGCAGGGACTGCATCAGAAGACATATGAGGACAGATTAATGGAGCTCAATATGTATACCCTTGAGCAAAGGAGGGAGAGAGGTAATATGATCTAAACATTCAAACACCTTAAGGGCATTAACATTATGAAAGAGTCTAACATGTTTCAATATAAGAAAAATAGCAGGACAAGAGGACACAGCATGAGAATAGAGGGAGGCCGATTCAGGGGGAATGTGAGGACATTTTTTTTCACAGAAAGAGTGGTGGATGCATGGAACAGCCTACCTCAGGAAGTGGTGGCTATGAATACAGTGCAGGGCTTCAAACAGGCATGGGATAGGCATAAGGGAGCAATACAGGCAAATATGGATGGATAGGTCATTGACAGTGTAAAGGTGTGTGGCACATTCATAAGGTAGAAAAAATGGGCAGACTGGATGGGCCTTGTGGTCCTTATCTGCCGTCAACCTCTATGTTTCTATGTTTCTTTCCCTGACTATGCATAAAGGCCCAGGCAGGGACGGCTTCACAATTCACATTTACCAAGTGATGCCAGATGTAGTTATCCCTCCACTCCTGGCTGCATTGCAACAGACCAACTCTAAAGGGCGACTTCTTCCTATTCTATGAGAGATAGTCATAACCCTTCTCCCCAAGAAGTCAAATGACCATTTGGACTGTGCCAGTTTCCACCCGTTTCTCTCATCTCTACTAACACAAAAAACATGGCTAAAGCTCTCATCTCCCATCTGGAAAAGGCACTTTCCTGCCTGGTCCATAATACTCAGGTAGGATTTAAAAACAGGAAAGCTGGTGCAGACCATCTCCGTACCTTGCTTAATCTAAAATTACATGCTCATTCTGCCCAAATATTGATGGTTGCTCTTGTGGTCAATTTAAACAAAGCATTCATTCAGTAGAATAGGGATACATGCACACTATGTTGGAATTGTATGGTTTTTGTCTTAGTTTCAGGGCTTGGGTAAGCACTCTTTATAACAACCCATATGCAATATTTTGACTAACTGTAATGTATTCTCACCCTTCACGCTCCAAGGTGGAACATGCCAGGGCTTCCCCCTTTCCCCTTTACTTTTCTTAGTGACCCTGAACCCACTGACCTGTAAACTGCTGAAGACTCCAGCAGTTCAAGGCATTCAAGTGGGAACTTTCTTTTATTTAGTACACTCTTATGCAGATGACCTCCTTTTGACCATTAAATCCCCATCAACTTCACTTCTCCCATACTTAAATGTCCCTACTCACATCACAGCCTTATCTGATCTTGTGGCGAACCCAAGCAAGACTACTCTCTCCCATTAAATTCTCTATGTAATAGTAACAGCTGCTCGGGCTTGCCCATCAAATGGACAGGGGAGGGTTTATTTAGGCATCCAAATCACAACCCAATGGGACAATCTGGTTACAGCTAACATCCTGACCTTGATCTCTGCCTTAGACTGAGATATTCATTGTTGGCTGAAACTACACCTTACTATTTATGGCAAAATTTAAACTATTCACAAGTTTGTCCTTCCAAAATTCACTTACATATTTTGAAACCTTCCCCTCTACATCCTCCGCCACCATCTTCTGCAGAATTAATCACCTGCTCAGTTATAGCTGGGCAGACTGCATGGACCTTTGTCTCCTTCTGCTGTCACTTTTTCTGTTTCTATTTCTTATAGGAAATTAAGCCTCCCCAACTGAACAAAGCAAAATTGCATGCCCACTGGATTCAGGGTGGTTTTCCTTGGTTTGAGGATTATGCCCTGGCCTACTGCATGTCACAGACATACTGATGGTGCACTCCCCCCTCATTAGAGTCTCCATATTGAGTGAGATTAGAGGCTGACACAGCAGGTGTCTCCTGCTTCAGTTTGCTATTAGAACATAGATCCCCTAAGAAATTTGCTACACATTCTATTATACAGTACTTATTACACTACAGACTTGGAATACCTGTATGAACCTAACCAACATCCCGAAAACAGGTAGACCTCCCCACCAAAATGATTAAAGTACCTCTGGACTAACCCTAATACTCTTATCAGTGGTAAACCTGTTTGATGGGCAGAATGGATGGATAGAAACATCCTCACCATAGCAGACATCTCTGTTCCACATGCTGATACCTTCCTTTCTTTCTAATAAATACAAGACAAAACAGGGTTACCCACAGTAGAATTTTGGTGTTTCTTGCAGCTTAGGGCTGCTATTTGGGTCTATGAGAAGAAATTGTCCTCTCAATTCCCATGGTGCTGGTTATGGAAACTTTACTCCATCAGCAACACTTAGGGTTGGGAGGGGAAAACTTATTCTATATTACAGGATGACCAGTCTCCCGTCCTTAATAAGAGTCAGGAAAAATGGGAACATGACTCGGCAAACATATATTGCATGAGTTATAGCTATCTTGGGGTTTGATTGTGCATAAGCATATTAGGATGTTAGAAGTTGTTTAATTAATCTTAAGATTCTGGGGACATCACGTGATGGATGCCTGATCGGTCAGATTTCTCTTCTCTTCTGTACCTCAGCTCATTTTATAGTATTTTACTGAGTAGTTTTGAGTTCTTCAGAATGCAGATTAGTGTAAGAATGCTTCTACTACTACTATCTACTTCATTATTGAAATATTGGTGCAGTTATGGATTCTGAAATGAAGAATCCTCCACCTCAGCATACCCCTCCTACCACACCAGACAAAGCCTCTAAGCAACCAAAATCTCAGGCTGCTACACAGAGTAAGTCATCTACCCCACAAGGAGCCCTGACAGAAGAAAAGTTTCTAGAGGAACTGGAACCGCTGAAAATGGCTATTCAACTCTTAATGGAGAATATCCGTCAGATGCAGATATCGGTCGATACACTGACATGGCAGATGCATGGCAATGAAGCCTGCACTTCCTCTCTGGAGGACTGGTGCATACGTGTTGACCCAGAATTGAGCTTCCTCCAGCAGAAATATCATAAGGTGGAAGAGCACTTTGAAGACCTGGAAGCTCAAAGCCGACGATATAATTTAGGTGTGCTCGATTTACTAGAGAAGGTGGGGGCCCCAATAGCTTGCAATCTATCCAAAAGTTCTGTGAGAAGGTATCGGAGCCCTCACCTAATGGCCCTGGGTATGTCATTGAATGGGCGCACTGTTCCGTTCACTCGATGCTGCCGAATGGAGCACCTCCACAGCCACTTATATGTTTAAATTGCCTGGATAAGCAGCATATTCTGACCAGGGTGCAAGACTTGAAAGAAGTAGTTTGGGAGGGGGTGGCTCCTCAGAATTGTCCAGGATCTTCCTTTCAGTTCTCGGAAGCGCAGGAAGGAATTGTACCTGATAGTCTCCAGATTGATTTTTGCAGGGATTAAATTCCAGGTTCGCTATCCTGCAATTTACAAGTTCATCATAAAGGAGAGTGGCGGTCTTTCAAGTCAGCTGCGCCGGCCATCAAGGAACTCCAGTTGCTGTATCTGGATCTGTTTCGCCCAGCATGAATCGGGTACTCCCGTGACCCTTGAAGCCTTCAACAGGGATGTGTAGAAATGACTGACTTTGTAGTAAGTCTTTCACTTACTGATGTTCTTATAGTGGGGTATGTGACAGTTGGCTTTTGCATCATGCATGTTATGCTCACCATAATGGAGCTTTCTCCTACAGTGGGTGGAATGCAGAAATTATTTTTCTTTCATCAATGGTCCCTACCCAATTTGATGCTGGAGCCCTGCAATTAGTTTTCCTCTACATTAACGTGGCAGTATGTCAGTGGACCCAATGCACGGTACTGCAAGGTCTTTTTCTGGATAAGATGGAGAGGACAGGGGGTACCCTTTATGGTAGTTTAGAGAACTGTGGTCCCTCGCTATGTTCTGGATACTACCGACTCCTTTTGACCTCCACTACCTTTTCATAGATGGACTTTGTACATTATATGTTACCGAGGAATACAGGGTGTGGGGGGTGAATGGCACATGCAGTACACTTTGAAGCCTCCCGAAGCCTTCTGTACCACCGCAACAAGTTAGTCTGATCCCAGTGCCTGACATATAGACCAGTACAGGGCTCCCAATTTTATTTGATACCAGCTGCACATGGGACCACACCGAACTGCAGAGTGCCATTGGCTCTTTCAGCCATCTATATATGGAATAGCCTGCTTAGGACTTCTCAGAACTGGCTCGCAAAGTTGGGATAATTTAATAGCTTGGACATATTATTGGGCTATGATTGTTAAATGGCTTAGGTGATTATATGTGGGGATACTGGGCTTTCTGTCTATATGTTCTGTACCATCTGCGGACTTATGTACGTAATCGGCAGGGTGACTTGGGTGGGGTGGGGAGGGGAGTCATGCTGGGGTGAAATAAAGGGGCTGCTGTTCCATCAGGAAACTGCATCTGATTAATAAGAGGGACACACCTTTTAGAGTGTAAATTGCTTTGGCACTGTCATTGATTTTCTCTGGTGTTTATGTGTTACAACTTGTGCTTGACTAATGGTTATTGTTGCATGGGGGTTTTGAAGATATGCTATGGACAATATAGAAGTTAACTTGATGGCGGAGGGAACCTGAGCCCAGGGACCCACTCCACCTTGGATGAATTTAGGACTGTGAGGTATTCTCCCTGTCAGTTTATACTTTCACATTCAGTTTGTCGGACTGCGTCATGTGTTGGTGGGGGGGGGGGACCGAAAGGGTAGATAAGGTAATATCATGGGCAAACGATCTGGAGAAGTACAGTAGATAGGACTGGCGGGGAGCACTATTAGGATTTTGTTCATTAAATATGTTAGTTATCATTCTTTTGGGGGAGATTGGGGGATTGCAGAGGGGGGGATTCCCAGACCACCGGATTATTATGCTTGTGTCTCCCAGAGGCCTGTGGCTTATCCAAATTAGTGCTAACAGATGAGTAGGGTTTTATATAAATTTATTTCATGGAACGTCAGAGGGGTGCAATCCAAACAGAAACGACATATGATCCTTTGACACCTTCATAAATCACAAGTCAGTGTGGCTCTACTTCAGGAATCTCATGGCGGGAGGATATTATTTTGTTTAGGTGCGGTTGGTTCGAATGGATCTTCAGGGCAGGATCAAGTACGAAGAGGGGTGGGGTGGTCATATTCTTTTTTTTAAATTCAAAGTTTATTAACTTTTCCATGAAAGCTTTAACATGAAGGGACCAACAATATTTTACAGAGACATATCATGAGACAATCAACTCCATGCTAAAGCCCCCTCCACAACCCTCCCCCTATAACACCTCCCCCAGCTTGGCACATACCCCCATAAAATCAGGTAATATGGCAAAGAGAAAACATTCATACACATTATATTCTGACACTGTAAAAGTATAGAGATAGCAGAAACCGTCAATGAACTGGATATCTTGTTACTGCGAGGCCCCAGTCTGGAGAAGATAAAAGGTGTGTAGACTCTCCCACACTTTTCTGTAGCGGGGAAGAGATTCACCCAGACTAGCTTTCATTTGTTCAGTATGGATGTTAAATAACAGATCCCTTAACCATTTCATATAGGTAATATTGTGGGCATCTAACCAGTGATGCAAAATTAATTTTTTAAGGGTAAGCACTATCATAGCTATATGATACCTACAGTTTTTAACTGGGATTGTGGAGAAGTTCCCCACTAGACATATCTCCGGTGGGAATAGCTCTCCGATGCCCAGCAGAGGGTCAGCCCTGTTTCTGATTAAATCCCATAAATTCTTAATTGAGAGACACTCCCAGAATATATGGAGCAGATCCCCTTCAGCATTTCTACATCTAAAGCAAAGGGCATCTTGTAGTCTACCTATTCTGTTAAGTTTGACGGGTGTCCAGTATATATCATTCAATATTCTATACTGTGTAAGCTTCAATCTATCTTGAGATACATATCTGAAGGAATCTTGGTGAATTGATTCCCAATTCTCAGGAGAGTTTGGGAAAAAAGAATTCCAGTATCGAGGTGCCTCACTGCCCGTATCAAGCATATTTGTTCGTAAACAAGTTTAACCCCTAGGTGGCACTATCCCAAGGGCTACTACCCCTGCCTGCGTGGCTAGTAGCAGGTTAAGGGGCCTGAGTTTGGAAATGGGTGCCTCCACCCAGAGATCAGGGTTGGTAGTGATCAAACTAGCCTGGGCACAGCCCTCTGGGGCACTGTAACCCCCCTCTTTCCCTACTAGTGGCCAAAACAGTACACAGTAATTACTTTCACAATACCCCTGATATACCTTGCAAGTAACCACACTGTTTGCACTAACCACCAGGGCTGGCTTCTCTGGCTCAACTCTGGGAACCCCCTGTAAAACAAGGTTAGACAGAGTCCATAGAAACAGTACAGTACTTTGAACACAAACTGGAGCTACAGTCAGATTGAATGCAGAAAAAGGTAGATCTGATTTATTTAGGGGATTTGAACAAGGGAGGGGCGTAATCAGGTTAATCAGCTTAAGTACTCTATCAGTCACACAGCTGTGTGTGCATTCAGAGTTCCTAACACTCACACTCTCTGGGTACCCAGGTGGAGGAAAGTTGGGCTAGCCAGGACCGTTGCCTGGGGTAGGCCGCATTGCAGCTGGTCGGGGTCCTGTAATGGAAAAACAACTTGCACAACACACTATTTGTAACCCGGAGCCAGATGGCTCAGTTTCTGAAGAAAGAGAAATAACAAAACAATCAAATGACACACTTAGATTAAACTGTAGTTGCAGGGAGCTACCCTGATGGTTACTCACGATACCCAAGACTGGATACAGGATGGATGAAAATCGAGACAGCAGGTGAATTCTCTGGAGTGCCAGGAGAAGCAGGGCCCACACAATTCACTGAGGCATCGTTCCTGTTCAAGTGTGGGGCAGGGGGCTGATTCCTGGGGCAGGTCTCTCATTGATTACTCTTCTCTGTGCAGTAGGGTAGTCAGGCAGGACCCTCGTGGCAAGGCCCAGCTGCATGGAGCTAACCGTGGATTCAGTCCGTTTGGGTGGGCTACAGCTTCCAGCACGCAAAATGCAGTTCTCACAGTGGGGGACCAAATCACCATCCACTTTCAGTATACAGCACATTTCTATTCAAGGAAATTCTACTATACCAGGCAACATGCTCCCCAGTTGCAATCGCAACGTCTCTGCACACACCGGGAGCATAGAGGTAGCTGGAACTCCTGTCAGGCCAATCGCGTTCAGCAAAATCTTTGGTTCTCTTCAGGATGAGCCTGGTCCCACTTCCGTGGATTACTTCAGTCACCCAAAACTCGGATTCAGTCCAAAAACAATGGGCCTTCCTTCTCAGAGCTGAGGACAGACATGCAGGCCAGAAATCCGGCCTTTCCACAGTTCCACCACTCGAAACTACTCAGACAGCTGCTCAAACTATCATGAGCTACTCCTGTCTCAGCTTCCAACTTAGATCTGCCTTAAACAGCAGGCAGCTTGGGGATTTCAGTCAGATCCAAAAGGTCCAGTTGGCTGATTCAGCTGTCAGTCAAAACAAGAGCTCCCCCTTCAGTTGCAAAAAGGCACCAACAGTCCAAAACTACAATTGCCAAGTTTTTACTCCACACAACCCCAGTAAGCAGGCTCCATTTTAGAGTCCCAAAGTACTGATTGGCCCAATTTGGCAGTTCAATGCCAAGATGGTGGAGGTAATCGGATCAGTCCTCGCTGCAAGGAAAACAGGTAAGAACAAACTACAATATCTTCACTGCCCTAACAAATGATCAGCAAACAATTACATCTTTTAACAGGGCTCCCTCTGAGCAATTAGCGATGGCAGAAATGGAGTGATTATCTGGCAGTCTGATCGGGACTCAAGCATGACAACACTCAGCCCCCCCTTCCAGATTAATTATTACTGCAAGCTAGGCAGTTTTTAAAGGGACAGTACACAGAGGCTTTACAGGCACTCTCGAGGATTACCATTTAAACTGCTAAAACGCAGGACACCAACGTGGCAGTGAGCATTTAGGCAAGCTTGAGGAAGACTTTTCGGGAACCCCCATTTGTAGGGGGGTTACACCAGCATATATTAGTGAGACTGCATGGGGTTTCCCACATATTGGACTCAAAGACTCCAACCAGGCACAGCCCTCATCCAGATACCCAGTGCCCGGAAACATTTTAATCAAGAGATGCCTAAATTGCCAGACTTTAAAACTCTATTTCCAGTCTATGGAATAAAAAGTCAGTATGGTGCCTGAATCCATGCATGAGCCCTCATTAAACAAGTCCCCAGCACTGGCCTTGTTAAGCTGGGAAGCCAATATAGGGGAATGATTTTACCTTCAATTCAGAGATTTGGGTTGCCAACTATTGGTTGTCTGGGATCCTTAGCATTCTGGTATTTGGGAAATGCACAAAGTTGACTGTGTACCTTAAGGGATACTAGTATGGGGGAATTACTGAAACCAGAGGGGAGACTTCTGATGGGAACATACAAAAAAGCATCCTTAGCCATACCTAAGTTATCAATTATCTCTTTCTAACAGTAGCCATTCTGGTGTAAGTGACACAGAGGCAATCACTTCCTGAGATATAAACCATCGTAAGTACTGAGTCGCCTGGCTGGCCCAATAATACATACCGCAATGTGGTAATTTAAGGTTCCCAGCCTGTGTGGATACAACTAGTTTGAGATAAGCATGTCTGGGATGTTTCCTTCACCCCATATAAAAGAGGAAATAAGAGAGTGCAATGTCTTAAACCACTTTTGGGGTAACCATAAATTTAACATATTAAGGGGTAAAATATTCTGGGCAAAATATTTATTTTGACTATACCGATCTTCCCTACAAAGGGATATCGGAAGAGATTGCCACCTTTTGAAATCCTGCTGGATGGTATCTAGGTGGGTGTCAAAATTCACCTTATTTATTAAACTTTCATTTCTAGAGAGAGTCAACCCCAAGTATTTTATATACTTAGAATTCCACTGTACCTCCATTGAGGAAATATCCTCTTTCAAAAATCTATGATTCAGGGGAAAAAAATTGTCTTAGTTAAATTAATGTTATAATTAGAGACAGCTCCAAATTCAGTGATGATATTCAGAGCAATAGGAAAAGATTTAGCAGGGTAAGTCAGGTGAAGAAGCACGTCATCAGCACAGGCCAATAACTTAAATATGTGGGTACCTACAGGGATCCTCTGTCTGCCTTAATTTGCTCTCAACTTAACCAACAATGGTTCTAAATAAATATTGAACAATAGGGGAGAGACCTGTCTCATACCTGAACACAGGGAGAATCTATCAGAGAAGAATCCGTTACAGTATATTCTGGCCTGGGGATTTTGGTAGAAAGACACAATCCAGTCTATAAATTTAGCCATGAAGCCGAATCTGTACATGGTTAGAAATAGAAACTGCCAGTCCACACAATCAAATGCATTCTCTGTGTCCAGAGACAGCAGGCCAGTTGGTGTGTCCAAGTCTGTGGACATGGAGAAGATGTGTGCTAACTTCCTAAAGTGATCAGTCGACTGGTGCCCCTGCATGAAACCTACCTGATCTGTGTGAATTATATCAGTGAGTACCCTTTTAAGTCTGTTAGCAAGAAGTTTTGCTAATATTTTAATATCACAATTCAATAATGAAATTGGATGGTAACTGCTTATCAGTTCAGAATCATTATCTTGTTTATGAAGCACAATAATAATAGCCTCCAGCAGATAACTATCTAAGGGGTTCCATCCCAACATCCATTCAAAGAGATGGGACAATCAAGGGTTAATTTGCTTACTGAAAGTTTTATAAAAATGAGGGGAGTACCCATCTGGGCCCAGAACTTTATTGGCTGCTAGTGAGGATATAGCCGATTGAATTTCCAACTCTGAGATGGGGGCCACTAAGGATTTTTGTTGAGTCAGTGTGAGAGATGGGAGGCCAAGTGGATGAAGGTACTGCTCCACAGCTGCAGCAGTGGGTCTATTGAGCATAGGTTTATATAGATCTTTGTAAAATTCCACAAACTCAGCGGTAATACAGTATCTTTGGGAGCAAGGCGAAGAACCCCCATATGTTGGGATCTTATACTTGGGACAATTCTGGAGGACTCTACCTGTTTCAACCTTAATGCCAGGAGATGGCCTGACTTCTTCCCTTGATCAGTATGTTTCACTCCAGTTTTTAAAATAGCATATTCAGCTTTCTCCCAAAGGAATGAGCTGTACTGATCCCTCAAACCCACCAGTAACTGTCCATCATCTATAGTAGTTGGGGGAGACAATGATATCTCCAAAGTATGTATTCTGAATAAAAGTGAGAGGAATTTTTGTTCTCGTTCCCTCTTCCGTCGGGAGGCCACCCTGATGAAGAGCCCTCAAAAGACACACTTCAGGGCTCCCCACTCAAAATCTGACCTTGAAGTGGAGTTCTGATTTACTCTGGTATATTACTCTATTTCTGGAATCATAATTTCTACAATTTTGGGATCCTTAAGGAGCTGATTATTCAGCTTCCACAGAGAGTCAGGTGATACATTCAGTGTCAACACTAGATCGCAGTTTACCACTGAGTGGTCTGAGATTACCCGCAAAGTTATCCCTGCTGACACTACCCCTGCAGAAGTGATTGGCTAATTAAAAAAATAATCTATCTGGGATGATGTCCCATGAACACTGGACTGGAATGTAAATTCCTTTGAAGTGGGATATAGTGTTCTCCATGGGTCCACTAACCCCAGGTGGTCAACCATCTGTCTGAGAGAATGTTGTGCTGGGGAGAGGCCCTGTCTCTCGGGGGTTGATTTATCTAAGTCAGGTGAAAAAAGTAAATTCCAGTCCCCCCAATAATACATGGATAGGCGGTATAAGGTGCCAGTACCTTTAACAGGTTTGTAAAAAACAGGGGAGAATAGTTATTAGGACCATATACACACCCCAACAGTAAGGCGGTTCTCTCTAAGGTGCATTTCACAAATATATATCGGCCCTGTAGATCTCTAATAATCTGTTCAGATCTAAAAGGTATATTCCTAGCCACTAAAATGGCCACCCCATGACTCTGGGAGCTGTCCCCTGCATTAAAGACCTGTCCTACATATTGTCTGTGGAGGAGGGCTCCCTCCGATTCCAAAAGGTGAGTTTCTCGGAAAAACATGAGTCCCCCTTTGAGCAAGCTGATGTGCCTCAACACCTGATAGCGTTTTAGTTTAGTACGGAGCCCAAGTACATTCCAGGACACACATTTTTTAATGTCTACTATGATCACTTAAGAAATACATCAGAACTAATTGACCCCATGTATCCTGCTGCATAAGAAACCACGTATCCCTAGTGCCAAGCTGTCCCCCACCACCATTGTGAAGTGCCCCTCATCTCCAGTACTCAGAATCCTTCCTTACTATCTCTGTTACCTGTTCCTTCCCACAAAGCCCCTCAGCAGATTCAGTCTCCCTTCCGCCCCAGTCATTTAGTAAGGACCCATCAGGAGGAACACCCCCCCCCCACCCCGTACTTTGTAGTGCACAATACCTTCCACCAGGCAGGTCTTCCCTCCCCTCCCCCATCCCCCCAAACCTCCTCATTGATTCCTAATTTAAATGATTCACAAATGCTGCATCCCTTAAAGAAATAACTTGCCCCATATCAGAACCAACAGGAAACTGAGGGAGGTCTACTGGTTCCTTAATATAATAACTCCCCTTTTCAGTCTGGTACACTTCAATTATATGGCGGCTTTCATTGTGGCTATTTTCCCAGCCTAGTTTAACCATACTTAAAAAAAAAAAAAAAGAAGAAATTAGGGCCGAGATAAACAAAAGCAAAAGACCCCCCCTCTCCCAAATAATCCACTGCCACTTCGCATCAACCAGCATTCCCACCATCTCGTTGCTGTTCAAAATTATTAAAGCACCAGTCTAATTGTAAAAAAAGCTTGCTAATGTGAGAATTCAGGCCTTTAACTAAAAATATACCCAGTCCTTCAGTATTGCCTTCGTATTGCTGGACTAGACATTCCCTGAATGTTCACAATCGAAAGAAACAGTACAGGTAGACAGATGACCTAGATTTTAAAATAGCCACAGAGTCACTGTCTGCGCCCTGTAGTCTCGGTGCTTCCCGCATGTGGAAAGAAGACAAAGAAAAACATCCCTCATATTCATTAGTCCCGAAAGGAAAACAAAGTCCCTAAATCCAAACAAAAGTTAGCTGTAGTTCCCCATGATTCCATATTAAGCTCTCACCCATCTCTAAAAAGGTTTGGAAGTAATTTCCTCAGCTCGAGCTCTGCAGTTTTCGGGTCTTCTAAAGAAATCCATTTCCCCTTAGTGGATACTTGTAGGTTAGCTGGATACAGGATCTGAAAATGGTTGTTTGCGACTAGCAGCTTGGTCACCACATTATGATATTCAGCTCCCTTCTGCCTCACTGATGGGGGAGGTCCTGGATAATACGAATTGGGGATCCCTCCCAGAGCACTTCCTTCAATTCTTTGTCCTTAGCCAACAGGTGTTGACGTTCCTGATAATTCAAGAATTTAAAAACGAAAGTCCTGGGCTGGGCCCCTGGCGATGCCATAGCCCTTAAAGCCTGGTAGGCCCTTTCTACTGTATACTCAGCACCAAAGGGAGAAGGGCCTGCTATCTTCTGAACTAACTTTTGTACAAATCGTACCACATTATAGCCTTCTTCCTGCTCCAGTAACCCAATAACCACAACATTATTGTGGCGGCTTCTCCCCTCAAGATCTTCGACCTTGGCTTCCAGTTTAATTACACGCTACCTAACAAGCACCATGGCAGAGTCAACTCTCTCCAGTTTTTTCTCTATGGAGATAATTTGTACCTCACAGTCCCCTGTGTGCTGGGCCAGTTCTTCCAGCTTACTGGTCATCGCTTTCACCCCTTCAATTAGAGATCGGACTTCATCCCGAAAGGGACGAAATTCTTCAAGAAACCACTCCAAAGATAGAGGAGTGGTCTCTGTGGCTGTAGTGATCCCCTTGGCCACCAAAGTAGATTGGGCCTTTGCTTTTTTATAAATTTTTTAGGCGTAATTGGTGGAGTATGGTGCAGTGGAGCAGCTCGCATTTCTGCCTCCATGACCAGCTAGAAACTCCAAGTTTCTTCAGAATTACACACAGTCAGGTTGTAGCACTCCAGTAAAACAGTATAGCAAGTGAATTAAACTAAGATAACAAGTTTAAACAGAGGATTAGAGAAGGGATAGCGGGAGCGCTCAAGAAAAGTGTCTACTCAGCCTGAGGCATAAGGTGATCTCCGGATGGTCATATTCCTAATGATGTAAGCTAGTAACATTCTATCCTTATGCACAGAATTAAATTATTAATCCATTGGGCTGTAATGGGAGGGTTTTTACTGACCCAATGCTGTGCAATACTTTTCCTTGCATTTACTAATGCAGTGTGCCACAATCTGATCTTCCAAGGGCATTCAGCTGCCTTAGGTTCATCGTCCAATATGAGCTCTGAGGGGGTGTCTGTAAGATGTATCTTCAAGATTTTCTCCATCAGACTTTGTATACTATACCAGAAAGAGGCCACCTTGGGTCACAATAGGGCCACATGTACAAAGTCTCCTACCCCTACTGGGCACCTTGTGCTTATCAGGTTCCTGTTGCTATCAAACTTGTGTAACCTGACAGGAGGGAGATCTACTCTGTGTAGAAAAAAATATTGGATCCTGTGCAGCCTAGTAGATCTACAACATCGATGTACATGCCAAACAGGTGCCCTCCATGTTGCATCATCTAAACTTATATCCCAATCCCACTCCCATTCTGCTATGACCTTGACTACAGGGGGCTGTATGGCTCCTGAGAATAATCTATAGAGGCAAGTTAGAATAGACACATTAGATCTTGAAGGGTGCATGCCTGCAAAATGCTTTCTTATTTGTAAGTATATAAAGAAGTCTCCAGTTCTAACACCATATTTCAGTTTGAGAGCTGTGAAGGGTTTGAGGAACTTGCCACAGTATAGATCATCAATAGATAGAAACATAGAAACATAGAAGTTGACGACAGATAAGGACCGCAAGGCCCATCCAGTCTGCCCATTTCTTTTTCTACCTTACAAATGTGCCATCAGCCTTTGGTCTGTCAATGGCCTATCTATTTATACTCATCTGTTTTCCTCTTTTATGCCTATCCCATGCCTGTTTGAAGTCCTGCACTGTATTCATATCCATCACTTCCTGAGGTAGGCCGTTCCATGCATCCACCACCCTTTCTGTGAAAAAGAACTTCCTCATTACCCCTTAATCAGCTCTCCTCTAATTTCATGCTGTGTCCTCTTGTCCTGTTATTTTCTTATATTGAAACATGTTAGACTCTTTCACCTTGTTAATGCCCTTAAGTTGTTTGAATGTTTCGATCATATCACCTCTCTCCCTCCTTTGCTCTAAGTTATACATATTGAGCTCCATTAATCTGTCCTCATATGTTTTCTGATGCAGTCCCTGCACCATTTTGGTTGCCCTTCTCTGGACTGCCTCAATTTGGTTAATGTCCTTGTGAAGGTGTGGCCTCCAGTACTGCACGCAGTACTCCAGATGGGGCCTAACCAGTGTCTTTTAAAGTGGGATTATTACCTCCCTCTTATGACTTGTGATACCCCTACTAATACACCCTAACATCCCCCTAGCCTTACCTACTGCTTTAGTGGTCTGCTTGGATGATTTCAGGTCATCAGTGATGATGATGACCAAGTCTCTTTCTTCCCTTGTGACTGCCAGCAACTCCCCTCCCAACCCATAGGTGGCTTCAGGGTTTCTCTTCCCTATGTGCATGATTTTGCACTTCTTTGTATTAAACCTCAGTTGCCACTCTTTCAATCATTTTGCTAGCTTATCCAGATCTCTTCTCATTCTGCCCACACCATCTGGATCATCTACTCCGTTGCAGATCTTGGTGTCATCTGCAAACAGACAAACCTTACCCTCCAGTCCATCTCCAATGTCACTGATGAAGATATTGAAGAGGACTGGCCCCAGGACTGATCCCTGAGGTACCCCACTTGTGACTTGCATCTCTTCTGACTGTATACCATTTACCACCACTCTGTTTTCTGTCCATCAACCAGTTTGCCACCTAGTTGACCAACTTCTGACCCACCCCAAGCCTACCCAGCTTATTAATCAAATCTCCCTGATACCGAGCCTGTCTCATCTTAAAAGTGCCTGATGCAAAAAAAGTTGTACCCTTTTTGATTGGTGAAACAAGCCTGTAAGGCAGCATATGAAGATAAACCCCAAGGATGCCATATACACTGATATGCTACCCTCCAGATTCTAAGCATTTGATTCGTGAATGGATTTGGCAATTTGGACGAACTTTGCCTGTTGAGAGATAGGGAAAGGAGGCCATGCAACAACCCACCCATTATTGATTCTGAATCTGATGGGGCAATCAGGGTTGACAGGGTATTACAAGGTCTTAGGGACCTTCAGGAAGATAAGGCACCTGGGCTAGATGGAGTGCACCCGGGGTCCTGGGGGAACTAGCAGAAATACTTGCAGCCCCCCCCCCACAGACCTGTTTAATATCTTGCTGGAGAAGGGATACATGCTGTAGGACTGGAGGACAGTACATATGGTGCCACTCCACAAGGGAGGTTCCAGGAACGAGCCAGGTAACTACAGGCTGGTCAGCCTAACCTCCGTAGTGGTCAAGTTAATGGAGACCATTCTAAAGGAAAGGCTGGTGACCCTCCTTGAGGTAAACGGTCTCCAGAATGATAGGCAACATGGGTTTGTCAGGGGGAGGTTCTGCCAAACAAACATAATAGACTTTTTTGACTGGATTACAAAGTCGGTGGACAGGGGGCAGCCAGTGGATGTCCTGTACCTAGACTTCACCAAGGTGTTCGATTCAGTGTCACACAGCAGGTTGATCAGCAAGCTGGGGGACCTGGGATCAGGGGAGAAACTCTTGGGGTGGGTCAAGAGCTGGTTTCAGGACAGGAGCCAGAGAGTGGTGGTGGGAGGGGAGCTATCCAAACAAATGCCTGTAACTAGTGGTGTCCCACAGGGCTCAGTACTGGGACCAGTGCTGTTCAATGCATTTATTGGCGACATAGCAGAGGGAATCAGGAGTAAAATCTGCCTGTTTGCGGATAGTACTAAGCTCTGTGGGAGGGTGGACATGGAGGAGGAGATACAGGATTTAAGGGAGGACCTGCCTTAGCTGGAGAAATGGTTGGGCATATGGCATTTGGGTTTTACTGCCAAGAATTGCAAGGTGAAGCACATGGGAACCAGAAACCCAAACACCAGTTACTGGTTGGGGGGAATTAAGGTGGCGGTATCCGAGGAGGAAAAGGACCTGGGGGCAATGGTCAGTAGAACATGAAGCAGACAGTACAGTGCCGAAAGGCAGCAGCCAAAGCAAATAAAATGCTAGGCTGCATCGCCAGGGGAATCACCTCCAGAAGGGAGGAAGTTATTCTCCCACTGTACAGGTCACTGGTGAGGCCACACCTAGAGCATTGTGTTCAGTTCCAGTGCCCTTACCTGAAGAAGGATAGCAAACTGCTGGAGGGGAGTCCAACGAAGGGATACCAAAATGATCCATGGCATGGGGACAGAACATATGAGGAGAGGCTGAGTGTACTGAACATGTACTTCCTGGAGGAAAGGAGGGAGAGGAGGGTATGATCAAGACATTCAAGTACCTAAAGACCATAAATAGGGTGAACACAGAGGGCATCTTTAATCTATGGATGGAAGGAGCAACTAGGGGTCATAGCCTGAAATTGGTGGGGGGCAGATTCAAGAGTGAAATGAGGAGGCACTTTTTCACAGAAAGAGTGGTTAAGGGATGGGACAAGTTACCAGAAGAGGTGGTGGCAGCATGGACAGTGACCAGTTTCAATAGGGGGTGGGACAGAGTAAAGAAGAAGGTGAGGATGGTAGGTGGGCCTGGAGAGGTGGGGTTGTGGGATGGGACAGAGATGGGGGAAGTACAACTCCAGAAAGAGTGTGTGTGAGTGTGGTGGGGTAGCTTCATGGTATGGAACCAAGCTGCACACTCGAGTGGACTCAATAGACCATCATGACCTGTTTCCGATGGGAATTTCATATGTTCATATGCATGTCCTCTGTTTAACCTCATTACCACAACCAGAAATCATGTGGACCCCTAACTCCTAAAATGAGCACTGCCCAATAGACACACCAACTGAATGCCAGCCCCATAAGTCTGTTCACTACACGAGTCAATCACTACAAAGCTGCTCAGTGTGCACCTACCTAGGTGGTCACCGTGCAAGAACCATTGGCTCGTGGAAAAGCTTAATTCCAACTAAATGTGTTAACTGCTTCCTATCAATATATCAGGAGCATGTACTTCATAGTATTCAATGATGTTCAGATAAGAATTATCCATTTTAAAATAGTTTACACATTCATGCAGAATCAAATGGATGTTGTGGGCATGGCACAGCGCAGTTCTGTATTGACAGCTGTGACGACCGGGTAAATTTCATTTGACTAACAGTTCACCCCTGCCATTGTCCCTGTGCAGTTGCCACCAACGGAATGGGGAGCTAGTCTTGAAGCTCACTTTGTAACACCTTACTCTTTCATAGGCTGCTATCTGTTGTTTTATTTTATATAATCCTCAAATTTCTGAGTTGGGTGCTATATGTCTCTTTGAACTATCCCAATCATATTGTTAATCTCCATTCCCTCGGGGCTCAGAATTGTATTAATCGTACCATACTTTATAAAGATCCTGATAAATGTGGTTGCCACAATGGTATTCTGATATTTTATTGTCATCACTATAGTTCCAAGCCTTGTGACAACCCAGACATGTTCAGGTGTCACTTAATTATGAAGAGGTGGATAAGCATTGTGGGTGTGGTACAGAGCATTCTTGGACTGACAACTATGAAGACAGTGTCAATTTCAGTTAACTGACAGGTCATCCCTATCACTGTCTCTGTGCCATTTCTGCCCATGAAATGTAAATCCTGTCTTTAAGCATTCCTTTAACACATGGTCATTTTGAAGGATGTCAGCATTTATTAATTTTGTAGCCATCGTGATTTTGACTTAGGTGTTGCTTATTCCATTACACTTGCCATGTCACACAGTGAGTTCCCAGTCTCTCAGAGCATTGAAAGTGTAGACCATTCCATACATTACAAGGACCGTGACTCCTGCAAATGTTAAAATAAGAATTGGTTAGATAGGAGGCTTTTATGTTGCAGCAGACTTCATAGCCCCCTGCTGACAAGCCTGGGTTAACCTTTAGTTTGCCCCTTATTGGCTAGTGCACCAGATCAGTTGGTAAAGAGGTGACAGCTCCAACACTGAACATGCACACAACCCTTTACCCCATTACAAAGTCAAGTCATTCATACTCACGTCTTTCTTTTTTTACTTGTCCTGAACAGCATCTCAGGGGCTTGAGTGACCTTCACCCACTTCATTGTCCACATTTATATACTGCTTGGCATCTTTCGGTGATTCAAAGATTTATCTATTCTCAAGTGACCTGGATTCATCAGAGTGAATTCCCAACCTCTTTTGTGCATAGCTGTTTTGACTTCAGTAAATTTTGTTCTTTGTATTTGTAATTCTTTAGTGTAATCTTGATAGATTGAGACTCGCCCTCCCCCTGGAAGGTTAAGAGGGAATATGATGAAGTTCTTCTTCACAGAGAGGGTGGTGGATGCATGGAGTGGTCTGCCTCAGGAGGTGGTGGGAGTGAGCACCGTGGATGGACTCAAGCATGCTTGGGACAGGCATAGGGGAACCACAGAGGTACAGCTGTGGGTGGGTCAGAAGCAGTAATCCAGTACAAGGACTTATGGTCAGACTAGATGGGCCAGGCGGTCCTTATCTACTGACAATTTCTATGTTTCTCCACAATGATGGAACCATGTGCTCGAGCTGCCTGCAAAATCTTTTCTTTTTTGGGGAACCATAAGTATTTGATAAGATAATGTCTGGGTGTTTCACTCACTTTAGGTTTCGGGACAGTAAGATGAGCATGTTGGATTTTAAAGTTTCCAGTTTCGGGTGCCAGTTCCAACTTCTAGACAAACCATCTTTGCACTGGTCTGCCACTTTCTTTCTCCTTGGTGCCCTCTGGTAATCCTATGATCCTTATATTTGATCTTCTTGCATGGTTTTCCTGATCTTTGTCTCTTGCTAGGAGCTAGGTTACATGCTCCTCTAACATTTTCTTTTCTCGCTCAATCCCTGCCACAGTGACTTCTAAATCACTTATCTGATACTGTTGTGTCTCATTGATTTTTGTGTTGGTCACTGTCATTTCTGCCAGGCTTGATACCACATTTTGAATATAAGATACTTGTGCTGTAAGATTTTCAAATCTCCCTCTTACTTCTAGTTGCAGATTTGTAATTAATGTTGTCACAACCGCTCCTGGGTACCCTCTGAAGCCTGAAGCTGTGCTGTGGTGTGACCCTCTGCCATGGATGCTACAGGCTTCCTTTGCTCTTCAAACTGCAGGGTGTATTGTTTTTTTTGCAATTTCTGCATTCTTTTCCAGGTCCTGCAGCAATCTGGGGCCTTTTCTTTTCATTTTGGAGATTTTTGGGAGTTATAATTGTTGTTTATACTGGTGCTAGTGGGATCCCATCTAGCATGTGACCACCATGTTTGCCAGTTAAGTCACGCCCCCCCCAATGTACCCTTTCTTACACTCCCATCTTTGCTCGGTGCCTCCTCCTCAGCCATGTAACCTTTCACCTGCTTAGCCTTTTGACTCATGGTGTCTATATCACCCATCTCCCTTCCTTTATGGCATACTACCTTGACATTCTATTTCCCTTGACCCCTTGAGAGCTGGATCCTTATATCACACTACATTACATGGTGGTTTATTCTTTTGTCCACATCTGGTCTCCCACATACTATATTATTTTTAACATAATAGATACAAAGTTCAGATGCTGATACAGCCTACAAATATCCAGTTTTGCTACTTTTTCTCTGAAACCTTATTCTTATCTCCAGATCCTCAGTTCTGTTCAGATGTATTGTTTCTCTTGTTATGTTTTTCCTACAATTTGTAATTTTGTGTTTTTTGGAAAAAAAATTAAGAAAAAGGTTCATGTTAAAAAAAATAAGCTTAGAAAGTTTAAAATGAAATTAGAATATTTTCTAAAATACTGAAAGCTCATTCTTCTTTGTCTACCAGGCAAAGCATTCCACCCCAGTGGCAGTCAGTTATCTATGTATCATGCTTGTATTCAAGTATCTGTGTGGCTGGTCAGGGCTGAGTAAGGAGGGGGCATGTCAGGGGTTGGGCTAACAGAGAACAGCATGCTCTATGGCAGTTGCACTCTACCAGCTTACCTTCAGGGGGGGTTGGTATGCCAGCCTGAGGACTGCCATAACTGCTGCACCCCACCTGGCATTAGTACCGAGGCCCCTGAAAGCTCCACAGATATGCATCTCAGCCCTCCTCCATGCCACAGATGGCTGTGGTGACCATGGTGGTTTGTTTTGTTTTTACATAAACATCCCAGTTCCTGAAATAAAGCAGTCCATATCTAGACAGCCAACTCCCATGATCTACTTCTCAAGGGGATGCACTCCAGCACTGGTCCAGGCTTTTGAATGGAAGACTGGTGTCAAGCCCATTTCTGCCCCACTGGCTGGCCACACCCTGGCACAGAGCACCCTGTACACACCAATGCATAGGGCCAGATAGGGTAGTGCATCTCAGTCCTGTGTGTTGTTTTGGGGCTGGGTGCACAGTGCATAGTTGAGTGTCCCAATACACACCTCATTTGGCATGTTCAAGGCTTCGTAGTGCATTAGGCTTACTGTCCACTTTACATGCCAAAATCTCACAAACTTGAGTATAAACAGAATCTCACTATTTGGTAGTTTGGATTGCAGTCTGAAAAGCTCAGCTCAATTATATCTGTTTCTCTAGTTTTCGACCTTGAGACTGTGACATGATCATATACATGGGCAGGTCATATGCAGTCTGTTTGGATTGCAGACTGCAAAGCTTAGCTCAACCATATATGTTTCTCTACTTTACTACCTTGAGAATGTGACATGGTCATATACACAGTCCGGTCATGTGTAGTCTGATGTGGAAGGGGTAATCAGCTAACTACTCTCTTCAGTGGTTGCACAAAGACTGGACTTGACCTTTGGTACTGGACAGTGGATACAGCCACCAAAATGCACCTCAATGAGTTTAGCACGGTTGTACCTGAAGAAGAACCTTGGAACGTATTCTATGGATTCCTCACTTTCTTCCTAATGTCCTGTATTCTGTACATTAGCCTATTGATCAAGGATATTATGAGCTTAGGCTCAGTGAATTCATGGCATTACTGTCAGGGGATACTTGCACTTTACTAGGTCCTGTAACTTTATCCAGAGGCAGATTTCAGCCAATGGTGTGGTTAAGTCACAGTAGGGAGTCCAGGATGATCCAGTCTAGTTGTTGAACTAGTGCCAGGCTCTGGCTGGGATGTAGGGGTGTGTACATACTACACTTTGTCTAAAGTGGAACAAATAGTGTAACTGGACTGTGTTTGCACTTTTTTAGTATAAAGAAAATTTTGATAGACAAATTCCAATTGTAGGGTTTCAATGAGTATTCAAAAGGAATACCCACCCACACCTAGAAGACAGTTAAGGATAGCATATGAGGTGTGGAAATGGGTGTGAATTCCCCCTGATATGAGTCCAAATTATTCAGTTCTATTGGCAGAAACATCTGTTACTGTATTTTTTAAACTATGTTCACATTGACATAAATATGTATGCCATGTCCTAGAATTATAAAAGTATGTAAGTACTCAAAAAGGAAAGCCCCCTGACTTCCCTTTCTAATACAAAAACAGTTTCAGAAAACAAATTGGATTTTATATGGCTATTAAGACTGTACCTAGAACTGTTGCATCCCTCTACTTTTAATAGTGATCTGCCACAGTAAAGTGGACTCACATATAAAAATACAAAAAAAAAACACAAAAACTAGCACACATACCTGTACCTTTGTTTTGGACTTCAGTGTTAGGGTATTTGGATTTTGTCACTTTTACCCCAACACCACTTAACTATCATAAACATGCGAAATTACAAACTGCCCTTTTGGTATGATACCTCTGACTGAACTAATTTCTCTGGGCTGACATGATACCTGACTGAGGCAGTGACTACCCTGCACTCAGATGTCCCAACAGGCTGAAGCAATTACATTTATATATAATATATGCTATATGTATCTAATGTGATTATGAGTACCCACTGTCCATTGCTGGTACCCTTACCCATTACTCAGTATTATGAACATGTTTTATCTGCTCTCCTTTCCTGTATAGCTGTTCCTTATAATGTGCTCGTTCATTTATACTGTTTATTATCCTCAGTTCTTTAGGTGTTGTTATTAATTTGTCTTTATATGTAAACTGATGTATTGTTGTGAACTTGAATTCCTATTGACTGTAAATAACTCTGGATAGCCCCTGAAAAGGGACTTTTTGTCTCAGTGGGCCCACCTGGTTAATAACATTTCAACAAACAATAAAACATGCATTTGTAGATTGCAATTCTCAGCCTATACATGAGCAGATATACTTGTGGAGGCCTGTTTAAAAGTCAATATATGTTCTGGTGAAGTCTTCTTAGCCTACCCTACACAAAGATGTATTATCCATTTATTTCAAATGTTTTTAATCAGGAAAGATGGAAAGACATACTGAGCTGGTAACAACTAATTTCCAGATTTGTCTTGAGAGGGAAGGGAAGGAAGGTACAGATGTACACTGAGAACAATAAATACAAATACAGTTAAAACAAATACAATGAAATACAATTAATACAAATAGGTAAGTATTAGAAATAACAATTGTGCTAGATCACAGAGTCTGTGTAAGTAAAATACTCCACACTACAATAACTTGCTGGAGGATAACACCATTTGCGATACCCAGAAGGCAATACTGAGTTTAGGAAGGGGGCCAATGGTTATGGGAAAAGGAGGGTGGATGCCCTGCACTGGCTGTGACACTGTGAAATGTATAAGTATGGGTGGAGAGATGCAGAAAAATCAAACAATTTAAATATTTTGTCTCTACTAGTACACTCTTACAGATCCTATGCACTGCCCTTTTTGCAAACAGCCACATTGGTGTACCATGTCCGAGTGTACTAACTGCCCGATTTACTAAATTCAACTCATTATCCTACAACAAGGAAAACACTGTAAAACAAATGTGCCTTTATCAGCAACAAACAGATCAGGCACTAATGTTTCATCTGTGTTCTATATGGCAGCAAATGGATCATTTTCATCAGTTACTATGTTATGTTACAATAAACATTCACATAATGTTGTAAATATTGATTCAGCATGAAGCTGACAAAAGTGAGACTGACATATGCATGTGTCATGAAGATTTTAGTCGGGGTGTATCGACTGATGGGCTTCATTGACTCCAATTACTGATTCCCCCAGGTTGGTTTCAGAGCCCTTTCAATCATATCTTTGAAGCACAGCAAAAATCATTTTTAATATTATGTAGAAAAACTGGCTTTCCAGACCCATATAAACCAGGAGTTTTTAGCAAAGCTTCAAGCCCTGTTATCAGTTATGTTGACCTTAAAAATGTACAAGCCTGATGAAAACAACCTCCTCCTCAGGGCCCTCACACTCTTGATTAAGCTCAAGATAAGCTAAAGATAAGATGTCACAGAATTGTAGTAAATTAAATTGCTTACAGGCCAGAGACCACTTATTAGTGCAGCAAATGCTAGGTACGCAATTGTGGCCATGTTTTACTGTTATGATGATTATTTTCTTATACTAAGACCTAGTAGTGCTGGCAGTTTTAAAATGTATTACCCCTCTATTTAACATAAAACATGTTAGGATTTTTTATGTTCCATATATTAATGTGCTAATAACAAGGACTGAGAAGCTAGTTTTATTAGTCTAGAAAGTGTCTTAGAGATGCCAGTAATTAGAAAGGAGAAAAATAATGATATGATCAGTAACACATTTACAAATGTTGTCTTGTTAATTTACATTTTAATGGAATTATTTACAAGGTAATTACATTTTTGATTACTATAGAAACTCTGAGATAGCAAAATACACTTTGAAATAAAAGATGAATTCATTAAAAATGAAGGAATTTAAATCACACAGCTTTTTTGACATATTAACTACAAGGGGTCATCCTGTTTTAGCTGATGAAATGTGTCATGAAATTAAGGTGCACTACTGCTAGGACCATATGTTCCCTTAACCATGCATTAACACCACAAAGACAGAATATCTACAGTATCCTATTTTGGATGCCACATATAAAAACCTGGATCCCTCATTTGGCTGTAGAGGCAGTACAAGGAATGTGTAATGTGAACCTTAGAGGTGCCAGTTGTGACGGCAGGGCAGACACAGTCTGCTACCCTCTACTAAGCAAAGTACAGAAGTTTCACACAGCACAATTCACACAGTTCTAGGTTGTGCAGTACATTGGCATACTGCATATGCACCCACATATAGAATGCTTGCTGCCATGGCACAGAGCCAAGGATGATGTCTGTGCCATTAAACTTAAAGAATGTGCAAGGACAGAGGAGCCCATTACTGCAAGACCAACTCTGTCAGCTGAGTCAGTAAGTTGGTTTAGGTCACCATCATTTAGGAGGTACAGTTTACTGCCATTATTATCTGAGTGATCAGAGGAAGCTGAAGTATTAATTAGTCACTGTCTGGTCCTGGCAGGTTCTGCTGTTGGTTAAGACCCCATGGCCTGGAGGAATTTTTGTGTCTCTCCCAGTCTTCAAATTCATTTGCCAGTGGTGTGTATTTTCTTGCAGAGACAGGCAGGCAAGTGCAGGACCTGGGAAGGCACAGGGCATGAGGGCAAGTGACTTTTCTTTCCTGGGTTATTAGATAGGTCAAATCAAGAACTGACCTGCGTGCAGAGGAGGGAATCATGTGAAAGGTAATTCTTCATTTCCTTTCACGCTAGAAATAATGTGAATCAGATTGTTCACTTTATTTGTTTCTCAAAAACCAAAAAAAATATTGTTTTGAATCTTCTAATCAATAATATTCCAAGTGAAGCAAGTATGACTGTGTTACAAAATGTGCATTAAACAGTGAACTGAATGTGAAGACTCACCAGAATGTACCATCTATGCACTTGAAAACATTTTCCTAGGAGAACATGCCCATGAACCCCTAAAATGCATTGTATATCCAGTTAGTGGCTGTTTTTTTCCAGATCAAACTAAAATCTCACCACTGATGAAAACCCATCCTCTGACAATGTATAAAGGTCCTAAAGTGGATGCAGAAATGCTTATGCCATAGAAACCATCGTTTGCAAGTTGATGTTGAGGGTGACAACATTCAGGGCATTGTCCTTCAATTTTGGTCACTCCCACTGCCTGATCTCTACCACTACTTGTGTCATAATGTGATTGCTGCAATTTGTTTGAAATAAATATAATGTGGAATGCATAAAGTTAAATAGTGCCATAATCATTTTGCTCTTACAGTACATTTTGTGAAGTATGTGGATATGCAAGGAGACATAGCAACAAATATGGCAATTTATAAAATGGATCAAGATGGAGACCACAAATACTGCCCTCTGATCGGACAAACCAGGCCATTTGCCATGTCTATATGTGCACATACAGTACATGCAAGATACTGCACTTTCTGAACCAAATATTTTAACACTAGACCATTTCACGAGTGCCATAACACAGTTCCCCCTGCTGCATTAATTGGGAGATACAGTACACTCTTTTTGTGTATGCTGAGAAGCACTCTATGGTTTTGTGCCTCAGCACACACTGGAAGACTGTTTATATTTTGCAAAGAATGTACACCAAAGTCATGTACTGAGTGACCCAAATAATTCAGGGCAAATAGGACAGATCCTATGAGGATCAGCTCAGGGAACTGAACACGTACTTGCTGGAGGCCAGAAGGGAGAGGGATGACATGATAGAGACCTTCAAGTTCCTGAAAGAAATAAACAGGGTTAGCTGTGAGAAACTATTTATTAGGAATGGCAGGTTAAAGCAAGGGGAAATAAATATTGAGCGTGTGGGGGATTCAGAAAGGATGTGAGAAAGTTTTACTTTACAGAGAGTTGTTGAGCTGTGGAACTGCCTACCAGCAGAGATGATAGGCACAAAAAGCATTAATGAGTTCAAGCACAGATGGAACAAAGTAAAGGGCCTAATAGTTATTTGGGGGTAGCAGTAAGGTAGGGAGCAAGGGGCTGAGGGCAAAAACCCCATCTGGACACTAGATCATGGGGTAGGGTAGTGTAAAACTGGACAAACTAGATGGACCAATTGTCTTTTTCTCTCAACATTGTCTATGTGTTATTTCCTTCATACAGTATACAACTTGGTGGTGTTCATAACGAAGCTAAAGAGAATTTGGGTGCATGAATGTTCTTTTCTTATTAAGACCACAGGACTCTAAAGCAATATACTGTATAATTTTCAGCAAATTCAAAGGGATTCATAGGAATGTTATAAGCAAAGTACACTATGATACAGTGGCAAGAAAGAATGCTGGCCTCTGATTGATCAGTCTGGGACTGGACCTGGGATTTTATCCCAGCATAATATCCCACATCTAGTCCCAGTACCCTAACGACCACAATAAAAGTTTGAAAAAGACCGTTCCCCAGCTGTTCCATCCTTAGGAGCAGCTTCACAGGTGCCCTGCTCTGGTTGAAATTGGTGCTGCCTGCCAACAAAATTCACAGTAGGAACACCTATCAGCAGTGCTCCATTACAAGTACAAGAAGTAAAATTTGCCACACAACCAAATCGCAATTTTTTTTAAACCCTTCTACAAGCGGCTTTAAACAGTGCAGCGCGTGCGTGTGCTCCCTCGGCTCACAGTCCACAACTCCCATCACAGCTCTACTGTGACTAGCATTTTCTGTTTGTTTCTAAATTGCAACCACCTTTACCATTAGTTTTTGCCCCCCTCACAAGTTACGAGGCACTTACCTGACCTGTTAGTCAGAACCTGAAGCCACAGCATTTACCCACTTGTTCACCAACCATTGCAGTTTGAGCAGGCAGTGGGACTGATCAAATTGAACTCCATGTACATGATCGACTGCAAAGGAGAAATGAACTACTACAGGCAAAAGACAAAGAAAGTCAAAGTTGGGCGTTAAGGGGGGGGGACTAGAACATGAAGACAGAAGCCTGTCTATGAGGAGGGGCAGCTTTTTGCAAAGAAAACCTACTCACTTACCACCAGCAGCACCTACTGGCCAAAAACAGAACTATTTTTCTTTATTAATATACCTCCACAATGATAAATGAAGTGAAAATTAGACCAAAAATAAATGCTTTTTTTTACTTTTTTTTGTACTATAAACATGTATAATCAGTTCAATTTATTGTGAAGGGATAAAGATCCATTGAGCAAGCTCATTTGTAAGGATGTCCCGTGTGCAATATACAAGATATATAACAAAACACAGTAGTAAGATACAAAATACAATACTCACCCAATACATGGGTACAAAAATTAGGGATAGGAGTACAAATATCTGACAGATATATCAATCAGGGGATGAGTAATAACATTAGGGTACAAAAGGAATGATAAACAATACTATGAAGGGGAAGCAGATATGAAGGGGGGGTACAGTAACAAGAAAGAACCCAACTAGAATCAAGAAGTGCAAGGTATCGGGGCTCAAAAATCAAGAAGTGCATGCTAACAGTTGTCAAAATAACAATAAAGATTAGAAACACTGACAGGATTTAGAGATAATATCACTGATGCACCTTTCAAATGCATTTAGTGGTATTAAATTCTGAAGTTTAAGGGTAGATTGGAGTTTATTCCATGTGGTTGGGAGACTATAGCTCAAGGCCGCCATACTAAAGCGAGTATGGAATTTGGGAACTTCAAGGGAGATGTAGGGACACTTTCTGAGGTCATAGGCACTATGTAATTGGTGGAGGAGTGATGTAATATAGATGGGCAACCTATCCAGGAGAGCTTTGTACATCCAGAGATAGATATGAGTGAGTCTCCTGGTTGCTAGGGATGTCCAATTTACCTCCTTGTACAGTGTACAGTGGTGTGTTCTGTCTGGGACATTGGTAATGAAGCAGATGGTCTGGTGGAAAAGAGTATCTAATTTGTGTAGGTTAATACTAGGAGAGCTGTTGTAAACAAAGTCGGCATAATCCAATAGTGGCATGCAAGTTGCCTGCACTAACCTAATTCTTGAAACCCGACAGAAGAGAGATTTGTTTCTGAAAAGAAACCTAACCTCATTTTTAGCTTTTTAGTTAGTGATTGTATGTGGGAGAAGAATGATAAACGTGAGTCAAGAATGAAGCCTAGGTATTTGAATTTGTCCACAACCTTGAGCATGTCATCAAGGAGAGTAACAATAGGCCTGGGTGAACCGGTAGTGGAACGAGTGGGTGGGTAGAAAAACATGGTCTTAGTTTTTTTTGGCATTGAGTAATGATTTAGACATGAGAAGATCATGCAAAATGGTATCATCCGCGAACAGATGGATACTTGAGTCAACAATGCCTTCACTCAAGTTATTTACATAAATGAGGAATAACAAGGGGCCCAGACTGGAACCCTGAGGAGCTCCTCTTAGGAGGGGGAGAAACGAGGCGAGGGTTCCATTAATTTTGATTCGTTGCTGCCTACCATGCAGGTAACTGGCAAACTGTTTCAGGAATAATGCCCTCCAGGGTGGGTGTTATGCTTGGATAACATCCCTTCTTGGGTATTGGACACCCTCAGCCAGCAGCCTTGAGCTCAACCACCTGAGGCAGGATGTTATCCCAGCATAACACCCACTCTGTCGGGCATTATTCCTTTATTAGAGCCCATTATATGCCTAAGGATCCGGTCATAATCGCAAGTCTGAAACAGCGCAAGTAAAAGTAGTGCTGTTATAACATCGGGTACTTTACTACTGCTTGCACATCAGCAAGAAGGAAAACAATAGCGCAATACTGTTATCTAGCTTCAGAAGCACCAAGCAAAGGACATGTAAACATTTTTATTTTACTTTTAATTTTATCTTACTTTATTCTCTCCCACTTGCACTGTGGCTCCCTCCTTTTCAAATGTGGCTTGTCTCCCTTCTCTACTACCTATTACCGTAAGCATACATTTGTCTGTCTTTCCCGGTCATGGTCACCAGTTAGCAACTACAGCTGTCGCATTGCTGCAGAAAGAGTAAGATATTATTTGCTTGTCTTGTCGTGTGTGAGACTCGGGCTAAGTACAACAATGGGCATGTCTGATGACCTCCTCCTGCTATAATTTAAAATACAGTGTGCTCTTTCAAAGTTTGTCATTTGATGATGTCTATTGGTCTCAGGAACCTACACAACCTTTAATACATTTTATCTTTGTTTGCAGAATGCTGTGTCCCACTCTTCAATTATGTATTGCTTTATATGGTCCCCTCGAGGTGATGTGCACATGGTCTGTCTGCTCAAAAGACTCTACACTGGCACGGTAAACTCACAGATATATGCTCCTCTAATTAGAAGTTAGAAAGTTAACCAAGTCAGATTATAATGCTATTTAGTGCCAACTCGCATAAATACATACACGAATGTGTACTAGCGTGTAAATGTATGCACAGAAATTACTAGCACTTTTCCGGTTGCGCTATAATGACATTGAACCATATGCTTGCCATTACTCAATGGAACTTTTAAGTGCATGGCCAAATGATGTTTAAAAGCATCTATTGGCTGGCATGATACAACGCTTTCTGGGAGTGTGTTCCACATGGCAACCACCCTCTGGGTAAACCAAGCTGCCTGCTTAGAGGTTTTATAGTTGTCCCCTTTTAATTGTTTGGAATGTCGTCTATCCTCATGTACACTATCCCCTGCTTCTAGACTTAAACAGTCCCACAGATCCTTACTGTAGAAGGCTTGGAAGACCAATCACAAGTCCCCCCTTAGTCTTCTTAGGTCAAGGCTGTACATATCCATCTCTCAATTCTTCATCATAACCCCACTCATGCCCCTGACCATTCTCATTACCCTTCTCTGTAGTCCCCTCAACAAGTCCTATATCCATTTTGCACTAAGGCACCCAGAACTGGCCACAGTGCTCAGTTTGTGGTCTCACCAGGGAACTGTACAGGGGCATTAAAACCTGCCTGCTTCTATTTAAGATATTTCCACTGATACAGCCCAGGATTTTGTAACCCTTTTTAATTATTACTCTATTCTGTTTATCGAACTTCAGATTATTTGAAACACTGATACCAAGGTCTTTTTCCTCAGATATTTTTATCAGTTCTACACCATACAGTTTATAATTATTCCTCTTATCCTTTGAACCTAGCTGGATAATGGTACATTCATTAGTGTCGAACATGAGTTTATGTTTATTTGCCCATTCACCGATCTTGTTAAGGTGAGAGTGCAGACCGTCCTCAGTGTCTACCACTATATCGATCTTGGAATCATTCGCAAATCTGCATATCCATACCCTACCACACGTCTGCATACTAGATACTTAGGTGTTAAAAAGGATAAGTCCCAGAAATGAACCATGTGGGACCCCATTCATCACTACCCTCTCACTAGATAAATCACACCCTAATGCATACCCTCTGTTTCCTCTCTGTCAACCACGACTGAAGCCATCTACTCAGTCTCTTATTTAAACTCATTTTTCCAGCTCTTCAATGAGTTGAAGGCCTTACCATAATCCAAAAATATCACTTCTACTGGTAGGCCTCTATCAAGTGCTTTGTATGTAACAGATGTGCTAGTTACTTCTGTTGGAGAACAGATGTAAATGACCTTCTGAATAATGTTGCTTATTACTTATATTTAAAAATAAACATTTGTCAATGCCAAATGTTTGCTTGTAGTGTAACAGGGCTTAAAAGAGCCCCAATGTTGCAGAGACAGCTCCAAAAAAACATGGGGCCCGATTCCAAGAAAGTTACACTAGGTGTAAATGCGGTGCGCCAGTCCTGATAGTGCAAATTGCAAGTTACACTAGTGATTTGCGACTCGCACAATTCCAAAAGAACACTTATGCTGCAACCTGCAACTGCTATGACAAACGCAAGTTACGACACAGGTACACCAAAGAAAGCCAACGGCACTGCATAATGTGGTTTATGACATGTGGAACACACCAGCACCATGGAACTGCTATTCCAGTACAGGTGGCATAATGAACCATGCCAGAGGATGGCAACATAAATTAGAACAAGGAAAAGCTGTCCTAACCAGGGCACAGGCCATAGAAACACTCACCCCACACACAAAGCCAGACTGCAGCATATTGCTATTGCAAGTTACGCCATGTCTTGCGGGCGTAACTTGTGACATGCATAATTCTGCATTTTCTGTCGTATCTGGTGACTCTTTTGAAATGTGGTGCAGCTTACATGTCATAGGGGGTTTTGGTGTAACTTTACACACTGGCATACTTTGCGCCCTGCTCTCACCACTTTCTTGGAATCAGGCCCATTATCTCTAGGCACAATTTAGCTTTTATTTCATCCTTCTTTGTTACTGTTGCCCTTATTAATTTATTACTAAGGACATTTGCATGGAAACAGGATCTCTGTTCTATTTGCTAGTCTATTTGCTAGTCTACATCACAATTCTGTTTAGGACATCCCAATCTTCTATTGTGATAATTATGATGTCATAAACAGGGCATTATGATGTCATTTGTAGACAAGCAGCCAAAGTCAATAAAGTACAAGGGACAGCAATCTTGTTTTCATGTGACTTTCTTCAGTAATAAGGAAAAAGGGGAAACAATTGTAAACATATAGTTATGGCTGAGTGGAACAGAGGGTAAAAACACAGAACTGTAAAACTGTGGATTGCATGTTTAGCCCCAACCCCTCAGGGCCACAAACAATACTGTCTAAGGAGATTTGAGCTACAGTAAACATGTAGCAAGGCCTATGGTATGGAGGGCTGAGGCACTGGATGCCTCAGCTCTCATCACGTCAGCGACCCAAGTTCAGGAATGGACCACGGTCACTCAGGAGCTGGTGGGGGCAAGGAGGATTTAGCATCCATCAATGGAACTCCTCCTTCAAGGTGGGTGAACAGTGTGTACTACAGCTTGGCTGTCACCTAATGGAGAGTAGGTGGCATAGCAGCAGTCACCAGATTTTGAAGTTGGAGGCGGGTGTTGAAAGCGTGCACTGTCTTCACAGTCTACATGTGTACCATTGCATACTGCTGCTCTGAGTAAAGGGAAGTCAATGGCAGAAAAGAACCCCTGTCTGCAGGATGGTGCTGCGACCCTGAAGGTACTACACCACCACCATCCATAGCACCCAGTCCCACAATGAGGCGAGAAGTAGATGGTTTAAACCCTGGAGGTAGAATGAATGGCCTGGGGTTCGACAGCAGAAGGAACAGATAGGGAGGGGCAGGAGGATAAAGCCCTTATAAAAAAAGAAAAGGATTGCAAAAATATATGAACTAAAGTGAATTGTGTCTGACTCTCACATAGTGTTCAAAGTTATCCAACTGGTATCAGGGGCTCTTTTTAAAGAAAACATGAAGAAAATGTAAATAATACATAATTTAAATCAGCTATTGCTTGTGTTTTCTGTTCCTTATTGACAAGCTGTCAACATACTTTAAGCTATTATTTGAGTCTTGTGTTTTTCTTAAATAAGAAATAAGAAATTCAAGGTACAAAAAGAAATAAAATGAAAACAAGCACATGAAAAAAGTAAAAGAATTGCTTGTTTTATTGGCAAAAGCTAAATAAATGCTTGCAGCAGTTGTTGTTTAGGCACCGTTGTTACTACAGAGACAAGGAAGTGGCAGCAGAATGTCAGATTCACCAAACCTTTCAAGACTATAGCACATTGCTGCTTAATACAATGTAGTATACTAAGAATGTGATTTCTAGTGTGCATAAGGACATTTAGAGGTATTTTATGAATAAAAATGTGGTAAGAAATACAACTGCATTTTCGATGGATAAAAAGAAATAACATGAAATTCTAGAAAAATAGAAACATTATGAAAAATAAAAATTATTTTACGGTTCCCTAGCTATTATATCTGCCTTCTGCATACTGTTTTTTTCCCCAACTCTGTTTAGTGCTTTCAAATAGGTGCTTCTGGTCTGTAACTAGGGGGAAACACACACACGTACACGTACACACACACACACACACACACACACACACACACACACACGCGCAGTGTGAGGCTTGATGTTTATCTTCAAAGCTTGATGATGTCTGCTAGCTGGTTAAAAGGCAGGGAAGCATTGTGATCAGTGGGGCTTTATCCTTTCAGCTACAATAAGTTTACATCCATCAGCCAGCTACACGCAGTCATTGTCACCTTCTCAGCATCATTTTTTGAGAGGCAAACATCCCACATTGCTACATCCGTTGACTTGTACAGTACCCATCTACATTGCCCACTACACTACAGTACCAATATGCTCACTTTGCACATGCACACAAGCAAACATAACAATCCCTTGCTCTATTACCCAGGCCAGCACATGCACTTACATTTTTATTTTGAGCCATGAATATTTTTGAGCATTTAATATTTAAAACTTTCACAGGAATGTTGGCAAAGACCTTAACCTAAACACTCACATTAGGGTGTTCATATCTACCTGAATTACAAACATGCATAACTTTGGATGGAACTATGTTCACTTCATTTTTATCTCTGAAATGTTCCAATTAAATGGCAAACAGCACTTGCTGTACCAGCTGCACCTGTACCTTCAGTTGAAATAAAAAGTAGAGAGACACAAATGAAGAGGATGGATCCAGATAGATTGTGAGCATTTACTTAACTGGCTTTATCAGTTATTAGAGAACAGAGCAGTGAACATAGAGACACAAGTTTGAATCCCCCCATTGCTACTTGCTAATCACAGTGTGACCTTGAAAAAGTCACTTAACCTGTTTGTGTGTTGCCTCCTGTTTTTTCCCTTATCCTCCCTGTCATTTTCTTCAATATCTTGATCTCTTTAACCTCCTGAGTGCTGCTGCAACTGTTCATGACTTGTGACATGTTTTGGGATACAATGTATATGAAAGGCACTTTTTAAATTACATCCTTCCATATTTCACCACCCTCCTTTAGTTTTCTCTTTGAGAACTGGACATGACCTGGAATCCTTCCATGCCTAAGAGTTGGCATGACTCAATGAACAAGCCCCCCCCACAACAACCATTTTTATTTTTCTGGGTCCCATGGCACCTGAGTGTTTACACTTGATTTGGGCATGTAAATCTGGACTTCCAGGTATCAAGAATCACATGAGACTGATACAGAGCATACATGGGGGTTTATTTCAGGTTAACAGTCTAATATCATTCTAAAGACAGCATCATGTCCAGAGACATAATTTCATTAGCAGATTGACATACATGTTATACAACTGTCCCACTCATCCATAACAACAGACCACCCCTTGGGTTAGGCAATTATCACATTCCTCTCCCCCCAGGACAGCAGGCATTTGCACCTCTTGAGGTAACATTGTCAGCCCCTTTGATCACTGTGTGTGTGTGTGTGTGTGTGTGTGTGTGTGTGTGTGTGTGTGTATGTGTGTGTGATCACCATTTTACACTTTGCATTACACCATATCTTGTCCTTCCTCTTCCCAGGGATCTTGAATGCCTCCCGGATTTCCAAATCATTCAGTAAAGATTGTTCTCTCCTCTGATTTCTCTTTGTGTGTTTGGCTGCTAAAGCCTATCAGAATATTAATGCTACAGTGTAAGTGGAGCAGTTGGGGTGTTTGACACTCTGAATTCACACTGTACTGATCATTAGCTGAGTTTCACATTGAGCTTACATAACAACTCTGATTTTTAACATACAGTATGATCCTAAATAAGTCTGTGCAAGCCCTCAAAGTTCAATATAAGAGTGGTTAAACTTAAAACCATGCACATTTTTCCACAGCCCAATGTGTTCAGCTAAGATCTCCCAGGTTTGACTGTAGAGAATGAAAAGAACAAAAGCTGCTCCACCAGCATAGTGTGCTCAGTTCAATTAAAAGTTCACTGGTACAACAAAAAACAGCACTGCTAGTCAGTCCTTATAAGTTGCAGAAGGTGCTGTATTTATTTGTGCACAACAGAAATATAAAGTGATACTTATATACACTGATCCTGTGCCAAATGAGCCACCGAGCCACCAACTGCTTTGACTGATTTTGTGTATGTGTGCTTCCTCAGGGCGGCCAGTCTGCTGTGTGCTTACCACTCAGATAGTGTTAGTGTTTAAAAAGATGTGTACACACATACTGCATACAAAAAAGACAACTTTAAAAGAAATTCTATAAGTCACAGTGCTTCTAATGCATGACGCAAAAATAAGCATACAGAAATCCAAAATCACGACTCATGTAATAAAGTGCATACATTCAAACTCAGCGCTTACATAATGCTTAAACTGTCCAATATTACCAATTCATAAAATTCCCAGAATAGGAAGTAATCCAGAAGTAACTGATTTGATACCTTTTAATGGACCGACATAGATGTAACAACAAGAACAAAGTACTCTAGCTTTTGGACCAACCAGTCTTTCTTCAGAAGTGTAATGGCAGTTATTTAGAAAAAACAATACGTTTAACTAGAAGATCATGCAGAAAAACAGAAAAATCCCCATTGGTTTAAAATACTCATTTAAAAAATAAAGATGATGATGTCAGAGAAGTTTAACAGTACCGTGTCACCTTCAGCTACAAGGGTCCCAGGGTCAAAAGATGTATGATGCAAAACACATAAAAAGAATCCTACTGCATATAAATTTAATTGACATAGGTCATAGGATAACACTGCTGGAGCAGATGACTATTAAATCAAGCTATGAGTGTCACAGTGTGTATAAGAATGTGATTACTGAAAAACAACCCACACCCAGATTAAAGACATACTGAGATTGTCTTAGGACTCCAAGAAGTTTCAATGTATGCATTATAGACAAGAAATTACCAGTAAAGCTGTCTTAAAAACATCAGAGCACACTGTATGATGTGTGAAACTTAGCTGGACCTATCACCCAGCTATACTCTCCAGCTAGATATCATGCCCCATAAACTTCAAAAACCTCTGGTGTAGTGACACAATTTTATGAATGATAATTTAAATATAAAATGACAGTGTTAGTGTCAAACAAAAAACTCTTGTTAAGGACCACCAAAGAATTAAGACCATCTAGTCTGATATGTACTGATGTAAACAAATTTTCAGTGTATAACAACTTGATGTACCAGAAGTGTCTAAGGAATCCGAAAAAGAGATACAAATTTAATTTCTCTCCTCCTCTTCACACATATAATACACCCTACCCCACCCCACATCCCTATAATGTGTGTGGGGGGGATAAATAGCTTTAAGGAGATACACGCGCACACACGCACACACACACACACACACACACACACAATCTCTCCTAATGAACCTTCTTTCACATCAGTCACTGCAATTGTTCCCCAAAGGAATTCAACTTGTCATGAAATCCCTAGTAAAAGGGATCATGTATCATAATACCTACAGAGCTAGAATGTGACACATATTTAACCTTACTCCTATCTGCGTAGTAACATTTCCAAGGATTCTGGATAGAACCACAATGAAATAAAACTGCCACCTTCCGCAGGTTAAGGTAACTAGAAGTAAATATTGAGTATGTCTGTAAGGCCAGAGGTCTAACATACCTACATTTCCACAAATCATTACAATACTAGCCTAATGTAAATAGATCTGTCCAGGACCCCCATGCAAATGAGATCTCACACCCCAATATGTTCAGAGTTAAAAAAAATATGTGACAGTCTATGATAACACTCCTGCATGTACAGTAACAGGCTAGGTAATCTGAATATGGTGTGATGGAATCAACCCCACTCCCAGGTGAAGGTAAAAAGTAAGGAGGAATTAATATTCATTATGTGTGTGAAGTAAGAAATTTAATTTCTCCCCTCCTTTTCACACAAACAACACACCACTTCTCCCAGCCTGACCACTCAATTTCGAATATGTCAGTAATGGTCTTTAAAGAAAATCTCAAAAACACACAACAGAGACGAGCTTTTGAGATTAAACTTATTTTACATCTCAATATGGTAGCAGATGGGATGAATATTGATCTAGGTTTCATGGGACATTACAGAAATTGACATCCACAGACCTCTTCTTCTTTAGACTAGCATATTATAGGATTTCAGCATGTGTGGTGGGGTGTGTGTGTGTGTATGAGTGTATGTGTGTGGGTATGTGTTGTGAGGTATGTGAATATAACAGGTGTGGGGCTTCCTGTCACATTGAGGTAGGCTTCTATTTAGACACATGGAGTTACAGTGTGTTACTACTCTTACTTCACACACATAATGAATATTAATTCCTCCTTACTTTTTACCTTCACCCAGGAGTGGGGTTGATTCCATTGCGTCATATTCAGATTACCTAACCTGTTACTGTACATACAGGAGTGTTATCATAGACTGTCACATTTTTTTTTAACTCTGAACATATTGGGGTGCGAGATCTCATTTGCATGGTGGTTCTGGACAGATCTTTTTACGTTAAGCTAGTATTGTAGTAATTTGTGGAAACGTAGGCATGTTAGACCACTGGTGTTACAGACATTCTTAATATGTACTTCTAGTTACCTTACCCTGGGGAGGGTGGCAGTTTTATTTCATTGTGGTTCTATCCAGAATCCTTGGAAATGTTACTGCACAGATAGGAGTAAGGTTAAATAGTGTCACATTTTTGCTCTGTAGGTATTAGGATACATGATTCCTTTTACTTGGGATTTCATGACAAGTTGAATTCCTTTGGGGAACAATTTCAGTGACTTGATGTGAATGAAGGTTCGTTAGGAGAGTGTGTGTGCGTGTGTGTGTGTGTGTGTGTGTGTGTGTGTGTGTGTGTGTGTCTCCTTAAAGCTAGTTATCCCCCCCCCCCACATTATGGGGATTTGGGGTGGAGTAGGGTGTATTGTTTGTGTGAAGAGGAGGAGAGAAAATACATTTTTATCTCTTTTTCAGATTCACTAGACACTTCTGGTACATCAAGTTGTAATACACTGAGAATTTATTTACATCAGTACATATCAGGCTACATTTTCTTAATTCCTTTGTGGTCTTCGACAAGAGTTTTTTGTTTGACACTAACACTGTCAATTTATATTTAAATGATCATTTATAAAGTCCTGTCACTACACTAGAGGTTTTTGAAGTTTATGGGGCATGATATCTAGCTGGAGAGTATAGCTGGGTGATACTGTAGGTCCAGCTAAGTTTCACACATCATACAGTGTACACTGATGCTTTTAAGACAGCTTTACTGGTAATTTCTTGTCTATAATGCATATATTGAAACTTCTGGAAATCCTAAGACAATCTCAGTATGTCTTTAATCTGGGTGTGGGTTGTTTTTCAGTAATCACATCCTTATACACACTGTGACACTCATAGCTTGATTTAAGAGTCATCTGCTCCAGCAGTGCTACCCTATGTCAATTAAATTTATATGCAGTAAGATTCTTTTTATGTGTTTTGCACCACACACCTTTGATTCTGGGACCCACCCAATTGAAGGTAACATGGTACTGTTAAACTTTTCTGAGATCATCCTCTGTATTTTTTTAAATGAGTATTTTAAACCAATGGGGAATTTTTGGTTTTTTTCTGCATGATTTAGCTGTTAAAAGTATTGTTTTTTTCTAAATAACTGTCACTACACTTCTGAAGAAGGACTAGTTGGTCCGAAAGCTAGAGCACTTTGTTCTTGTTGTTACATCTATGTTGGTCCATTAAAAGGTATCAAATCATTTTCTTCTGTATCTGTTCTTGCAAGGACCAATACGCAAATACGAAATCTAAATTTCAGAATATGAAGTACACATTCTTTGATGTGCATAAACACAACATTATTTAGTTTGAATTTATAGGACCATCAGCATAATCAATAACACAGTTCATGTAACAAAGTGCACATATTCAAAAACTGCACTTACGCAAGGCTCAAAAAGTCCTATTTAATAAGTTCATCGAGTCCCAGGGTTATGAGATTCAGAAACTGGTGTGCAATGTTACCAGATGAAAAGGTTCAAATTTATGGTGCAGCCATAGCAGATGAGAGGACATAGTAGAGTGCAGCTTCACATCACAGTCCACTCTACATGGCAGACAGTCAGTCTCACTGCATATTCATGAGGTCACTGCATAATCATGCGGTACTCATGACAAACCTCAAAGATTACTGTAATAAATACATATATGACAGAGATGCAAGCTGTCAACTGGATAACAAGCTAAGCATATTATTTATACAGCATCTAATTCAGAGAATTATAAAAATTTAGTGAAAATGAGAGGTGGGGGGTGTCAGGAAAAAAGATGGAGGGAAGACTGAGAAAGAAACATGCATAGGACATCAAAAAAGCAGCACAGGACAGAATGTGATCAGGCAATAAAAAGACACAAGTCAGATGTATATGTATGTATGTATGTATGCGTGTGTATATATAGCTATATCAATATCTGTATCTATATCTATATCAACCTCATTTAGAGGAAACAAGTTTTTCCAGAAAAAACATTACCTTATATTCGTAGTAGAGGTTCCCCTAAATTAAATTACTATATAACCACTTTCACTTCCTCCGTAAATGAATTACATTAAAGGTTTTACTGAGGCCTAGTATACTACATTGAACCTAGCATGTAGATCCAAATGGACTCTCTCTGAGAATTTTATTCTCTAGCCCCGGACTCAATGTCACCCTTTCAGTGCCACATAAAAACAAACTTGTGGTTTTCTGCAACTGAACCTCAGCTAGATGTTTATATAGTGCATTATTCTTTTCTTTATTTCTGATCTTACTAAGATGCTCCCCCACCATTACTTTAAAAGCCCTTTTTCACTTGCCTATATAAAAGGCACAACATGTATATGCAGTTACATAAACAAATACAATGCCAGTTGTAGAACAATCAATAACACATTTTATTTAACACTGCTTTCTGTGGTTTACTGTTTAAAATACACTGCCTTTTCACAATTTAGGGACAAAGTTTACAATATCTACACTGGAATCACCCTTTTGTAGGTTTTGCTGGATTGGTTGAAAACTATGTACCAGCTTGTCCACCAAGTTGAGACTCCTCCTATACACCATGCATAGCAATACCCTAATGGTTCATTGGATAATATATCCCAATGCTTAGCCAATATCTGTTTAACCTTGTTGGATTGTGTAGTCTATGTTGTGATTAAATTTAAACATTCTCTTTCCTCCCTCTGATGCTGTCTATATTGCAAGGAATCACTTCTCACTACTATGCTGCAGATTCTCTTGCTATTCTCACAGCATTTTTATTGTATCCATGCACAGTAAATATGTTTTTCATTTCAGTTGCTTGGTTCTCAAAAATAGGTTCTTGGCTACAATTTCACTGTCTTCTAAGAAACTGTGATTTTGTGACATTGCTGATGGTGTGGTGTGGTTGACAGCTAGAAGCAGATTTACTACTATAAGATGACTCGCGCTTCTCTGACACACCATTGCCAAAGCCTGGAATCCTGAATGCAAAATCATGACAGTGGGATTTTTTTGTTTCCCCCATGTTTTGAGGGGCTTTGCCCCCCATACCCCCCAGAATTAATATAACAAACTCCGGGGAGGGCAAAATCCCACTGTCGGGATTTTGTGATTTGAGATTCCGGACTTGGGCAACAGTGTTTCAGGGAATCGGGTATCAGGTTGTAGAAGTGATACCCTAGAAGAATTAAGTATGCTATTTTGGTCAGGGAGCTTACAGTAAAAGTCTGTAGTCACTGCCCCATCTTCATTTTTCAGAATTTTTAAATCCAGAAAACTAATTTGATCCCTATTGCATTCTACTGTAAAATGCAAATTTGGATTTGAGTTATGTAAATGCACCACAAATATGTCTAGCTTGTCTCAATCCCCACTACACACCATCAGCACATCATCTATAAAGAACCTCTACTAAGTGTATGTGATGAACGAATGGATTGCTGTCATGTGCCTGAATCACCATCCCCTGCTTTTGCTAATGCCACAGCTAAAGGTTTGCATAACTGGGGGTGAATGTAGCCCCCATAGGTGTACATTTAATCTGGTGATAATATTGCCCTTGGAAAACAAAGGAGTTACCTTTTAACACAAAACCAGACACTCACATCAGAAACTCCTTCAACTCACCAGCCTGCCATCACAGTGGTAGTACTACCACTTGCAATGCTGGTGACCCAGGTTTGGAAGTGGATCTGGGTCACTAGAGGGCTGGATAGGGAGGAGGTGGATTGAGTAACCATCATCTGCTTTCCACCCTCTGGGGTCAGGGTTTGTGCCTCTGGTGTATCGGCTCTGGGTGACCATGGGGCTGACTGGTACTGGAGCCATAGTAGGAGAAGGAAGGTGTGCCAGATGCTTGGTGCCTGTGCACTGGTCACATCATTGTATGCCATGCCTCCTACTTCCACTCAACTGTAAAAATTGGCCAATGCTAGATGATGCTCACCTCACCTCACCCCACTGCCACAAAACCACCCCAGGGCCACTTCTCTGTGATACCAAAATGTGATTTCCAATGTGGGATGTGGGGAGCCCACAGAGGTCCCACAAGGGCGGGTGGGGAGCCAGAATGTAACACCAAGAGTGTGGTTCCCTGGAGGGACATTGACTGTGGCTGGGTGGTGGCAGGGCTGATGGAGAAAAAGTACGACCCCAACAAGCACAGTTAGTTTAAAAAAATAAAAGAAACTTCTTTAGCTCCTCCCCCAGGCTTGTAGCTAAGTTTAAACACAAACAAAATGCATCCAGACCCCTTCAAGGGGATTGCTAGTATATAAAGATTCTACGTCCATGGATTCTAACAGCAACTGAACTCAAGTTAGACATCCCCCAAGATCCTCAGAATGTATCCCTTACATAAGATGGCAATGTTTGGACTACATCTTTTATCTGAAAGACCACATACTGTGACAAAGACTCTGTTAGGGAGCCAATTCCTTCCAGAATGGAGCATCCTGGGGTATTATCCAACCTTTTGGTTATCTTGGGAAAACATACATGGTGAATCTGATTGGGTGATGGAGAGTCAGGAATCCAAAAGTATGTTGAAAAATAAAAGTTAGGAACTGGATCCATTGTCAGCTTCCAGTGAAAATGCTTATTATCCAGCTGTCTCTGTACTTCTTAGATGTAATCACTAGAACTGAGCACCATGACACAACCACTCTTTTTTGCAGGTTATATTGTTATCAGCATATTATCCTCAAGTTATTTTAAAGCTTCCAACACAGCCGCTGTTATGTTAATATATGGCTTTGGTTTTTCCTCCTCCAATAATTTATCAATATCTTTAAGACATGCTTTCTCAAAAAACAAAATTAATGGTGGCAAGGGGGTTTGATAGTGGAAGGAAGAGATGTAAGTATATTCAAAGTTTTTATTGACAAAGGAAGCTCAAATAAGCTTAAGAATAGTGGTCCCAAAATTGAACCCTATGCGGCAGTGAAAGTAACTGGAATGGTAGAAGAAAAGATATTTCAAATCTTTACTTGTACGCTTTGAGATATGTAATCATGAAACCATTGCAAAAGAGGGGGAGAAAAGCCCCAATGACCTAAACTTTTTAATAATAATGGATGTTAAACAGGGTCAAACATCTTGGTTAGATCAGAATATCTATCTATCTGTCTGTCTATCTGTACTGTATATGTATATTATAAGGGCACAATACCACCCCTATAGTTAAGGTTGAGTAGCCTATTTAATGTTAAACTTCAAATTTTGCACATTAATATCTTTGGCAATCTTTGACAGAATGAGCTTACATTTTGCACGTGTTGTCTGTGAGGCAAAGTTTTGATGTGTGGTCATTTTTTTGTAGGCAGCTTGTGTGGTTTCTGAGATCTGCCTGTGTAATTTTAATAAAAAACTAAATTTGTTCCTATACTTTAACATTACTTTTTTGCTCTCACCTACATCCTAAATGGAAAGGAATTGTTCCCCCAAACTTGTCGGGAACATGTGTCCCAAGGTAATGCCTTTGACAGGTCTGGTGAAAAAATATCAAGTGGTTCCAGAGTTATAAGGCTTTAAATTTTTGTGGTTTTTGACTTGCACATATGCAGTAGGGTTTTTCAGATAACTTGTTGTGGCAAAAGTAAAACTTTCATGCTGCAAATTCCCATTTTGCTTTTGGGCCACTTGTTTGGCATGGCACCAAACATTTTTTTGTGCCGTGCCTACCATCATCTTGTTTACCTTTTCCATGAATCAACAAATGTGGAAAAAAACACAAAAATGCCATGATATTCATAAACAAACATCAGAACCTATCTAAACTGGACCTGTTTAGCTAGATTCTGATGTTTGCATTTAAATATTGCACCCACATATATGTTTACTGGGCATCCAAAATCCCAGGTGCCCAGCTTAGCAAGAGGAGCACTCCCCGTGTTCTCTATATGAGAACAGCCGGATTTTCCTGACTTCTGCCACAGCTGGAACTCATGCTGCTGGCTGCAGATTCAGGTGTGAGCTGCCCTTTTCCCTGGTGTCAAGGTGCACAGCCCACTGCCGATTGATGTCCCTGGTGTCTAGTGGCACCCACCCTCTGATCACTGTCCCTGGCATTATGTGGCACCCCCATCTTCTGATCACTATCCCTTCCCCCCTGCAACTCCTTTATTCATTTATAGTGCTGACATCGGGGAGCCCAAGCCCTGTGTCAGCATTACAAGTTCTCCCCCAAGAAATGTGTGACACTGAGAGTCCACCAGCAGTGTCCCTAAGTATTTATTGTATTTGTCTCTATGAAAGAAAACAGTCCCCTGACATCTTTTTATTTTTAATCTGAAAAAAAGGAAATGGCCCCCCATCATCCTGCCATCCCTTTTCCATCCTGACCCACCTACTGAGCACCCACCACCCCACACCACCCCACACACACACACCCTTTCCCTGTACTTACCACTGGAGGTCATTGGCTGTTATCTTCTGTGAACTGAGACACATCTGCACTCTTTGAAGCTGAACCATGAACTGAAGAATCAAGGTAAGTGCCGTATAATGTATAGTATTTCAATGGCATTTTGAACTTATGTTCATAATTTTGCAATTTTTAGGACTTTTTTTCACCAAATTTTCAACACAGCCTTTTTGGGACTCCACCTCATGAACACTTTCATTGTCATTTTGTTAATTGGGCCCGGAAGGTGATTTCATGGTTGCTGCAAGAAATTACCCTTTGGGACTGAATAATGATATTTCACCACGAGTGTTCATGAGGAGGGGTCCCAAAAAGGCCATGTTGAAAATTTGGTGAAAAAAGTCCTAAAAATGGCTGAGTTACGCATGTTTGTTAAAATTTTTCTATGCAGGTGCATAACTTTGGTAATTTTCAAAATTCTGACTCCAAATTTTCAACATAGCCATTTTTTCACACTACCTCATGAACGGTACAGCTGTCATTTTTCACATCCTATATGAAATGTGTTTTTGTAGCTGTGGGCCATAATAGCATTTTGACACAGATTTGAACATTTTCAAAGTGTTGATGAGGTGAAGTCATGAGAAGACCATCTTGAAAATTCGGGGTCAAAATATGAAAAAATGCCAAAGTTATGACCATTCATTGCAATTTAATTACACATGTTTGTAACTTTGGAAATGTTCAATATTTTGACCCCAGATTTTCAACATAGCCATCTTATTACCTCACCTCATGTGTGTCACAGCAGTCAGTTTTCAAATCCTGGCCAAAATGTGTTTTCACACCTTTGGCATGGAATAGCATTGCAGTTGTGCAGAATTATGTTTAGGCGGATTTTAAAATTTTCTGTACTGAGTACATGAGGTGGGGTAATAAGATGGCTATGCTGACAATTTGGTCACTGTTGTTTTATAAGTGGAATCGCATGGCCCGGAGGTCCTTGTGCTTCCACAGCTACCTACATATATGCATCTATGGAGGGATGGAAGTGCAGGGCCTGAAGGGACCTGCACTCCCATAGGCAAATAAGTATCCGATTATACTATCTCAAAAAGTAAGGAAATAGATTGCAAAAAACTGCATTAATGCTCTAGTTAGGGATAAAGCCACAAAAGTAGGGAAATGTGGCATTAGGGTTTTAAAAGCTAACATCCAACACCCACCCTGCACACACCAACAGGCATTGGGGGTGTGCCTTTAGGTCATCGGCCCTAACGCTCACCCCATTCCATAAGTAAATAAGCTGAGATGGGTACAGCATAGAGAATGGGGTGAGTGTTAGGGCTAATGACCCCAAAGCACATCCCTGATGCCTGTTGGGGTGTGATCATAATGTGGGGGAACCACTAGACACCAGTGAAGTAATACATAATTATGGGACCCACCACCTGAGGTTGGGGGGTACCACTAGACATCAGGGGAAAATATTAAATATAAATTATATAAAAAAAAATATGGGAATGTAATCAGAGGGCGGAGGGTACCACTAGACACCAGGGGAAAATATGAAATATAAAATGTAATAAAAAAAATACACAGGAAGGCAATTGCAGGGTGGAGGTTGCCACTAGACACCAGGGAAAAGACTTAAAATTGGGGTAACAGGGATCGGGGGTAGGGAGTGCCACTAGACACAAGGGGAAAATGGTGTCATTACAGGAAATGTGATTGGAGTGTGGGGTGCCACTAGACACTAGGGAAAACATTCTGTCAAACAAAAAATAATTTTTTTTTCACAAAAAGGTTTTTTTTTTGTCATTCTGGATATGAAAAAATAATCTTTTTTTTGTATCATGAGATGCAAAAAAAGATGTATAATGTTAAAAAATAGATTTTAAAGGCTTTTCTCAAACAGATAAATGCAGAAGCCAGCTAAGGAGATCCTGATAAGCAAGTTGCATATGTTGGTCCATCTCAGTAATGTCATTTTTGTGGGTTTTCTAATTTGAATTTTATGGTAAAGCAGACAAGAGAATGGCAGCAAACAAAACAATCATTTTCCACCTCCCTCCCTCCATATCAGACATAGAGGAGGAGTCCTTTGGTACTAAAGAACCTTGAACTCTATTTTAGTTTTGTTAAATAACTCCAGCTGACTTCCTAGAGTGATATAATAGTTTTTTTTTTGTAGGAGTTTATCCCATCTTCTCCCCCACCACCACCACCTTTCTTAGCTTCCGGGGATTGGTTATTGTCAGCATTTTTATCTTTCTGCCATTCTAACAATGAAAGTAACTAATTCTGTACACCCAATCTATAAACATCAATAAAATTATAGCAATAAATGTATTTTTCTTTCTTCTGTTTTTTTCAAGGTTATTGGGCAAGATCCTCTTTGGTATTCCCTGCTTTGGGGGTATGAGATCTGTACCAGAGGATATTCTTCCTGCACTCTGAGTAACACTGTATCCTTCTGGTATTTGGATTCTTACATCCAATAATAATACAGTAATAAATAGAATATATTAAGTATTCTGCTGAAAAAATAGTCTCCACCTTTAAACTATTCCAAAATTGCACATGCATTATTGAACAAGAAGTGCACTAAAGAAGAATCCACACATTCAAAAAAAATCCTTCACAGCGGTATTACTACACTGATAAAACAAAAGAAATAAAATAAGTTTAACAAACAATGGGTCTAACTATGTAGCACCAACACCAGCATGTGTTGGGATCAAAACTCTCACTAAATTTTTCCTGTAAACTCTCTTGCAGTAGTTCAAGAGGTTCGAAAAAAAACCTTACCAAAGTGAAATATAAAATAAAAATATTACTTCATGTTAATGCTTTGGTTCTTAAAAAATGAAAAAAAAAATTGTAGCAACTAAGTTCAAGACGCTACCAAATTATGACCTAGGATCACTTCTTAGGACTCCAGTCAGTCTTGGATTCACTTATTCAGTACACATTTCAGTTTCAAATTACCATAGATTTTAAATACTTTAGAGTACTTTGAGATATATTCACATCAATATCTTCAGGCAGACTCCTGGTATCTGGCAACCAGCAATATAGCAATACAATCAGTCTAATGGACGTCACAAACAATCTTCTACATCCTCATTGCCTGAGGTTGTCATTTCTCTTGCTTTCCCTTTTCAGCCTTTACTCTGTACTCCAAGAACACTCTGAATGCAAGGCCACTCCACTTTGAACATTTCTGGGCTCTAGGCTCTGGGGAACAAGTTCCCTCTATTTTCAGCTTGGGCAGGATTTTCAATTGCTTGTGAATGCCGCAAGCCCTGGGTATGCCATTTATATGGTGCATGGATCTTGTGGCATTCACCCACTGGCAATTGAGATATTCTATGCTGTGTGCCATTTGCCACAACTTAGACCAACTTTTGTGGTCTAGCACACAGCAATTCCAAGGGCCTTTTTTATGGAGCATGAACCAGATATTTGATGGAGGCTGCCATAAATCATGGAAATTGCTGCAACTGCACCCAAGATTGTAAAATCAGGTGCAGTTGTGGCAAAGGAGTTTGGTGCACTGCCAGAACCTATGTGTCATGGTGCAGGGCTGGATGCAAGCCCTGTGCCACATTTTGAAAATCCTACCCATGGACTCTAGGCTCCCTCTGCTGTGCAATGGTCCTCTGCCTAGGTCCAATGCTTTGGTCTGGTCTCTTTTGTGCTGTCTCTTGAGACACCAGCATAATGCCCTTATGGCAAGTGCTCAGACTTCTGGGGCCCAATATTCAAAAATGCAATAGCCCAGCTGCCCAAAGATGCTATATTCAGTGGAATAGTGTACCAGCATTATTCTATTGAATATAGGGCCATGTGAGCCCAGCACTAAGCCACTTAGCCCAGCACTAAGCCACTTAGTGCTGCCCTGACATGGCATCCAAAATATGGCACCACCATGTATAGAACCCAAGCACAATTTCCAGTATTCAAACAGACTCATGGAGATGAGCCCATTGGACATGCAAGGCACTAAGGGGCCATTTGCAAGTCCATTATGGGCTCATTTGCATGGGAAGTGAGGCTGGTTTGTGCATGCTGCCTGACAATTGCCTGGTCCCAGAGAGCTATCCATGGTGCTAGTGGTTTCACCTTCCTTCCGATCCCACTCCCATATAGTAATGATCATGTCCCTGGTATCCAGTGATCCCTCACCCCAACCCACACCCATGCCTGATGGTTTAGGTCATAATTCCTGATGTCCAGTGGTCCCTCCCCCCACCCAATGCCTGACTGATATTAAAGATAAATATCCCTGGTGTCTAGTAGTCCCTCCCCCACCTGATGCCCACCTGATATTACACATTAATATCCCTGGTGTCCAGTGGTCCCTCCCCCACCCGATGCCTGCCCAGTATTAAACATAAATATCCTTTTGGTGTCCAGTGGTCCCTACCCCACCTGATGTCTGCCAATATTAAACATAAATATCCCTGGTGTCCAATGGTCCCTCACCCCACCCAATCCCCATCCCCAAACAGAGTAAAGCCCCCCAGTTTGTCAGTTCAGCCCCCCCAAGGGGCCTGCAGGCCTGCAACAGCCATGTTGCATGCCATTTACAAGTAATTCCTCCCCCAGAACAAAGCCCCAGCCCCTTTCATGAACAGTGATCTGTGCCCCCAACAGCCCATCCCTCAGTGGTGGCTAGTGCCTCCCCCACCTATGGCATGGACAACCCACTCCCCTGGTCCCCTGTACCTGCCTATCAGTGCCATGGTTAGTGGATGGTGAGCAACACAGCTCTCCACACACCCCCTTGGCAGCCCACCATTTGACATGAGCAGGGAGGGCGCAGCTTATTTATAGGCCTATAAATAAGCTGCATGCTCCTTACTTCTGTCAGACAGCAGGCAGCTGAAGTAGTGTGTAGAGGGCTATGTCATTCACCGTCCACTGACTGCAGCACTGATAGGCAGGTACAGGGGACCGAGGGATGGGTTGTCAGTGCCACAGGTGGGAGGGGGCCACTATCCACTACTGAGGGATGGATTTGGGGGGGGCACAGATCACTGTTCAGGAATGGGCCCAGGGCTTTGTTTTGGGGTGGCAATTACTTGCAAATGGCATGCCACATGACTGTCGTGGGCTGGCAGTTGGTATGGGGGGGTTGAATTGACAAACCAGGGGGACTTTACTTAGTACAGGGATGGGGATCGGGTGGGGGTGAGGGATCACTGGACACCAGGGATATTTATGCTTAATGTTGGGTGGGCATCAGGTGGGGTGAGAGACCACTGGACACTAGGGACATTCATGTTTAATATGGGACATGATATCAGGTGGGACGAGGGACCACTGGACACCAGAGATAATAATATGTCATATCAGGTGGGCATCGGGTGGGGGGGCCACTAGACACCACGGAAATTGATATATCATGTCAGGCACAGGTGGGGGGAGAGACCACTGGATGTCAGGAATATTTATGTTTAAAATAGGGCAGGCATCAGGTGGAGGAGGGACCACTTCATACCAGGGATATTGATAGAAATATCGGGTGGGCATTGGGTGGGGGAAGGAACAACTAGACTCAAGGGATATTTATGTTTAATATCATACGGGCATCAAATGGGGGAAAGGACCGCTGGACACCAGGGATATTTATATTTAATATCGATCAGGCATCAGGGGGAAGAGACCACTGAACACCAGGGATATTAATATGTAACATTGGGCAGGCATCGGGTGGAGGGAGGGACAACTAGGCACCAGGGACTACTATGTTGGGGTTTGAGGGGGCACTGCACTTCCTCCACTAACCTCTAGGGTTGTGCATGAATAAGTTGTGGTTTAGGTTGGCAGTACTTGCACTGTGCATAAGGGTCATGCAAAATGACCTTGCACCGCACAAATACTCTGAATGTTTGACTATGCTGATACTCGGGGCCCCACCCCTCCACAGTTTGCCTGGCTGCAAACCCTGTTTGCCCACACTAACCAGGTTTTTCAATATAGGACATCCACACAAAACCCACTTTGAACAGGTAAACTAGGATTTGTACATGGGCAAACTTTTGAATATCTGGCCCTAGAACATCAAAGACAAACAAAAATGTATAGGTACATCAAAAACACAGCAGATACTAAAAAGCAAGGGTGTCTAAAATTCATAGGTTGAAAGGCGTGCCAATTGAAAAGTACAATCAGGCATTAAAATCAGGGCATGCAGACTTCTCATTAGAACTTAATGTTAAGCTTGAATCCACTATCTTGCTTCTCACCTAAAAAGAAGCATTTGTCAATGCCGAATGTTGCTTGCTTCTATGTGCTGTTTAGGTATTTGGAAGTCATTGGAGTGCAAATATTGAAAATTTGCGAACTTACGAACGTGCATAGGAACTGCGCAACGCACGCTCGTAAAACAGTCATTGTTAGGAAATTTTTCACGAAATGTTCAACATAGCCATTTTAAGACCTCTGGTCATGAACAGTGTCAGTGTGATTTTGTTAATGTGTCCCATACATTGAGTTTGCACACCGACTGCGCCATTGTGTGCTACATGGGCGGAAACTCGTTTTGGGCAGGATGTGAAAAATGACAGCTGTACTGCTCATAAGGAGGTGTGGTAAAATGGCAATGTTGAAAATCTGGAGTGGAAATATTGAAAATTCGCAAACCTATGAACGTGCGTGGGAACTGTGCAACGTACACTCGTAAAACAGTCATTTTTAGGAATTCTTTCACCAAATTTTCAACATTGCCATTTTAAGATCTCTGCTCATGAACAGTGACACTGTGATTTTCTTAATGTGTCCCATACACTGAGTTCGCACACCGACTGCGCCATTGCGCGCTACATGGGCGGAAACATGTTTTGAGCAGGATGAGAAAAATGACAGCTGTACTGCTCATGAGGAGGTGTGGTAAAATGGCAATGTTGAAAATCTGGAGTGAAAATATTGAAAATTTGTGAACTTATGAGCTCGTGAGGAACTGCACAACGACGTCAGAAACAGTCATTTTAGAATTTTTCACCAAATTTTCAACATAACCATTTTAAGACCTCTGCTCATGAACAGTGTCACTGTGATTTTCTTAATTTGTCCCATACATTGATTTCTCGCACACGACTGTGCCATTCTCTACATAAGGGCGGAAACACATTTTGGGTGAGATGTGAAATGACAGCTATACTGCTCATAAGAAGGTGTGGTAAAATGGCAATGTTGAAAATCTGGAGTGAAAATATTGAAATTTGTGAACTTATGAGCCTGCGTAGGAACTGCACAACGCACGCTCGTAAAACAGTAATTTTTTGGAATTTTTGGACCAAATTTTCAACATGGGGTTTTTGGGACCCCTTCTCATGAATGATGTCACTGTCATGGTGGTATTCAGGCCCGAAGGGTGATTTCACAGTCACTGCACAGTCACTGCGCGAAATCACCCTTCGGGCCCGAATAACGCCATGACAGTGACATCATTCATGAGAAGGGGTCCTAAAAACCCCATGTTGAAAATTTGGTGCAAAAATTCCCAAAAATGCCTGAGATATGCAATAAAGTTGAACCCTCCTATCTAGCCCATTATACAGCTTACCGGCATTTCTTCAGTTCGCGGTCAGCTTTGAAAAGTGCAGACGTGTTCCCGGTCCACCGAAGATCGTCGCGCCAGAGTCTGGAGGTAAATATGGGGTGAGGGGGGGTGTGGGGAGGCTGGGTAGCAGTGGGTGGGTGCGGGTTGTGGGAGGGGGTGTCGGGAGACACGCCGCGGGACCGTTTTTGTTTCACAGGTTTAAAACAAAAAAAAGACATCGTGGGACCGTTTGCCATGCTGGGGTGGGCTCCCAGCATGGCACAAGGACGGGGGGGCCGTTCAGCCGACGGGGATTGGGCACCCCTGTTGGCCAAAGAACTGATTGCCACGCTGGGGTGGGCTCCCAGCGTGGCGCCAGCTACGGGGGTGGACGACAGCAGCTCAGCCAGCGGGGATTGGGCACCCCGTCGGCTACAGGGCGTGCAGGGGCGCACACCTGCGTGTGGGGGGCTACGCTTAACAGTGTTCACTGAAGCATAGTTCCCCCTTTCAACTGTATACCACTGCATTTTGGAGCGTGTCATAGACAGCTCCAAAATGCATTGGCTTACAGGGGCCGTGCCTGCCAGCTCACTGACTGAATTGGAGGAGGAGGTGACACACCTCCGAAATCTCCGATGATGGCACTATGTTTCTTGCACATGCGTGCAAGCAACATAAAAATGATGTAGCTGGGGGACTTATATCCTGTTTTCAAGCAGAAGTATTTTGTTTAAATATTATGGGCGGGTTACATTCCTACTCAGGCACAGAGGAGAGGAAAAAATAATTGTGTCAGAAACCTAGGAATCAAATGCTCTTTGTTGATCTACTCTTGCTAGTCATGTATGTTTAATATCATGTGGGCATCAGGTGGGGGAAGGACCACTGGACACCAGTGAATGCCTATAACACTGGTTGCTTTTTTAATCTAAGTGTTATGTACTATTCCGTTTTGTTTGTTGTGATGTATTGCTGTCTTGACGAGGTGCCTTTGTAAATGAGTCTTTGACTCAAAGGTCTGTAAACCGATGATCTAATAAATAAATACATAAATGTATTTCGTATTTCTTATGAAACATGTAAGAAGTAGTGGGTTGGTTAAATTTTATTGTTTCAGTACAATGCACTGTGCACCCTTCATACAATACATTCAATATACAGATTTACATCACTGGAAACTTCTGAAAAGTCGTAAGGCCAAGTATGTCAGGGGTGAATCTGCCCCAACCTTGGAGTCATTCTCCACATAAGTTTTTTCTTTCTTTTTACAAAACGTGCAATTGATGGAGTAACTCTCACCCATCCCTTATTGATAGCATCTTTATTTGCAGGATTAGTTCAGTGAACATAGCCCTCCAGATTGGCAGGAAGTCTTTGATATGACATCTGAAACCATACCTCCATTACTAAGTCTCCTGTCTGGTGCCATGTATATGAACCCCCTATCAACACTTACCACATATGTTGCAGTTTTAGAGGTATGGACTTTGAGTGTTTTTTTCTGAACATGGTTTTTCTAATATTTTATTTTTCACTGCCAGACATCTGTGAGAAAATGTGAAACTACATTAAAATGACAGGGATATGAAAGGTTTGTTCACTCTGAGAGTAGACAAACCCCTGTACTCAGATGGCATCCATCCAAAAGTGCTGAGAGAACTAGCAGAGTAATTTGCAGGCCCCTTTGCTGACCTGTTCAATAGTTCACTTGATTCGGGTGTTGTGCCACTAGAGTTCAGAATGGTGCATGTGCTGCCACTCCATAAAAGTGGACCTACAGATGCCCTAGGCAACTATAAACCAGTCAGCCTGACCTCAATCATGTGTAAGCTCATAGAAGATATACTTAAAGAATGACTGGTAGATTACCTGGAGGAAAGGGAAGCTCAAGACGAGTGACAACATGGGTTCATGGCAGGGAGATCCCGCTAGAAGAACCTGACTGACTTCTTTGACTGGGTCACTAAAACAGTAGATATGGGTCAAACAGTTGATATCCTGTACTTGAACTTCAGCAAGACCTTTGACTCTGTGCCCCATAAGAGACTGATCAGAAAGCAGTAGGCCTTGGGGATAGGTGGTAAATTCAATGAATGAGTAACTAGCTAGATAAAAGATAGAACCCAGTTAGGGGTGGGGGTGGTGGGGGAGCACTAAGGATCATGGGATGTCACCAGTGGGGTCCCATGGTGCTCATTGCTTTGGCCAGGGCTGCTTAATGTCTTCATCAATGCCATAGGAGAGGACATAAAAGGCAGGATTTTCTTGTTCCTGGATGACACCAAGTGCTGTGGGGGTGGGAGTGGATGGGTACAGCCTAAAAGAAGATCTGGCCAAGCTCAAGAGATGATCTGGAATATGGCAACTTGGCTTTTATGCAAAGAAGTGTATGGTTATGCACATTGGAGCTAACTACCCAAAGCAGAGTACAGGCTGGGTGGAGTCCTTGTAACCAATTCCAAGAAAGAGAAAGACTTGGGGTTGCTGATCGCTAGTGACCTGAAACACTCCTCACAGTGCAGAAAGGCTGTGGATAAGGTCAGCAGAATATTGGGCTGCACTGCCAGGGGGATCAGCAGCAGGAAGGAGAAGTCATACTGCTGTTACACATGTCAATGATGTGGTTGCACCTATAGTATAGTGTGCAGTACTGTTGTCCCCACCTGATGAAGGACATTCATTTTCTGGAGGTGGTCCAGAGGATGGCAACAAAGGTGGTTAAAGGTAAACAGGGCAGGACATATGAGGAGAGGCTGGATGCTCTGAACATGTACTTCCTGGAGGGGTGGGTACATGATTGAGACTTTTAAATATATGAAGGGCTCCCTGGAAAACTTGGGAGTGCATATTGCAACTGAACTGACAGACCCCTATAAAGCCAGTTATCTCCCTATGATCCAGGCCTTAATGGAAGACCTAACCCATTGGCAAACCACACCTTTCCTTAATACAATGGGTTGATTGCACCTACATATATGTTTTACCTAGTCTTCTATATTTAGCTCAGATTCTGTCTATTCTATTCCAGAAGCCACAGCTACGCATGTGGGATAAAATTATCTCTCAATTTATTTGGACAAGAACTAGAGCCCAGATTAAATACACAAGCCTGCAGCTCCCCAAAACCAAAGGAGACCTGGCCCTTCCAAACTTTGCGTACTATCATGCAGCTGCACAAATAAGGATGGCTCTTTACTGTATATCTCTAAGATACAAAGCCATGCAGAACTAAGTGGAGTTGGCAGAGGAAGATTTACTCCCAGTCACCTGCAGAATATTGAACCCCCAAGCCCCACACTCTAGACCCAGTATTACTAATCCATTTACTGAAACAACCCTTACAGAGTGGCTTAAGATCTTAACCCACCCCTACCACCTTCCCTATATATGTTTAATTACCCCATTTGCCAGCAACTCACTCTTTCTCCCAGCACAATGCGATTCCATCTACAGACAGTGGGAGAAGCAGGGACTCTTCCTTTGCAGCCATGCTATGCAGGAAACTACAATTCTAGAATATAATGCACTGGCTAACAACTTTCACTGGTGTCATTGGGATTTGTTCTGATATACACAGGTCAAAAGTTTTCTACAACAACAACAGGAACTGTGTCCCAAGGAACAACCTACCCTTAGCCTTATTTCCCTGATAATGCATGTCTTGGGTGGGGGCCCCTCTGCATTCCTATATCTGCCATCTTTATGCATCTCTTACTGACCTGAATGGTCCCTACATGGACTATATATAAATTAGGTGGCAGGTAGACTTGGGAATAGGTATTACCCCCACAAAATGACCTAAATAGATGATATATACCCATAATCCAACTTTCTTCCACATTTGGAAGGAATTCCCTTGGAAATGCCTTACCTGTTATTTCTGTACCCCTATTCAGCAGGTGAAATATAGTTCAAGGGCTGATTACTCCTGCTGGAGAGGGGGATGGAGAAGACAGAGCAGCACGCACTCTTATTTTCTGAGACTGCCCAAAATGACAGGTGGTCTGCAGTTTGCAGCAACAGGACCTTGGAGACGACATTCAGTCTGCACTCTAGGTAACAGAATAGCTGTTTTTTGGGGGGGATCTGCTAGTTGGGTTCAGACAGCCACCAATTTGGTCATTATTGACCATATGTATAGGGATGGCCAAGAAGAGCTAACTAAGAATTGACTTACAGACACAATACCCCCAGTAGACCTTTGGAGGCAGCTTATGATAGATATTTACAATATGGAGAAACTTACTGTCAATGTCTTGCACTCTATACCACAGTTTGAATTGCTATGGTGTAGATGGGTAGTGTTAATTATGACAAAAGGTAACAGTTTTGTACCATGAGAAGTTATAAGATTGCAAGCAGTTTAACCCACAATTATGATACTGTATTATTTTCTGTCTTCCACATAATGCACTGTACTTGTAATATATTGTAAAACAGCATGTTGTCTTGTTGTGTTAAACTAAAACCTTCAACAAAAATTAAATTATAAAAAAATATATATGAAGGGCATTAATGAGATGGACAATGAGATCCTCTTGTGAGGGACATTGCCTTAAGCTGCAGATGCAGATAGTCAAGAGGGAGTCTATAAGGCATTTCTTCACAGAAAGGGTTGGCGGGGTGTAATTGGCTCCCTGATGCACTAGTATCTCTAGAAAAAGTAGAAGGCTTCAAAAGGGGATAGGACAGGGTATAAGGTAAGGTCAGGACCAACAGAAGAATGGATGGAAAGGAGGGGATGTCAGTTGGGGATGGGGGTTAATGACCTAAGCTGCCACTTGAGACTCTGCGATAGGAGCAGACTCAATAGCCCACTAGGCCTTATTTTGCTGGCGACATTCGTATGTTTGTATGTTCATATGTTCGTAAAATTATGGAATCTGTGACTCCCATGACAAAGGCACCATCCTCTCTAGTAATACAGTAACATGACCACCAAGCCCTACCACTTATGAAATTGTTATGGCCACAGCCCTACTGCCCCCCTCCCCCACTACCAGCACCTTTGTAATAACAACAGGAAGCACTTTCTGTCATTGTCTAATATATTGTCAGCAGTTTTCTCTTGTTAAAATCTTCCAAAAATGTTTGATTCAGTTAATCGATTTCCATGTTGTTCTTGGTTTCACCTTTTGATAAATGTGAGTATTCGTGGAATTTGGGGGCCACCATAGAGTGTACACAAGGACAATGTGCAAAAAACAAACAAATCAAAATTAAAACAGAGTTCTTCCACCGAGTGCCAGGACCAGATGTCATATTATATATAATTTATTCAGTAGATATCAGACAGCTTCTGCCTGACATGTCCTTTGATGAAGGACCTAGTCTGATATATGTCAGGCAGAAGCTGTCTGTGGATGTCTACTCTGAATAAATGATGTTTTATAATATAAGACATCTGGTCTGGCATCCCTTTTTGTTTGGTGAGTGCAAGAAACTGTTTTTGGTTATTCATGGAATGCCAAACAACCTCTATTGCATTAATGTATGGGAACCTAAAGAGTTAAATGAGAAAATGTGTAAACTGCAAATGCAATACAATGACCCCTGTGCATGAAGCCTACTCATTGCATGTGTGTGGTGCATAGGCTTCACTATGAACAACCACTGGGTGTTAGGGGTCCTGTGGACCCCTGCAGCATTCACTAAAGGGGGTGACCACCCCCTGCATGCTTGATCCCCTGTCCATGCGTGGCTCTGCACATGCAGATGGACTGGGGGAGTAGCCAGGAGAGGTGCTACACTCTGCTTAATGTACTAAAGCACAGAGTGCCGGGGGGGGGGCACAGACTACACAGACAGGGACACTACTGTAGCTTCTACACACACCCTCAATTTTATCACAGTCAGTCACATCGGGGTGAGTGATCCCCCCCCCGCACAAAGTTGCCCCAGCCTTCTGGACCTGCAGCAAGGGCTGGGATTGACCATTAGGGCACTTGCCCCAGAATCATGTCCCTTTAAGGGACTTTAGGACCCACTGTATCACATAATCCCCTGTTCCACAAAGAGCAGAGGATACACTCCAGCTGCAGGGATGGCATCTGATTGGATGTCTGCTGGTGTCTACCACCCTGCCTGTGCCCGATGCCCTGTACTTGCCATGCTCCTATTTGGCAGAGGGGTGGGGCCACAGACAAAAGGCCAGCAATTATGAATGGTGTGTCCAAACACAGTTTAAGAGTGGCGCACAGTTAACGAGGGGGTGCTCCTACCAGAGGTTGCTAACCTTAACTTCAGATGAAAAAAGAGACAAAGGAGCACTCAAGGAATGGTGAGCTGCATGCGCCTGTCTGGGTTTGCAGGTGGACGCATGTCAGGTACATGCGTGTTGCACTAACCAACCCATTATAGTTCATAGGCCCCATTGTGAGAAAATATAGGACTTCAAATGAGGGTTGTACATAAACAGGTGCCTTACTCTGGTGGTGTTTGAGTAGCAATATAAATGGAAAGTAGTGGATCCCCTGGACTTAGTTCAGGAGGAGTTGATGGGGAAATTTTTCATATCTGTGGAAAATGTTGAGGTACAATATAGGTACTGTCAGCTTCAGGGAGAGGTTAAAAGAGCACATGGGATTTGGTAGGAAGCATCACTTAATAGTACAGTAAAAACAAATGGCTTGGTGTGATCATCGAATGTGCATATGCAAATGCTAGGAGGGTTCAGAATTAGGGCTGTGTGAAATTAAACTTCTGCTGGCAGAATTTGGTGAAAGTCAGAATTTCACTTTCACAAAATTTCTGAATGCACTTTGGCAACTTTTGTGGAAATTCCAACTTAGAACGGTGGAATAAATAAATGAATGAATTGAGGATTATTGTAATAAACTGAAGAAAGAAATTCCGCAGAACTTATCACTGTCAGTGGTCAGTTCTTCTGATTTTTTTCAGAGGTTTAAAGGATAACTAAACAGTAACAGTTACTTCTATTTGAATTTCGTCTTACAGAACAGTGCTAGTTTACACAAATTGATGTAATTATGTCTACTCACACTGCTGGGAATTCAAGGTTTTGCATTTTTTGGATTTTTAAGCTCCATTTTATGTGTTGAATGATATAGCTGAGATTGTGTTTTCTCCCTTGTTTTCCTCTCCCCCAGGGTCCTTATGCATCTCCTAGCATCATGCACAAAGCTACGAGATGACATGAATGGAGCGACTCCTTCTCGCATGATTCCCACGTGGCAGAAGCCCAACAGAGAAATGAACAGTAGTGTAAGCAAGTCATTTCATAATGCTGCCTACATTTGGCATCATTCTGATTAGAAAGCAGCATGTGCTGTCACATTTAATTAGTCCCATATTTTTATTTTTATTTTCAATGTTTTTCCATCCATGTTTTTGTGTCCTTCTAGTAGCAGTAAGCTGCACAGTTGCTTAGTTTCTGATGTGAGGACTAGTCCTGTCAGAGTGCTCCGTGCAAGAATATGCAAATAACTGCTCCATAATTTTGTCTCTTTATGTTAAGCATGATAAAAAGATTTGCCTATTAAAATCAAACATTTTGTATGCTATTTTTTTGTGGGGTATCTGCAGATTGTTATTGCATCCTGATATGGTACACTGTGTGTGTGACTGCCTGTGTGTGTGGGGTGGGGGTTGGGTGGAGGTGGCTAAGTGTAATTCTTCACATACTCTGTAGATAGAACTGTACCATGCTGTGGAGTGAGTCAGGGACAGCTTCCATGGATTTTCATATTGGTGACAGCATCTGTGATTGTACTGGATCACGTGCTGGAAGCTGTACAGTGGCAGCTGTGTCAGAGCCTTCAAGTTTATGTGAATAAAGATTCCCCATGTTACATGATCTTATTAAACTCATTCCATTTGTGTGGTATTTATATATGTGGTATCAGCAGATTGTTTTTGCTCATTTGTTCTAGATCATTTGCTGGAAATGATGGTTTGTCAGAGCCTTCAAGTGTCTGTGAATAAAGAGTCTATGCTCCCCATGCCTTATTTTTCCAGCAAAAAGTCACATAAATCATTTAATTCTATTGGGCCAACACTTACATCATTGGTGGTTTCTTCTCTTCAAGCACAGTTTTTTAAGTAATTGTGAATGATGTGGTGACTGAATAACGTTAGTGAACATGCATGGAACTAAGCTGCGTAATATATTTTTCAGTCAAGTTTTATCAGAAACGGAGATAGTACATCAAACAGAATGACTCAGCAGCACTTAATTTACAAGAGTATATATATATATATATATATATATATATATATATACACACACACACACACACACACACACACACAGGCACACATACCACTCAGCAGAGGCAACAGAGCAGTCAGCTTTGGCTGTAAGAGCATTGCTAGGCATACATCACAATGGTGCAATCAAAAGAGAATGTATGTCAGACAACAACAAAAAAAAGAAAGGGAAATAATATTTCAAAGGTGCTATTTATTTGAAACAAATGTATTGGTATGCTGACAGATTATGAGCATGAGGACAAGACACACAACACTAAGCGTGGCATCGGGCAAAGCTATTAAAACGTATAGTAGGTGTCGGAGAAAAGTTGCTGTGACACGGGTGATTTATATCAGAAGACAATGTATGTCAGACAACAAAACCTGAAATGGGAATAACATTTCTATGGTGCCATTTGTTTGAAAGGTGTGCATTGGTACACTGTAATTATGAACCTGAGGATGAAATACACAGTACTTATCATGGCATCGGGAAAAGCAAGTAAAAGTAATAGAAGTGATTTGCACAATTGTGATGTTTTGGTAATTGACAAAACTCTCCGGCTGCTATGTTTATTTCTCTTTTGCACAATACCACTGCCTGTCGTAATGTTTCAAGTAACCTGACGTGGAACCTTTGTAAAAGAGCCCCTGGCTCAAAGGTGTATCTGATTCCCTTAAATAAATAAATAATTTTAGCATGCCAAGGTGGAGATTGCATAGAAACACCACACAGCTTGAAAGTTAAATAGAAAAAATGTGTTTTTATTCATGAGCAACTTGTGAAAGGGACGGAACCATGCTCCATAGGCTTGCAACTACATTCACACTAAGACCAACTTGCTCCGATGATGTCATCTTGTAGTAACATAGAAACATAGAAGTTGATGGCAGATAAGGACCGCAGGGCCCATCCAGTCTGCCCACATAGCACGCACACACAATGCTGGCATTGCACATGGGTCCAGACTCCTGAAAACAGTCACAGCAGAAGGAAATACAAACAGCTCCATTTTGCAAATGAGTGACTTTACTGAGAAAATAAAATACATGAAAACTTCTGCATAACATGAACCACCAAACAAGGCAGTATGTGGACAAAATTACTAACAGAAAAATGACTTATTTAGGTGTTCTTGAATACATTAATCCACAATTCATCCAATCATTCCACAGTTCAATAAGCCACTGAACTTTGGAATGAATGTATGAATTATGAATTAATTAATTATACTGCAATGCAGAAAGAAATTCCACAGAATTCTGCAGAACTGATTGCTGAGCTGCAGAATGATTACATGTATTGTGGAATGGTTCATTAAACTGTGGAATAAAATTCCTCAGAACTGTCATTCCACAGTGTACGTGTGTTATTCTGCAGTTCAGCCAAAAAATTCTGTGGAACAGGGTGAAAATTTGCCAAACACATTCAGAAGATTCTGATGTCGCCAATAGCAGAAGCTCAGAAAATTTAGTAAAATTGACAAACTTTCACAAAAGCAGAATTCACAACTTTCACCCAGCTCTAGTCAGAATGTTAGGTCTATCATTCCTGTGTGACACAACAATCTGCAGGCTATATGGGAGAAGCCTTTTTTTATCACATGGAGAGTAAATGACATGACCTGCAGTTTGTTTCGTAAAAGGCTGGGAATTATGGCAAACAGGTTACATTACATCATATGAACATGATAAAGCCATACTGTGACCGATGGGATTTGACTTTAGAGGCCATTTGTTCACCTAAGGGGAAAGAATACGATACAGTATCTCATTTGTATGAAGAAAGCAGGACAGATTTTACTGTAGTGTCAGTTAGCCTGTGCCCACTGGTAACTGCAGAGCAATGGACAGAGATAAAGGGGATGCTAGACCTTTTCAAACATGGGTATTTCTGTCCCTGGTTATACTTATTTGGCTGAGCTTGATGCAAACATCTGTTAGCTAGAGGGCCTTTCAATTGCCTACCAGTCTCCAAGAGTTCATGCACCATTTGCTGAATGAAATTCAGGCTTTGGGAATTGTTCAGGAGTGTAACACCTCATGGTCATCCACAATGGTTCAGATCCCTAAATAGGATGGATCCACTTGGTTCTGTGGGAAAATGAAAAAAAGCACTGGACAAGGTGAGCCAGAAAGACCAATCTGAAAAGGCATTCAGTCAGCTAAAAACTGCACTGTATCCTTGATCAGAACTGGCTAGTACAGATTATGCCCTGGAAGTTTTTTTGCATACAGATGCTTTGAACTGGGGTATAGATGCTGTGTCAATCCAGTGTTCACCAAGTGGGGAAATCAGGCCCATAGCCTACATAAGACCTGGTCTGCATGGCAGGGAAATAGGGGTGCAGAATGCCAACATAAATGCTCTCACCAGATAGCATAGAACATGATCTGCAGCCCATACACTTTTGTTTTTGTTTACTAAGGACATAGGGAGGAATGTGAGAAAAGATATGTTAGATATTAACTCTTGCATAGCTGCGGACTGATATATCAGTCCAAAATTCCTATACGTTCTAATTCTGTCGGCAGCATAAGGGTTAAAGGTATAATCTTTGTCGTTTTGAAAGTTACACATAATACCATAATTTTGTGTGACAAACTAATTCAGGTGTATATCTACTAGTTTATTTTCATGTGAAAAAATGAATAAATTCAAATCTCCTAAAAATATATGATTGTTTTAAATGTTTTTAAAAAATCCAACCAGCTGCCTACTAGGGCTGGTCATAGGCAAGCTGCTATTAGAGACCCACTTCCAGCCTTCTGAGGCTACTGCTAAACTCCCTCCTTACTCTTCTCCTATGCCTATGGAGGAGCCTGCACAGCTGAGACTAAATGTTTGTGAACTGCAAGAGTCCACAAGAGATCATCACCAAAAGTCTGAGGTGTTCAAATGTCTATTGGAACTAAACTTTCCGCCCTAGTCTTAGTTCCTATTCATTGCTAAACTTAAAACAAATGGCTAATTTGGCAGAATTAGTAAGCAGTATGTCTGCAATTTTAAACAATGTAACATTATTTATAAGAAATCAAAATTTGATTTGCTTAATGATTGGGAGATGAGTGGGCCTCTCTATTAGTAAGCTCTCCAGTTACCACCTGTAAGTCCCTAGGTGGCTATACTCTATGTAAAGAGGAATAATAGGATGCTTGACAGTAGACTTACATAAAAAAAGAAGAGAGAGAATGGCAGTGAGATTTCAGCTGAGATAAGTGATAAAGATGGAAATGTAAGAGTAGGTACCCAACCATGGGGTCCACCTTGCCATTGATAGTTGGAGATTATTCATGTTTCAGCTAATGCAAAGAACTTCCATTTCAAAATCATGGGATAAAGAAACAAGCATTTGTCAATACCGAATGTTGTCTCGCTGTCAGTGGCATTGGTAGTGCAGGAGTTGAAGAGATACATAATAGGAATGACAGTGAAGTATGAGATTGATGTCAAACCCCACATCACCCTACAGAGAGTGACAGGCACTGAGGTGTGCCTTTGGGTATCAGTCATAATGTTCATGGCATTTCAGTTCACCCTGCCCTGCAGTGCGACAAATATCACATTGTGCCTTGGGGTCCTCAGGCCTTACACTCACCCCATTCGGCCATAACGCCCATGGCATTTTACCTCACCCTATACTGCAGACACTGACAAGTGCTGAGGTATGCCTTGGGGTGTTCGGCTTTAAAGTCACCCCATTTCATAAGGACATATGCTGGAATGGGTGCAGTATAGGAGAATGGGGTGAACTGTGGGGCTAAAGAGTCCAAGGCACACCTCAATGCTTGTCAGTGGCTTGAGGGTGGGGTAGATGGTATGGTGTGAGCATGGTAGCCAGCAATGCTAAGACACACCTCTGACACCTGTCAGTCTGTGCAAGGTGGGACATTATGGTTAGAAACCCTAATGCCCCAGCTGTGTGTTGGTATTTGCACTACAATTTTGCAACATGGCATTTTTGTGAACCCCACCTCATGAAAGTGTTTGGGACCTCTGCTGATGAAGAGTGGCACTGTGATTTTGTTAATCTGTCCCAAATGTTGATTTCTCACAGCGACCGCACCATTCTGCGCCAGGTGTGGGAAAACACCATTCAGGCAGGACGTGAAAAATGACAGCTGTACCATTCATAGGTAGGTGTGAAGAGATGACAGCGTTGAAAATCTTGAATGAAAATATAAAAAATGCTCAAATTTACAAGCATACGTAGAAACTATGCAATGCACACTTGAAACAGAGTCATTTAGTGGAATTATTTCACCAAATTTTCAAAATAGGCATTTTGGGACCTCTGCTCATGAACACTGTCACTATGATTTTCTTCATCTGTCCTGATCATTAATTTCCCACAGCAACTCCGTCATAGTGTGCCACTTGTACGAAAACACATTTTGGGCAGGATCTGAAAAATGACAGCTGCACTGTTCATAAGGACGTGTGCAAAATTGACAATGTTGAAAATGTTGAGTGAAAATATTACAAATTGTTGAAGTTATGAGTGTGCGTGGAAACTGTGCAATGCATGCTTGTAACATAGTCATTTTATGGACTTTTGTCACAAAATTTTCAAGATAGGCATTTTAGGTCCTCTGCTCATGAACAGTGTTTCTAAGATTTTCATAATCTGTCCTGAACACTGATTTCCCACAGCGACCGCTCTATTCTGTACCAGTAGTGCGAAAACACATCTCGGCCAGGATGTGAAATATGGCAGCTGCACTGTTCTTGAGGTGTGGAAAAATGCCAATGTTGAAAATCTGGAGTGAAAATATTACAAACCGGCAAAGTTAAGAGTGTGCATGGAAACTGCACAATTCACGCTTGTAATACAGTCATTTTTTGGAATTTTGTCACCAAATTTGCAACGTAGGCTTTTTGAGGCCACTTACGATTATGACACTGGTCATTTCATTACTTATCCTGAAAGGTGATTCTGTGCAGTGACCACAAAATCACCTTTTGGGACCGAATAATACCATGACAGTGACTGAATTCATGAGGAGGGGTGCCAAAAACCCCATGTTGAAAATTTGGTGGCAAAAGGCAAAAAAATGGCAGAGATATCCACATAAGTTTAAAAAAAACCATTTATGCCATTATACAGCTTACTGGCATTTCTTCAGTTCGCGGTCGGCTTTGAAGAGTGCAGACGTGTTCCTGGTCTAGCAAAGATCATCACGCTATGCTCTGGAGGTAAGTATGGGGTGAAGGGGGGTGTGGGGAGGCCGAGTGTGCAGATGGTGGGCGTGGGTTGGGGAAGGGGCTGCCAGACTCGATGAAGGACCGTTTTCTCTTTTACAGGGTAAAAAAACACAAAAACATTGAAAGATATTTTTTTTTCTACTGGGGCATTAGGCATGCTGGGGTGGGCTCCCAGCATGCCACCTGTGTGTTGTTTTGGGGAGCTGTAGCCAATGGGGGAATGGGCACCCCTGCCAGCCATACAGAGGTGAGGGGTTGCATGAGCTGACGGGGATTGGGCACCCCTGTCGGCAAATTAATTTAGGAGGAGGCATGCTGACAGGGGGATTGGGCACCCCATTGGCTTTCACAGGGACTGTAAAAGGCGACGTCTGTCCCTCGGCTTCTCTGGGGACTGTAAGAAGCTGACAGGGAAGCCACCGCCATGTTGCTTGACCAGAGGAGGCAAGCAGTAATTGGCTGCTGCAATCAGGGACTGCTCTGTGGTGCTCCCTGATTACAGCAGCTAATTTCTTTCAAGGTGATGGCACCTTTTTTCAACTGCTGTCATAGACAGCATGCTATGCCATTGGCATCACAGAGCCTGGCCTCAAAAAGCAGGCACCATTGGCTGCAGCACGACTGCACCTCCGAAAACCACTTCTCCTCTGAAGCAGCCACAATATGTTGTCTGCGTTTCACGTGCAAGATAACATAAAAAAGTAAGTAAGAAAGTAAAAATATTTGACAGGATTACAAGCTAGTGTGAGCAGCAATTTTTTTTTTGAAGTGGGATGCAAAGGATTTCGTTGATCTATTGGTTACGCCACATACCAGTAGTGCCCAGAGAAGATATACAGTAGGAACTTTTAGCCAGGTAGAACTTGTTAAATCCTGATTTGCCTAAGTAGGAAAAATGAAATGGTCATGCTGGCTATATTGTGCTAAACAGTGAAAAATGACTCTGTCACATTTTCTACCATGGTTTGTACCCTAAACTCAGAATGTCAGAAGCAGAGCCAAGCAGGACAGGCTCAAATCTTCTGCAAGGATGCTTTCCTCTCAGTGCCAAGGGATATAGTGGCATCATTCTTGGAGTTACATCTAGAGTGACCCTGTGGAGGTGCAGCTGGTAATGCAAGTACCATGTACCATCTAGCACCCAAAATGATGTCATGAATACAGAAACAATAACATCACTGGAGTGCTGGAAGTGTTCTAAAGTGTTTAAAAAATTCATTTGATTGGCCACGGTACTATGGCCCAACCAATGGCTGGCCACTCTCACTGATGTGCAGAAAAGTAATTCAACCCAGTACTGTTGCCTCTGGTGTAATCCTTATCTCTCCTTCTCTAACAAGGCTGTACCCTGCTACAAAGGATTAGGAATGACCTCTAGGTGTAAATTAGAATGGACTAGGCTTAGAAGAAGACAGGTTAGTTGGATCCAGAATTGTCAGGAACAAATGCAGATAGGAGGAGACCAGGAAACTGACACAGGCCAGGAGCATGAGATCTGAGTTAATGCTAAACAGAGGGCCATTCAGAAAAGGAAAACTGAAATAAAGAAAACAGATTGGTGCATGACGAGCTCTGTTTAATGGAATATTTCATACTCCATGAGATGAAGAGGGCATTTACTGAGGTCTTCAGCAAAGCAAGATCATTTTAACACCGAGTCCTGTTTCTAAGACAAATACTATACCAGAATCTAATCCATACTGATAGTTGATGCAGTCTGTATTAACTTCTTGCTGCATTAACAGATCAGTACTACAAAAAATTGAAAAAGTAATTTACTGTGGGAAGTTAATTGCCATTTTAGATGTTTTCAATTAACTTATCATATACCACAAAATAAATGTCATAGATGTCATGGACTTACTGTACTTTTTTCAAGTATTTATTTTCTTCTAGAATCACCTGATACAGTGCTTAAAATGTTCAGAAATTAGAAGAAGAGTTCTCCTTCAGAGCTCTGTAATCCATACTCTTGGGGTGCATTTGCTTACTGGCATTGTCATATCATATTATTGTTTCCATTCTCCAAATGTTTTTATTTATCACCATGACATGTATTTCAGTGACAGGAAAGTTATTTTAATTGAACAGTAAAAGTAAGTTTAAATTGAGTGAGAAGAGTTTGCGATATACAAGGACAGATTCTGAGCAGCATGCTGAAACTGCTTGCAAAGCACAAAGTGTGTTCCCTTACAGAAGTAGTCTTTAAAATACATTTTATTTAAAGTCCCATAAAAATTAGGTAAAATTATTAATTTTGATCATTTTGCAAGTTATTTAATGGCTTTTGATTTTTATTATTAAATCGTCATTAATCTGTAAAGTATTGTTTGCTTATTGTATTAAATGCCTAAGCTATCGCCAGGCAACATCCCCCATTCCAGATGCATGAAGAGGGGCTTCTGTGTTCTGAAGCCAATCCTTTTGGTTTTTGGATCAAACAAATACCTTATGCACATTTAGTGCTACAAACATGTTTTTCCATGACTGTTTTATCTCACTTTACCTTTGTCATTCTGAACTGAGCATGTACACTATGGCCATGTTCAGCACTCTTTGTGCTGAGTAGGGTCTTCAAAGCATGCACCATACCTCACATTGTGTCACTGAAATGAGAAACATGGACACTCAAAGTGAGAGACAATGAGGGACACTAATCCACATGATGATTAGGACGCATCATGAAACATGGAGATATAGTACCTCAGAACACAGTGGAAACCATTGTATTAGCACCCGAGAATGAATTTCTACCAATAAGCAGGAGTGCCATTTAGGTAGGGCAGAGGGGCGCAGTTGCTCTCCGCCCCCCCCCATATTTGTGCCTATGGTTTGTTCTTATGGTGTGGCAGCAATGGCTTTAAATTTGGATTTAAACTTTTGTACAATAAGTACCCACCTGGCCTATGTGTGCTCATGCTGCAGCTACTCTGCAGACTTGACTGTGTCTGTACTGTGTTATCCACTCTCTCCACCTATTAGCAGCGGCACAATCACATGTGATGTGGATGAGCTCCAGCCAAAAAAGAGGGCATGAGCCTTGCAAGTGTAACACTGTCTTTCCAACCAGAGTAGACAGGCTGAACACTACAGCTTGGAGGAGTCAGTGAGCACTGAACTCTCAATAGCAGTGTTGTGGCAGCATATTTTTGTTGCTATACTCTTAGTGAGTCTCCATCTCCCCTGGTGGCTGAAGGGGCAGAGGGTGAGCTAGATGCTAACTCAAGATTAGGCTACCTACTTAATCTGCTAGGCTTGCCTTACAAAAAAAAAACAGCACAGACCCCCACGGCAGCAAGCGAGGCTTAGCAGCAGTGCTGACAGTGGTGTGGGTGGCCTTCGTAGGCCTTGATCAGTGTAGTGTGGCAGCAGCCAGAGCAGCAACCAAGCAAGAAGGAAGCAACTCAAGTCAGGTGGATTTGTATGGTGAGGTGACTTGGTGTCGGACCAGATTTGGGACCTGTGATGGTTGGTTCTAGCATCCGGCTTCTGGCGAAGAAGAGTGAGGAGTGGATTAAAAACTGGGCTGGTGACACACTATGCCAGACTGCAGGTTCTGGCCATATGGCTGGGTAAGTAAAAATAAATATTTTTTTTTACATGAGGATTGGGGAAGGAGGAAAGACTGAAATATTGATATGTTTTTCATGTTTCTTCACCTTTGGGTGGCTTCATGACCCATAGGGGATGGGTATTGAATGGAATGGTGTCATAAGAAAAATTGGGACAAAGATCTTTTTTGGGGGCAGGGGATGAACTTCAGACAGGAAACAAATTGGTTAGTAACTGGGTGTGTTTAGGCCCAAATCTGATGCACTGCTCCAGGGTATATACAGATGAACCCTATACATTTGACTTTTCCCTGATTTGCATATCACGGTTCAGTCAAACCAAATAAGTTGTACCTTTTAGAGATGTTACAGGCATTCTAGAGCTGTCCCTTGCATTCACGGACAGTAAATCAGCATGGTATGCACAGACCATTGGAGCTCCACTATAGTCGGGCTTATGCCTCCCCCTTCCCTGTGAAGCTGACCTCCACATCCCTATGCTCAGGCACATTATGACAAAGGGCAAAGGAGACTGCAGGGGTGTGCACCATTGAAATGAATGGGGCTATTTTTTAATTACTGTTTTATAGATTATTGATGGAGAGTTGGAGATTAATGAAGGCCACCACTTGTCTAATAAGGGCCTTGTTAGTAGAACAGTGCCCTTCATTATTCTCCAGCTCACCATCATAACATACAAAATAGTAATAGAAAATAACTCCATTCACTTCAAGAGGGTACCCCCCAACACTCTGACCCATGCACATCATCTCTTAAAGACTCCTGTCTCTGGCTCCCTAGTACTCAAGTAGCAGACTTTTTACTTATATCTATACTTGGTGGGTTGTCTGTAGCAGAATTACCATACCTGCTACAGTGTGTGTGCATGGGGGGGAGGACTGGCCATGTGTGTGTGTGTGTGTGTGTGTGTGTGAGTGTGTGTCAAGTTATTGCTACGTTTGTGTTTGCACCTTGAAGTCTGTTATGTGGAAGCATTCAAAACTATGGAGAGAAAACAGTAGGAGTACAGGCCAGACAGAAGTAATTAAGTGGTTTTGTGGGTATGTTTGTGTATTGGGAATGGAAAAACATGTGTTTCCATTAGTATGTGTGCTACAGTTCAGCTGAAAATGAGATGAAGGAGAGAAGAAAACTGAAAAGCATACACTAGATACAAGCATACTGCATGCCTGCAGATGTATTCAGACACAGTATGTAGTGAAGTACTAGCGAGCCATATGTGTGCAGACACTACGGATCAGTGGTTAAAGACACTGAACTACAAACCAGAAGACTTGGAGGCATGAAGACCAGGAATTGAATCTCATCAACTCCCACTTGTGTACAGTGTGATCCTTAGCAGGTCACTAAACTTTTATGTGTGCATTTATCTGTGACCACTTGCTTTTTTGCACACATGCCACATGCATGCAGTCTTTCCCAATTTAACATAACAATCATGGCTTCCACATTTTCTTGCTGCATGCATGCCATATGCATGCAATCGGTTCCAATTTAACATTTAAATCATACTTTGCAGCACTCATATCACTTGGGTAGTTTTATATGTGCAGCATGAAAACATTTCATATAATTATTTCTGTAAGGGTTTCTGCCTTACAAACTGGATTTGCAAGTACTGAGATGTCAATTTGCAATGCAAAGGCTAAATTGTGAGCCTGACGATTGTGAGTGAAACCCTGTTTGTGCTTACCCACAAAGTTAAGGCTGGAGCAGTTACAAATAAAAGATAGAACCATGCATACAAGAGACTGAACCATATGGGAAGCAGAGGTTTACTTGCAAACAACTTGTTTGTGTTCTAAAATAACGAGTACTGACAGCAAGCCTTTACCACAGATAAACAACAGTCATACTGCTGCAAGCACAATCTGCCAAATACAAGGCATGTGCTGTATGTACACACCACAGCCTACTGCAGCACTCTGTAGAGGTGTTGTGGGCTAGTGGAAGTGGAGATCACAGGTGCAGTCCTCACTGTCACCAGACACTCACTGTGTGACCTTGAGCAAGTCACTTGACCTTCCAATGCACCATTGGTGCATAGGAGATTCTTGCATAATGTTATTGATAGCCATGCACAGGCATGCTTATCAGACTACTACTGCTACTGCACTTGACTAATTGTGACAGATATCTCATAATAACAGCAAATCAAAATGGGTGAATGTGAGTTAATGTCAGATGAACCTGATAGAGTTCTTCAATTGGGTGACACAGGTGGTGGATGAGGAAGGGGTGGTGGACATAGCCTCTCTAGACTTCAGTAAGGCCTTCTATAACATCCCTCACAGAAGGCTAATCAATAAGCTGGAAAGCTTAGGGGTGGGATGAAAAATAACTAGGTGGGTGGAAAACTGGTTGACGGGCAGAAGTCAGATGATGGTAGTAAATAGAGTGCATTCTGGGGTGAGAAGAATGAAGAGTGGGGTACCCCAGGGGTCAGTGCTGGGACCCCTCCTTTTTAATATCTATATCATTGATATAGCGGACAGGCTGGAGGGTAAGATGTGCCTATTTGCAGATGATATGAAGATCTGCAATAGGGTGAACACCCCGGGGGGGGGGGTGGAGGCCATGAGGCAGAATCTGAAGATTCTGGAAGGGTGGTTGGAAACTTGGCAGCTGAAATTCAATGCCAAAAAGTGTGCTGTGATGCACATGGGGCATAAAAACCCACAAGCAGCTTACTCTCTGGGGGGGGAGGAAATTAAGACAACCGAGTAGGAGAGGGATCTGGCAATTATAATATGAAGCAATCTGAAGGTGAGTAACCAATGCAGCAATGTGGTGAGGAAGGCAAATGGAATGTTGGCTTGCATTGGGTGGGGCACAATTAGCAGAAGGAGGGAGGTACTCGTGTCACTTTATAAAGTCATGGTGAGGCCACACCTGGAGTACAGTATCCAGTTTTGGAGGCCACACCTACATAAGGGCATAGATTGGATAGAGAGGGTACAGAGAAGGGCAACCAAGATGGTGCACAGCATGCAGGGAAGCCATATGAGCAAAGGTGGAGGGAATTGGATCTGTACCCATCAGAGACTAGAAGGGAGAGGGGGACATGACTGAAACTTAAATACATGAAGGAGATCAACAAGATGAAGGAGGGAGCTTATTTAAAAGGAAGGAGGGGGTTAAAACTAGAGGGCATAGTCTAAGATTAGAAAGAGGAACATACAAGAGAAATGTGAGGGGGCATTTCTTCATGGAGAAGGTGGTGGAGGACTGCAATAAACTACCAGAGGAAGTGGTGGAGGTTGAAACAGTTTGAAGTATTCAAGAGAGAATGGGACAGACACAAGGAGTTGAGAAGTGAGGGGAAGGGGAGGACCTGTGGTATAAGGAATGAGTAAAAGGAGGGGAATAGGGCAGACTTGATGGTCCAGTGGGGTCCTTTTCTGCTGTCAGATTTCAATGATTCTGTGATTGAATATGAGCGTTGACAGTAAGAGCAACCATTGAATAATAGCAACTGTATAAATATAGCGACAGTACAAAATGAGCGATCGTGGTGGTTAATGAGTGACATGGAGGTAGTTATTTATAAGTGGGGGAGTGCAGGGAGGCGCAGCCCCTCACATATTAACAGATGCAGTGTATGCATGTAGTTCCAAAATGTCCATTAGAGAATGTGTGCCTGGGGAGTGCAATGAGGTGCTGATGTTGGCAGGTGCCATCAATATCTGATGCATGTGAGTGTGGGAGATTTGGCGATCATGGTGCCAGCTTTGTTGTGGGAGACTGAGGAGGACAGGCTGATACCTGGAGCTTGGAGGGTGTTGGCTGTATGGGGAGGGCTATGAGGAATACTCTCGCGAACCTCGCTAGGTAAACCTCTGATGCAGGACCAGCTGCAGGAGAAAAAAAATGGAGAAGGTATCTGTAATCTGAACAAAGTGGGTGGAAGACAGAGCGAGAGTTGGGGGAGGTGAGAGAGACAGAGACAAGGGTGAGTGAGATAGAGGAATAGGGGAGGGGAAACACGGACTAGAGGAAACAGAACAGCAAGTCAGATGAAATATAGAGTGTGCATGGTTAGTATGTTTCTATTCGGGGTCGCCGTTATGTTTGTTGCTCATTAGTATGCGCTGTCATTATGCTCGCCATTATTGATTTGCCCTAATGTGTTTTACCGATATAACTTCACTGTTATTACATAAAACCATGGTGACATAAACATTGCCGCACAACCATTTCCCACATAGCTACATTATTGCCACTGCACACAGCCCTGTGTTGTTCACTCTGTTTCCCTAGAAAGCATACAATCTTATTCCTATTGTGGGGGATTGTGCCTCCTTAAGCTGATGTTGACCACATGTAAATTGCAGTCAGTTAGATGAGAAAACCCTGTTTGTGACTTACAAGATGACTGAGTTCATTTGTATTTTATGTTCCAATATGGGGGATTTCTGCTGTGGCCCAAAGCACAAACAGGCTTTGTGCCTTACAACCATGCTTTTTGGCTTTGAGTGGGTGTTACTTTGAAAGGTTATTATGCTTAAGTCATTTTTATATCACTGTAGTTAATCATATTTGTTAACAGGGGTATTTTATTTTGCAGGCATACTTGGCAATTTTGTATATGGGAGAGGTACTATGGAGGGTGTTCAGACAGAGAGTATCCTCTGTACATTGTTGCTCACAGAGAGGCCCTGCTGTAAGTTCATTTGTGAATGTGGTCATATTGTAGGTTTGACAGTGGAGTTGCTGTTTGGACTGTGTTATCTCCTCTTGTGAAAAGTGGTATATTCAAACTGGTTTTGCAATCACAGTGTTACCCTACTGGCTGCTCGAATATACCTGCTCCTTCTACTGTATCACTCACTATTTTTTTTAATTCTGATTCTCTCCTGGTATGGGCAGGGAATTTACTTACTTTCAGCACCAGGACCTCAAACCTGGCATCCCCTAGGTTGTCCAGGCTGGGGAGGCCCACAGCTTTCCCCCTGCTGCAGGGGTTCTTGAGGGGAGAGAGACTGAGATTAACCAGAGGCCAAGGCTTGTACCTGGGGCATCATTCAGGCAGAGGTCTGGGGGCATCACGGTACTGCTGGCCCAGGAGTTTTCCTTAAGATCCCTGAAGGCGCAGACGTGTAATGACATCAGCGCAGGTCAGGCCCACACCTGCACCCGACCTACAGACATCCACTGTCTCCTCCCCCCCACTGAAAAGTGGCCCCAGCTGTTGCACACCAAGCCTCTACTGGGTGTTGCTGGCATGCTGGGGAGTCACAACCCTCTCCCCACAGGAGGAGAGCTGTTCATGGGATGCTCATCCTATCCCCCCCCCCCGGCTGACCACCTGACACACTGCACTCATTCCCGAACACAGGTTGTCAGTGCTGCAGGTGATAGCACTACTGCTGCACCAGCGGGCCAGCTAACCACTCACTATTTAGTAAACTCTATCACTAATTTGTACTGGTGTTTATGAGAGCTTCCACTATGCTGTCCCCTTTGTACTGAAATCTCTACCCTTTTCACTTAATCAATGCTCATTATTTAACAACATTTTTTAAAGCTGGAAAAAGTTTGGAAATTATTCTAGCTGTTTTTGTCTATTTCCTGTGTTTATCTTCTCTTTGTTCTCTGTTGCTAAGGAAATCTATATAGAAGTGGGATCCTTGCCCTTCAGACTTTATTTACTCCTGCTGCATGTTGAAATGTGATGTCATCATTTACTGCTTGTAAAATCATAATAATTTTCACAGCAACCAATTGTGGCCCATAAACGGAGAATTAAGACTTTATGCATAGACAGACAACAGGAGAAGATGAAGTCTGAGGGACAAGAATGCAATTAAAGATGACTGTCCTTAGTAATAATGGAAAAGAGAATGAAAAATACAGAAAATATTTAAAAGAGAAGCATAGATGATGATTTCAGAAAATGATCACTGGCCCATCTAGTCTGCTTGTAGCATTCTATCATACCCCAAGACCTTTTGTCTATATAGAGTTTTAGCCTACACTGTCTAACGCTGTGCTCCCCATTTTACTACTACCACATTGAGTAACTGCTCTGTCCCAGCCTTGCTTTAAACCATTAATGGTTTTGGTGCCTCACACATCAGCTGGCAGACTGTTCCATGGCTCAACCACCCTTTCTGTAAAATAAAACCTTCTCACACCCCTCCTGAACCTCCCACTGCCAGTTTCCATTCATGCCCTGTGTTCAAGATCCACTATTCCTGCTAAATAGTTCCTCACAGTTCATTGTATTCATTCCTTTTAGGAACTTGAATGTCTCTATCATATCTCCCCTCTTCCATCTGACCTATATCAAGTACATGTTTAGTATCTTAAGCCAGTCCTCATAAGATTTGCCCCACTGGCCCTGAATTATTAGGAGCACATGCTCACAAAATGTCAATGACTTGTTATAGATGTGGACATGGCTATAGTGGTCAAAAGAGTTCATGGTTCTCCTGTTTGAGACGTACATTTTTGGATATTTAATTTTTGCAACCCCCTGTATATTTAGCAGTCATGGGATAGCATACCCTATATAAGAAACTTTGGGTTTAATCTTACCCTGCATTGCATGGGATCCATTTTGTAACATTAGCGAGGGAGGGGGGACCTGTGATATTCTGTTAAACAATATAAGTTTTTCATTCATGAACTGTGAAGCACTAAAACCCCCACAGCATTTGTAGGATTAGTAACAGAGTTCCCTCATCTAAATTAGTGAGGATGACTCATTATGGCACCAACTATTAGCCTGTTTTGTTCAGGGGCATAGCTACAAGGGTGCAGGGGGTGCAGTGTCACCCAAGCCCACGAGGTTTGAGGGGGCCCAAATCATAATTTTGATGTTTATTCAAATCTAGGGAGGGGCCCTATAACATCACCTTGCAACCAGGCCCTCTGGGAATTTGCTATGCTACTGGTTTTGTTTTGGTTTTTTTTTTGCAGAGAAAAACTCTATTGAGCAAGCTCATTCAAAAGGAGGTCCTAGTAGACCTCAATAAAGAAGTAAAACACATAGCTTAATGTACAGCATTGTTACAGGGCAAATACATACATCACAGAATAATGATGAACACAGTCAGGAACATGTCATTGGTACAAAACAATCTGTAGATATTACTATTGATACAGAACCATTATACAGAACAGAGCATGGGGGGGGGGAGGGTTGGAGGTAAATTAAAGAACTAAGTGTTTAAGTGCTTATCTGGGCTGTGACAGGGAGATAGCTGGCCACTGTGGTGATGGTAAGATACTTTTAGGGTATTGTAGGTCAGGGGTTTGAAGAAGTATAAGGATGCTATTTCAAGAAGTCAGATCATGGACTGGATTAATTATAATTAATCAGCCGTCAGGCAGAATAAAGTAGTGGAGGAGGGGGAGGGCGGTACAGGGAAACTGGGGTTCGGTGTTCATGGTAAACTAATGTTTACCATGAACACTTAATTATTTACACTTAGAGTTCATTTTAAAAATGCAGTTATTATATAGTCTACTATTCTTGTCATTCTGCCACTTCTTGCATATGTTTAAGTATATGGCCAAACTGTGTTTCTGTATGTCCTATATGTGGCAAAGTGTACTCTGTCAGTCCACTTGAGATGATATATTCACCTGAGCTGGTGTCACTACAAACCTTGTGCATCCTGTAGATATTATATGTTAATAAAATAAAATATGGGTGGGAGACCACGTGATACAACGCGCCTGGTGCTAGCTCTAGCTTATCGCTCCAGCCACCCGACCAATTTACTAGTTTATTTTCTGAACATTAAACACCAGTAAAGCTCTAAAAACTGGATCAGAAGACACATCAACTGGTAATCTGTTACCTACAAGTGAAGTTTCCTATATGGAGGTGAAAATGCAGAGGGTTTACCGGAACCGTACTCCTCCGAATACACCAGAAAAAGACCCAAAGAAGCCTAGGGCTGCCAGTGCCTCTGAACCACAAGGGAACTCCCACCTCTCTCCAGACCCAGAGCCACTCACGCTTGCAGACTTTCTGGCTGAATTTAGACCGTTTCAAGAAAAGCTCCACTCGATTACTTCAGAACTCAAATCCCTTTCTCAAGCTTTAGAGGACGTCTTGTGGCGAACCTCCGATACAGAAGCCTGCGTCAGCTCCCTAGAAAAATGAGTGGAGAAAGTGGATCCAGAGCTTGTGGCCACCAGACAAAGGCTTGCAAAAATGGTATCAAAAATAGAAGATCTTGAGGGCCGCAGTCATAGAAATAACAAGGTCCTCATAGGTCTCCCAGAGACTGAAGATGGTCAGGATGCTTTTCTTTTTATGCAGAGATTCATGGAGAAAATAGCTGGGCCCTCTCCATTTGGGCCAAAGTATGTGATAGAATATGCACACAGGGCACTCCGACCGATCCCCCCAGCTGGATCCCCCCACCTCTCCATGCCACTGATCTTCAGGTTCCTAAACTATTTTGAATGCCAACACTTCGTTTCAAAAGTGAGGGAATTACAAGAGGTTCACTGGGAAGGAACCAGAATTTGAATAGCTCAAGATTTACCAGCTAACATCTGACAGTGCAGAACAGCTTTTCATCCTCTGGTGTCTAAATTAATCACCGCCGGGGTCAGATTCTGAATGAACTACACAGCGAGGCTCCAGGTCCTGGTCCCGGGTAGCTGACAAACTTATGAAGACTCTGAAGTGGCCCTAGTGAGGTTCAAGATCACTCTACCAGACCTCTTTCAGGATACCTGAACTGGCTCTGGCAAGTCTTGGAGGATTCCCTCAGATAACAGGAAGATACTTTAACTTGATGCGAATACAACTGGTGTCAAGGTAACAGTGTGTTGGGACTGATCATGTCCTTATAATTCCACCTCTCTTACAGCTTTCTATCATTGGCTCCGATTGTTGCAGTTCAGATGGGACTGTTGGGACACTAGTAATCCTCAACTTATAATAACTCTCGCCAAGTCTTACTATGCTGCTGCGATTTACCAGTGAGAAGCGATACTCCACCAACCACTAGGACTACCTGATGGAACTTCTTGAAACTGCTCACAGTCGTGAAGTACCAGTTCTTTATCTAGGCAAAGTCCATAACTCATTATGACTACCAGAGGGAGTGTGCCTCCCACATCACATAGACTCAACAGTGGGCACTCAAATACTATAATAAATGTTGCATGGTTTGGTTTGTTTTTCAAGCCCAGTGCTTACCATTGCTTACTATATAGGACACAGAAAGTAATAGTAAATGGAGTCCACTCAGAAGAAAGGAAGGTTACTAGTGGGGTACCGCAGGGTTCAGTATTAGGACCGGTCCTCTTCAATGTCTTTATGTTTATACTGCAGAAGGACTGGAAGGAAAAGCATGTCTCTTTGCAGATGACACTAAGATCTGCAACAGAGTTGATGCACAGGGTGGGGTGGAAAGGATGAGAAGGGACTTGGCAAGGTTAGAGGAATGGTCAATGTATGGTAACTTAGATTCAATGCTAAGAAGTAAGGTAATGCACCTGGGAAACAAAACCCAGGGGAAGAGTACACAATGGGGGTGAGATACTGACAACAACAAAATGGAAAGGGACCTGGGGTAGTCATGTCAGTTGACCTAAAGACGGGCAAGTAATGTGAGGGCAGCAAGGAGGGCTGGGGATACTGGGATGCATAGGAGAGGCATCACCAGTAGAAAACAGGAAGTTATTATCCCTCTGTACAGACAGCTGGTGAGACCCCATCTGGAGTACTGTGTTGCAGTTCTGAGAGCCAGTCTCCATAAAGACATAGACAGGATGGAAGCTGTCCAGAGGAGGGCAGCTAAAATGGTGCAGGGTCTGCACCGGAAGACATATGAAGAGAGACTTAAGGAGCTTAATATGTATAGCCTCAAGGAAAGAAGGGAGAGGGGACACGATAGAAACTTTCAAGTACCTCAAGAGATCAACAAAGTCCAAGAGGTAGCATCTTTCAAAAAAGAGGTGTGCAAGAACAAGAGGGCACAATTTGAAGATAGAGGGGGCGGCTCAGAGGTAATTTAAGGAAGTATTTTTCTCAGAGAGGGTTGTGGATGCATGGAACGGCCTTCCGAGGAGGTTGTGGAGTCAAAATCAGTGGTGGAATTTAAGCATGCATGGGATAGTCATAAGGCAGTTCTGGGGAGTGGGGGTAGGAAGAAGTAGGCTGCTGGTTAACTAGGATCTGCAGCTTATCCAGTAGGTAGGGAAATGGGCAGACTGGGTGGGCCAAGCGGTCCTTATCTGCCGTCAAATTCTATGTTTCTATCATTTTCCTTTTTCACTTTTTCTTTCCAGGTTGTGGGACTTTTAAATTGGGGTTTCACTGGATGTTGTTGTTCGATTCCTTTATTAACTTTCTGATTTGCAGATTACTCTCCAGCAGAGATTGGACATTGGATTTTGGGACACGTTTGCAGGATGGGACATTTGCCCATATTTTCTACATTTAAAGAAGCGAGCAGGGCAACCTACATTTTTGAGTTTCCACACCATGATTTATGTTGGCAATCAGGGATTGGTCTGCCAGAATTTTATAATGTAGACTGGAGTAGTTAAGGAGAGGACAACATGGGAGGGGTGAAAGAAAGGCCCAGAAGGAATTTGAAAAATCAGCAATTAAAAATACAATAATTAATCTTACAGAATTGGAACTCTCTGAATTGGTGGTACAAATTTTGGAAAAGGGATTGTCCTTTTTGCCCACCCCTTCTATAGATCTTTTTGAAATAAAACCGGATTTTTACAAACTGATTAGAAAATTAAAATTGAAGTATTATTATCACTCAAGACCTATAATGGGACAAAACAATCATCTTTTTTTCCCAGAAGAAACAGATTAGCATGGATGTAGTTAATTTGCAGGAATTTTATCCGAGTCAGAAGCCTCCATAGGAACTGATGAAATAATGACTTGCCTACTTGATTGTCAGGACTTAGAGGAAATGCTTGAATATTATGCAGAACCTGATTTAGAAGTTGTAGAGGGAGAACCAATTGTTATTAAAAGAAGTAATGAATTTAGGGTTAAGTCTGTTTTTTCTCCACAGGATTTGAATAACACTATTTCAACTTTTGAAAAATTAATCTTAAGGGACATTGAAAAACTGTATGAAACAAGTCATGACAATAAATACAGTAATATAAGTGTAGGTGAAAAAAATGTATTAGTTGAATTACAGGGACTTAAAGACATTGGGCAGGATTCACAAATGTGAGGGAAGGTTCCACAGCTGCGGGAAAACCTCTGTGCTAGTGTGTTTCCACTTGCGAAGCCACAGGTCACCCGCAGCTGTGGGTATTCACAAAGGTGGAGCCGGAGTACGACTGGCTCCACAAAATATGGCAGCTTGTGGGTGCTGTTTCAAGGGACAGCACTGCAGCTGCGGGAGGCTGCTATGGGCAGTGGGACCCGCTGTAGCACCCTCTGCAACTGCTGTGGCTGAGGATCGGCCGCTCCGCAGCTGCACCAATTTTGATGCACAATTGGGGTTGCGGAGTGGGACTTAGTCCCATTTCACTTTGTGAACCCTGCCCATTGTCATTAAGGAATCAGACCAAGGTAACAATATACTGTAGTTCTGTTAAAGGAGGAGTTTTATGTTTCCCAGGTTATGGCTTTATTAAATGACAGAAACACATATGAATTACTTAAGGGAGACCCTACAGTTGGATATATGTTGCAATTATATTCAATGATTGACAGTGCATATAGTGCAGGGATTTTGTCTGGTGATGATGCATCATTTATGAAACCTAATTTCCCGATAATTCCCACTTTTTATGGTTTTCATAAAGTTCACAAGAATAGGGAACAACCGCCCTTACATCCAATAGTTTCTGGAATAAATTCCCTTAGCCATAACCTGGGAAAATATGTTGACCATTTTTTAAAATAATATGTTACTGGTGGACTTCCGGTGGGAACCAGTGAAGATGGCAGCATAGAAATGATTGCTCTGCCCCAGCCCAATGGAAATCCTCCACCTGCCAACGGTGTGATGGCTTAAACGTTCTTCTTGCCCTTGACTCTCTCCCCCCACCCTCTGTCTCCGCCGATGCAGTAATTTTCGGGGTTACACCATGTAAAAGTGTTATTGATCCGTGTATTTGCTGGCCAAGTTGGGGTTAAGTAGGCCGCAGAGGCCCGATCATGGTTCTATCAGCCAAAAAGTGCCTCGGGGCTTATTTTCAGTGGAGCGACTGCACTCACAGAGTGCGTTGGGCTGCCTGATTAGCAATTATAGATGCCGACAGGAGCTGCTACGGGGATCTCCTGTCTCTGTTCTAATTACAACTTCAGGGAGCTTTCTAATTACCTGGTTGTTTGTACGAGGGGCAGTCTACTGGCAAGATGGACCAAGCTGGGGGCAGCGATGCTGGGGCAGCGACACAAGGTGCCCTGGCACAAACCAATGTGGGGGAAGCTTAAGGTAATATAACTAAAATGCTGGAGGCACTGCTCTCCAGGGTGGACAGCGTAGGTGCTTCACTGGCGGGCAATGTCGCTGATGTCCGGAGGCTGGAGGATCAACACAATGTACTGGAGCAGTGTGTGGGAGAACTGGAAAGCCAGCCTTTGAATGTCCTGCACATATTAAGAGGTCATGAAGCTAAGCTGGCACACCTGTGGCAGAGGGCTGAAAAACAAGAGATTCATATAAGAAGGAACAACATACGAATTCTTGGTGTTCCAGAGGGGGCAGAGGGCCCTAATCTTGAGAAATTCCTAAATGAATGGCTTCTTGAAATAATTGGAGAGTGCTGGAGGGAATCTGTTAATGTGGAGCTTGCTTACAGGGTTTCTAGCAACTCAAACCACAAGAAAAGCCCTCGGACTATCACGGCCTGCTTGCTATGACTATCAGTTAAGGAACACCTGTTGAAAGCTATAAGGGAGGTTGGTGAGCTGTCTTGGAGGGGGCATGCCATTTCTGTTTACATGGACTTCCCACAGGAAGTTTCAGCAAGGAGGGGCACTTACAAGATGATCAAAAAAGTGCTGAACATGAACTCGGTACAATACAGGTTTAAGGGACTCATTTCACTTTATATGTGCAAAGATGGTCAAACATTTGTGGCAGACTCGCCGAGCGATGCGGAGGCCTGGATTAGATGGCACTGGCTGAGCATGCTGACTGGTACTACATCTCTCAGATGCCTCTGGGAGCCCAGGGGCAAAATATCACCGGGAATCACCAAGAAAGGCAACGTTGCTCCAGAGGACTGTAATCGCAGGTGAACAAGTGCGACCAGTACAGCCCCCCCCACATGCAGAGGCAGTTATGGGCCCCTATACCCGATGAAAGCAAGGCAAAATTGCCACAATCTTCCTCAAGATGAGCTCTGGAAGTGCATAATGATACCCCACTTCAACAAACACCTGAAGGTGCTGACCCTCCATTGCCAGCGAGACAATGCGCATGCCCCAGAAGTCCCTGTCCACCAGCTCAGGAGACTGCAGCTGCATCTCCTCTTGCTAAGCTTTTAAAGGCGGATCCCATCTCACTGAAGAGAAACAGAGATGCAGACAGGGTGAAGGAACCAAAGGGGGCCTTGGAGGATGACCCGACACCAATTGACTGGGTGACCGCGATGGAAGAAGAGGAGGTCGACACGGAGAAGGCAACCTGTGCTGCTGTGAAGCCGGGGTTGATGTCATATGCTGAAGCACTGTCCATATCAGGGACTTGAGAAACTGTGGACTGCCTCTGTTATTATTCTCAACAGTTGAAGGATGAGTTACATAAGCTGTGAGATAATATGCTGTGTGATAGCCAGAGGGTGGGGGGGATCCCCCCCTCCCCTGCTGCACGCTTGCTCATAGTAGTGTTCTTCACGTTACATGAGGGTTCGGCTAGGGGTTAAGGGTCAGGGACTTGTTCTCTCCCTCCCCCCTCCCCCCCTATATTTGCCTTGGTCTGGTTGCCTTGGTGAGGCTTATTTATGGCCCGGCTGTCTCCCACCAGTTATGACAGGGTGCCGCCATTTATACCTCATTCACTCTGTTAGCAGGCCTGCGAGCCTGGGCACAAGTCTAAGCGTTGGTACCCCTGACTCATTTGGCCCTGCAAGAGCAACCCAATAGTTGAAGTCTTTGTTGTTACCAATGGTGCACTTGGTCACACATATTAATGGCTGCTGTACCCCGGTGAAGAAGACCTAGTTTATAGATACCTAGGAATCACCCTTGCGCCTTCGAGGCCTGATGAATGTTTTAAATATTGGGCGGTTTGACAGACCCTCTCCCCCCCCCTTTTAATTTCCCCTTCTTTATAACTCGGGGTTGGGTGTTCTCGATTGAGACCCCGGACCCCCCTCAGATGGGGGGGTGGTGATAGTGGATTGCGGGCTGCTCCTGGAGGCTGGATGCGGATCATTTAGCCAGAGCCACAGACTCGAGCTGGAACAGAACACTGGATTCAGTGGGTCTTCCGCCCGATCAACTTCTGGTGACTGAAGCAGCGTGGTTTGGGGCACTCTCCCCTATGCACCCATCCAACTTGATGCCAGCAACTGAGTGTTGACTGTCAGAGTAATTGTATGTTACTGGTTATTAGCAGTTTATTGGCTAACCTAGTTTTTTTGACTGCTGTTAGTTGGGCACCTATTTGCCCTGTTTTCTTTACTCTGTTCTTTTTTCTTTTCCTGCCTGAATTGTGAGAGGGTATAATTCTAGTTTTTTATTTCTTTCCTGTCCCTCTCTATTAGTGTACTCTGCACAGACCTGTGCACTGCTATAGGTAGATTGAACAATACAGTTGTTTCTACACACCAGGAGTTTTAGAAGGTCACCGGCGGCTTTGGACCATCGATAGGATACTAGCCGGGTAATTTCAATCCCACTCTGCTATTGGCACACACCCCCCCTCCTCCTGGCTGGGTGAGTACTCACATTCTGTTGGCTATGTAATAGGGGGGCCTAATATGGCCCAAGCCACAGTGAAACCGCAAAGATGGGGGCTGCGTCTCCTGGAACGTGTGGGGTCTCAACCATCCAGCTAAGTGGACTAAGGTGTTACAGTACTTACATTCGCTGGGAACGGACATCACACTACTAAAGGAGACGAACCTTACCAACCGCACAGTGCAATGGCTAAAAAAGCTGTGGGTGGGTACGGTGCTGGCTAGTTGTACATCCACAAAATCCAAGGGGGTGGCTATCCTCCTACGGAAGTCGGGCCTGTGGACGGTGGAAGGGCAACGCTAGGATTCATTGGGCAGGTGGTAAGTGGTTAAGTTGGTGTATCCTGGGGGTAAGGCTTTGATAGCCAATGTTTATCATTTCAACATGGATATGGGAGATATATACTCTGACGTGAATCAGGCTCTTACTGAACTCAGTGGGGATGATCATGACATTCCAGTTCTGGTAGGGGGAGATCACAATTTGATTTGTGATATTTTCTTAGATAAATCCTTTCCTACGCCACAGACCCACCCAAGAGTTTTGGAAACCCTAAATTCTCTGATGTCAGAATGGGGCCTAGGTGACCCATGGATGATCAACTATCCAAGCAGCATGATTACACGTACTATTCTACATTGCATGGGACACACAGTAGGCTGGACTTCTGGCTGGCCAATCATGTTGCAATGCCGGGGATCATAGCTCCTACTATTGGTATTATTATTATCTTGGGCCACACTCCTGTAAAGATTACCTTTTTCCCCCAAGGGCAGAGTTCAAGCTCAACCCGGTGGAGGTGCAACCCCCCTGCTAATTGAGGATACAGCTTTCCGGGAGTACATAAAGAAGGAAGCTTTCTCCTACTTTTCAGTTAATAGCCCCGGGGAAACCAGTGCAGCCACAGTCTGGGAGGCCTTTAAGGCAGTTATGCGGCGGATAATTATTGCCTACTCTGCGGCCAAAAATAAAGAAAGGGCAAAAAGTATGTTGGAGCTCCAAAATAACCTGGCGTCTCTAGAGAGACAATTTAAATTGTCACCCACCAATCCACTTAATTACCCCACTACTAGCTTACATTACCGGCCTGAAGTACAAACTTAATGTGCTGCCGAACAGAAAGGTGGAATGGCAACTCACCCATGCTAAACACAGGTTTTGGGAAGGAGGAGAAAAAGGGGGGAAATTGCTATCATTCTGCTTACGGAAGCAACAGACCGCATCCAGAATCCTAGCTTTAAGGAATAAGGAAGGGAATGTGGCCACAACACCGAAAGCTGTCAATGAAGTGATGATGTTGTTTTACCAAGATTTGTATCAATCCAAGAGCTCTCTGTCAGCTACAGAGCTATCCCAGTGGCTGCAGAGCTTCCATGAAGGAGCACAATCTCTTAGGCTCTCTGAGGAGCAAGCCAGTGTGCTGGATGCTCCTATTACTCGGGAGGAGCTATGGTCCGCGATTTCTCATATGGCCAAAGGAAAGGCCCCTGGGCCGTATGGGCTACCCGCTGAACTGTACCAGGTCCTGTGGGATGAGATCACCTCCCCTCTACTTCAGATGCTCCAAGAAGCCCAGTCAATCAGTACTCTCCCCCCCACAATGCGAGAGTCCCTCATATCACTAATCCCCAAGAAATCCACGGATAGTTTGTCCTGTGCAAACTACAGACCTATTTCACTCCTATTGGTTGATACTAAGATATTAACTAAAATTTTAGCAACTAGACTGTCCCCAGTGCTTACTACCCTGATCCATCCCTCACAGATGGGGTTCTTGAATAGAAAGTTGAGTGCGGACAATCTGCACCTTATACTGAATCTAAAATGGCTCGCTCTTCATTCTGAAGTTCCCATGGCAGCCCTGTTGATCGACTTTGCTAAGGCTTTCGACTCGCTGGAGTGGCAGTATTTGCACCAAACTCTTCAGCGCTATGGTTTTGGACCCCAATTTTGTCTGTGGGTCTGCACTCTGTACAACCGTCCCTCGGCCAGGATCCTTACTAACAAGGATATTTCCCCCTCCTTTACTCTCCAAAGAGGCACCAGGTAGGGGTGCCCACTTTTGCCTCTCCTATTCCTGTTAGCTCTGGACCCTCTAATTAGAACGCTGACTAATTCTCCAACTGTAACGAGTATTCCTGTGGGGAACACATCGTATTTAGTTAATGCATATGCAGATGATATGCTTCTCACCCTGGCTGACCCACAATCCTCTCTCTCACCTGTTCTGTCTATACTGCAAGAGTTCACTAAGATCTCTGGCCTCACAGTAAATCAAAAGAAAACTCTCCTATCTCCCCTGAATAAGAAATGTAGTAGACAGTGTCTAGCAGGTACAGACATTTCCTGGGCACCGCATGTCTTCCCATACTTGGGTATCAATATTACGGCAGCCTGAAATGATCTTGAATCAGCTAACTTTTCTCCCCTCTTAACAACACTTACAGCAGAGGTTCAGCACTGGAGGAAATTGAAGTTAACGTTAAAGGCTAAAGAGGAGGCAGTAAGAATATTTATCTTCTCGAAGATTTCCTATGTATTGAGTAATCTCCCAATCCCACTCTCCCAGAAACCATTCCAGGCCCTAGATAGGCTGGTGGCACGGTTTCTATGGGAAGGAAGCCTCCCTAGATGGGGTAGAGGGAAACTGCGGGCACATTGGTCGAAAGGATGGCTCGGGCTCCCCTGGTTTCCGGGATATCACCTGGCTTTCAACATGACCCAGACCTTAACGTGGTTCATTCCTCATCATGCTCCCCCTACTCAGTGGGTGGTGCTGGAAGATGAGCTGGCAAAAGGACCACCCCTTTACTCTCTGCTATCTAACAGGAAGCCAACTATTCCCCAACTTATGCCAATTATGACAAATTCATGTTCCTTGTGGCAGCATGCAATGGGCCTAACCGGTGTTCCTAAATCCGATTATCTCCCCCCTCTAAGTTATGCTCCAATTTGCGGTAACCCACTTGTAAGGCTGGACCACAAACCGCTTCACTGGGCTTCTTGGACATCCAAAGGTATACAGACGATAGCTGACCTGCTAATTCCTAATTCACACACTGTGATGTCCTTTGAGCAGCTTAAAGCCAAATATGAATTGCCAAATCAGGATTTCTGGAGGTTTCTCCAACTATGCAGTGCTGTGGCTCCTCTATATAAAATCTGGTCCCCTCAGTCCCCTTGGAACTGTTTGAATAACATCTCACTGCCCAATAGGTGCAAGGGCCTTGTGAGTATTATCTACAGAACTCTCAGAGATTCCCAGCCGGATGCCACTCTTCCCAGTAGAGCTGTATGGGAGCAGGATATTCCTCACAACTTATCCTCACAACAGTGGGCGGGTTGTCTCAGACTGGCCCACATGGCCTTTGTAGACTCCAGAAGTCAGCTGATTCAACTAAAAATTCTTCTCCGATGGTACCAAACTCCTGCAGTCTTACACAGGCATAGGATAATCCCTCAAGATAGTTGTTGGAGGTGTCACTCTTCCCCGGCCCACCTTTACCACATACTCTGGCAGTGTCCAGTTATTCGTACTTTCTGGACCGCAGTATTAAAGGACTGCTCTGCAATAGTGGGCACCCCATTGTCCCTGTATGATTACTCCCTGCTATTAGGAGACACGTTCTCAATTAATGCACTTACCCCTGCTAAAAAGGCCTGGTTCCTCGTCACTGTCATGGAAGCAAAAAGAGCTCTGCTTTTGAAATGGAGGCAGCCTTTGCCCCCCACACTTTCTCATTGGTGGACAGCCTTAGTTAGGCTGGCCACCTTTGAAAGGCTGACGGCTGCAGTCAGGGGTAAAATGGCCGAGTATCACACAAAGTGGGATGCCTATATCCACTCACAAATTTGCAAAGTGCCCCCTCCTCCTCCACAGAATCCTCCTGTCACTCCTACTACTTAAGGGTAAAAGTGAACTGAGGTGGGCATACTTCATGCCATGTACTTTCCTGTATGGTGTGTAGACTCTATTATACTCCTCTCTTTCTCTTTTCCTGCCTGAATCGATATATTGGCTGAATTGTTGCTTTACTGTTCTCTACGTTACCCTAGCTATATCTATAGATCAAATGTAATACTGTGGGCCTGTTGGGCATAAGCTGAGTAAAAATATATAGTTAGCAATCACCTGTTGTTCAAACAGATAGGTCTGCGCAGCTATGCAAGATTCTATTGTTCTGTATGTCCTGTAGTTACCTGGGCCGATCTTCAGAGTAGAGTTATTAGTATACTACATATATAGGACAGGTCTCCTGCTTAGGTTATTAGGGACATGGACATTGTATAATTGACACTTTATATAAAGTTGAACTGGTATCTAGGAAAAGTTCTATAAAATGGCACTGTCTTGGATATCCTGTGCCTGGGATCAGTATCTGAATCATATGGTGAATATGCTGCTACGTATTAAGCGAACCAAATGAAAACTGAAAACCCTCAATAAAACATTACATGTTAAAAATAATATGTTACTGGAGTAAAATCTAACATTAGAGACACTATGCATTAATTGCAAAAATTGGAAGCGCTACAATGGTCAGACAAATACAGTTGGGCTGCAGTAGATGTAGTTAGTCTTTATGCATTTATACAGCATGAGGTTGGTTTGGCAGCTGTACAATATTATTATCCAAACCAACTTTAGGGGACACAGAAACATAGAAACATAGACTTTGACGGCAGATAAGGACCGCTAGGCCCATCTAGTCTGCCCATTTCCCTACCTACAGGATAGGCCGCAGATCCTAGTTAACCAACAGCCTATATCTTCCTGCCCCCCACAAGAATTGCCTTATGTCTGTCCCATGCATTCTTGAATTCTCCCACAGTTTTAGACCCCACAACTTCCTCAGGAAGGCTGTTCCATGCATCCACTACCTCTCTGTGAATAATACTCTCACATTGCCCCTGAACCTCCCTCCTTCTATCTTTAAATTGTGTCCCTTGTTCTTGCAAGTCTCTTTTTCTGAAAGATGCTACCTCTTGGACTTTGTTGATTCCTTGAGGTACTTGAAAGTTTCTATCATGTCCCCTCTCCCTTCTTTCCTCAAGGGTATACATATTAAGCTCCTTTAGTCTCTCCTCATACGGCTTCTCTTGCAGACCCTGCACCATTTTAGTTGCCCTCCTCTGACTGCCTCTATCCTGTCTATGTCCTGCGGAGATGGGGTCTCCAGAACTGGACACAGTATTCCAGATGGGGTCTCACCAACTGTCTGTACAGAGGGATAACAACTTCCTGTTTTCTGCTGCTGATGCCTCTCCTATACATCCCAGTATACCCTCCGCCCTCCCTACTGCCTTCCTCACATTGCTTGCTAACCTTAAGGTCATCTGATATGATTACCCCAGGTCCCTTTCCTGTTTTGTTGTTGTTACTACCTCCCCACCCATTGTGTATTCTTCCCTGGGTTCTTGTTTCCCAGGTGCATTATTTTGCACTTTTTTGCATTGAATCCTAGCTGCCATACGTCTGACCATTCCTCCAACCTTGCCAAGTCCCTTTTCATCCTTTCCACGCCTCCTTGTGTATCAACCCTGTTGCAGATCTTTGTGTCATCTGCAAAGGCATACTTTCCTTCCAGTCCCTCTGCAATGTCACTGATGAAGACATTAAAAGGACTGGACCTAATACTGAACTCCCTGCGGCACCCCACTAGTAACCGCCTCTTTCTTCAGAGTGGACTCCATTTACAATTACCTTCTGTGTCCTGTTGTCCAGCCAATGTTTTACTTAGGCTACCACCCTGGGACCCACTCCCAGGCTGGTTAATTTGACTATTAATCTTTGTGTGGGACTGTGTCAAATGCCTTGCTAAAGTCTAGGTAGGTCATGTCCACAGCCCCTCCCTGGTCTACTACTTTGGTCACACAGTCAAAGAAATTTATTAGATTAGTCTAACATGACCTTCCCGCTGTGAACTCATGCTGCCTTGGATCCTGTGCTCCACTGACCTCTAGGTACTCAACTATTCTTTCCTTCAGAAGTGACTCCATCACTTTCCCTACCACAGAGGTTAGACTGACAGGTCTGTAGTTTCCTGCCTCTGTCTTGGTCCCACTTTTGTGAATGGGAATCACATCCGCCTTCCTCCAGTCCTCGGGTACCACACCACACTCCCATGATTTATTAAAAAGAGTAGCCAGTGGTTTCACTAGTTCCTTCCTTAATTCTTCTAGAATTCTGGGGTGAATTCTGGGGTGAATTCCATCAGTTTCTGAATTATTTGAACATTACATCAGAGAGTTTTCGGTTCACTAGTCACAGTGCCAAAAACATTTCTGTTGCAAGCTTTGGAATTCATATTGGAGCACAATTATTTTGTGTTCAACATGTACTACAGACAAAAATGTGGCACTGCAATGGGAGACTCGATGGCACCCTCTTATGCCAATTTAAAATTGGGCAAATGGGAAGAAGAGTTTGTTTGGAATGCCAATCGGAACAGATTCATCAATGGGATGGTACTTTGGTACTGCTTTATTGATGATATTATATGTGTGTGGGGTGATTCAGAAATTGAGTTCAATCAGTTTCTGAATTATTTTGAACATTACATCAGAGAGTTTTCAGTTCACTAGTCATTTTGACAAACAAAAGGTATCATTCTTAGACATTGAAGTTGGAACTTCAGAAAGTGGAGATGTCACGACTACAGGGTATAGGAAATCTTCTGCAGCTAATGCTGTTCTTCATGCTAGTAGTGCACATCCCCAGAAACTAGTACATTCAATCCAGTATGGACAGCTAATAATGTTGAAAAGGAACTGTAGTAACCAGGGTGAATTTGAGCAACAAGCAACAGATATGCTAAATAGATTTAGGGAAAGAGGTTATTATGAAGAAATGCTGCTAGAAGCATTTAATAGAGTTAATATGGTGGAAAGAAAGACCTTACTTAGACCTAAAGTGAAAAATAACCAGGGTGATCAGAGTGTAACTTTTTCAACAAAGTTTAATAAAATAACAGGACAGGTTGGTAATATTATAACGAATTACTGGCATGTTTTGTTGACAGATGAAATCTTGAAAACAGAAATAGGTGAAAGACCACGAATAACATTTAAAAAGGCAAAAAATATTAAGGACATGCTTGTGAGAAGCCATTGCAAACCAGGAAAAACAGGAGCACGAACATGGTTAGCACAAAAAGCAAATGGATTTTTTAAATGTGACCACTGTAATGTTTGTCGGTATGCAAATGAAGGCAGCACATATACACACCAAATGAATGGTAGAAAGGTAGTTACAAAAACTTTTTATAATGTGTTACAGGTTTTGTAGTTTACATCTTGTGGTGCACCTGCATAAAACATTATATTGGAAGAACAGTTAGGCCACTAAAAATGTGAGTTCAGGAACACATTAGGGCTATTATAAATCAAAGTGATCATAGCCCACTTGGTAGCCATTTTGCTGAATATCATAACTCTGATCCAGTGTATCTAAAATTTATGGCCCTTGATTATGTACCTCTTAGAAAGAGGATGCGATCGATTGAATGTGTTGAATCAAAAAGAAACAAGATGGATAATTTCCTTGAACTCTATACAACCAATAGGGTTTAATGGTGGGGTTGATTTCACCCGTATGTAAAAGATCAGTGAACATCTTGAAGTTCCATTTCAATTTAGATCTTTAAATCAATAGCTCGGTGAGAATGTTTCTCACCTGTGTCTTTGTTTTTTCTTTACCTTCTTTCCTCTCATCTCCCTCTCATTTCCCCCTTTCACCTCCTTTTTTCCCTTTTTCTCTCTGTTTTTCCCCCTTTTTTCATGTGCTAATTAAGCAGTTTATTCTCTTATTATTTAAAATACTGTAATTTTTGAATATTGGAAATAATTAGAGTGATTTTGGATTTAATAGAAAGGATAACATTAGAATACAATAAGTCCATTGTCACTTGTATGTAATTCTCTACAATAGTCATCATGCCAAGGTTTTAAGGTTAGCATCCTATATGGAGTTTCCTTTCTTTTCTTTCCTTCCCCCTTCTCCCTCCCCTTCATTTTTCTCCTTCCTTCTCCCTCCTCATTCTCCGCCTCCTCTTCCTTCCTTATTCCTCCTTCCCCTTCCCCTCCCCACCCCTCCTCTCATGCCCCTCCCTTCCCTTTCCTCCTCTTCTTCCTTTCTCCTCCCCTTTAGTTTCCACAGTGAGCCAAGACAGAATGGCACAAATAGAGATATTTGATTGAAATATAGTAGTATTCATAGTAATATAATAAAATAGAATGCCTAAAAGATTAAAAAATAAAAAATTATTGTGGTCTTTTTATCACTGTGAATCAATAATAAACATGAAGCAATAATATAGCCTGTAATAAGGGAACATTGATAATATTAAATATTGTATCCATTGTGCCAGATATAATGAGTTTGTTCCCTCATTAGTAGTTGATAGATTTTTTGATGAACATTATTATTTTGTTTTACACAAGTTTGGTTATTTGTATTATGTGTGTGTGTATCTCTTTAAGCTACCAGAATAAAAGTAGCACCTGTAACTAATGGATTTACCCCTAGTTGAAGGCCTGATTGTAAGGCTGAGGCACTAGGGCAGCAGCTATGCTTCAGTGATTAAATTGCTCTTTGAACTTGGATTGCTGCTGTTTGTCTGCTTTATTTCATCCTGAGTTTTTGTGAAACCACGAGTGCCACAAGCTTTTTGCATACATCTGTTTTCTGGGATTTACCTTCCTTCATTGTCTCAGCACCCGGGAAATTACATGAGATGCACCTTCATTTTCTGTATTCAGTAGTCTGCACCTTACCTGCACAATATAAGTTTTTTCCTTCTTATTGACCTGGATCATAAGGCTCCTGGTACAGTTCCAGAGTTTTTTTTTCTTTCTTTTTTCTCTGCAGCAAGAGAAGGACAGGGAACAGTTGGGGTGGCTGGATGGAGCAATAGTGAAGGGGTTCTACGGAATAAAGTTCATAACAGTAGGGGGAGGCGGGGAGGTTTGGGAAGGTTCAAAGATTTAGGACTGTTTTTCTTCTTGTTGGGTTTTGGGGATTGGGGGACAGCTGGGGAGGGGGATGTAGAGGGCCGGTGGGGGAATAACACAGATTCAAGGTCTGAGAAGGTACTGGTAACACTGGTATATGCTTTGAGAATCACTTTCCAACTCATTTTAAATACACCATATGGCTAAAAATCTCAGAATTGCTACTTGGAATGTTAAAGGGGTCAGACAGAAATTGAAACAATGCAAGGGTCTGAAACATTCGAATGTACTGGCCGCTGAAATAATTTTCTTACAGGAATCTCATTTGCTAGATTCCGAGGCTATGCAGATGAGGAGACAACAAGTGGGCCTGGTGTTCTCAGCTGGGGGCACCACCCAAAGCTGTGGTGTTATGATTTTGATGGCTAGGAAAATTCCATTTTCACTCACCCAGATGGTCATGGATCCCCAGGGTAGATTTATTTTGATTCAGGGCATAATACACGCAACAGTGATTCTTTTCATTGATTTCATTGATATTACACAGCATTTGAAGACTAGAGTCCATAAGTTTGCTGCATTGTACTTTTTGATAACCTTTAATGCCTTTATTAGTGCAATATTTATCAAACTTTCTTTTGAATTCAGATATAGTTTTACTTTCCACCACCACACAGGGCAATGCATTCCATATTTGTGTTACCCTAGTATTAATCCAATATCTCCTTTTATTTGCTCTAGTTCTTTCTTTTGGGAAGCATTTATGGGCCCAAAGTTAATACATCAGGGTTCTTCACACAGCTAGTTAATATTCTTACTCCCTTTCTCTCTATACCGATAATCCTTGGGGGAGACCTGAATCTGGTATTCGATCCAGCCCTGGACTGCTCGGGTCACTCCCGAAAAGGGCTTTCTCCAGCTCAACGGGCATTCCGAGAACTCATAGACCAGGTAGGCCTGTGCGATATCTGGCAGGTACTTAACCTCACAGAAAGGGGATATGCTTTTACCTCCCCAGTCCACAAAACCATCTCTCACATTGACTACCTACTTCTTTCCCAGAATTTACTTACGGGGGTTATTGATTCCTCCACCCAACTGCCCCCCCCCCCAGACCACTCGCTGGTTGAGTGCCAACTTTCCCTCGTCCCTCCCTCAGAGAGAGGTGCGTTGGAAGATTAACAATCAGCTGCTGAAGGTCCCTGAGGTGACCATGTGCCTCTCTGAACATATTGATCAATTTATCAGAGTTAATCATAACTCCATCACCAGGCCAGACATAGAATGGTGTGCCTTTAAGGCTTATCTTAGAGGGATCTTAATTGGTTTGAGTTCTCAAAGAAAAAAGAAAAGAGAGCAGAAACTACTGGGCATTCTTTCCCAAATCCAGACAATAGAAGCAACTTTTGCTCCCCACTCTCTGGAAACCCTTAGACAGGAGCTAGTCAAACTAAGGGACACCTACCTAGAGCTCCTGAGAGAGAAAGCAGAATTTGCAATCCTGAGGACCAAAGCATCCTATACACATCAGGGTGAAAAAGCAGGGTGCCTTTTAGCCCTCAGAATAAAACAACAAGACTCTTCCAGATTCATAGCCTCGATATGTTCTCAGGAAGATGGCTCACCGAAGACATCTCCAGCAGACATTGTAGCTGAATATAGTAGCTACTACAAGCAGTTATATAGCCATATGTCTGACCCACCTTCTGATCAGGCCCTGGATGAGTACCTGGCAGTGTCTCACCTACCCTCATTTTCCGAAGCACAACAACGTGCACCTATATCCCCTATTTCCCGATCAGAATTGGCAAGAGTCATGAAAAGTCTCCCCACAGGCAAAACCCCAGGTCCAGACAGATTCTCGTCCAACTTTTACAAAAAGTTCAAAGATCACCTAATTCCAAAATTATTACCACTATGTCAACATATTTTGTCCGGAGCATCCATGGACCCTACCCTTTTTGAAGCCCTAATTGTTCTTTTGCCCAAGGCTGATTAGCATCTGGAATTAGTTACAAGTTACCACCACATATCTTTATTGAATCAGGATATAAAAATTGTAACCAATCGTTGATCATATCAGTGTCATCCTCCTGGATCTCATTGGCCCTGAACAGGTAGGCTTCATGAAGGGGAGGTTACTAACATACTAATTGCCAGCAGATTAGGCCTTATGGTCTATCGAGTCTGTTCGAACCTCAGATCCCTAGTTGGATGCCGAGGCCTTCCCCCCCCCTTGTGTTCCAGAAACCCCTATCATCCATCCCCACCCCCCTGGGCCAGGCCATCATCTGATACATCTGCTTTTTGTGTCTGTCGCACCCTCTCTTGAAGCCCTCCACTGTGGATCTCTGAACCAGCTAGCCAGGCAGTGCATTCCAAGGGTTCACCACCCTCTCAGTGAAAACCTCCTCCTCTTCCCCTCACCCTTCCACCTTCCAACTTCAAACTATGCCCTCTTTCGATACCTCCCTGCTTTACTCTAAAGATCCTCCATGTTTACCCTATTTATTCCCTTGAGGTACTTGAAGACCTCAATCATGTCCCCCCATCTCTCCTTTCCTCCAATGAAAACAGGCAGAGCTCCTCAAGTCTGTCCTCATATGTCAAATCCCCTTATCCTCGTATAATCTTAGTTGTCCTCCTCTGTACCCTCTCCAGGAGCTGTATGTACCTCTTCAAGTGTGGTCTCCAGTGCTGTACACAGTACTCAAGGTGTGCTCTAACCAGTCCATTGTACAGTGGCAGAATCACTTCCCTGCTCCTAGATGTGATCCCCCTTACGATGCATCCCAACATCCTGTTTGCCATGCTAGCCGCTCTCCTGCACTGCTCAGAGTTATTCATACATGCATCCACCATGACCCCTAGGGTTTTTTCCCCTGTGGAGGCCTCCAGCGCCTCCCCTCCCGGTGTATACCTGTGTTTAGGGTTTCCCGCCCAAGATGTAACACCTTGCACTTGGTGATATTGAAATGTAATTTCCATGTGTGAGCTCAGCTTTCCAGGGTGTCCAGGTCCCTTGCAGTGCCAACTCCCTCTTCCCCTCAACTACTGCTCCCATCTTGGAGTCATCAGCGAAGAGACTCATTTCACACCCTATACCCTCCCTGATGTCCGATATGTATGCATTAAACAGGATCGGACCCAGGACCGAGCCCTCAGGTACCTCTCACTGACCTCTCTAGGGTTTGAGAGCTCCCCACCGACTACTACTCTCTGGGTGCATCCAGCTAGCCAGTTTTCAATCCATCTGACCATCAAAGGGTCTACTCCCAACCACGTCAGTTTCTCCACCAGACCATTGTGGGGGACAGAGTCAAACACCTTGCTGAAGTCCAAGAATAATACATCCACAGGCTTTCCTCTGTCAAGTTCTGATGTTACCCATTCGTAGAACTCCACAAGATTGGTTTGACATGATCTACCTGGCACAAACCCATGTTGCCGACTATCCAGACCTCCCATCTCCTCCAAGTACACCCCCAATCGTTCCTTTAGTATACTCTCCATTAATTTTCCCACCACCGAGGTCAAACTGATGGGTCTATAGTTACCTGGTACTTCCCTCGACCCCCCTTTATGGATTGGCACCACATGTGCCTCTTGCCAATTCCTAGGTACCCTCCCTGTTTCAAGCGACCTGTTGAAGAGCTCCGCCAGGGGTGCAGCCAGTATGTCCGCCAATTCCCATAGTACTCTCGGATGAATGCCAGGAGATTTATCTTTCTTTAGGGCCTTGAGGGCTAACCACACCCTTTAGGTGGTGATAGCATCATCCGTCCCCTCCACCTTGCTGGCCTTTTTATCCTTATCCTGATGTGACACCCCTGTGGTACCTCTCCCTCCATCTCCGTGGACCACCTCTGGGCCTTAACCCATGTCTTCTCGGCATCCAGAGATGCGCATTTCCCAGCTGCTCTGGTATCTCTGGAGGCCTAGAAAGCTTTTGACAGAATAAATTGGAATTTTTTTATTTCAGACCCTTAAAGCCTTTGATTTTCACCTAGAATTTCAACACTGGATACAAGCACTGTTTCACTCCCCATCTGCATAGGTAATGGGCAATAGAGTGACCTCCAACCTCTTCCCATTGCAGTTGGGTACCAGACAAGGTTGCCTCTTGCCCCCCTTGCTTTTTAATGTATATTTGGAACTCCTCATCCGCCATTTGATGGACTGTTGGAGGGTCCAAGGAATAACTATTCTGGCTCAGGAAATCAAGGTCTCTGCTTAAGCGGACAACCTCCTTCTCCAACTGTCTCATCCATCCTCCTCTATTCCACCTATGTTAGAAATTATTGAGAAATATAGCCAAATGTCCAACTATAAGTTAAATGTTGGTAAAACTGTAGTATTTTCACTCAATCACAAGGTTCTCAAAAGTTCCATTACAGAATTAGGACTTTCCTGGAAACAAGAATCCATAAGATATATTGGAATTGAATTGACAAGAAACCCTGCCTCTGCCCAAAAATTGAATCTGGATTCTCTGGTAAATATCATCAGTCAAGATCTGTACAGATGGTCCAAACTCCTGATCTCCCTCAGGGGCAAAATTAACCTTATCAAAGTGAACATGTTCCCTAGACTTTTCTATCCCCTTAATTTACTTAATATATGGCTCCCCCTCTCCTGGTTCAAAAAAATACACGGACTCATCACAAAATTCATCTGGTTTGGCAAACACCCTAGATTAACCTATCACAAGCTAGCAGCTCCTAGATTCAAAGGGGGTTTATGCCTCCCCCACCTAGCTTTTTACTACTGGGCCAGTCATGCTACCAAATACCTCAGATGGTTGTCCTCGGCTGACTTGGTACACCCCCCTTTCACCACCAGATCCTGTGGCCTATCCCTTGCTGCACTTTTACACATTAAAATAACTGCTCTCCCTCCAAGGCTAAAATATCTCCCATAGCAATCTCTGTCAAAGTCCATTCCCAGCTGAGTGCCTTCCTCAAGTATAAACATACCCAAGATTTAGCACAGTCCATATGGGGTAATCCTAACTTTAAGATAGATAACAGAGTGCTCACCGTTCATTGGATGCATCTCCTGGGAGATGGTCAGCTCACCCACTTTCTACTACGGAGATAAAAAATAAATTCAAAATCCTGAACCATAGTATTTTTAAAGTTTTTCAACTGAGGCACCTACTTTTGAAAGTGTTGGGATTAGACCCCCCCCCCAGTCATTTGGCAGGTTTCAAACAAGCTGTGTGCAAGACCTAAGGGGTTTTATATGACTAGACTTACCCGGGCTGTTTTGGCCCCATGGCTCATTGGACTCCTTTTTTCCCTAGTTTGAATATGGATTGGAAGTCCCTATGGCGTAATTGCCACAAATACGTTACTCAGGACAGGTTACACCTTATGCAGTTTCACATACTGCATAACTTATACTATTCCACTCAGAGATTAGCTAAATTTGGTTTCACTTTATCATCAACATGTATCCAATGTCAACAAGAGGATGGCACCTTGTATCATATTTTATGGACCTGCTCCAAAGTAGCCCTGCTATGGGCTAGTATTCAACAAAAATGGATCCTTTGTTAGGCCTGAATGACCTTTTTACCCCAGAAATCTGCTTGTTGGAGGATTATTCCAAGATCTCAGTGCTTAATCACAGGTACCATATGGCCTTCATCTCTATGTCTGTTAAAAAAGTGGTACTGCACCACTGGAAGGATAGCAAAGATATTTCTTACACTGAATGGCTCAATAAGCTGCTAGCAAATCTCAGAACAGAGAAAGCAATAGTCTCAGTAACAGGACAAAAATGTACATGAAGATTTGGGACCCCCCTACACACCCTTTATTCCCTATAATTGTATTATGCTAGTACCTAATTAATTTTTGAACAATCAGATGTCACATGTCTGTGTTGGGAGGGGGAGGGGTAAGGGTGGGTGTGGAGTGGAGGGGGGAGAATAGGTCCATCACATTGTCAAATATTTCTTTGGTGTATAATGTTTCTGGTGGATCTGTTCTCTATACTGTAAAAAGTTCAATAAAATTTGAATTGAAAAAACAAAATATGGGAATTTAAAGTGCCTAAGCACCAATATGGGGAAGTCCCTTCCCTTCTGAAAACAGAAGTGGATCAGCTACATCTTCTCAATCAATTTTATCAGTGTTTAAATGTCTACCCAAACAACTTACATTCAACCTTGACAGTAACCTAGAAAACTGCTTACCACTACTGTACTAGCATCACTGTAAATCAGTGAGAACAAATTGGTCAGTCATGACAAGTGATAAACATCTTGCTTAGCACAGATTATAATAAAAGGACAGTACAGTGGATTCCAAAACCTGCTACAGTTTGTTAAATGGTTGTCATATTAATGTTGCTGGTAAAGACTACAAATACCTAAGTCCAATGGTTCCCTTTTTGTCCTTATTAATACATGGCCCTTCACAATACCTAATCCACAGCTACAAGGCTTTATAAGGCTGAATACTTTGCATCCACATTCCAGGGAAACCTTACCATCCCAGTAAGTTCTGGAAGGTTGTCCAAACCCCCTTCCCCCACCCCGACACAGCACCTCCCATCCTCAAGGTGGGAGACACCCCAGTCTCTGACCCTGCTACTCTTACCTCCTCTTTCAACTCCATTTTTAACTCTTATGCCCTCACCCTCCTTTCTTCCTTCCCTTTCTCTCCTTCCCCTCCCACCTCAACCCTCCAACCCTCCTCCTCCTCCTTCTCCCATACCACCTCTCTGCTTCCTTCAAACACCACTTGGCTCTAAACCTACACAAAGGTGAGAACCCTGATGGCCTTGATCCCAAGCTTCTGTGTCAGCTCCTGCCATTGCTCTCCCTTTAATCAACCTTTGAAATCTCTCCTTCTCTCTAGCCTCCATCACTGACACATGGAAGAAGGCAACAGTCATCCCCTTCCCAAAGGGGGAAGCCCTTCCTCCCTGGTAACTACCACCCTATCTCCCTCCTTCCCACTCTGGCTAAACTCCAGGAACACCGAGTGCAGTCCCTACTCTCCCTCTTCCTAGCTTCCTTCTCTTACTTTACTCCCTTCCTGTCTAGTTTTATGAGGTCCCACTTCACTTTCTCCACCCTCCTGCAACTCTCTGAATCCATCCAACCTGGTATGGATCAGTGCTTGGCACTTCAGCCATTTTTTGCCAGCATGGCCAAAGCCTTTGACACTCTTGCCCACACTATCCTTCTAAACAAGGTTAAGACAGTAGGGCACTCTACTTACTCAGTTCAGTGGTTCCAATCTTATTTATTTATTTTATTTATTTATTTAAGACATTTACCAGGAAGGCATACTGAGTGGAGTACTGTTCAATTCCAGATGCATCCTGGGGACAAATACAATATAACAATATGAGGCATACAATAAATAAAACAGTTGAGGTAACAGTAAAGGCAATATAACAGCAAGATTGCAACACTATGCAGGGTATAATATGAAACAGGGTACAAGGTTGCAACTCTATACAGGGTGTGACATGATACAGGGTACCCGTGCAACAGGGTACAGGGTACTTGTGAATTCACAAGGAGAGTTAAAGCATCTGAGGCAGACCCTGGTAAGATAATAATATGGGTGTGGAAGTGCAACCTTTGCCGCCATGACCGAGGGTTTAACAGGGAGAGTAAGCACTGGTTTCAATTAACTGAGTAAAGAAGTACAGGAGTGGGACAGAGTTGACCAGGCGGAAAGTCTGACATGGCACTGAGAATGTGTTAGGTACAGGAGCAGGTGGTGGCAAAATGTGTGGATGGAGTAGCTTTCACTGCACTAAGAGTATGTTAGGCACAAGAGCAGGTGGTGGCAACATGTGCTGCTAGGAGACCATTTAGGTCCAAACCCTTCCTCACAGCACCAATTCTTCAACCATGAGTTAAAGCTCCTGATGCATGCACCCCTATGCTCTCCCTTTCCACTCACAGGTAGTACTTCTGAAAAAGTGACAGAAGTAGCTACTTGCTTGAGACCCCTCCCCAATTTCCTAAACTCTTCCTGAACTTCCTCTGGCTCCCCATTTGCCAGGTCATTAGTACCTAGATGGATAATGACATCCAGCTCACCCTCCCGTCTTGCCTTCCCAGGAGAGGTAGAAAAGCCTGGACCCAGTATTTGGCAGTGAGGCATGTGGAGTGTGAGGATCTATGGTCCTTCAGGGAGGGTAGACCTAGTGTTTGGTAGAGGGTACAGTGATAGGTGTAGTAGGTACAGTCAAGAGCGAAGTGACAGAATGAGTGGAAGAGGGGGTCCATTCTGGACAGGGAGGACCTGGGGGCAGAGCTGTATATTATGTCCCCATAGTCAAAAATTGGCAGTATCATTTTCTGTTCTATGGCTCATCAAGCCGGCAATGGGATGCAGCCATGATTTTGGTAAAGGACACCCAGTTTTGGATGGAGTTTTTTGTGGATATCTTCTATGTGTACTGAAAAGTCAAGGTGCTGGTCGAGCCAGACCCCCAGGTATCTGAAGGAAGGGCAGGCCTCCAGTACAGTCCCATCTATGGTGCGGACGGTCATGGGGGAAGGGAAGCATGAGAGTCTCTGCACTGTGCCAAAGGACATGGAGACAGTCTTCTTGGCATTGAGGTGAAACTGGTTTGTACATCCACAGCTAATGGGCCAGTTGTGTACAGCACAGTATCGCATGCATACGTATTGATGGAAGTGTGTGGGCAGGCAAAGGGAAGGTCATTTAGAAAGACTGAGAACAGGAGGGGACCCAGGACAGACCCCTGTGGCACACCTGAGGTGACGGGGAGAGGTCAGAGATTTAGTTACCAATCCTGATCGAGTGCATCTGGTCAACCAGGTAGAAGTGGAACCAGGCAGTGACTGAGTGACTGAAACCTGCATTGGCAAGTTTGGTCAGGGGCAGGGGGTGGGATACTGTGTCAAACACCTTTGCTAGATCAACAAAGGTAGCTGAGGTGATGTGCCCTTTATCCATAGCCATTATGATGGAATTCACAAGTCGCAGAAGGGAGGTAGTGGTGGAGTGAGACTTTCTGAATCCAGACTGGAAAGGGGTGTAAAAGGAAGATGAGTCTAGGAAGGCAGAGAGTTGAGAGAGAACATGTTTTTCTTGGAGCTTAGCTAGGATAAGTAAGAGGGAAATGGGTCTGTAGTTCCTGGGGGTAAATGGATCACCATCCTTTGGTAGGGGAATGACCGTGGCACATTTCCATTCTGCTGGTACTGAGGCTTGCAAGAAGAACAGGTTGAAAATCACAGCCGTGGGGGAGGCAATGGCAGGGGCCGATAGATGTAGCATTTTAGCATCGAGGCCAGTGGGGCGTCTGCCCTTGGATGGGTTGAGAGCAAGGAGGGTGTTATACACCTCCAGTGGTGTAACTGTGCAGACAGAGAAGGAGTGGGTAGGAGGGGAGGTCAAAGGCGGGCTTAGGGAAAGGGGGAGAAGGAGGTGGGGTGGCCGGAGAAGGGATGTTGAGAAAGTGGTGCAGTTAATGAAGAAGGAGTTGAAAGCTGCAGCTACAGTGGGGGGGGGGGTAATTTATCGTGGAAGAGCCTATATTTAGGGACTGCATTGGTGGCTGGGAAGGAAGGTCTATTATGGATTTGAGAACCTTCCAGAATCTAGCAGGATGGTTCACGTTTGCATGAAATGCAGTGTTGAAGTACTTAGCCTTTGCCCTTCAGATCAGCCTTGTACAGGTGTTGCACAGAGTTCAGTACTTCTGGTGGTCTTGGGGCAGGCCACTCCCCTTAAAAGCTTTCTATGCCAGGTCCCAGTCTTTGAGGCTGGCAATGATGCCAGCTGAGATCCAGGGAAGGTGTGCTCCATGAACCCTGGTTTGTCTGATAGGGGCATGGTGGTTCCATATTGCAAGGAACCTGGATTTAAAACCCACTAAAGCAGTGTCTGGTGAATTTACTTGGTAGATAAAGGACCAGTTGATGCTGGCTAGGTCTTGCAGGAGGGAGGCAGTGTTTAAGGCTTTGTAGGATCTGGTGCAGAGGAAGTGTGGTGGTGGTGCTTTAGGCCTAAAGATTTTACTGACTGTAAATCATGTGGTGGTTGTTTGGGAGTCTGGAAGCAAGCCTGCTTCAAGAATCCGGTGCGGGTGGGAGGTGAGGGACCAGTCTAGAAGGGAGTGTTTTGATGATTTGTGATTCAGGCAGGCGGGCTCAGAGATCAGTTCGGTGAGGTTTAGGGCACTGAGTTTGTTCTGGGTATTGCCGCTGGTCCAGGACAGCCAATTCTGATTGAAGTCCCCAAGGATGTGTAGCTCACCCCCTGTGGCTAGAGCTTTTAGGGTGCCGAGGTGGTCTATAATGGTAGGCAGGGTGACATCAGGTGTGCAGTATAAACCTGCAGTATATACTGGAGCATTGTGAGGGAGGGCTACCTTTATTGAAACCTACCTTGAGGGAAGGTCTCAAGCTGTCTGTATTGGCAATCCCTTATCCTCTCCACTCCCTATCAGCTGTGGCATGCACCAAGGGTCTGTCCTTTGCCCTATTCTATTCTCTTCTCCACAACCCTAAACAAACTTTCCTCAACCTGATCCTCTGCATCCATTCATATGTATGCAGAGGACACAGTCCTCCTTACCTCTGGATCCTCTGCCTCTGTCATCATGATGTGGCTCCAACTGAATTTCACCAACATCCAGCACTGGTGCCAAGCAAATTGGCTGTCCTCCAGTGCCAAACAAATGGTCTCCATGACTTTTGGCACTAGGTAGAGACTAGCTAGGCTCACTCCCCTCCCATCCCTTCCCCTCTTTTCATTCCATTGATGGTGTTGTGATTGAGGATGTTCTTCCTTTAAGTACCTCAGGGTCTGGTTGGATCATTACCTTGATTTTTCAGTTTTTGTGGATGCATCCACCAGAGGCTTCAGCCCAAACTGGGTGCCTTTACTGGAATAAAACAAACATCCTGATTCCTGCCTATAGAGAGACTATAGTGAAGATGATTCTACCTATCTTGTACTATGGTGACATTGTTTATAGTACTGCTCCCAAATCCACCCTAGCCAGACCAGACCAGATCCCCTATTTCACTTCTTCTGCTGCTTTGCCCTAAGTTGCTCCACCCAGAACCCACCACTGTTCCCTATACTCCTCCACATTCTTTCCCTCCCTTGATGCCAGGCACCTTGTTCACTGTGCTACCTTCATCTTCAAATTCTGGCTTGGATCCCTTCCCACTTACCTTTACTCCCTTCTTATCTCCCCCCCAACCTCATAGTCCCTTTGCAGTTCTGGCCTATGTCCCCTTGTGGTACTCTCCATAAATTCTCTGCTGGCCAAGCTGCTTTCTCATTCCACTTCCTTAAACTCTAGGGTTCCCTCCCCCTTGCCATTTGGGCTCCTTTTCCTTCCCCCTCACTCAAATCTCTTCTCTGTTATTTCACTTCTCACTCCTGCATTTGTCTCTGATCCAGTGCTGGAGTTGGTTGTCCTTTGCTACCCCTGCCCAAATACAATTCCCCCTACTCCAAAATCTAATCTCCACGAATTTATTACTACAGCAGTTGTCTCTGATTTATTGTTGTATTTAACCCCCTCCAACCCCTATTGCCCACCACTGCCCCTGCACAAATAAAATTCCCCTCTTCTTCCCCCTAGTTCCCACTTCTGTTCCCTGTTGAACCCATTAGTGCTTTGGTCACCGTTCAGTTTTGCCACCATCTGCACTTTCATACCGCTCATAGCTGTGCCTTGTTCATACTCCAAGTACATTGCAGTTTGCACTTATTCAACGGGTTGCTGCTTAGATGCTCTGTCTAGTTTAATTTGTATGTCTTTCCTGGTAATTATTCTGAAATAAATACATAAAGACCTTATTGAATAGAAATGCTGTTTTGCATAGCTCATTTGCAAAAGATACATGTCAGCAACATCCTAGCTCCTTTCCCAAACCTCCTCAGAGAATGTAAATGTGCTTCTGTCATCTTGTGCCCTTTATTAAAACTACTGTACAGACCTAGCTGATAAACACAATTACATGCAAATGATGTCATCCCTAGAATAATTGCATGTTAATTAACCCAGTCAAACTTACTGTATATTATTGGTTAGAGTTCTGTGCTCTTGAGCCACCTATTGAAAACAAAACAACAACAATAAAAAATGACCATATTTTAAAATAATGGCTCAAAGTGGAATAATTTCTTGCAATTTGCTGCAATTTACACTCCGATTGAATTTAGTCTCCAATAATTTCCATCAATCACATAATGAAATTACCTTTAAGGGAACAGATAAGCAATGAGAGTTGGCTGTCAAAAATTAAAATGAGAAACTTTAGCAAAATTCTGTTAGGCAGGCAAAATGTCTCACTTTTTAATCATTGGTCCTCATCTGAAACCTATTTTTCTAGAGATGATTTCATTTTCTCACACAAACCGTATAGGGAAATCTTCAATTTTGGTCGCATTCTCAGCTGTATGGCTAGTATCATAGGAACCAAAACCCACCCTGAGGCATTGTTATCTCTTTAACACATTCCCATATGTGCTTCTAGACAATTTTTGTATGGAAATGATTTAGCCACTTACCACCTTTCTGTTTTTGCAAATTGCATCTGACTGACCTTCACACTATACCATGCAGAGACTGAAAGCCTAGCAGTCTCTAAACTAATCCACTGCTTCCAAATTGAGTAAATTATTTAAAAAGCAAGGACTTAAGTAAGCTGCAAAATCAAAACATTTGATATTGTGTTGCGACAGTACATTATCAAACATTTTCATTCTTACTTAATAAAGAAGGAGAATCATCAAACACTACCAGATACTACTATACATGCCCACAATTCTTTTTTTATTTTAGCAGCTCTCCCCCTCCGTGATTAGAATTTCATTATGTCATCATGTGTCACTGTCAGTGAATCAGTGACATAATGAACATACCCCCAGTTTTTAGGAGGACCAGATGTGAACATATGCCTATATTTTCTACAGGCAGAAAAGAAGCATGCTGTATATAGACTCTGATTGCACATTTTGTCATCTAACCAGCTGTAGCATTTAAGAGGTTAGGATTTTATTAATTTATATGCAGGTTTCGGCCAGGAAATGATACAGTGCCAAGGCATGTTTCCAGGTGCATGGGAAGGGGTTAGCATAATAAGATGTGTACAAATTCCATGGCAAAACACAGGACCAGGACAAAAACTGTAACAGAAACAAATGCAATGTCAAAACACAGGTATAGGATAAAACTAAAAGGTACAAGCTTATGCAGTGCAAAAAAAGAAGCAGCAAAAGTAATGAGTTAGCAGTCCTAGATCACTTGATTTGCAAGATACCCCCCAAGATTCATCCTGATAATATTGGAAGCATGCTTAGTGCATCCATTTTCAACATTTTAAAATAAAGCTATGCATAACTAAAATGTGGTAAAGCATCCAAGATGAAAACAATACTTACAAGTATAATTGTAAGAAATGTTTATCTAACCCACCACCTCCTCTGTCACTGAACTCATTGGAGCCACCCACATATGGCCAGGAAGTAAAATGTGTCTGCCTGACTGTGGCTTGTATTGCCGCTGCCAGTCCTCAGAGATCTGAGCCATTCCTTCAGCTGCCTTCCCTTATACCAGAGTCTACTGTTTGGGCAGAGCTTCTTGGCCCCAGCTGGGCTACAGGAACTCACCAGACTCTTCCTGAAGAAGCAACTCCACCACTCAGGGACCTGGAAGCATCTTTCAATCCAGAGGCTTCACCTCATCTGCAGGGTATCAACTGGGTGCTTGAAAGGGGAGCTATGCCAGGAAAATCGGCCTGTTCAACTTGTATGCTCCCATGCCACCTCCTCTGCAACTGAGTTTGATTTAGTTTCAAGTTTATTGAGCAACAAATGTCTTACAATGTAATGAAGTAACAAATCCATACAGTACAACTGGTACAACAACCCACAAGAGACAGGGCTATCCTAGATCTAGTACTGACTAACAGGGAAGGGATCACAGATCTCCAGGTAGAAGGTCACCTGGGGGCCAATGACCATCACATGGTATGGTTCAATTTGGCCACTACATCCAAATCATCCCATTCCAAGGCACAAATATGGGACTTCAGAGGAGCTGACTTTGATAAGATGGCCAACAGAGTTAAGCTAGCCCTGGTAAAAAGAAACACAGGTGAGGAGGTACAGGCAAAGTGGGCAAGCATTAAGGATGCAATACTTGAAGCAACATCCCATTGTGTTAGACAGAAAAGGAAGTGTGAAAGAAGAAGGAAACCACTTTGGTTCCCAAATACAGTAGCAGAAAAGGTCAGAGCCAAAAGGCTGGCCTTCAGGAAATATAAGGGAACACAGCGGGATGAAGATAGGGAGGCATACCAAACTGCCCTAAGAGAAGCAGGGAAGGCAGTAAGGCAGGCAAAGTCCCAAACTGAGGAAACACTAGCACGAACAGTAAAAGAAGGTGACAAGACTTTCTATAGATACATTAGTGAAAGGAGAAAGTCCAGAGGGGGTATTGCTAAGCTCAAAGGATAAAAGGGGGCATGTGAGGAGGAGGACCCTATAAAAGCATCTATCCTAAATAGATACTTTTGCTCAGTATTTACCAAAGAGAAGGTAGGGCAGGGCCCACAGCTCAGCACCATGGACACAGGGGAGAGGGAGGTAAGCACTACTCCCTTCATAAAAGAAAGGGTCCTACAAGAGCTCGCTAAGCTCAGGGTGGACAAGACAATGGGACCTGATGGCATACATCCCAGGGTACTTAAGGAGCTAAGGGTGGAACTAGCAGAGCCATTAGCAGAACTGTTTAGTGAGTCTCTGAGTACAGGAGAGGTCCCAGAAGACTGTAGAAGGGCTCATGTGATCCCGCTCCACAGGAGTGGTAGCAGGGAGGAGGCAGGGAACTACAGATCAGTCAGTCTTACCTCAGTAGTGGGCAAGATTATGGAGGCACTCCTTAAGGAAAGGATAGTGCAACACCTGGAATCCATAGGGGTACAAGATCCAAGACAGCATGGGTTTACAAAAGGAAGGTCCTGTCAAACTAATCTCATAGATTTCTTTGACTGGGTAACCAGAGTGGTGGACCAAGGGGGAGCAGTTGATGTCGCCTACCTTGACTTCAGCAAAGCTTTCGACACTGTTCCACATAGAAGATTGATAAATAAGCTGGGTAGGCTCGGGTTGGGTCAGAAGTTGGTCAACTGGGTGGCAAACTGGTTGACGGGCAGAAAACAGAAAGTGGTGGTAAATGGTATACAGTCAGAAGAGATGCAAGTCACAAGTGGGGTACCTCAGGGATCAGTCCTGGGGCTAGTCCTCTTCAATATCTTCATTAGTGACATTGCAGATGGACTAGAGGGTAAGGCATGTCTGTTTGCAGATGATACCAAGATCTGCAACAGAGCAGATGATCCAGATGGGGGTGGTCAGAATGAGAAGAGATCTGGATAAACTAGCAAAATGGTCAGAAGAGTGGCAACTGGGATTTAATGCAAAGAAGTGCAAGATCATGCACATAGGGAAGAGAAACCCTGAAGCCACCTATAGGCTGGGTGGGGAGTTGCTGGCAGTCACAAAGGAAGAATGAGACTTGGGCATCATCATCACCGATGACCTGAAATTATCTAAGCAGACCTCTAAAGCAGTAGGTAAGGCTAGGGGGATGTTAGGGTGTATTAGTAGGGGTATCACAAATCGTAAGAGGGAGGTAATAATCCCTCGTTACAAGACACTGGTTAGGCTCCATCTGGAGTACTGCGTGCAGTACTGGAGGCCACAGCTGCACAAGGACATTAACCAAATTGAGGCAGTCCAGAGAAGGGCAACCAAAATGGTGCAGGGACTGCATCAGAAGACATATGAGGACAGATTAACGGAGCTCAGTATGTATACATTTGAGCAAAGGCGGGAGAGAGGTGATATGATCGAAACATTCAGGCACCTTAAGGGCATTAACAAGGCAAAAGAGTCTAACATGTTTAAATATAAGAAAAATAGCAGGACAAGAGGACACAGCATGAGATTTGAGGGAGGCCAATTAAGGGGTAATGTGAGGAAGCTCTTTTTCACAGAAAAGGTGGTGGATACATGGAACGGCCTACCTCAGGAAGTGGTGGATATGAATACAGTGCAGGGCTTCAAACAGGCATGGGATAGGCATAAGGGAGCAATACATATGAGTATGAATAGATAGGCCACTGACAGAGCAAAGGCAGATGGCACATTTATAAGGTAGAAAAAGAAATGGGCCTTGCGGTCCTTATCTGCCATCAACCTCTATGTTTCTATACAAATAAATAAACTAATATTAGAATTTGCTTGAGAGCATGCAGTACAAGGAGGGTGATATGCACAGCAAAAGTCAATCATTATCATCAAAAATGTTATTTCATTAGTTTGAAAAACACAGTAGTAGAAACCATTTCAGAACTGCTACAAAATTTACAACCAGATAAAATCAGAGAACACTGTCCCATGCATCTCTCAAAACTTCCCTTCTAGCCATTTATCCTGACAGTCCTGTTTAATAAGGACAGCTATAGCAAAATGCCAGGGATAGTACAAAATCTGCATGTGGTTAAATGACAGTACTGCAAGATCATAAACTTGTATAGTTGAGGCATTAGATCCAATTGGTACAAATATAGGAACAAGAAAGCACAATTCCTAGATTACCATCATGAAGAGAAATTTGACATGGATCATAGCATGCATAAACAGATAAAGCAGCTTTAGTTCTGCTGAAGTATTATGATTATTGCACAGGGAGTGTGGGAGGTTGTAACCTTTAGATATCCTGAAAGCAGGAGTAAGCAGCATTTAGATGGGTTTGGGTTTGATCCTCGAATAAGTATTATTGTCTGTAATCTCACATCATCTGAAAGACAAACAAAAAACAAAACAAAAAAAAAGAAAAAAGGAGAGTCTTTTGGAGGAAAAAGCCTAAATTAGCAAAACAAAGGAGAACCTCAAATACTCTGTGCTCTATAGAACTATAATATTGATTAGCTAAAATAAAGCATTATAGGGAATTATAGGTTTAATTATAAAAGGAAGCCAGACAGCTTTTTCAAAGTAATAGGATCATATGAATTGTATAACATGGAAATTATTTGATCTGAATTGAGATAGCAATTAGCCAAGACAGGGCCTAGTCAAAAATATCTTTTGTGTATATATAAAGTAAAAAAAAAAAAAAAGCTTAATATGCTTCAAATCAACTACTTGTCCATCACATTTGCTAAAGTTTGTGGCAACACCAGGACATTTTTGTCTAAAAAATGTGTAATTTTCTTTATAAAGTTCCATTCAAAATCTAGCGATAGCTTTACACTAGAGAGGATTGGATATACATGTCAAATAATGTTCAAGTTGATGGCAAGTTTTACTTCACCTATACCAATAATAACATTTTAAAGATGAAATACATTTAAGATCTTGGCTAGCAGCAGTATCTCTGACTCTTGTCTTAATTTGTATTTTAATTAAAAAAAATGGCTAAGAGTATATTTCATATAACAAGTTACCCAAACACAATGGGAACAAGTAATGCCTAATAACTTTAATAGATGAACAAACAAATCCTTGTCTCTGTAACAGAACTCATCAAAGGCACAAACCTGTGGTCAGGAAGCAGGACACTGACATCCACCTTTGGCTTGGATTGTCACCACCAGCCCTCAGGGATCCAAACTGTTCCTTCAGCTATGTTCCCTAAACAACAAAAAGAGTAAAATTGAAAACACTCTATCAGGTCCAGCACAGTGGCTGTGGGGTGGCTGTTTTCAGAGGGATGTTCTAGTGACTGTGGTGCTGCCCCATCTGCATGCACTTCTCTGGGTTGAGCTAGGAGGTTTCTAGACTCCAGGCCAAATTGGCTAGCATTCAGGGGACCTTCTTCCCATCCAGAGGCCACCAGGCCTGCAGCATTACCTCAGAGTAGCCCAGGGTAGAGTAATGGGTGGACTACGGTGGGCACTGGAAGGGTGGCATTGGTGGGTCAGAGGCATGTTCCTCAACCAGTACCACTACAAAATTCCTACACCACTCTGGTGGGGTGGTACTTCTAAGAAGAGGTAACCATGGTAGTGGCCTGGGAGGATGTGGGAGACCTCCCTACTGGAGACTTCAAGGAGGGTGGGAGGGTACCCAGAGGAGGAGGAAGTAACTTCTGGTAGGGGACAACTCGATTGTCAAGAGGATGGATTTGGGAACAGGAATGGGGTGGAGAGGGAAGTCGGTTGCCTACATGACGTCACGGCCCTGAGGGATGGGAAATGGATCCTGTAGATTGCTAGGGCAGCAGGAAAGAAGAGGTAGCCATTGTCATTGTTCACCTGGGGACCAATGATCTGGCTAGAACTGGGCCAAGATGGTGCAGGGGAGTTTAGGGAGGTGGAGATTGGCTTTAGACAGCATGATCATTGGCTTTCTCTGAGGTGCTGTCTGTCTATGACAGTGTGAATGAACAGGGATTACTGCACCTCAACTCATAGTTGAAGGAATGGTGCAGAAAGCAGGAGTTTACCTACTGTACACTGGGAACTGTGAATCCACCTGGATGGATAAGGGCCTATATAGGGATGATGGCCTGGAACCTTCTGGGAGGAGAACCACAGCCCTCAGTGGATGGTTGAAATGTTACTTTGAACATTAAAACTTAACTTAGGGGAGGTGGCAGAAGAAATTGAGGAGGTAGAAAATGCCCCCCTCCTCTGGCTGACGTAGAGAGTATAGAGAACCTGCTGGGAGAGGAATCCCCCAGGGTGCAAATTAATGAAGGAAGCAGAGGAATAGAAATGAGGAGGGGGATGAGACCAGGAGCATTAAAATAGAGAAGGGGGAGAAAGGAAAAAAGAGGGTAACAAACAGATTGCTAACAAAACCTGGAAGGTCATGTATGCAAATGTTAGATGACTAGGAAATAAGATTCTGGACCTATAGGCCATCATGGCAGAGGCCTACCTGGATATTGTGGCCATTACAGAGTCATGGTGCACTGAGAACCATGACTGGGGCATGGCCATAGGCAGCAAGGTACTGTGGGTCATCCTAGATATGGGGAATGGAGCCACTATTCCCACTGGTGTCACCTACAGACCTCAAGTACAAGGGGAAGAGTTAGATAAGGTACTGGTAGAATCTGTTAGCAAAATAGCAGAAAAGGGGAGATGCTGATAATGGGGGACTTCAGTCTGCTGGATGTAGATTGAGGCCTACCAGCTGTGGCTCAGCTAGAATCAGGGACATCATGGACTCCATGCAGGGGCATTCCTCGATCAACTAGTCAGTGAACCCACTTGTGATGGGGCAATACTGGACCTGGTACTCATTAACAGAGCCAGTGTTGAAGACGTCAAAGTGGGAAGCCAGCTCAGATGACAAAACTCTGCGTTAAGCAAGTCTGCAAAAGCAAAAAGAAAAAAAGACCACTCTGGAGGTACAAGGAGATATAGAGGGAGAAGGATAGGGAGATGTATCAAGGAAACGGAGAAGCACAGAGAGTGGTAAGGAGTATGAAGATACAAACTGAAGAGAGAGAATAGCAAAGGTGGCAACAAAAGGGGACAATACATTTTTTATGTATGTAAGTAAAAAGAGGAAGACCAGGGGAGGAATTTTAATGATAAAAAGAGAAGAGGGGACTGTGGAGAGGGATACCAGGAATAGGCAAACATCCTGAAGAAGTCGGACCTCCAGGAGATCAAAGTGGCAGCTCCTGAAGGTCCCCCACTGTCGCACTAGCCTGGGCCAATGCTCCTTTACCTACAAAGCTCCACTGTGGCTAAATGACCTCAGCCACACTATTTCCTCAGTCACAACTCTTGGGATGTTCAAAACCAGTCTCCGGCACCATCTCACTACCTCCAGCACTTGTGATTGCTTCACCCAAAGCTGAGGAATCATTCTTGAAGCCAGTTTGTGGCACCCCCATCACACACCAGTCCTAACTGCCACACCCTGCAATCATGTACCCCGAAAAGTACTTTTCCTTTCACTCTTTTCCCCCACTACCTCATCTCCTTCCTTATTCCTTCCCCCTATGTACTACATCCTCTCTCTTCCTCTCATCCCCTTCCCACTCCACCCCCATGAAATTAACACTTCCTGATGAATTCTTGTTTGAAAATGCCTCGGCTGCTTCTTTGTCTCCTCCCCCATGGTCATACCAAGGTCCTAATACTTAAACTGTCTGTAGCCACTACAATGTTACCATTTGTTGAAATGTTTTGTTTCCTTTGAAATGTTTGTTCTCCCCTCCTGTATTTCTCTGAATGGAACCTTTGCAAAAGAGCCTGGACTCAAAGGTATTTGTAATCGTAGATCCGAATAAATAAATAAATAAATAAATAACGTACTTCTGCTCAGTGTTCACAGAGAAAGAGAGGTACCACAAAAAAAAACAACAGGAGATGTGGAGGTGGAGAGCTGGACAGTAGTCCTTTTTCAGAAGAAAGTGTCCTGAAGGGACTTACTAATCTGAAAGTGAACAATGCAATGGGGCCAGAAGGAGTATACTCAAGGGTACTGTGGGAGCCCTGGTAAGTACTGGCTGTAACTCTGACAGTCCTATTTGACAGCTCACTAGAAAAAGGAGTGGTTCTGGAAGACTGGAGGAGGGCAGATGTAGTCCCACTTCAGAAAAGTGGTAGTAGGGAGGAGGATGGCAATTATAGGCCAGTGAGCCTGGCATCAGTGGTGGGAAACTTAATGGAAACTCTGCTGAAGGAAAGGATTGTGAAATATCTTGAGTTCAATGGGTTGTACGACATGAGGCAGCATGGATTAATGGGAGGAAGGTAATGTCAAAGAAATTTGATAGATTTCTTTGACTGGGTGACCAAGGAATTAGATCACGATGGAGCAGTGGATGTGGCATACCTAGTTTTCAGTAAGGCTTTCAACACCATTCCACATAGGAGACTAGTAAGTGAGCCTGGTAGCTCAAGAATGGGTCCAAAGGTGGTAAACTGGGTAAGATATTGGTAAATGATAGGCAACAGAGGGTGGTGGTAAAATGAGTTCACTCCATGGAAGGGAGGGTGACCAGCATGGTGCCTTAGGGATTAGTGCTGCGATTGGTCTTCTTTAAAGTTTTTATAAGTGATATTGAAGGGGAGCTGGAAAGGAAGGTCTGCCTCTTTGCAGATGACACTAGATGGACACTCTGGGTGATGGAAAGGATGAGAAGAGACCTGAGAAAAGTTAAGGAGAAGTCAAGGGTATGACAGCTGAGTTTCAATGCAAAAATGTACAAAATAATGCACTTATGGCACAGGAACCTGGGGGTGGTGTGCAAAATGGGTGGAGTGATTCTGCAGGTTACCAAGCAGGAAAGATACTGGGGGTAATCATATCAGATGACCTAAAGGTGGCCAGGCAGTGAGGCAAGGCAGTTGGGAGGGCTAGCGGGATGCATAGGGAGGAGTATCACCAGAAGAAAGAGGGAGGTGTTGCTACTCCTGTATAGATCACTGGCAAGATCCCACCTTGAGAACTGTGTCCAGTTCTGGAGAACACAGGCTCTATTCTCAAAAGTTGGTGCAAGCTGTGCCAAAGGCAGCTTGCGCTGATTGCCGGTGCGACATGGACCCTGCATTTGATTCTCGATTGGGTAGGGTCCCAGCAGCAAAGTCCCATGGCTTGAGGCAACAACTGAGGTGCACCAAACTGATGGTACACCTGGACAGGTTGCCACAAGCTGTGGGCGTCCACATGGCAATGTCCCCTAGCATTCCCTGGTGATCTAGTGAACCACCACCCCAAGTCCCAATTCCCCATAATATTATAAGTTATTATCCCTAGTAGTCTAGTATCCCCCAAGCCCTGAACTCCCATTATGATATTTATTAACATAGAAACATAGACTTTGATGGCAGATAAGGACCGCTTGGCCCACCAAGTCTGCCCATTTCCCTACCTAGAGGATAAGATGCAGATCCTATTTAACCAACAGCCTATTTCTTCCTACCCCCCACAAAAATTGCCTTATTTCTGTCCCATGCATTCTTAAACTCTCCCACAGTTTTAGACCCCACAACCTCCTCAGGAAGGCTGTTCCATGCATCCTCCACCCTCTCTGTGAAAAAATACTTCCTCACATTGCCCCTGAGCCGTCCCACCCTCTATCTTCCAAATTGTGTCCCTTGTTCTTGCACTCTTTTTTGAAAGATGCTACCTCTTGGACTTTTGTTGGATTCCACTGAGGTACTTAAACATTTCTATCATGTCCCCCCTTTCCTCAAGGGTATACATATTAAGCTCATTTAGTCTCTCTCGTATGGCTTCTCTTGCAGACCCTGCACCATTTTAGATGCCTCCTCTGAACTGCCTCCATCCTGTCTATGTCCTTGCGGAGATGGGGTCTCCAGAACTGGATGCAGTACTCCAGTTGGGGTCTCACCAACTGTCTGTACAGAGGGATAACAACTTCCTGTTTTCTGCTGGTGATACCTCTCCCTATACATCCCACTATCCCCCCAGCCCTCTCTACCACCTTCTCACATTGCTTGCCAACCTTAAGGTCATCTGATACGATTACCCCCCAGGTCTCTTTCCATTTTTGTTGTTATTACTCTCCCCCCCCATTGTGTAATCTTCCCCTGGGTTTTTGTTTCCCAGGTGCATTACTTTGCACTTCTTTGCATTGAATCCAAGCTGCCATACTTCTGACCATTCCTCCAACCTTGCCAAGTCCCTTCTCATCCTTTCCACACCTCCTTGTGTATCAACCCTGTTGCAGATCTTTGTGTCATCTGCAAAGAGGCATACTTTTCCTTCCAGTCCCTCTGCAATGTCACTTATAAAGACATTAAAAAGAACTGGACCCAGTACTGAACCCTGCGGTACCCCACTAGTAACCCCTGTTTCTTCAGAGTGGACTCAATTTACAATTACCTTCTGTGTCTTGATGTTCAGCCAATGTTTTACCCAGGCTACCACCCTGGACCCACTCCCAGGCTGGTTAATTTGACTACTATTCTTTTGTGTGGGACTGTGTCAAATGCCTTGCTAAAGTCTAGGTAGGCCATGTCCACAGCCCCTCCCTGGTCTACTACTTTGGTCACCCAGTCAAAGAAATCAATTAGATTTGTCTGACATGACCTTCCTGCTGTGAACCCATGCTGCCTTGTGTCCTGTGCCCCACTGGCCTCTAGGTACTCAACAATTCTTTCCTTCAGAAGTGATTCCATCACTTTCTTTACCACAGAGGTCAAACTGACAGGTCTGTAGTTTCCTGCCTCTTTCTTGCTCCCACTTTTGTGAAGGGGAATCACATCTACCTTCTTCCAGTTCTCAGGTACCACACCATCCTCCCATGATTTGTTAAAAACGGTAGTCAGTAGTGTCACTAGTTCTCTGCTTAATTCTTTTAGAATTTTGGGGTGAATTCCATCTGACCCCATTGCTTTGTCCACCTTCAGTTTTAGGAGTTCTTTCAGAACCCTTTCTTCTGTGAAATGACTGGGATCAACCCCCTCTCCAGAGTGCTTCTGTTAATTGGATTAGGCATCTCCTCCACTTCCTCTTTTGTGAATACTGAACAGAAGTATTCATTCAGTATCCCTGCTTTTTCACTGTCACTCTGTGCCCACCCACCATTTATAATAAAATATTCATTATCCCTGATGATCCAAAGCAAAGAGAGGTTATCCACCGGCTGCAGTTGTGGACAGTTAAACCAATATGACCAAAACAAAAAAAAACTCACAACTCTCCCATCTGAAGGTATAAAATGGTGTGCAGACTACTGTGTGTATTAAAAGGTATATCTTTATTATACTTTTATATATAAAGCACATTTGTGAGATAAATAAAAATGCCACCCCCGCTAAAAACCCTGATGGTGTTTCACTCCTTACAAGGAGCTTTGTCAAGAGCTACTGCATGCTCTGTTGCAATCACTAAATACCAATACAACCATTGAATAATGGAATTCATGCTGGTTCAATGCAGATTTGGTAATGACTATCTAATACAATGATTTAGCCCCTCTAACTCTACTATATTTGTGGTCCAATGAGTGATTGTAAACATTTAGATAGGCTCTTTAATCCCTAAAAATGTACTGTATCTTCCACATATTGATTCCCCCATAGAAAGCACTACATATCTCCCTCAGAATACATTACATCAATATTGATACATCTAAAATTCCATATATACGTGCTAATCAGTTTTTCTAAAAAATAATTTCTTGCTGTTTTAATGCACTTGTACTTATTTACAAGAGGATCTCTGTAAGCAATTGCAATGGAAGAGCACTGGTCAACCACATTTTGCCTCCAGTTATTATAAAGTCTTTTGTTAAAGAATTAGTCCAAGAGTATTTTATTCTCTGTTGTATGTCATAACTTTTGTTATATTGTGCTTCTTTTGTGATGTCCTGCTTCTTTCATTAAGTCTCTTTTCTACAACATTGTATTCTTTCTTGATACTTGCAGCCATGATCACAAGTTATTTATATTGTTATCTTGTCAGGGACATGAGCTGTCTAGCCCTGTGTATTCTGTCAGATAATCAATACAATTCTAAACCTGGATAACAATAAACAATAAAAGATAAAAAGATGAAAAGCGGAATGAGTAAAAGTCACAGGAGAAACAGTCCAGATCAAACATTTTGCAGTTCTCTTTCACAGATATCCTGCTGCCCCCTTCTAATGATGGGGTGTCAGTTCTAACCAGGTGTTCAGGCCTGGGGGGGGGGCAGAGTGCCCCAAGTGTGAAGGTCCAAAAGAACTCCCATTTATGTGTCGAATCCTTAATAGCCCCTCCCCTAGGGCCCAAGGGAACCACTGCAATGCCATGAAAACACCAATTGTGTGCATCCTGATCAGTGGTACACCTAGTATGTACTGCCAAAATGTTTTTCTCAGTACTATATTCTATATCACATAAGTGTTACTCTAGTCTGGTTTTAAATGTCCTGATAGTCTTTCCTATGTAAAATGAACCACAGGAACATTTAGCCAGGTATACCATGTTCAGGGCATCACACATAATTAGGTCCCTAATCTCAAAACGTTTACCTGTAGTAGGAAGTAAAAATTCCTTAGATTTTAATTATATCTTTATCAAATTTACAGCGACCACAGGGGTACTGCCCCCCCCCCCACTGTGCTGTGTCACCCAGATATTGTTATCTTAAACCTTTATATGGTTGTAGAGAATGAACCAAAACATTTTTTTGATTTTGGGATCTTTTGTATACAAATTGGGGTGGACCATTAATTACTTTCCCCAAACTGTGTCAGCTTCTATAATGTACAAGGGTTTCATGACTATATTTCTTGTGTCCTGTGCCTTCAGCATGTAAGAGGCTATGAATTTGATCCGAGTCTCCACCCTGTTTTCTCCATGATCCTTGGATACCAAAAGTTGTTTTCTATTTTGCATGGGAACCGATTCCCTAGTGGATTTAACATTTTGTCTATTGTAGCCCCTCTGTATGAAATGGGCTTCCAGGACATCTGCTTATTTGTCATCACTGGTAGTTTAGCAGCACCCCCCCCCCCAAAGTCCCAATCCCCATTAATGTTATAGTTACTATCTCTGGTAATCTAGCACCATCCGAGCCCCAATCTCCTGTTATGATATTTATTAATATTTATAATAAAATATATTTATTATCCCTCGCAGTCTAGCACCCCCCAGCCCTGATCTCCTGTTATGATATTTATTAATATTTATAATAAAATATTTATCATCCCTGATAGTCTAGTGGCCCCTATCAAATCCCAATCCACCATAATGTTATAATTGTTATCCCTGGTAGTCTAATGGCTCCACCCAAGCCCTGATCTTCTGTTATGATATTTATTAATACATATAATAAAATATTTATTATCCCTGATAGTCTAGTGCTCCCCCGCCCCAATCTTCTGTAATGTTTTAAGTTATTATCCCTGGTAGTCTAGAAGAAGAAGAAGAAGAATCAGCATTTATATAGCACTTTTTATACACAGTGTATCCCAAAGTGCTTTACAAGTAATGCTAGACTGGTAGTGAAGTGACTGAAGGTTTAGTGGCAGCCATATCACTCATCAACACCCACACACAGTCTGGATAATCGCATGATCCAGTTAATGGGAAGGGGAATGTTGGCCAGGATACCAGGAGTGTCCCCCACTGTTTGTGAAGAGTGCCCTGGATTCTTTTACTTCCACCTGGACACCCACCAGGACAGCACCAGGATGGGTAGAAGAGACCTCAGTTTAACATCTTTTCTGAAGGATGACTCACCCCAGCAGTACAGGACCCTCCTAATACTGCACTCGGATGCCAGCATTTTAGATATGAGTCCAATCCCGGTGTGGGATGAGAACCCATGACCTTCTGGTCCAAAGGCAGATATGCTATCAACTGAGTCGCACTGACACCTCAAGCCACAAGATCCTTCAAGCCCCCATTACGATATTTAGTACTACTAATAATATAATAGTTATATGCCCTGGTGGTCTAGTAGACTGCCCCAGCCCTGATACCCAGTTAAAAGATATTCCAAACTTCTTGGTGGCCTAGTGGACCCCCCAACCCTGCAGTGCCCTACCGCTCTGCTCTCTCAACCCAAAAATAAGCCAATGACTGGCACAGCCCACCAATCACCACCACAGCAAGCTGCCAACTGAGCTCTGAATGAGCATGTATTGTATACAGTCTGTGCTCAGTGATTGACGGCTGCCGTCAATCACTGAGCACGTACTATACACAGTATGTGATCATTCAGAGCTCAGTCAGTGGCTGAACATGGTGGTGAGTGGTGGACTGTGCCAGTTGGTGGCTCAAGTACAGTTTGGAGGGGAGCAGGGTGGTAGGGCACTGCGGGGGGGGGTCCACTAGACCATCAGGAATTTCTGAATATCTTTTAATGATGGATCAGGGCTGCAGCAGTCCGCTAGATCAACAGAGCATATAACTATTATATTATAAGTAGTATTAAATATCACAAAGGGGGATCAGGGCTTGAGGGGGCGGTTAGACTACCAGGGATAATAACTTATAACATTACTGGAGACTGGGAATTGGGGTGGCACTAGACTACCAGGGACACTAAATATTTCATTATAAATATTAATAAATATCATAACAGAAGAACAGAGCTGGGTGGGGCAACAAAACTACCAGGGATAATAAATTAAAACATTATGGGGGATTGGGGCTGGAGAGGTGGCACATTGGTGCACCCTCCCAGAGGATTTCTAAGTACCATTAGACCAGCCCTTGGCTGGTCTAATGGTACTTAGACCATTGCCCTGTGGGAGGGTTTTGAGAATACCAACTGAGGGGATATGGCAGCCTGCATCTGCCTCAAGCCCCCCTAGCACCTTGCAGCAGCCCATTTTGTGTTGCAAGGCTGGCACTAGCCTACTTTGGTTCATGCAGCCTGCTTTTGATGCAGACTGCTTTTGAGAATAACTCAGGGTGCCTTTTTTGATGCAATGTGCCACTTACATCATTTATGTTTGACGCAGGCACCTTGTGTTAGTCTTGGGTCTTTAAGAATTGGGTCCACATCTCCAGGAAGACATAGAGTTGAAGCAGTCCAGAAGAGGGCAGCTAAAGGGGTACAGGGACTGCAGCTGAAGCTCTATGAGGAGAGACAAAATGCCCTTAATATGTACAACCTGGAAGATAGGAGGGGGATATGATAGAGAACTTTAAATACATCACACAGGTAAATAAGGTACAGGAGGGATGTATTTTTCAGAAAAAAATGAACTCAAGAACAAGATGACAGGCTATGAAGCCAGAGGGTGGTAGATTCAGGAGAGATATGAGGAAATACTTCTTCTTATGAAGAGTGGTGGATTCCTGGAACAGCCTTCCACTGGAGGTGGTGGAGGCAAAGACATTGGTGGGGACCACAAATGCATGGGATAGTCATAAAGATATCTTACTGGAAAGGAGCGAGGGAGGGAGAAACAGCTAAAGATCGATTAGGGTCAGTGGTGATAATGTAGATAGAGAAAAATTGGGGGAATGGGTGGGCCAAGCGATCCTTATCTGCCATCAAATTCTGTGTTTCCATGACAGAGTCTGCTCTTCAAGCACAGCTCCTTAAATCCAGGCTCTATGACCTTGCCAATCCACTGCCTTGAGCTGTTCCATACTAACTGGCTTGTTTGACAGTAAGTTATATTATTTATAGGTTGGCAACTTAAGCTTAGCCTTTATTGCCCTCCTTTTGTATTTTGATGATCAGATATATTTAACCCATTTTGGCTAACATTCCTGTGAATTTCCTTGACTGGGGATATAGAGTCTAACCGTGGGCTGGGGACCTCCACCCACACCCAGCCCCCCCTTACTCTATCCCTACTACTTGCCTGAGTGGCAAGAGACCTACAATTTCCCATCTAAGTACCCAGAGTCTTCTAGACAATCTGACTTCAGTCACTGCCTTAATAAGTCATTACCAGCCAAACATACTAGGTCTGTCCAAAACCTGGCTTAAGATGTTAATTTCTGATGCTGCCTGCACTCACCCAAACTACAACTTCCTTTGACTTGACCCAGCACAAAACATGGAGGTGGCTGACTCTTATAGAAACCACAGGAGGGCAGAGTGGCCCACCTAGCACCTATAATAACAAACTCTGCCAGAGCCACTACAGCTGTAAATGCATTAACTAGATAAGGGTGTTTCATGGGCTTAAACATAAACATGAATTGCCATTGCATACACTAACTGAATCAAAGTATGGTACATTGAGACAGGGCAGATATAAAAATGATGCCACCATCTGTATTACAGTTACCTATATGTTTCACATTTTATTCTATGCACTGTTATAGCAATCAACTTAACAGAACCGGGCCATCATATACATGAAAGCACTGTACCTTAACTGCAAACACTATATACTGTGACAAGACAGAAGATAAGCACAATGTTGAGAAATGTTTAGGAAGACATTTGATGTGTTTAATTTATATTTTTTTAGAGATTTCTATACAGTACACAGGCACACATATAATTAGCATAATATAAAAGTGCACATACCCAAATGTCAATGTAAATCTTATAAATTTCATTACACATTTCATTACAAGTTGTTCTCTTGAAGGAAAATCTTAATGTACAAGGCCTAAAAATGGGCGTTAGGCAAAAGTAAACTGGGGTAGGCGTGTTATTGAGAGTATTGCATAGATTATCTTTTATTGCTGCTCCACCCCAGGCACACACAATATGAAAATAAAGAACCCCTTGATATGAAGCAACAGGAATTAGTTAGTACAAGGACAGAAACAAGTAGGAGACTGAGTGAGTGGGTAGACAAGCATGAGTATGGTAAGTCAACTAACATTTCAAAAAGTCTCACTATTATAATTCATTTTTACAAATGCATCTGCACAGTTGACAATTTTTGTAAAAAGATAATAACAATGGTAGTTATTCCAATAACACATCATTTAAGTGAGAGGAATGAAGTTAATAAAAATAAAACAAAGCTGAATGGAAGAGAAGTAGCTATAAAATGAAGGGTGGAGGGGAATAAAGAGCTATTCCAACAGTAACAGGTGATTGTTCAATTGCTCTGCATCTCAGGTAGATGCACAGGCAAAAATACAGATAAGCCCTCCAGGATGAAGCGCAGTGTGATAGGTTTACTGCATCACAAAAGGGATTAACTCCCATTGAAATTGCATTGTTCACTGCAGTAACTCTACTGCAGAATTATGCAGCACTGCACTTCATCCTGGAGGGCTTATCTGTATATGGTAATACATAAAAATAAATAAAATACAGCTCACTATGGAGCAGATTTGCAGCCGCACAAATGTCTGTGGCTGAGACATTTCTGAAACAAGCAGTAGAAGCAGCCATGCCTCTGGTTGAGTGCCCTTTCACTTCACCCAGAAGAGATTTATTGTACTTCTGGTAACAGAAAACAATGCAGTTTGCCAACCATATAGACAGGCACTGTTTTGAAACTTCTGTGCTCTGTCTTTTGGGGGCAAAGGAAACAAACAACTGATTGGACTTGCGAACATTTTATTCCGGTTAGTGTAGTAACACAGAATTCTGTGAACATCCATAGGGTGCAGAAGAGCCTTCCCCTGATTAGAGTACTCAGGGAAGAATACTGGCAGCTGAATTGTCTGATTCAATGTAAACTCAGAAACCACTTTAAGGAAAAACTTGATTTGTTCACAGAGCCACCCGATCTCTGTGGAAAATCAAGTAAGGCTCCTTACACACCAGGGCCTGAAGCTCTGAAATTCTTTGAGCTGAAGTTATGGCAACTAAGAAAAATGCTTTCCAAGACAAATAGTGCATAGCACAACTTTCTTCTGGTTCAAAAGGAGGCAAAGTAAGTTTTTCCAAAACAAAATTCATGTCTCACTGGGGGACTGGATTACGAATCAGTGGTTTCAGATGGAAAATTCCTTTCAGGAAGATTTTGGATATCTCCAACAAGCTATGGTTTTGCTGTCCATGGGGAAGTGGTAGGCTGAAATGGCAGACAGAGGGACCTTAAAAGAAGAATAGCTGAGGCCGAGATCTGAAAGATGCAAGTGGTACTCCATGACCTGGGGCACCAGGAAAGAGAAAGGGTCCCAACCCTTGGAGGCTGCCCAAATGGAGAATCTTTTCCATTTCATGGCATAAGTAGTTCTGGTAGAAGGCATTCTGGACTCTACAAGGACCTGGGCCACTATGGCGGAAACTCCCAAGTGTGAAGCAGCTATGTCCACAGGTGCCACGCATACAGGTAGAGGGATTTGAGACCTGGATGCACAAGTCTGCCCTGCTCCTGAGTCAGAGGATCATGGCAGAGAGGCAGAGATACTGGGGGATCCATCAACAGCAGTTGAAGCTGAGGGAACCAAATCTGATGAGGCCAAAGAGGGGTTATTAGAATAATGTGAGCCCCTTCCACTTGTAGCTTCAGTAGAACCCTTTGAAGCACTGGGAAGGGAGGAAAGGCATACAAGAACCTCCTTGTCCAGCAAAGAGACAGCACGTCTCACCAGAAAACACCATGCCTGGGAATGAGTGAGCAAAAATTGGGTAGTTTTGCATTGTATGGGGAGATGAAGAGGTCTATCTCCGGCTGACCCCACAGGTCAAATAAGCTTTTGACCACCTTTTGATTTAGCTCCCACTCATAAGCCCTGACAGTGGTGTGGCTGAGACCATTTGTCAGGATGTTGCTGACACCAAGCACATGGACAGCAGTCAGACAGAGGTCATGCTGGACTGCCCAGTACCACACTTGCATTACATACCGGCATAGAGTGTATGAGTGAGTGCCTTCCTGTTTGTTCAGGTACCAGACCACAAACATATTGTAAGGTCTAACCAGGAGTGTTCCTGGACATAGAAGAGGCTGGAAGGCCTGGAGGGCATACAGCACTGCCCTCATTTCTAACACATTGATGTGAAGAGATGTTTCCAGCTGAGACCATGTTCCCTGGGTCTGATGGTCTCCTAGGTGGGCTCCCAAGCCTTGACACAAAGCATCCATTGTAAGGGCTATGGTGGGAGCAGGGGGTTAAAAGGGAACACCCGTGGAGAAATTGGACAACTCCTGCCACCAAAGAAGATCCTTCTTCATGTACCCAGACACTAGGGCCCTGTTGTCCAGGTTGTCTAGTTGCTGATCCCATTGGATACGAGTCCATTGGGTCACCCTCATATGCAGTGTTGCTAGAAGAACTGTAGCGATCAAAGCTGTCATCAGCCCGGAAAGAAAGATGATAGACCGGGCTATGGTCCAGCTTAAGTTGGCCACTAATCTGGCCTGTTCCAGCAGGGTGTGCTCTGTCTGATGGAAAGAAGGCCCTCCCTTGGACCATATCCAGCACCGTCCCAAGTCAATTGTAGGCACTAGGAGGGGAGAGTTGGGACTTGGGATAGTTGACTGTTATTCCAAGTCTGGAAAGAAGTCCAGGGTGAAGGAGAAGGACTCCCTCAGACTGCTCTGTCATGGTGCTGACAGAAGTCAGCCATCCAGTTACAGGCATAATTAGATTCTTCTGTGGCATAGGGACACAGCCACCATTGCTAAGCACTTGGTAAAAACACAAGATGCTGAGGATAGGCCAAAAGGGAGAGCCTTGAACTGATAATGTTCCCCCTGGAAGCAAACCAAAGAAAGTGGAGGTGGGCCTGGAAGACAGGGATGTGCAGGTCAGTGTCCTGCATGTCTAGTGAACAAAGCCAATGGCCCTTGTGGAGGAGGGGTAGAAGTCCCTGAATGGTGAGCAGGCAGAACCTTTTGTACTTGATTTACAGGTTGAGCATGCTGAGGTCCAAGATGGGTCTTAGGTCACCCATCTTATTGGGCACTAGGAAGAAATGGGATTAGTATTCTCTTCCTATCTGTGCTGGAGCCATGGGCTCTAAGACTGAGTTTTGCAGAAGAGCCTGGATCTTGTCCCTTATCACAGACAGGTGTCTTGGACGACACTGGGAGAGGCCTGGGGGTTGTCTGGAGGCCTGTCTATGAATTTTATGGTGTGATCTCTTGCTATTAAAAAGGCGCAAATAGACCTCATGCCAGATTCCATAAGCCGTCTGTTTAAGAAGGCTGTGCATACTAAACAAACAAGAAATGCAACTACAGGAGGACTACAAGTTCCTTTCAAGCGCACATCACTGGCCCAAAAATCCATTACTTTTAAGAGCCCCAAATGGTTTAATGAGCTGCCTGACACGCTGACAGGAAACACAAAGCTGAGTTTGTTCAAAAGGGGGGGGCTACGGTCCCACCTTTAGATTGTAACCACCTGTAACTGTGCAAGTAATTAATTCAACCTGCCTCCCCCCCACCTTTTACCTCTTCCCCACCCCTCTTCCCCATCCTTTTTTCTACTTACCACTCTTCTACACCACCTTTCCCTTTTACTCCCAACCCACACCATCTCTAGTTACTTTGACAACACCAACCTGGCTGCTTACCCCCTCCCCTTCATTCCCCTAATCTAACACAGCCATATGAATGGCATGTTTCACTCCTTCCTGTGTATCCCTTCTCTGCAACAATTTGATGTAATGTAATGTAATTTATTCTATTGTTAAGATGTACCTGTTGTGGCATGTGGACAGCTGGTTCTGATTCCAATATGATATTTTTTCTGCAAAATAAAATATGTAAGGGAATGTTTGTCAGGAGGAAATACTGTCTTGCTGAAATTGACACATCAAACCCCCCCAGGGATAAGTTCAAAGGACAGGAGGTAGCTTAAACTACAGATATCTGAAATGCAATTACTTTGTTAAGTTTTCTTTGAAGCCCTGGAAATAAAATATCCATTCATGACATCCTCAGGGAAATCCTTTAATTTGCACTAGGTGTCATGGAAACAGGAGAATAAGCATGTGTTGGGGTGTCTCCCAAGATAGCCAGTAAATACATCAAAGAGACTTTGCTGTCTGGGTGAAGCAGGTCCCAGACTAAATTAGGAAGTCCAATGTGCATTTGCTTGAGGTCATCCAGTAAATTACATCAAACAGGTTTGATGACTATGTGAAGCAGACCCCAGACCGGTTTTGGCAAGTCACATTTATGTCACCTATTATGTTTTTTAAATATCTTAGTAGGACATCCTGTGTTATAAAATATACATTTTAATACACCAAGGTGGAGTTAGGTTACCTCAGAGAGGAGGCCGGCTCAAGGCTGCTTTTAAAAATACTGAGCAGACCTTACACAAGGACATTCATTTTCTGACTGAGGAAGGAAGAACATTGAGGCACTGAAAGATTAAGAAAGTAAGGACCTTAGGTAAGACCAGTCTGAGTGTATGTGTTGTAGGAATTTGCACTTTTAAACCTGTTTTGTTTTTAAGATTGTACGTGTTGGGATATCTTGTTCTGTATTTTACTGTTTTCCTATTTTATCTATTTTAAAGTAAAGATATATATTTTAAAAACGGAAACTGCCTGGTGTGCCTTGAAACTTATTTTTATATAAGTGAAGCTTAGATGGTTATAGTTGACACTGTGCATGTGCTTACTGTGATACCAAACTGGGAAACAGATAAGAGTTCTCAAGGTCTTGCATAGAGTTCTAAGGGTTCATTTTGTTATAGCTGGTTAGGTGCCCATAGGCAAAGATATATGGCCCCCCGAAGACAAAATTATCTGAGCCTGACAATTAGGTACGCTAGCAAGAGGTTATCAGTTTGAATCCCTCCAGAACTTGGGACTAAGGTGACTCGAACCCACTAAAACAGACAAGAGGGTTACCTTGTTCTTTTAAACTGTTCACAATTCTACACTCAGAAGTTGGCACTTTGGGAGTAGAGGGCTGACCTGCTGAGTGGGTTTGTGACACCTGTAACTAGCAAGTCTTGAACCTCACGTGACACCTTATGATCTAATGATGCCTACCATGTTTTTTCACTGCTATCTTAATTGTGTTTGTATTGTATTGTATTTGTATTGCATTGTTTATAATTGACTTGGAACCTTTGAAAATGAGTCTTTGACTCAAAGGTATTAATCCTAATCGAAATAAATAAATAAAAAATAAATAAAAATAAAATATTACCTGAAAGACCCAAGAGTCCGTGGCTATGTTCTGCAACCCCAGAAGGTGGAGGGCAAATCTTCCACCCCACTGGTTCCCTCAGAGGATCTTGGGGAGGCAGTGGGTTCCCCCATGAGTCAGGAGGCCAAGGGGAGGGAGCCAGCAGCTCCTCTGGGGGACTTGGAGAGGGAGTAGGGGTTCCTAATGCTGGATACTGCCATTTGGCCTGGCTTTTGGCAGGGGCCTCTTTGGTCTGGCATCTCTGTTGCCTATGAAAAGGCTATTTGTCTTTGTTACACCCTCAGTGCAAGAAGCAGATGTTGCGGCTGGATTTACTGCGGTCCTGCAATTCAGTGGTAATATCCTTGGTGTCACCTCCGACTAACACAGATCCCCTAAAAGGGGCATCCAAGATTGAGGTCTGGATGTCTTGTGCCAGGACAGCAATCCTGAGCCACAAATGTCACCTAATGCAGACAGCAATGGCTGTGGTATGAGCAACTGAGTCTACTGTGTCATAAGTGGCCAGGAGGGCATGATGACAGGAGATTTTAGCCATTCTCATTATCTTGGCAATCTTGTCCTTAAGCTTCTGGTCCTGGGTAGCTTCCAACTTGGACCCGAGTGAGGCCAGGGAAGATTTCTGTTATGAAATCATATGAGACACATAATTAAGGGACCTGAGGGAGCAAGTGGAGGAGGAATGGATCTTGCGACCGAAATTGTCCAGCTGCTTAGACCCCTTATCAGAAGACATGCTCAAATGTTTAGGTTTAGAGAACCAGTCATGGGTAGCCATGATAACAACTGAGTCTGCATTAGGATGGCAAGTAAGGTGTGTGACCCCATCTGGGGGGTGGTACATCCTGTCCGCCTTTTTTGAAACAGCCAGAATGGAGGAAGGCTGTTGCCAGATAGTGGATGTCAGGTCTTCATGGGGCCCAATCCAAGGCAGTATGGGTATAGGAGCAGTGTCAGTCATGTCTAGATGCTCCACAAGTCTTTTCCACTTTGGATCCTGTTCCTGGATAGCCCAGCCACAGGCATTTTGTATAGTTATGAGGAGTTCTGCAAAGGAAGGGTCCTCCAGAGGGGACTCCAGGGACTCCGTAGGCTGAGGCTCAATATGTGTGTGTGTACCAGGGCTGGAGGATGAGTCAGGGTCAGAATCCAAACAGTGACTGCTGTGGGACTGAACCCTTTTTAGATGAGTGTCCTGTTTTTTATCCTTGACCTGGTATATAGAGGAGCCTTCTCCAGAAAGGTGGGAATCCAGAGGAGAGGCTGATCTATGGGTCAAAAAGGAGGCAGGAGTAACAGCCGCCACTGGTTTCTGACAGTCAAACTCCTAGGCTAGTGGAGTCCTGGCCTCCTGAATCAGGGTCTGGAACACTGCCTGGATATCAGCCTGAGGCTGCTGTGGAGGCAGAGGCTGAGGAGGAGGAAGTGGTGGTGGAGGAGGAGGAGGAGGCTGGTATAATGGATAGCCCAGCATCTGATATTAAGGGTATCCATGAGCCCAATAGGAGTAGGGAAAGCCAGAAGGAGCATACCCTTAATTAGACATAGCCCAGTGTCTGGTATCCCAGTACATAATGGGGTTGATAACCAGGTGTTGGATACTCCAGCAAAGGGTGCATTGGGTACTGTGGGGGTGGATAGCCCAGAACATTGCCCATAGGTCCAGCCAGAGGCAGAACTGAAGGCCCAGAAGGAGGTGGGGCCAAAGACTAGGCAGGAGGTCAAGAAGGACCAGGCATCGGCCCCATAGGGACATTCGAATGGGCTGGCACTGGATCACGCACAGGAATGGCCAGTGCTGGAAGATTCAGCTCGTAGGGGCCTGATGGAATGTCATCTAGTGTTTGAGGAATGGCCAGAGTGCCAGACATACCCTGACCTGGTGAAGGGTCACTTGGTGTAAGGGTGTGAGTAGAACCTGGCAGAAGATCCAATGTCATCTGGAGAGCCAGAGTCCAAGATGGTGGAGCCTGGTTGTCCAAGAGGTTTTGGGTTGAGGAGACCCTGATGGAAGGTCTCTGGATGGATTAAAATTAGACCCAGTGGGAGAACCAGGAAGAGACTGATCTAGCGAAGGAAGGGGCAAGGCAAGGCAAATTTTATTTTTCTGACACCCAATCCCAGAGGCTCTGGGTGCCATACAAAACACAAAAAAGTTATTTTCACTTACATAAATACAAAATATACCATCATACAAACCTAATGACTATATAAAAACCCTCTTTAGTTTTAAAAAGGACTGATAACAATAATATCAAACAAAGTCTGAGAAGGCCTGACTAAACAGATAAAACTTCAGGCAGGTCTTAAAAACCTCCACCTACGGGGCCTCCCTCACTAATAATGGGAGTGAATTGCACATGACAGGACCGGTGACACTGAAAGCTTGATCGCCGGTTATTTTCAATCTTGTCCTCGGAATCATCAGGAGGCCCCTCGAGGAGGACTGGAGGGGATGAACCGAGGCAGCGGGTGTAAGAAGGTCAGCCAGGTAACAAGGGCCCAGTCTGTGTAGGGCCTTATAGGTGAGCAAGCCCACCTTGAAAAGCACCCTCCATCGAACTGGCAGCCAGTGCAGTTCCCACAGCACTGGGGTGACATGGCAGTATTTCAACTGACCTGTCAACAACCTGGCAGCTGCATTCTGCACTAGCTGCAGTTGATGGAGGGTGCCTCCAGAGACCCCGAGGTACAGCGCACTACAGTAGTCAAGCCTAGATGTTACAAACGCATGTACCAAGGTGGGGAGGTCCGGGGCGGAATCAAGTGCCTATCCCTGGAGATGTTTCTCAGATGAAAAAACTCCCCTTGACAATGGCAGACACCTGATATTCCATTGTCAAACTGCTGTCAAATATCACACCAAGATTACGCACCTTAGAGAAAGCCATTGATGGGACAGACCGTAGAACAAGTCCAGAGTCTGCCCCAGGGGGCAACCCTACACACCTCCTGTTCGACTCCACCACCAGTGCCTCTGTCTTATCAGGGTTCAGTCACAACTGGAGGCTATCCAGTCATTGATTTCTGCCAGACAGTTGTTTAATACATTCACCACATTGGATGTTCTGGGGGCAAAGGATAAGTACAGCTGGGTATCATCAGCATAACAATGAAACCTCAAGCTGCACTCTCTAATGATCTCTCCAAGGGGTAGCATATACACGGCGAACAACATCGGTGACAACACCAAACCCTGAGGTACCCCACAAGACAGAAGGCTAGAAGATGAGGAGAAATTCCCTATCACCACCCTCTGTCTTCTGTTTGTCAAAAAGGACTCGAACCAGCGAATGACAGTGCTGTTGAGTCCACAGAAGTCCCTCAGGTGGTCAAGTAACACTTGATGGTCCACCATGTCGAAAGCTGAAGAGAGATCGAGTAGAATGAGAATTGTCCCCTCCCTTTGATCTCTCGCTCTGAGGAGATCATTGTGCACCTGAACTAATGCAGTTTCTGTTGAATGTCCTACACAAAAACCTGACTGGAGCGACTAATAGATATCATATGCCATGAGGTGATCACCCAACTGATATGCCGCAATCTTCTCCACAACCTTTCCTAAAAATGGAAGGTTGGAGACCGGTCGATAATTCACCTTGATGTCAGGGTCCAATGATGACTTCTTCAGGAGGGGTCTCACCAGCGTCTCCTTCAAGGCATCTGGGACAACCCACTCTGACAAGGAGCACTGGACAATCAAGGAGAACACTGGACCAACAGCATTGACGCAGCCCACTAAGAAATGCATCGGCGCCGGGTCCAGTTCATAATATGTGTGCTTCAGTTTTGAGATCACCTCAATGACATCCACCACCTCCTCTGGTTTAAACTCCACCCCCAACCAGGAGAAGTGCTTTTTTGACAATCCAGGTGACCACTGTTAGCCATACTACGGCCCACTGGTGTAACTCCCTGTCTGATGGCAGACACCCTGTCTTAGAAAAAACAAGCAAACTCATTGCACAAGGCTTCAGAAACTGCTATTTTCAGCTGAAGATAGGCAAGATGCAATAACCTGTCCACAGTCCAAAAAAGCATCGCTGGTCAGTTCCTCCCAGCAGCAATCTCCCTGGACAGGAACATGGCCTTCTTGTGGTTGATTGCCCCCTGGTACACACTATAGTGTGCACGCAAGGCCAGTTTGTCCACCTCCAAGCTTGACCCCCTCCAGCAGTGCTCCAACCTCCAACCCTTGACCTTCAGTGCCTTGAGCTCCCCATCAAACCATGGGGACCTCAAGTGAGACAATCTGGGTCATACACGGACCAGTGAAAGGGAGTCGAGTGCCTCAGTCACTGCACTATTATAGGCATCAACTGCCTGACCCACACCTCCCCTGCATGCACTGTCCACACTAGATAGGTTTGCCACTGCCAAAAAACCCTCCAGGGTCAAACCCCTCAATGGGCAGTAGCACACCACCTCTGTAGGGGGAGGGATCTCGGAGGGTGCCCTGAGCAAGAACTCCACCGTGCAATGATCAGACCAAATGACCCGATCAGTCCTGAGATTCTCAATCTCAAGTCCCAGTGAGAAGACCAGGTCCAGCATGTGTCCACCCTGGTGGGTCACAGTAGTAACTGCTTGCGACAGGCCCAGTGATGTCATCAACTGAAGGGAGTGAAAACTTAACCTGGGTACTCATCATCAGCCCAGACATTGAAGTCCCCCAGAACTAAACATCTGGAGGACTCCAACGTCTCACTAACCATAAAATCACCCACTTTCTGCAAGAACTTTCCAACTGCCTCAGGAGGACGGTATATCAAGAGAATTCTGCAGCCTGCACCTGGACCCCCACAAATGGCCACACATTCAAATGAACCTGGTGTTCTCACTGGGTGCACGGTGAAGCCTAGCTCAGCACTAAAACAGATAACCATACCTCCGTCCCTGCGTTCCACTCTGGGGCAGTGCACAACGGAATAACCTGAGGGAACGGCAGCCTCTAGCACTGGCCCAGTATTGTCTCTCAACCAGGTTTCTGTAATGCAAGCCAGGTCAACCAATAAAATCAGATCCGCAATAACTGCAGTCTTATTATTGATCAACCTGGCATTGCATAGCACCACCCTCAGGGGATTTGTGGACAGTGCAGCCCCCCTAGCTACCTGCCCACTTCATCTCATGGGAACCCTGGGGACAGGAATTAATTCCATCTGGCATCTGTCCAAACCCCATCGTATCCCAGGGCACCTTCTGCACCCAACCACCTCTATCCTATTCCCCTCACCCGTGTACGGGAAACCTCCAGATTATTGCCCACCTCTGGCTTTTGTTCTTCAGGCAATCCTGGAGGGTCTAGTTGAGTCAGTGGGAGTGAGAAACCCTCTAAAGACTGTCGTGTGTCCTGCAGCTGGCTCAACTCAATGTCAGAGGTATCCTGCGACCCCAATGGGGGAGCCTCAGCTGTGCAGTCCCCAGAGGAACTGGGGAGCAACTTATCAGCTGAGGCCATGCAGACATCAGAAGAGCTAACATCCTATTTCTCTGCCTGGACCATGCAGACAACAGCGGAGCTGGAGTCCAGCTTACAGACTGTGACCATGCGCTCCTTAGCAGGGCTGGGGAGTTACTTACTGACCTGGCTGCTGGCAATAGACCCTAAAGAAGATATGGGCCTAAGGAGCAAAATAGGGGTTCAGTCATCCAAGAAAATCCCCGACTGCTCTGTGAGTAAAGCAGGCAGGGAAGCTGTGGTCTGATCCAATGGTGTGGTAGGAGATCTGGCAGTAGGGGTACTTACCAAAGTAGAAGCCCCTCTGGAAGAAACCTATCTTGGTCTCAGTGCCTCTCCTTGTCCTTTTTCTTCTTTTTGGGTTCTGGCATTGAAGAAAATTTTTCTTGCAGATTCTGCAGCTCCTTTTCCATCAATGCTAGGTGCTCCTCCAGCAAGTGAGCTTCAAGCTTTTTCTGGTGCCTAATCCGTGTGGCCTAGTTGAAGGATTGAGAGGCCACACAGTCCTTGATCTGGTGTCTGGAGCCTAGGGAGATCACGCAGCGGAAATGCTCATCCGCATACAGGATTTGGGTGCCTCTGGACTTGCACTCCTTTTTTTCGATGCATCACCCAACTGTTCATGAATAGACCAGTGAGCAAACCAAGAAGAGACTGACCTAGTGAAGGAAAGGGAACTTCCAGATTATTGCCCACCTCCGGCTCTTGATCTTCAGGCAAGCCCAGAGGGTCTGTTTGGGTTAGTGAGAGCAAGGAACCCTCTAAAGACTGTTGGGTGTCTGGCAGCTGGCTCAATTCAATGTCGAGGGAATCCTGCAACCCCAATGGGACAGCCTCAGCTGTGTGGTCCCCAGAGGAATTGGAGAGTGACTTATCAGCCTTGGCCATGCAGATGTCAGAAGAGCTAATGTCCAGCATGTCAGCCTGGGCCATGCAGACAACAGTGGAGCTGGAGTCCAGCTTGCGTACTGTTACTGTGCACTCCTCGGTGGGGCCTGGGAGTGACTTATCAACCTAGCTGCTGGTGATATACCCTGAAGAAGATATGGGCATAAGGAGCACAATAGAGGTTCCATCGTCCAAGAAGAGCCCCAACTGCACCATGAGTAAAGCAGGCCTGGAAGCTGTGGTCTGATCCACTGAAGTGGTAGGAGACCTGGCAGTAGGGGTACTTACCAAAGTGGAGGCCCCTCCAGTGTCAGTGATGCCCGATGGTCACCACCAAGTGGATGGAGACCTGCCCCAGTCTTGGTGCCTCTCCTTGTTGTTTTTCTTCTTTTTGGATTCTGGCATTGGAGAAGAAAATTTTTCCCTCAGATTCTGCATTTCCTTTACCATCAAAGCTAGGTGCTCCTCCAGCAAGTGGGTTTTGAACTTTTTTTGGTGCCTAATCCATGTAGTCTGGTAGAAGGATTGGCAGGCAGCACAGTCCCTGACCTGGTGTTTGGGGCCTAGGCAGATCATGCAGTGGGAATGCTCATCCACATGCAGGATCTGGGTACTGCAGGACTTGTACTTCTTCTTTTCAACACATCACCCAACTGTTCATGTTCCTGATTTGTACCTCCAACTATATCCCATGCTGTATATTTGTCACTGTTATTTATTTGCTTACTCTTTCTTCTGTATATCCCTCAAGATCTCTGTGTTTGACCTGTTTATGTTAGACTTTTTAGTGTATTTTACTATGTAATTGTTTGACCCGATGTTCTGTTCTCTTTTTATGCTTAACTGGATGTTTGTGTAAACGGGTATTTTTGCTCACTTACCTTTCAGTAAAAAATAAAGATTGATTGATTGATTGATTAAAAGCTGGACTGATTGACTTGAACCACAGCAGTTCTGTAAAAATCCAAACTGGCCATACTGGATGCAACTTGCACAAATACTGCTGGTCCGGTCACTCTGGCTGCCCAGTTCAGTCTGACTTTGACATATCTGGTCTGATCCTGGATGTCTGTTTTTCAACCTTTCCTTGGCATGGTTGAAAACAGAACTGTCAGGACCAGACCAGATAGGTAAAAGCCAGATCAGATCATCTGGAATGACTGGATCAGCAATATTTGCACAAGTTGTGCCCAGTCCAGATTTTACAGCTCTGATTCAGGTATGGTGATTTGGTTTTTACCCATACCCCACTGCATGTGGTTTAGTGACATGCTGTACAGATGGATGCAGAGTTTAACCCATTGACGGTTGAAGTTTCAGAAAACCATTATGCTAAAAATGCCAAGGCTCACTCAATTCCCGATGATCCCCCACCCTCAAGTCACAGTTAGTCCTCTACCAAAGTCATGCTCAGATATTGGTGCCTCTACATCCACACCATTAAGCTTTTAATGATATCATGCCTCTTCTGCTGCCATGAGCTCCCCCATTTATGAAGTCCCATTCTGCTTACCCCCCAAAAAAACTAGATAGTTTTCAAGGGAGCAGCTCTTTACACCACATCAACTAAACTATTGCTAAACTCCTTATTTTTAAACATTTTGCTGAGAAATTTTTGTTTTAGTATATCCATGGTCAGGAAAAATGATTTTGTGAAAGAAACCAAAGCCCCCATTTAGCAGCTGATTTAATCACAATACAATATGTTATGAACTGATCAGATTCTATATGTAACCTAAGTCAAACAAAAATTAGACACACACATGCCTACCTATTTGCAAGTGAAGCAAATGTGGTTATTATCATTCAGTTGTAAACACCTATAGTCACAAATTGCAGGTTAAGAACATTCAGTAGAATATAAACAGTAACTCAGACATTGCCTGCCTGAGAAAATGAAGTTGGTGTATTATTTGAAAGCAGGCATCACTGGAACTGTTTGTTACGGAATGTCCTGCAAAGTAGCAGAATGACTGCTCTTAGGATGGTGGTGTCAAATGGCTTAATGAGGTGTTCTTAGGGGCTGAGTGCAAAGCAGAGCTTATTTGTTATGCAGAAAGCTCCAGGAAGTGTTTAACCCATTCTACTTCCAGTAACTTTCTATGATGTCTGTACTATCCACTAGTAATCTGACACAGAATGACTGCCAGAAGATAATGAGTTAGCATTCTGTGGGCTCAGTTAACTCCTCAAACCAAAGGGAAAATAGTGTTCTACGCTTCCTATACACATACAGGCAGCATCGTAATGAGGCTTCAGCAGAGGAATCTATTTTTAACAATCTATCATGTTGTTTGGTAGCAATAATGACATCATCCCTTTTTTGAATGCAAAACGCCCACAGCCATAAAAAGGAAACTCCAGGAGGGATTAAGCTCCAACAAACCTCATAGTAAACTAGCAGACAAAATTGGAGACAAGAAGACCCACTCACCAGATATGGTTTTAATATTTTTTTATTCTATACCACTTAATAAAGTTGTGAACCCACTACTTCTTCAGCATCTATAATTAATAAAATGATGAAATCACATTTTTCACTTTTAGTACATTTCTTATTCATCATTGTATTCATTCACCACAAGGAGCTTTAAGAAATATATAAATTTCAAACATTTATAATATTGACAAATTATAGATTTAACTTACAGATATTCTATTTCATAATTAAAAGAAAAAGAAAATCATTCCAAAACTTCTAATGATCCATCAAGATACATCAAATGTTTTCTCTATCCACATTTAGTTTTTAAATCAATGGTCCACAATAATTCCCACCTTATTTTTGTGATATTATTCATTTATTCAACACCCTGTAGTTTTCATTTGTTTCACTAAAAATATCACATGAATAATACCACAAAAATAAGGTGGGAATTATTTTGGTACCATTGGTTTTAAAACTAAATGTAGACAGAGAAAACATTTGACGTATCTTGATGGATCTTTAGAAGTTTTCGAATATTTTTTTTTCTTTAAATTATGAAAGAGAATATCTATAAGTTAAATCTATAATTTGTCAATATTATAAATGTTTGAAATTGATATATTTCTTAAAGCTCCTTGTGGTGAGCGAATACAATGATGAATAAGAAATGTACCAAAAGTAAACAATATGATTTCATAATTTTATTAATTATAGGTCCTGAAGAAGCAGTGGGTGCACTAAGAAATGTTGATCTAATTTATTAAGTGGTATAGAATAAAAAAAACCCACTAAAACCATATCCAGTGAGTGGGCCTTGTTGTCTCTATTTTGTCTGATGAGTCTTATAGAAGTCACCTTAATGTTTCTCTACTACGGTATGATAATCCCTCTGAATTATCCTGTGAATTTCTATATGCTATGCACTTCCCCTATCACACAAAAAAAATCCACCTTATGTGTTTATATTCCCACCTACTAGTGACAAGACTGATCTTTCCTACAGTACCTCTTTGAGTCCATTTACTGAAAGATTGTGTCACCTGAGATGCTTATTATGGAAGACTTCAACCAAACTTGTAAAAGAATGGTACTATAGTAAGGAGAATGAATGCCTGCTATCTTGGCTCAACATCAAGCAAATCATTACATCCCCTATTTGGTTTTCCCTAACTGGAGGTCAATATACACTCCTTGACTGGTTCACGCCAAATAGGGTAGATAGAATCCTTCAGTACCCACAGACACTGCTAGCTATTTCCTGAAATTTCTGTGATATTTCCAGATATATCTAATGCTTTCTCCATTTCTACAGTAGGGGCAGCAGAAACTCTTTACAAATTTCATGAAATATCTGGAAATAGCTGGCAATGTATGTGGCTACTACTGTACGGAACCTTGCATTATGTCTTCACGGATCATATGCATTAAAGCCATCAGTGTTTGCACATATTTTAATTGATGAATAATGGATATCCTTTTTACACTGTGTATGTGACATGAGTTGTACTATCTCAAATATTAATGTGCTTGTCCTGTATTTTGAAGTTTTTGTATTGTGTATTTTAAGATTGTGGGTTCCAACTGTATAAGGAATGCAAATTCCAGTATGTCTACCAGATAAAATAAGTGAAATTAAATTAAATAAAATATGCCACTCTTCTGCATATAGCAAGTCATGCTGCCCAAAGTCCCTCCCAAGGTCATCTTCCTCAGAGATGTTTCAAAACTCAGTGAGGAGTTCTTGGGATCCTAGCCCAGACAGACCCTTCTCCTGTCCTATTTGCTTAGATGGTTTCAATTGCCCTTGACAGCTTTCTCACAATGTTCTGCTCCCTACAAGAATATAATGCCCCCTTTGTAAGGAGACAAGTCAAGAGCACTGTCACTAAATGGCTTCATAAGGACCTATTTTCTCTTTTGAAAGCCAAAGACAAATGCTGGGTGATCTAAAAAACATATCAAGCGATTGCAGACCATATTGAGTAGAGGAAGCAAAGTAACATTTCTAAAGGGGCCATCCAAATAGCAAAAAAACTTCTGTAAAACTTCCTTGATGGTTACTGTCAAAGACCTGTGGAGTTTTTGATGAATTATGAAAGGCTTAGTGGAGTGTTACTCAAAACAGTATATCATTGCCAACTCTTAGACAGGGTAAACTGCATTAACCCTCAGACCTTTGCGAACATATTTACCAAGCAGTTCACAAACCTCTCAATCCTCACCTCCCATTTCCCACACCCATCTGTGCTGGACAATAGGTCCTTCCTCCTGCTGTCCCCCCCATCTCACCTGCTACTTTACTCTAAAATGGTGATCAGTGGTGAAATTTGTAGGCCATTGAGAAACCTTTCTCCCTATGTCTGTGCTGGCCATGACAAAACAGAGGCTTGACTGCTCTGCTTGTTCCAGTCCTTGTCTTTCCCATCTCTTATATTTTCAATTTGTTCCTGCTCTTTGGTATTATTTTCCAGATTTCTGGGACAGTCAGAGTTGTCCTGGTTTTAAGGAAGGTGACCAGAAGTGCACTGATAATCATTGTTCCACTACAGTACTATTAGCTCTCAGTGAATTGATTGGGGAAATTGTGGTCTTATGGTTAACACAACACCTCCACTTCAGCAACATTCATATACCTGAGCAACATAGCCTTCAAAAATGGCATAGCATGACAAAGCTTTAGACCTGCCCTCCCATGCTGTAGCCTGGTTCACCAATTATCTCCAGGGCAGAAAACAGCTGGTCAGATTTAACAAAGCTCTTTCTGAGCTGTGACCAGTCAATCTTGGGGTCACTCAAAGGGGCCATCCTTGGCCCTGTTCATTTCTTGTTCTTCATAAATTATCTCTCTTAAAGATCTGGCCTTAGGCAGACCTACCCAATATGCTGATGATCTGGCACTCCTGGTCAGTGCCAGAAATTCCCCATTCATCAACTCCCAGCTTAACACTGACTTTCCTAGTATCCAGACCTGGCTTGAAGAAAACAGACGTTCCCTTAAAGGGACAGTAAACATTGCAGGGATTGATCAAACTGTGAAAGCGCATGAAAAGTTATGCTGAACGAGGTATTTGGCTTCCTTGTAGGTGTAAAATGTTCCGAGATATAAATATTTAAATCATCTGAAAATCAAAACAAGGCAGCAGTCATTTCCTGCAGTCTTACAATAGAAAGTGATGTCACTGAGGGCAAGCTGTAATTAACAACATAGTGCTAGCCCCTCAGTGACATCGCTTCCTGTTTTTAAGAGTGCATGAAATGGATGTTGCTATAAGTTGATTTACACATTACCTAGCTATTCATATCTCAAGACTCCTGTCCCCTACAGGTAAATCCAATACCTCATTTTAAAGATCTTTTCATGAGCTTTCACAATTTGAGTGACCCCTGCAATGTTTAGTGTCCCATTAATGCAAAAATTAAAAGACCCTTTCCATGTTCTTTTGGTCATCAGCAATGATTAAATCCTCCCCTGAACCCTTTGCTATGTTTTGTGCTGACAGCTCTCTTAACTGTCCAATCATTCAAATATCTTGGAATTTCCCTGGACCCTCAACTAGACTTCTTCCTGCACATTCATAATGTGTGAATAGCAGTAAAAATTTAATTTTGCATGACCTACAGGGTCAAACACATCCTCACCCTAGCAGCTCAGCTTCCTCTAGCCAGAGGAGTACTGCTCCCTGGAACCTGCAACTTGCCTTAGATATTACTACATACTCTATGAAAACGTAGGCTGGTTTTCTCCAGAAAATAATCTTTTGTTTAACCTGTGCCATTTCAAAAAGTCATTAGATCTGCAATTCCCTTTGCTCTAGCAGGGTTGTAAATGTACTCTAGCCAGATATACAGTACACTCAGATCTAATAAATATTCACTACTGGCTGCCCTCAAAGTCCACACAGCAGTAACAGACCAGGTCTTCACTGCATGTTTGCCCAGGCTCTGGAATTCTATCCCACAGGTCTGCAGCTCCTCCTCCCACTCTTTTTTTAGAAGATCTCTACAGAACTACCTGAAGACCGACTCAAGTTGCAACCACATTTAACTAATGCTTTCTGCACACTGCCAACTTGCCCCTGTATAGATGATGTCTTCCCCTGTACAGTTATATGTATTGAAAGTGTGTACATACATTCTGGAAATCCTGTTTGGGATCTTTGGAATATTGTGCTTTGGTATAAGTAATTTTTTGGTTACCCATATGCTTACCTGTTTTATTCATTGTGATATTTGTTTTTTGACTTACAATTATGCCACTGTCCCTTATTTTTTCTCATGTTTGTAAAATTTGGTGTCTTGCCCTGAATTTCTCCCATTTGTAATCTCCTGGACTGCACCTGAATATAGCCATGCATTGGTCTAGGGTGTTTACCTGTGAATAAAAACTAAGTAACTAAAAATGTTCACGTGAAAACCTGAAAAGGATGGTGCATAACAACTTGAGAAAATGGGTGTGTGAGTACCTTTTTTCAAATATTCAGTGAGTATTCGTATTCAGCACCCCAGATAATAGGCTATTCATTATCAGGTATTCCCTTGTCCACCCTCTTCACCATCGCAGTGATCTCCCAAACTTCAGCCCCGTCCCCATTCTACCACAATCATTTTGTTTAAAAAAATACTGACTCCTGCACTGTGTTGGGAGCCAACAGTGTCTTTTCCATGTTCCCCCCCTCCCTTGCCCCATACTCACAAGGTCCAAAAATATTATATTTATAAATCTGGGCCACCAATCCTGAGTGCCATCCTCAGTATGGAGGCCCAATCAAACATAATCCCATCTACTTATCATCCTCCCTGCCACCCTAACTCTAGGATTGAGGACAAGAGGGAGGCCCAGCTTTATAAAAATTTAATTTTGGTCACATTCAGTGGATTGGGCTAGTAAGGAGTGAATGATCAAAAAAGATGATGTTGACTGCTGGCACAATGGCAGACTGAGGGTGGGAAATCATATTAGTTGGATGGTGTGGCCAAGGGACTAGTTCTGGCTACCTGAGGAGGGATAGAAGTTGGTAAAACATTTTATTAAAGCCTAAATATTTTTCCCAAACTACCATAAATAGTATGAAATACTCTGCATAGGGCCAGACCTTCCATAGTGTGGTAGAAGTACCGCTCATGACACCAGTGTCCTGAGTTATGGAATGAGCTTGAGACATTAAGGGCAGATGAGGCAAGGAGGATCAAGCATCCCAGGTTCTCCTCCTCTGGGGATGGAGGATTGTAGCTGTCACCTCATGACCACCACCTGGGTGACCACAGGTGGTGGTGTAGGTGGGAACTCAGAATCAGGAAGGGGTGACACTGATGGAGGTGGATGCATGGCACACTTCTGGTACATGGGTCATGCAGCAAATGGCAGCTGGCATCTCAAGGACAGAGAAAAAAATGAAGGCAAAGTCCTAAAGTGGCTAGTGTGATGTCACTTCCACTCCTCAATCCTTGCACCATCAACTTGGCACACTGACTCAGGACCAAGCTTGAACTTAGGTGGGGGCAAGGTCCTCCCCATCAGCCCCAACCTGGGGAAGTAAACAAAGGAGGAACAAGGTGTCAGGAAGTAAGTCTTTGAGAAGGTTGGTGAAGTGGCTGGGAGTAGGGAGAGAGCCAAAGTGGTCAGGCTAGGGAGTTGTGAGCAGTGGGGAGCAAAAATAAAATGCTTAGCATTTTGTCTCAAGTACTTGGGACTAAGGGTAAGTGAATGTGGAAACTGGCAAACTCAGTTTGACTTTGATTCAGTCCCCTGTCTTCAGTTTGATTTCTACACTTCAGCTAAAATCACTTTGGGTCCATGGTAATGGGGTTTAGCAGGCTACAAATAGTGTTAAGCGGACCCTGTTTACCGACCCTCACCCACACCAGTTGACTCCCTATCTTTTCCATTCTCACCCAAGTCACCCAGTAAGATTTTTTTTAAAACACTCAATCAGCACCTGGCTCAGTGCCAGGAGTTGTGACTTCTTTTTGTAAAACAATGTATGAAAAGGGAGGGTGAGGGTGGGAAATGACTAGGAGGTGAAGGGGTGGTCTTAGGACTGGCCCTGGTCACATGGGGGGGAGCTAAAGTGTTTTTTTTAACTAACTGGTCAACAGTTGAAATGATCCAACATGGCCTAAAAGTACAACTGGACAGAACCAAAAGGTAAAGTGATGAATTTTGGCACACTCACTGAATACAAATTTGTCATCTGCTTATTCTTACCACGGACACTATTATTCACGGTATTTGGGAATTTATATGCAGAGCATATGCCCTCCTATGCAAAAATATGTATTATATATACTGTTCTGTAACTTTCCAACATTTTTGCTTCTCTGTTTTGCAAAGCTCTTGCTTGCATTCCCCTATTTCATGCATGTTGTACCCTCCCCATGCATCAGTTGTCACCAGATCAATAATTCTGGACGATACCATTTGCTACCCATGTGTCCATGATAAACAGAAGGCTAGGAGCCCTGTATCCAAATTGGATCAACCTCATTGCTAATGCTAGATGCCTCATAGTGGCAAGCTTCATCCTACCACTGGCCAACTATGGCCTCCCTATCTATTAAGCTGCCTGTGATAATGTTGATCTACAACAAGGCCTGTTGCTTTTAGTTTGGGGCAGACAAGTGTACTCATAGCATCACCCAATACAACAAAACCAATTGGCTTTCCTTACCCAGCAGAATAAAGTTCCAGTTCTGTCAGATAACCAGAAAGGTGCTTTTGGGCCTAACCACTCCTCTAACAAACTGCTTCCACCCTGTCGCCAAACAATAGTAATGCCCTCAAACTGCTGTTTTGTAGAACTCAACTGGGCAAGTACTTATTTGTTGCCAGGACTGCTGGCTGGTTAAAAAATTGCCTGAAATCCTGCTAAATCTCCCCAGGATTGAGCAATGGAGATCTCTGTGGTCAGCCATAGCAGTGCAATGCAATTGTAACTACTAATTTCCCAAATCTGAATTTTTCTTGGTGGTCACGCTGACATGTATCTGCTATTCAGCTCTGCTGTCATGAATTTATTTGTGACGGTATTAACTCAGTAATTTGGCTGATTATACAATTTCTGGAGTGTATTGAGCTTGACTGGATGCATTGTGTTTTGCCTTGGCTATATTTCCCTGGAATTGCTTGTTTGTTTCTGTATTGACTACATCCCCTGGAATTGCTTATTGGTGTCTGTACTGTCACTTTGTAACTCTTGCACTGATAAGGAACCTTTGTAAATGTGCCCTTGTGCTCAAAGGTACTGTCTGAAAATCCCAATAATGAAATAAAAATGACAGCAACAATGATCTGTGACTCAATTGTCAGTCTGTTGGCCATATTTAACAACTTGCATTCCTTGGGCTTTCTTGAAATTACTTACCCACTAGTTTTCTTCTCCACGTAGAAAGTGCCCATTCTACACCTTACTACCCACAGACTTTCTGCAATGTACAGCAAAATCTAATTCTGGCCAGACTGCTGGTTCTATGAGTTTAACTTGGCACCCTTTAAACAACAGAGGTCTCCATTCTACCACTTTAAACAATAGCCTAGTTTCAGAAGAAATACCCTCTGCACTTTCATTCTTAAAATTTAGAAGAGTTTCTGAAGGTGCTCAAGTCAGGTCTCAGGCTGAGATAAGCTTCCTTTATGGGATTCAAACCAACTGAGGCACATGGTGACCTTATTTTTAAAATGGGTTTGCTGATGACACAGAAGGGAGGAAACATTTTGAAACTAGGCTCCAGTTACGGTATATATATATATTATCCAATGCTTCTAGTATGTTCTTTTTTTTTAGATAAGGGAGATTACCAAAATTATACCTCTTCAGTCTAGGAACAAGGTTCTAAATAGTGTTGAAGCCCAAGGGCTCAATCTTGGGCCCAGTTCAATTTAATATATTAATCAGCGACATTGGTGAAGGCATCCAGGGTAAGCTCGCCCTCTTCATGGATGACACTAAGCTTGGTGGTAGAGTAAATGGTGCAGAGGCAGTTAGGGATCTTCAAAATGACCTACAGAGGCTCAAAAGATGGTCCGTCATCTGGCAGCTGAAGTTCAATGTGAAGAAGTGCAAGGTGATGCACATGGGTAAGGGTAACCCAATTACAGTATACTGGCTTAATGGAGTCCAACTCTCTACCTCACACAAAGAAATGGACCCAGGAGTCATTATCTTGGACACCCTTAAGAAATCTAATCAATGCAACAGAGCTTCTAGCAAAGCCAACAAAATGTTGGGATATACTGGGAGAGGTTTTGACAGTAGGACAGGGAGGTGACCATCCTACTCTACAGGTCCCTGGTGAGGCCCCACCTGGAATACTGTGTCTAGTTTTGGAGTCCTCACCTAAAGAAGGATAGGGATAGACTACAGGCCATACAGAGAATGGCCACTAAGATGATACATGGGCTCCACGAGCTCTCGTATGGGGATTGCTTAAAGGCACTAGACATGTACTCACTGGAAACTAGGAGGGAGAAGAGGGATATGATTGAAGCATTTAAATTCATGAGGGGCATAAACAAGGTGCCTTGCTTGGAACTCTTCAACAGGATATCAAACTCAAACACAAGGGGACACAAATAGAAACTGAGAGGCGATCACTTCAAGAGGGAGTTAAGGATACATTACTTTTCAGAAAGGGTGGTGGAACCATGGAACAGGTTACCAGCCGAGGTGGTAGGAGCTAGGTCCATGGTGGCAGTCAAACATGGGTGTGACAGAACAAGGGCTACCTTAGACACTGCGGGGGTTGGAAAGAGCATAGAACTCATTGGGGGTGCTAGGACCCGTGACCACTAGAGGTTTCAGAAACCCATTGGGCAGACCTGGAGCTTTTGTCTCCTTCTGCAATCTTTTTCTACATTTCTATGTTTCTGTTTATAGGCACAGAATGTTTCCACAAACTGTAACTGACACTTTTGGGTAACTATCAGATCAATTAGATATCGTGGACCAAAATGGCAGCAAAATCATGCAACTTGAAATTTGCAACAGTGATACATTGTTTATCTATGCCTACACTATTAATCTTTAAAGCTGTAGTTTTTGAAAAAGTTTTCAGCTTCATTGCTGCCTTTGTTATGATAGAAGAGCCCCCCTCACTAGCACTTGATATTATTGTTTTAAGGTTAACATAAAAAGTTATAGTGGCATGATAGCACCATTATAATTAGGGTTGAGTAAGTTGTTTAATGTTAAACCTCAATTTTGCACCTTACCTACTTTGGTGGCATTTGCCAAAATAGCACAAGATTTGGCTTGTGCAGACTGGCTGACAGTTTCTTAAGACATTAAAAGTTTTGTGATGACATCATTTGCAGTTTCTGAAATACAGAAAGTAAATTTTTAATGAAATGCTGTATTTTTTCCTATACTTATTACGCATTTTTTGCTCTCGCCTACAGCCTAGACAGTACTGAATGTTTTTCCAAAACTTTAGAGTACAAGTAGCCTGTGGCAAGGTACTGCCTTTTGAAGGTTTTGAGAAAAAATATTAATCAGTTCTAGAGTTCTGAGGATTTTAAGATTTTTTCTGAGCATACTTAGTAGGGTTTTAGGATGACTGATACAGAAGATAAAGCTGTCTTTTGCAGATGTTTATCTTTTGCAAAATTAGTACTTTATCTTTCATGATAAAAACATACAGTTCATGATGGCCACAATCCTGTTTTTTTTTTAAAGTAAAAACATCTAAAACACATAAAAATTAGGGCTGTACGAATACCTTTTTTCTGAATATTTACCCGAATACCCAGTATTCAGGTCCCATGTATTCAGCATTCAGCCAGGAAAGGTGTTATTTTTAAGAATTGTTCTAAAAGCCCTTAAATAATGTAACCCCCCTTTCGGGGCTCACCTTACTGCCCCATGTTCTCTCCCATTGTCCCATCTTCTCACTGCTGTCAATTGGCTTTCCCTACTCCCCTAGCCCTCTGGTACCTGTAAATCCTCCCCAGAAGGCCCCCAGCATTGATTTCAGCCCCTGTTGGGCTTAAAAAATCTGGAAAATGTGATCACTACTGTGGCCATGCTCCTCGGATCATGCGGCACTCGCACCGGTGCACAGTGACACCTTTCATGTGCCGACCACCGGTGGGGGTCAGGATGGGAGTGTGTCTGTGGTCCCAATGCCCTCCTTGTGCTAAATGGGTACCGGAAACCTAAGGAGTTGGGAAAAATGCCCCATTAAGGGTTTAAAAATAAAGATTGAATTGGGGCATTAATGAGGGCTCATGAATCATGCATGAGGTCTCATGAATATTAATGAGGGTGCTGCCTGCTGCCTGGAGGTATGGTGCTCTGGCGGCAGTGACAGCTGACCTAGTGGGAGTAACTGTACAAGAGTGGGCTCATTTAACAGGGGGCAGTTTGGGCTACAGTGTGGTGGGGTGTGTGTCTAAATAAAGTGCGGGGCTGGGCTATAGCAGACCTGGGAGTGGGAGAGACTGCATAGAACTGAATGGGATTCTCTGTAAACAGATGGGAGCTGACTTATTTGTGACACTTGACCTTGGTGCTGCAGCCAATCAGTGACTTAGGCACCTCAATGGGACACAGAGTGAATCCTGGGAAAAGGAGGATACTAATTCTACTGCCTATATCATGCCCCAATAAATGAGCAGGAAATATGAATCACTATGGATATTGATTATTGAAAGGCTTCAACAGCCAGTGAGGACGCTGAGTTTTCCAGTGATACAGTGTGGACTTTCTGGGATTTCTTCAGTCTGGTCCTGGGCTCTGTACAAGTCAGGAGTACCTTGTGAGAGTGGATTTTGGACATGAGGGGCTTACCCAGGACCTGAGTGGAGATTGCTGTATAGCTGAATTGAAGACTGCTGTGTGGCAGAAACAGAGTGAGAAGGGGAAAGAAAGAAGGAGACTGAACTTTGGTGCTGATTTTCCCAGTATGGAAGAGTTGCTGGGTGAGACTAAATGTTGCAGATACTCTGCACTGGGAATTTGAGCTAGACGAAAAGACTGAGCAGATCAGCTGAGTGCTACAGTTGCGGCTGGAATGTCTTTTGTATGGACTGCAATTGCATTTTTCTGGAAGAGTCAGAGCATCACTGGTCATGAGGTTGCTAGCCAGGAATTGTATGTGCCCTGAGTGAACTGCTTAAAGTGGCTGAGAGCTTGCTGCAGCTGAGGAAAGGTTTTGGACACTGCTAAACTGAAAGTGTGGACTTGTGTGCAGGGGATTATTGCTGCTGAATTTTCCCCTGTTGAGTTGCACTGGCATTGATTGAGGTAGAGGCTAACACCCATTAAAATTAACACTGGACTTCACTGGAGTGACTGCCTGAAAATTCTTCTTGTTGAGAACTCAGTGCAGGGACTGCAGAAAGACTTCCACTGTTAGGGAGTCCTCACCCATAGCCAGGGAGGGAACTTGCTAACCTCTCCCAAGTGGGACTCACTGTCTCAGGAGGTCACGGGTCTTGCATTCGAGTGCTTGGGTGCTCTGATCATGGCAGCCAGGCTGTAGGGCCACTTTCAGATCTTGGCCTTTTGGGGCTGATGTTGTCCCGCCACAGTGCTCTGCAGTGGGCCAAAAGTGGCTGAAGGTGACAAGCGTCCAGAACTACAATCAAGGTGACCAGCTGCATCCTCCTTCATCTGCAGAAATTGCAAACCAATATCACTTTCCTGCAAGAAACCCATGTTTTTTCCAATCAGGTTTATTATCTACGTAGGAATTGGGTGGGACAAACTTTTGGTGCAGGCTCAGAGTCTCGCAAAAGGGGTGTTGCCATTTTAATAGCATGCAGAATACCACTCTGGCTAATTCAAGAGCTAGATGACCCTCAGGGGCAATATGTTATTCTGTGAGCCCTATTAGGGCTCTCGGAAGTAGTTCTGGGATCTAATTATGGACCTAATAATGATGATCCTGCCTTTTTCACTACTTTAATGACAGTATTAGTCAACTGGACTTCATTACCCATAATCCTTGGGGAGATTGGAACCTAGTATTATACAATCACTTAGATAGAATGGGCTGGGTTAGACAGACTCCCTCACCAGGGTAAAAAGCTATATTTGACCTAATGCACTCTTTAGGTCTCACCGACCCATGGAGACTCCTATACCCAGACCGTAAAGAGTACTCATTTCACTCTCTACATCACCACTCCTTTTCACATATTGACTATTTCCTTATGAGTGTAGATCACCTCTCAGGGGTCAGTCTTGCCTTTTATTCACCCAGAGTTAACTCGGATCACCATACTGATCACGTCCACCTGGACTTCTCACCCAATATTAACAAAGGGAAAACATGGAGACTTAATAACAAACTCCTGAAATCTGAAGAACATGTGTAGCAACTCCAATTATTTATCCATAAGTTCATGGACTGTAATGTCCCATCTATGTTTAAAAAGATGTGCTATGGTATTCTTTGAAATGCTCAGTGCGAGAAGAACTAATTTGCCTTGCTGCTAAGAGTGAAAAACATAGGACGGACACTATTTCTTCTATTTTTGATCAGATCTGAGATGCCAAAAATCGTATCTCTCCCACCTCTCCCATTGAAGAATGGGAAAGGATAGAATCTCTACGAGCTCAATATAACCGACTCATAGCTGAGAAAGCAGAATTTCTTATGCTTCACTCCAAAGCTTCATACTTTGATCAAGGAGAAATGGCCGGGAGCTACTGGTGCTCCGTCTTCATTCCCAAGTAATGGATAGAATTGTCAGATCCATTTACTTGGCCTCTGGCCAGCTCCTCACCTCCCCCCTTGAAAAAATTGAAGCTTTTTAAGAATTCTATCGACAGTTATATACCCCCTCTTCCTCTCTATTTTCCCTCCATCAATTAGAGTCATTTGTACAAGATATCAATCTCCCAACACTATCCGATACCCAAGCCGCCACCCTAAATCTTCCCATAGAGCTATCAGAAATAGTGGAAGTTATTGATGCGCTCCCACCAAAAAATCACAGGGTCCAGATGGTTTCACCACTAATTTTTACAAACCCTTTAAAGACCTAATTGCCCCAAATCTTTTAGACACCTTCCACTATATCTTTAAAGATTGTATCTCAGACACTTCGTTAACTATAGCCACTATTGTTGTTATCCCAATGCCCGAAAAGAACCCCCTACTCATCCCTAGTTACAGACCAATCTTGCTAATCAATGTAGAGCTTAAAATTCTCCTGAAAATCCTGGCTACTAGATTAGGTCAAGTTTGGGATTCTTTGATTATTGAGGAAGAAGTAGGTTTTGTTAGGGGCAGGCTCTCAGCCGACCATCTCAGGAAAATTGCATCTCTCTTCTCGTCATCCAGTGACTCCCCCACACCAGCTGCTCTGGTCTCCCTGGATGCCAAGAAGGTGTTCAACAGGGTCTCATTGGATTATCTATTCACACTATTACCTTGGTTCCATATCCCATCGGAATTTATACAATGGATCACAGTTCTTTACTCATCCCCCTCTACATGGGTCCAGTGCAATGGTCCATTTTCTACACTATTCACCATACAACAGGGTACCCGACAAGGGTGTCCTTTGTCCCCCTACTTATTCAACCTATTTTTAGAACCTCCTATAAGGAAACTCAAAAATTCCCCTCTTATAAATGGTATAACCATAGGTGGCTCAGAATATAAAATGTCAGTATATGCTGATGACATACTCCTGCATATTGATTCTCCGGCCCGGTCTCTTCCAGCTGCCTTACACATAATAACTTAGTTTGGGTCTATCTTGAATAACAAATTAAATCTAGATAAAACCGAAATGATGCCCCTTAATAAGTATACCCTGAGAGCAGATGTGGAACATTTGGGCCTCCAATGGAGAACCGATAAACTGAAATACCTGGGAATCAGCCTTCATCCCTCTCCCCGTAAATTGAAACACCTTAATCTTGATCTTATCAGACACATTAAAAGAAGACCTGAAGCACTGGTCACAACTATCTTTAACCCTTTGGGGTCTCATGAGTATTATCAAAATGAATGTCCAGACCCATATTTTATACCCTCTACAAATGTTCAATTGGGCCCTCCCACATTCACGGTTCATGCAGCTACATAAAATCATTAACTCCTTTCTCTGGCAGGGCAAAAAAGCCAGGAGGAGCTACATTAAGCTCACATGCCAAAAAGTGAATGGTGGACTGCAAGCCCCTAACTTTTACCTGTATTACTTGGCCATACATCTAACCAGAATCAGACATTGGCTACAGACCATAACTGAAACTTTTGAACCATATTATCGCCACCTCTGGGTCGAGATTGAACAATTGCTGTGTTCTTCGTACGACATTGACCTCAAAATTCTTCCTTTCATAAATAAAAAGAAGCTCCCTATCCTCTTACAAGATTCACCACTGGGTTCAGCACTCCAAACGCATATTCAGCTTAACACTTTTCTTAAAGTTGAAACACATATGGATATTGCCCAATCCCTGTCTCATAACCCCAACTTCATGATATCAGGGAGGTTACTCAAAACCAAATCATTCTGGCCTGACATGAGAGTGAAAAGGGTGGAAGACTTGGTGACTAATCAAAAATTGCTGCCTTTCCAAGAGGCAAGCTCTCTTTTTCAGTGGTCCCCTACTCACATTTTTAAATATTTAAAAATATCTCACATGTTGTTGCAACATGTTGACAGCGGTTTGTGGCACAAGTCCCCCACTACCACTCTTTCCCCATTTATAAGTTCACTTCCAACCTCTCAACTAATTTCCTACTCCTATAAGTTCCTACAGGCTACCATGAACAAGTAGAGGGCCAGAGATTCTATTGGTGGGATCATATGCTGCCACTGGCTGCTCCCTCCAGGCAGTGGCTGAATATATGAAAATGTTTATTTGCAAATATTAAATGGGACAGGTACAGCTCTATGCAATTTCAAATCAACCATAATCTGTACTATACATCAGTTAAACTGCACCAAATGGATAATCTATCCACTGATTTTTGTCCTAAATGTAAAAAAGCATCTGGTAATCTGCTTCATATGTTGTGGACTTGTGAGATGGTTTCCTCCTTATGGCGATTTATCCAGACCTGTCTGGACCCATTACTGGCATTGTCTGAAAAGTTTAACCCTGAAATATGTATTGTAGGAGACTATGCAGACAAGGTGAAAGGCAATCAAAGGGCATACACGTCATTGACCTCGGCCTGTGCCAAAAAAGTGATACTTAGGTACTGACTAGACCAGATCACCCCCAGTTACCTTGAGTGGTACAAAGAAATCATGTTAGCCCTTCAGGTGGAACGGATTACTGCAGGATTAAATTATAGGACTCACAAATATAAACTAGTCTGGGACCCACTGTTTACTCTTCTATAAATACACTAAATAGGAGTTAGCACTTTAAAATTTAGCAATACAACAGTCCCCTGAGATAGTCCTGGCCTTACATTTCCCACAAGACATATAAACTACAGGTTTTGACATCCACAACCATCCCTCTCCCTATAGCTCCAGTGGCAGGATGGGTGGGGTTGGGGGGGAGGATTCAGGAATGAAAATAAATACTTCTCTGTGTTTTCTACTTCAATGTTGTATCTTCAATTACTTAGTAGATAATGGCTATCTACAGATTGAGCATCTATTTGTTGTCTGTGTAATATTGTATTTTTGCAATAAAGCATATTTAATGATAAAAAAGTGACCAGCTGCAAGATCCTTGAGCAAGGAGGGGTCCTGGCTGGCCTGCTTCTCAATTTGTTGCACAACTCCAAGGAGCTCCATTTTCCCCTGGTGGAGAGCTTCAAACTGTGAGTACCCAGGACCTGGTTCCTGGAAGGGGAAAAAGGGGAATTGCTTGTTAATCATTTTCAAGTTTCTAAAATATTTCAAGGCCTCAACAGCTGGACAACCCATGCTACCATACCAGGCCTGCATCTAGTGGGTACCCCCTAAGGACATCTGGGAAACACTGATACCAATGGGGGTGGGTTTGGCCTATGGGCTCCAATGTTTGGTGTGTTACTATATCATTAACCAGTTTTTTTTTCTATCCACAGCCATCCTTGGTCCCGGTACCCCCTTCCCATGTCCTATACCCCCAGTAAAGCTGTGGTTTATTGTTTAAAATTGTATGTACAGGAATTCTTTGAGTCTGTTAAAGCATTATGTTCATGTTTTATGGTGGTATTGAATTGTTGGGTATTCAGAGTGTGGGGTGGTTGGCAGAAGAGGTGGATAGGTGCAGCATTCCAGGGGGCTGTACCAGGCAGTCACCCGACCCACTTCTAATTCTCTCTGAGTGAAGGCACTGTGCTATTTTTATTTTCTTTGGGACAGGATGCCCGAACACCACTGTAGCAGGACCCAGGCCCCTTAACCTGTTAGAAGGACAGCAGGCAGGTGTAGTAGCCCACTGGCACATGGCACCTGGGCTACACCTTTGGAGGCACTGCTGAGATCTCCTGTTCACCAGCCACACCCATCATGGAGAACCCAACTGCAAAGACCCTTGTGGGGTCCTCAGCACCCAAGTCTACTTCCCTGACCTTCATGTAGGCCTCAAGAGAAGAATAAAGTGAGGTTGGTGGAATGGAGCAGGGATATGAGGATGGAACCTCAGAGGTCTTTCTGGTGCTGGGAGTTTCCCCTGAGATGGATAAGGGAGAAATAGAAAGGTACTTGTCCACCCTAATGAAACTGGGTAAAGTGAAAGTGCGGGGACAGATGCTTGATTTGGGTACTAGGAAGTTGACTGTGTTTTCGGAATGTATAAATGCTATAGAGGCTGCCTGGGTGCCAGAGGCCATAGAGGTAGAAGGCAAGGCAGAAGCCTGGGCTATAGTGGCAATGTTCAGTGTGATTTCTTTGTGGGGGAGAAGAGCCTGACCCTTTACGGACCCCTGCCCCAGATGTGAGGCTTAGGTCCGGGCAGGTGCCTGCCCCCATGGAATCTTATAGGAAGTTGAGGATGTTATCAGGGGTAAAGCCTATTCCCATGGGGGAGGAGGATTATGAGTCATGGATAAACTATGTGTTACCTCTGCTCCAAGACTGACAGTGCAGTGAAGGGGAGAAACAGAAAAGGTTAACGGAGAGCTTGTGGGGCCCTGCTCTCGATGCCATTTGATCCCTCTGGACCACTGACTATGAGGCCAAGGTAGAAGACTATATATCTGCCTTGGACAGTGGTTTTGGTAGCACAGAGACATGTGAAGACTTATGGTGGGAGTTCAGAGCAACCTGCCAGCAGAAGGAGGAACCTTTGTCTAAATATGTGCAGAGGCTGTTGAAGGCTTTGCAGAAGGTATACAGGAAAGGGGAGATCCAGGCCTCTGACTTGAATAAGGATAGGTTAGAACAAGTGCTGAGGGGTGCCCGGTACTCAGAGTTGTCATTATTAAAGTTGGGCCTGAAAGACAAAATGAGTAATCCACCTCTGCTCCAGGTGCTGCTCAGGGAAGTGAGAGAAGTGGATGAAAGGGACACCAAATGGGCAGCCAGAGCACTTTAGTAGCTACTGCCCCGGTCCAGGAAGCCACTTCCCCAGCTGAGGTTGCCGAGATAAAAACAGTTACTGCAAGAATGCAGCAAAATGTTGGATAAGGTTGGTGTTTGTCCTGTTAGGGACCCTGAAGCTTCTGCTGAACAGTCCACTCAGGCAGCCTCTGCCATCTTTCCTGTGATGGGCCAGGGCATATCTTCTACACTGCCTCCTATAGTGCCTCAGATTGAAGCCTGGTTGCAGGAACTGAGTCAAGTTGTAAATGATCTAAAGACCCAGGGGGTGGTAAGGGCAGGGGCTTCTGAACCCATAGCTATGGCCCAAGCATTAGCACCAGTTTCCCCTCCTGCTCCCTTTGCAATTGCCCTAGTTTCCTCTTCTGTTCCCTTAGTGTATCTAGTAGCCCCAAGCTATCCACCACCCCAACCACCTCCTGAGGCCTATTACACGGGACAACCTAAGTGAGCAGGGATAATCTGTTACCATTGTGGAAGGAATGGGCATTACTGGAGAGGGTGCCAGGCACCAGTAGATTCCCTTCAAGTGGCTAACTAACTGTAAGGCAAGGAAGAAAAGCCACAGGGAAACTCCATTGAGGCCTGGTAAAGGAGCGTACTGGGGCCCTATGCAGGTCCAGCTCCATAGCTAATGTAAAAGTCTCTTCAGCAAAAGCCACCTCAAATGCACCCCTTGATATGCACAGGTTAGTGGGGCCATCAGCTGAAACCCTTGTCACCATAGAGGGAGCCCTCACCTGCGCCATTCTTGATAGTGGCTCCCAGGTCACTGTCATCTTCAAGACCTGGTATGACAGACACTTATCAGACCTGGAGTTAAAACCTTTGGAAGGACTACACATGTGGGTGCTTAGTCCAAAGTCTTAACCCTACCTCAGTTATGTCGGAGTATGGATGGCTTTCCCCACTAACATAGCTGGAGTTGGAGACACAGTTGAGACCCTAGGTTTCATCTGTCCTGAGACAGAGAGTGATGGGATTCTAGTGCTGGTAGGCACAAATGCCCACATGTTCGGGAAGCTTGCTCAGCTTTGCCGGGCCAGAGAAGCAGAACAGTGAGGGAAGAAATTACCCATTCATCTGGTGGTCCAGGAGGCCTATAAGAGACAAGGGCAACCCCCCCCAAAGATGTAGATGAATATGTGGGCATAGTCTGGAGAAGAGATGCTGAAGTAATTTTGTTGGCCCCCAACACAGAGTGTAATATCAATGGAGTAGTGTGTCTAAAACAGGAGGTCAAGAACAAAATTTTAATGCTACGTGCCCCTGAGGAACATGGATTGCTGGCCAGATTATTAATGAAACCCAGTGTCTTACTGGTGCAGGCACATGCCTATGTTCAAAGAGTGACAGTGAGAGTGAGGAACACCACTGGCAAAGAAGTGGTTGTCAGAAGGGGACAGACAATAGCCAGAGTTGACTGCGCCAATACAGCGGCGTAGCCCGCTGCTCGAGGAAGAAGTGATTATAGTGGTATTGACCCTGCCTTGTTTGATTTGAGTAACTCCCCCATCCCGAAGGAGTGGATGAGTGTGTTCAGAAGAAGTTGGCTACCAGGACAAATGTCTTTTATTTGCATGAGTGGGATGTTGGCTCCATTACGGGAGAGTAGTATCATATAAGGCTCACAGATGAGCGCCCCTTCAAGGAGAGATCCAGACATCTCACCGCCACAGACAAAGATGATATAAGAAGGTACCTTCAGGAGATGCTGGCTGCAGGCATTATCCAGGAGTCCAGAAGTCCATATGTGTCACCTATAGTGGTGGTGAGGAAAACGAATGGGGCTACTAGGATGTGCATGGACTACCGCCCCTTGAACAAGCGTATGGTGCCAAATTAATATATGATGCCATGAATACAAGATGCTCTAGATTGCTTGAACGGCAGCCAGTGGGTTTTGGACTGAAGAAGTGGGTATTTTCAAATTCCCATGGCCCTGCAGGATTGGAAGAAGACAGCTTTTATATGCCCCCTAGAATTTTATGAATTTTTGAGAATGCCTCAGGGCATTTTGGGTGCTCCTGTGACATTTCAGTGCCTCATGGAAAGGGCTGTGTGGGACATAAACCCGCTGGAGTGCTTTGTTTACATAGACGCCATTATCGTGTTTGGAAATATGTTGGAAAAGCATGAGTCACGGCTGCTAAAGGTGTTAGACTGGCTGGAAGAATCTGGCCTGAAGCTCTCTGTTGATAAATGCCAATTCTTTCAGGCCTTGGTCAAATATGTTGGACACATCATCTCTGCCAAGGGCATGCAAACCAGCCCCAGCAAAGTGGAGGCCCTCACCACCTGGCCTAAACCCAGAAACCTAAAAGAACTAGAACGGCTGCTGTTTTTTTGTGGATATTAGTAGAGATCATGAGGGACTACACCAGAGTAGTCAGGCCTCTTTTGAAATTACTACAGGGGTATTCAACAACAGATAAGAGCAAGAAGACCCTCTCCACCAGGAAGCCTAGCAGAACAACCTAAATATTTTTGACCATCTGAACCTTTTGGCTCTCAGTGGACTGGGGAGTGTTATAGAGCATTTGAGGACATTCTATACTGCCTGACTCATGCACCAGTGCTTACCTATGCCGACCCACAGAAGCCCTATATCCTACATACAGATGCAAGTTTCAGTTGCCTAGGGGCAGTATTATATCAAGAATATCCAGAGTGTCTGTGCCCAGTGGCATATGTGAGTTGGAGTTTCAACCCCTTGGAAAGAAGGTATCCCAGCCACATGCTGGAATTTTTTGCGTTGAAGTGTGCTGTTGTGGACCAATTTCATGATTACCTGTATGGGGCAAAGATGACTGTGAAATCCGACAAACCACCTACTTATGTACAGACCACAGCCAAACTAGATGCAGCCAGCCACTGGTGGCTGTTGGCCCTGTCTACCTATGCCTACAGCATAGACTACCAGCCTGGGCTGAATAATATAGATGCTGATGCTTTGTCCCAATGCCCTTTAACTCAGGGGACTGAATATTGCAGCTGGGTCAAGATACCTGAACAAGTGGTAAAAGTGTTGTGTAAGAAATTAGATGGTAATGAGTCCCCCTCTCTCGAAGATGCCTCTTGTTTGGTAGACTGTTTAGGAGCATCTGAGAGTTGCCTTCTTATATCTTACCTCCACCTGACTACACTGGATATGAGATTGTTACACGAGGTCCCTCCCTGTACCCTATTTGGTACCCCCAGAGGTACACTACAGGTAGCTAGCATTTAGGCATATGTTATACTAACATATAGGGCTAAGGGCATCTACCGTATAAGGGTAGATGTCAGAATATGTATGTATATAATTACTATACACTTTACTTTCCAATATACACATGTAGTTATTTATTTTTTTTGGTTGTTTAACCAGGAATAGCACACTAAGCTGAAAGCTTTTTTGCAGGTGTGACCTTGGAGCACAGGGAAGTTAAGTGACTTGCTCAGGGTCACACAGTATGCAAGTGGAAGCTGTGTGATTTAAACCCAGGTCTGGTCTGCTGAATGTCACCAGATTTGCAGCTCAGAGCCTTAAACCACTGCGCTGTACTGCCTCCCTATTTCTTGCTTACGAGATGTTAGAACACCTGTATCCTTGTAATTATGATATATACAAGTCAGCATTGCCATCTTCTGATGATTTGTATTACTACACGGCTATGTACAAACTGTACCTCTTTGTTTCCACAAAGTGATGACTATAACAAAATTGTATACTGTTATCTTAGACTTGGACTGAGGAGCCACCTCTGATTTAGCCAATAGGGCTCATCTTTGTAACTAGAAATGTTTCTTTCTTACAGTAACCATGGTAATTATCTTAGGTGTATAATGTAAGACATTACGTCTTCTACCTCAGAGACCCCAGGAGACACAGATATTCCTCAAGGTATAGGGAATGCTTAGCACTGGCTCCCAGTTCCTAATGGTAAGAACTGCTTAGGGCAAATGTGATTTTCCTTTGGTAGTAATAAACAAGCTTTATTACGCTTATACAATGCGTCTATGATTCCTTGCATGCTCATTATTGCCAAGAATCTGAGAGTGAGGTTTAGACCTCCTCACAAGGTCCTTGCCACATCTGACCACTCAGGACTTACAAAAAGAGGAGCAGGATAGTTCTGTTATGGTGGAGGTAATTTAAGTGCTTCAGAGGAAAGAAGGCCCAGCTCAAGTAAAAGCTAGTGATACACATGCCTGATTATTACTGCAAGAATGGTCAAAGTTGCAGCTAAATGAAGGTTTGCTTTACCAAGTGACTCAGGACCAGCAGGGGGCTTGGTGATGAAAGCCCTACACAATTATATGGGTCACTTGGGCAATGAACACACCTTGGAATTGGTAAAGAGCAGATTCTATTTGCCCAAGAGGGGACAATATTTAGAATAGTATTGCAAGAATTGTCGGCTGTGTATCCAGAGAAAAACACTTCCCCAAAAGCCTACCCCGCTAGTGAATATCAATAGAAGTGCACCGATGGAATTAGTGTGCATCAATTTTCTCATGTTGGAACCAGACTCCAGGAATATCTCCAACATATTGGTGGTTACAGATTATTTCACCCATATGCTCAAGTTTACCCCACTAAGGACCAGAGGGCCTCCACGGTGGCCAAAGTATTGGCTGAGAAGTTATTTGTCCACTACTGAGCACCTGAAAGAATCCATTCAGACTAGGGATGTGATTTTGAGAGCCAGTTGATAAAAGAGCTCTTTTCCTTATGGGGTATCAGAAAGTCCTGAACCATGCCTTACCACCCCAAGGGTGACCCCCACCCTGAGAGATTCAACAGAACCCTATTAGACATGCTAGGCACCCTGGATCCAAGAGATAAATGTACCTGGAGCCAAAGAGTGAGCATTTTGGTCTACGCATACAATTCCACAAGAAATGACACCTCAGGTTTCTTTCCTTACCATCTGATGTTTGGGAGGGTGGCCCACCTCCCCATGGACCTGTGTTTCACAGTGTCAGTGGATGGCATCAAAGAAAATGAATACTTGCAATATGTGAGAAAGCTGAAACAACAGTTGATTGATGCCTATCAACTAGCCTCAAAGAGAGTCACCAAGCAAAATCAGGCCAATAAAGAGAGGTATGATAAAAAAGTGCGGGTGCAAGACTTCAAGCCTGGTGACCAAGTACTAGTCAGGAGTCTGGGCATACCTGGGAAACATAAAATCACCAACGGGTGGGAAAGTACACTGTATGTGGTAGTTGAGAAGCTGGAAGGACTACCTGTATACAAGATTCGACTAGAGGGAGACACCAGGTGGTGCAAAGTGATGCACAGGAACCACCTCCTTCCCATTGGAGATAAAATTGTTGGATCAGAGACTGATTTGACAGAGCCTCCTGCACTTCCAAACACTCAAGCTGCTGCACGCAGACAACAGCAGCGGAAAGATGGAGATGCTACAGAGCTGGACCTGCCCAGTTACAGGAGATAGTTGAGGAAGAAGATTTGGCTTATGAGTCAGATGGAGAGGCTGAAGACATGCCTGTGTGTTTTTACCCTACCCCTGAACTAGAGAGACTGTTTTGGGGACTGCCTTTGATGTTAGAGACTGGTCCTGTGATAGAAGTTCCCAGTGCAAGTGAAACAGAGGACCCCAGGGTTCACAGACATGGAGAGGTGTACATGGCTGTTCCTGGGGAGCAGAGTGCTGAAGGGGAGGCTGCTCCTTCTACTCCACCTTGAAGGGACTACTTCAGAGTTGAATACTAGTCCAGCTGAGCCATTTGAGTGGCTCCGGAGCAGTTCCCCTGAAGAAACACTTTTTGGGGAGTGTAGTACATGCATGGATTGTATGGCAGTATATACATGGTTGCATATGGCAGGAAGTGGATTAGAGTTGTAGTTTATACACATGGGTATTGTAGTTCATTATATATATAAGTTCCTGTCATGAACAGTAAGCCTTTCTTTATGTATGTCTAGTGATGCAAGACTACTATCTCGGAGTAGAATAAAAGATGGCCACTAACTGACACACCGTGTATGAGTCTCTCTTGCACTGACCCACATTATATCACATTAGCGATGAGGATTAACACCAGAACTTCTACGAGTGCAACTGAAGGGTTATGTAACTTAATGCATGTTTTTTTTTTTTATTTAAACTGCCCTGTAAAACTTTCCAGCTACCTTGTGTTCTCCATCGGGCTGCTTATCTGTCCCTCTCTGCCTGACTGCTTAAAACACCTGTAATTGCTCAGGTACACTCTGGCTATAGATTTATCTAAAAAAAGATAAAATCAGCAAAAGATCAACTATGCAGTGCTGGCTAGTTTGATGTATTGAAACAGAAATAACACAGCTGCCACCAGCCCATCTCACTGAGGCACATGAATTATAGCTGCAGTCTGAAAGCTAACATGCCTTTGATTCATCTCGGCTGGTCTATGTCCTCAGACACTGACCACAGCAGTGTAAAGCAGCTCAACAGTCTCTTGTGGCACAACAGAGCAATTGTATCACACTCTAAGAAAAAAGCCACAGACAACATGACTGTGACTGGTAGAGTACCTGAATTTGATGAAGCCAAGGAAACATTTGATTTGTATCTATGCATTTCCAATGCTGGCTTAAGGCAAACAAAATAGCAGAAGATGAACAAGTAGATGTCTTCCTAGCAATCTTGCAACCACAGATTTATGCCCTTCTACCTAATTTAACAGCCCCAGCTGACATACTGACCCTGACATATGCTCAAGTCACTGAGGCACTTGCAAAGCATTTCAAACCCCAGCCACTTCTCATTGCCGAATGGTACACCATCTATCATTGCAACCAAGGGGAAGGGAAACCTATTGCTGACTACATCATCACATTAAAGCATCTAGCATGCACTTGTGAGTTTGGCCAGTCCCTGGATGATGCCCTCCAGGATCACTTTGTCTGTGGTCTGAGAGGGGAAGCTTACAGGAAAAAGCATTTGCAAGAAAAGAAACTAGACTTTGACAGCTTGTGACATTGCAATAACTATGAAGCTCACTCAAAAAGGCTCCAAGCATGGGTGGGACATTCTGAACCCCACAGAAGTGATGTTCATAATGTTACCCATACCCTAGAACAAAAGGGACATTCTACAGCACACAGTGGTCCATTACATGCTCATCAGCAACCCCAAACATTTAGGAAGCAAGAAACACAGGGCACTTCTGCAAAGTTAAAACTGTGTTACTGATGTGGAGGTAACCACCATCAAAGCACATGTCACTTTCAACACGAAAAATGCTGCAGCTGTGGAAAAGTGAGTCACATACAAAGGGTGTGCAAAAGTACATCATGGACTGCTGCTGCATGGTATGTCACAGATGGCGCTTCATCCACTGAAACAGAAGATGAGACATTGCTCCTGCTCATGGTTTATGCAACATGGGCAACCGGATAGGAAATTTACCTCCAGTACGAGCTAGCAGGCAACCCAGTGAGCATGCAGCTAGATACCGGAGCCTCAGTATCTCCTGTGCCAGAGAACATCTACAGAGAGAAACTGCAGTAGTGCCCATTGCAACCATCATCTGTTCAGCTCTCGACTTACATGGGAGAGCAAATCGCGGTGCTAGGGGAAATCCAAGTGCCAGTCACCTACAAGGGAGGAACGTGGACCTTGCCTCTGGTGGTGGTACAAGGAGAAAGACCTGCATTACTAGGCAGAGACTGGCTCATGCAGATTAAATTGAACTGGGAAAGATCTTCAGCTTAAATACGGTGACCAAAGCACCACAAGATGTGCTAAAGAAAATATTGGACAAACATGGTCCTATATTCCAGGATGGTTATGGCAGGTTCCGGGATTTCAAGGCAAAGATCTGAGTGCAACTGGGAGCCATTCCAATTTCCACAAGCCTCAACCAGTACCGTATGCTTTAAGGGAAGCAGTAGAGAAGGAACTGGACCATCTCGAAAGCCATGGTATCGTCTCACGAGTAGAGAGAAGCGACTGGGCTGCCCATATTGTTGTGGTACCAAAATGAGACAAAGCAGTGAGGTTGTGTGGTGACTACAAGGTTACAGTGAACTGTTGTATACAGCAAGATCCATACCCATTACCCAATGCAGAGGACTTCTTTGGTACACTCTCAGGAGGCAAGTTCTTTAGCAAGTTGGACTCATCATTTGCATACCAGCAACTGGAACTGGAACCAGAGTCAGAACTGTATCTACCTATACTGGACTACGCTGACTTCCTTTACAGTCATTGCCCATCAACAATGCTAAACAAACTGGACATCCTTTACCACCGGGCTTTAAGATTTATCTTAAATCTATCCCATAGTACACATCACTGTCGTCTATACCAGGTTTCGGGATGGACCTCACTCTCAACTAGAAGAAAAAGGAATGCTCTCCTCTGGTTTTTTAAAGCATTATCTGATAACCTCCCTGCATACATCTCGAACATCTTCAAATGGGCTAAAGGTTCTTATGGCCTGAGATGTTTCTCCTTAATCTGCTTCCAGATTCCTAGAGTGAAAACTAGCCTTGGCTCAGCAGCAATCAACGTCTCACTTCCATCACTTTGAAACACTATGCAAGACTCATTAAAATTATCCTCACTTCCAAGCATTTTCACATTCAAAGCTGTATTAATGGATTATCTGAAGGAATCATGCAACTGTTTCAGATGTCGATGACCCCTAAGCCTCAGGTGCCACTCTCAAATCCTACGCTTAAGTATCTCATCCACCCCACATTCCTAACAAAAACCTAGGACCTACAAGCCTAGTTACCTTAATCCAAGATGACCCTACCTATTCTCTACCTTTTACCTATTCTGGCCTCCCTTTTGGCCGCCTACTCTTTCACCCCAATTTCTACCCTATTCCTTAATACCTCCTTATTTTTTATCATTTAAGTATGAGCTCTTACTCAGCGGAGACTATATGGGATTGTTGTCTCTTCTCATTTCAGTAAAGCTCATGTACCTTTGCATGTTAATTATGTTGACTGGTATGTATAGGCCCATATTGACCGGCACCTTCACAATGTTTTTCCTTTTTTTGCACCATTGTCCACCGTAATTGTAATCTTATGAAGTGTACTGTATTGTATTTATGCTCAGGACCACCTTGAAAATGAGCTTGCTCAATGGTGTTATGCCTGGTTAAATAAAGTGATTGATTGATTGTATCTAATCATCAACACTCACAAGGGACTTTACCGGTATCATTGCTTGGCATATGGAGTTTCCACAGCACCAGCAATTTTTCAGAACACAATGGACAAGATACGGCATGGACTGGACTTTGTAGTATTCTTTATGGAGGATATCTTCTTAACTGCACTCACAGTGGAAGAGCATCTGACAATCCTGGACCACGTTCTGACCAGACGGCAATGGTATGGACTGAAAGTAAAGGTTGCAAAATGCCAGTTTCTGCAAAACTCTGCTGAGTACCTCAGTCACCAGATCAACACCCAAGGCCTACGTCCAACAGAGAGCAAGGTGGATGCTATTGTCAAGACACCTGCACCAACAAATGTGACAGAGTTAAGATCATTCTTAGGCCTCTTGAACTATTATGGATTGTTCCTAGCTCATCTGTCCACATTGTTGCAACCACTCCATGACTTGCTACAGAAAGAAGCTCGATGGAATTGGTCACCACAGTGTAAAGAAGCATTCCAGGCTTGCAAAAATGTCTTCTAGGCAGCAAATGGTTAGCACACTATGACCCAGACAAACCTCTGAGGCTGGCATGTGATGTGTCACCATATGGAGTGGGGGGTGTCATCTCACATGTAATACCTTCTGGAGAAAAACACCCGATTGCTTTTGCTTCCTGGACCTGGTCCCCAAGTGAAAGGAACTATGATCAGATTGAAAAAGAAACCCTGAGCATACTTTCTGGTGTCAAGAAGTTCCATAAGTACTTGTATGGATGGAAATTCACTCTGCTAACAGATCATAAGCCTCTACTGGCAATTCTGGGACCAAAGGCCTCAATACCAACTCTCGCAGCACTCCAGATACAATGATGGGCCCTAATTTTGTTGACATATGACTATGACATCAAATACTGACATTCTCAAGATCATGCAAATGCAGATGCATTGTCGAGACTGCCATGCAAGGATGCTACCATGAAGGAAGATGATGCAACAGTATTCCATCTTTCACTTCTCGAGAACTTACCAATTGCTTCACAGGATGCTGCAGCAGAGACACGGCAAGATCCTGTCCTCTTTAAAGTCCTAGATTTCACCCTAAATGGTTGGCCTAACTTCACAAGAGACCCAACCATCTGACCTTTCTTAGACAAGAAGGACCAGTTGTCCACAAAGCAAGGCTGTGTTCTGTGGGGAGCTTGAGTTGAGATACCTCCAAAGTTCTGCAAGAGGTTACTTTCTGACTTACATGACAGTCATCCCGGAATCTCTCAAATGAAGACATTGGCCAGAGGATACCTCTGGTGACCAGGACATGATCAAGATATCCAACATCTTTTTCTCCAATGTGTGCCATGTGTGACAGTCCGCAACCAACCTGCTACCACACCCCTGCTTCCTTGGTCCTGGGCTACCACACCATGGGATCACATCCATGTCGATTATGCTGAGGTGGACAAGCAACACTTCTTGGTAGTAATTGATGTCCACTCCAAATGGCTGAAAGTGTTGCCCACACAAGTCACAACTACTGAAAAAACTATAGATCTTTAGAGACATCTTTTCACCTCTTATGGACTACAAAGGGAGTTGGTGTCGGACAATGGTCCCCAATTTTATTCCCATGTCTTTAAACTGTTCTTAAAGCAGAATGGTGTCTGACATATTTTGACTCCACCTTACCATCCAGCATCAAATGGCACAGCTGAAAGAGCTGTACAAACAATCAAAAAAGCTTGGAATAAACCTGATTCACAGCAAGAACCTGCAGCTTAAAGGTTGGCTAATTTTCTGTTTGCTTACAGAAACACTCCTCACACAGTCACAGAGTGAACACCTGCTCAACTGTTCCTAAAATGTCAACCTCATACCTGTTTGTCATTGCTCAAGCCAGACTTGGCTGACACTGTCACAAAGCATCAACTACAACAGCAAAAATTTCATGACAAGTCAACCAAGCCAGTATGGATTTTTCATCCTGGGGAGAGGGTGATGGTTCAAGACTATAGACAACCCAAGATTTCTTGGATTCCTGGGGTGGTGATTGAAACATGTAGCCCTTTGGCTTATGCAGTTTGCGTGGGACAGTTACTTGTTCATGTACATTTGGACCACCTGCTGCATTCCAAGGTTCCAGCAAATGCAGTAAAAGATGTCACTCCAGCTGAGGACAGTGACATAGATGAGTTTGCTCCTACCTGTGAAGTTCCACCGAAGCCAGTGCCAAATAATAATGAATCTCTTGTTCCACCAGCAGCAGTTATTCCAGCATGCAGATATCCCTTGAGGCACCAAAGACCGCCACAACGACTTGACCTTTGAAGCCATGTAATGAACTTATACCTCTGTGTAACTGAACTCTTACTTTTTCTGTTAATTAATTAGTAAAAGTTCTACCCTTCTACCCAAGGGGCAGAATAATCCCCTGAACTTGTTTCTGGGTACAAACAGTCTACTTCGACCTAGAAGTTAGAAATGTTACAGTTGAAGTTTTTTAGACAAGTTTCTGTCTAAGGGGAAAGAGTGTAATATATGCATGTACTGTATATGTATGGTAGCCTATACATGGATTTCCTGGGTCGTGCCTGAAAATACTGTAGACTTTCTGGCTAGTGCACCTACCCGGTAAACAAAAATAAATCAAATACATATGGTAGGAAGTGGATTAGAGTTGTAGTTTATACATATGGGTATTGTAGTCCATTATATATGTAAGTTCCTGTCATGCACAGTAAGCCTTTCTTTGTGTATGTCTAGTGATGCAAGACCACTATCTCAGAGTAGAATAAAAGATGGCCACTAACTGACACACCGTGTATGAGTCTCTCTTGCACTGACCCACAATATATCACAGGGAGCCCATATCTCACTTGAATACTAGTTCAACTGAGTCCTCTGAATGGCCCCAAAGAAAACACTCCTGGACAGAGTGGTGTAGGAAAGGAAGAGCTGCAGCACCCTGCCCATGCTGAGGAAGGCACAGGCAAAGGGGATAGTGACATAGACTCTGCCTCCAAGCAGGAGGTAGCTACTGGCCCTGAAGTTCAGAGAGGACTGTACGGCCCCTACTGAAGTTGATGTATGATGCACCGGGGGTGCTCACTGGCTTGCTCTTATTTGAAGTACAAAAGGGGGTATATATCACATCCAGTTCCTTGGAAAGGATGATTATGTGCCCTGTTAATGCTAGACCCCCCCAAGCCCAAAGGGAAGGTAGCTAAAAGGAAGAGAAAGAGAGAGAGAGAGAGAGAGAGAGAGAGAGAGAGATGAAGGAATACGCAGGGAAAGAGTGGTATAAGTATAGCATGAGGTACTAAAGTTCCTATGGTTCTAAAGGTTAAACAAATGGGTGCCACATCTTATGTGGCCAGAGAGTTAACTAAGGTGGGCGTTTTTGCTGAACTGTATATAATGTTTGGTTGCACGCTGGCGACACCCAATGGTGAAACAGGAAAAAGACCATTACGGTGACATTCGCGGTAATGGTCGCACTCCTAACCGCCTTCCCCGTGTTCTGCCCCCTCCCCAGACCAACTCTGACCTGGAGTTGGAACCTTAAAGTCTGGGGATTTGGGGGGGCACAGCCCCCCACAGAAAACACCCACAGACCAGGAGGAACAGGGTGCAGGAAAACACTATTTTTAAGCGAAAAAGATGTTCCAGGACTAGAGGGCATGGGATGAAGTTGGAGGGAGGACGATTCAGAGGAAACATGAGAAAGAATTTCTTCACAGAATGGGTGGTGGACAAGTGGAACACCCTGCCAGAGGAAGTGGTGGGGGCTGAAACAATCACGGGATTTAAGAATGCATGGGATAGACATAAAGGAATTCTGGAGGTCAGGGGTAAGGTGCAACAGACTTCTAGGAAAACAAACTGAATTTACAAGCTCAAATGGGCAGACTGGGTGGGCCATAGGCCCTTATCTGCCGACACTGTCTATGTATCTATGTATCTATGTAGAACAGGTGACACAATACCTGCATTGGTATTGTGCTGTCACTGGGGGGGAGGTAGGCATTGTCGCTGCCGACATAACTTGGTGCTTCCTAATGTTTCCCTGATCTTAAGTAGTTGATGTTACAATAGTTAGGAACCAGGTGTATAGTTAGAACTGTTAATGTGTGTTAATGCTAAAACTTTCTTGATTGCAATTTTTTAGTACTTTACTTTTAGGTTAGGCATGGAAGCCAAGCATTTATGTGGGAGGGAGTGTAACCCCCCTTTGGGGGCTTACTTTACTGCCCCACATTCTCTCCCATAGTCCCATCTTCTTCCTGCTGCAGGTTGGCTTTTCTTACTCCCCTAGCCCTCCGGTGCCCATAAATCCTCCCTGGGAGGCCCCGGCATTGATTTCAGCCCCTGTTGGGCTTAAAAAAATCTGAAAAATATGACTGACACTGTGGCCTAGCTCCTCAGAGCTTGCGGCAATCACACAGGCGCACAGTGGCACCTTTCATGTGACAACCAAAGGTGGGAGTTAGAATGGGAGTGTGTCTGTGGTCCTGGTGCCCTCCTTGTGCTAAATGGGGACCGGAGACCTAGAGAACTGGGTAAAAGCCCCATTAAGGGTTTAAAGATAAAGATTGAATTGAGGCATGAACGAGGGCTCATGAATAATTCCTGAGCCCTCATGAATATTAATGAGGGTGCTGCCTGCCACCCAGTGGCATGGTGTTGAGGCAGCAGTGACAGCTGACCTAGTGGGAGTAACTGTACAAGAATGGGCTTGTTTAACAGGGGTCAGTTTGGGCTAAAATGCGGTTGGGTGTGTGTTTAAATAAAGTGCTGGACTGGGCTGCAGCTAACCTGGGAGCAGAAGAGACTGCATAGAACTTAATGGGACTCCGTGTAAACAGACGGTAGCCAATATATTTGTGACACTTGACCTCAGTGCTGCAGCCAGTTGGTGATTTCGGCACCCAAATGGGACACAGAGGGACTCCTGGGAAAAGGAGGGGACTAATTCAGGCACCTAGATCATGCCCATTAAATGAGCAGGAATTATGGATCACTATGGATATTGATTACTGAAAGGCTTCAACAACCAATCAGCATGCTGGGTTTTTGAATGATACAGTGTGAACTTTACTGGGATTTCTTCAGCCTGGTCCCGGACTCTGTACGAGTCAGGAGTACCTTTTGACAGTGGACTTTGGACGTGAAGGGCTTACCCAGGCACTGAGTGGAGATTACTGTACTGCTGAATTGGAGACTGCTGTATGGCAGAAACAGAGTGAGATAGGAAAAGAAAGAAAGAAAGAGAGAAAGAAAGAAAGAAAGAAAGAAAGAAAGAAAGAAAGAAAGACTGAACTTTGGTGCTGATTTCCCCAAGTATGGAAGAGTTGCTTGCTATTCATGGGAGAGACTAAATGTTGCAGACTCCCTGCACTGGGAAATCGAGCAAGACGAAAGGACTGATCAGATTAACTGAGTGCTAGAGTTGTGGCTGGAAGGTTGTTTGCTTGTATGGACTGCAATTGCATTTTTCTGGAAGAGTCAGAGTGTCTCTGATCGTGAGGGTGCTAGCCAGGAATTGTGTGTGTCCTGAGTGAACTGCTTAAAGTGGCTGAGAGCTGAGGTCTTGCGCAGCTAAGGAAAGGTTTTGGACACTGCTAAACTGTGATTATTTAAGTGTTAATATATTTATGTATTATATGTATTTTATACAATGTAATTTATGTGATATATGCCTAATGAAACTTGTTTTGAATACTAAGAATCCCATCAAAAATGAGTTAATGCTCAATGGGCTATCCTTTTCCTTGGAATGTTATTAAGAAATAAACTTTTACATACATACAAACTGAAAGTGTGGACTTGTGTGAAGGGGATTATTGCTGCTGAATTTTCCCCTGCTGTATTGCACTGGCACTGATCGAGATAGAGGTTAGCACCGATTGAAAGTAGCACTGGTCTTCATTGGAGTGACAGCCTGAAAATCCTTCTTGTTGAGAACTCAGTGCAGGGACTGCAGGAGGACTTCCACCATTAGGGAGTCCTCACCCAGAGCCAGGGATGGAACTTGTTAACTTCTCCCATGTGGGACTCACTGTCTCAGGAGGTCACTGGTATTGCAGCCGAGTGCTAGGGTGCTCCAATCGTGGGATCTGGGCTGAGGGGCCACTCCCAGGTCTTGGCCTTCTGGGGCTGGTGTTGTCCTGCCCCAGTGCTCTGCAGTGGGCCAGAAGTGGCTGAAGGTGTCAAGCAGCCAGAACTATAAACTAAGGTGATCAGCTGCAAGATCCTCAGGCAAGTTCCATCCAGACGGAGGGATCCTGGCCAGCCTGCTTCTCGATTTGCTGTATAACTTCAAGGAGCTCCATTTTTCCTGGTGGAGAGCTTCAAACCATGAGTACCCAGGATCTGGTTCCTGGGAGGGAAAAAAGGAGAATTGCTTGTTAATCATTTTCAAGTCTGTAAAATATTTCAGGGCCCCAACAACTGGCCAGCCTGTGGCACTGTACCAGGCCTGCACCTTGTGGGTACCTCTAAGGACAACTGGGAAACACTGGTACCAGTGGGGGTGGGTTCGGCCTCCGGGCCCCATTGTTTGGTGTTTTGCTATATCAGTAACCAGTTTTTTTTTTCTATCCCCAGCCATCCTTGGTCCCGGTACCCCCTTCTCTAGTCCTATACCCCCAATAAAGCTGTGGTTTACTGTTTGAAATTGTGTGTGCAGGAATTCTTTAAGTCTGTCAAAGCACTACTGTTCATGGTTTATGGTGGTACTGAATTGTTGGGTATCCAGTCTGTGGGGTGGTTGGTAGGTTAGCTGGGTAGGTGCAGCATCCCAGGTGGCTGTACCAGGCAGTCACCTGACTCACTTCTTATTCTCTCTGGGTGGAGGTACCACTCTATTTTTATTTCCTTTGGGACAGGATGCCCGAACACAGCCGTAACAGGATCCAGGCCCCTCAACCTGATAGAGAGACAGCAGGCAGGGGTAGTAGCCCACTGGCACATGGTGCCTGGGCTACAGTAACATAATTAAATCTGCTTCAGATGTGGTGTTCCATAAACACCTCAGTGATACTGCAACGATCTCTGCAACGTAGTGCAAGGTATTTTCAACTGTCCTGCAGGTTATCGTCAGTATTATAATTTGTCTAGGAAAGGTAACTTTGTAAAGAATACCTTTATAATCAGTGAAATAACACCATTACACTGTTTTCCATGAACCTGGTGTTCCATAAACACCTCAATAAGCAACTCAGAGCTGACTGTAATGCAACGCAAGGTATTCAGGTCCCATGTATTATTTGTAATTTAGTACTGTTTGACCAGGAAAGGTGTTAAGACTAGTAGTAAAAGCACTTAAAAAAAACACCTTTAAACCATGGCTAAGAACACAGAGTTCCATAAACACATCCACAATACATTAATTACCAACACAGAGCTGTCAGTAACATAAAGCAAGATACTTTAGTTGTGGCATCCTTGATCCACCATCACACAGACCATTAGTATAATGAGTAGCCAACCAGAGTGGCACACTGAATTGAACATTCCATATGGCTATGTTATTAGAAACTGACTCCTCCTTGAATGCACTAATGAACTACATTTTGCATTAACATGATGCCTTGTGTCATCCATGCAGTCTTCTATTTCTTAATCTAGTCTGCTGTTTAATCTCCATTTTTGAACATAAGCATATCTGATGGTTACTGTCCTTTTTTGGTTTCGCATGTTGCCTCATCACATTGAGTTCCTCCTACTTCCTGCTTCTTTCATTCACCACCACAAGTTCAACAACGCTAGCTTCACTGTACCAAAATTCATAATGTAAGTCTTTTCATTAGCCCTTATTTTTCAAAGGAAACTTCTTGAATCAGTTTTTCTGTACTCAATTAAGCAGTTCTATCTCTCATGATGCTGATAAGGGAAGTCCTTTCCCAACCAAAGTGCATCTCTGGAGTGCTGATAAGGTGATAGCAGTAGTATTCTTCATATTGAATTTGTGGAAATGAAAAGAGTTGCCAGGATCCTTTCTTCCATGCATTGCAGTCCCATCACCAGGATGTACGTAGGCACAGTAGACACATGTAAATGCTGGATAGAGTAAATAAAAGTAAAAGAAAAAAAAGTAAATAAGCTTTTGGAGTCGGAGACATCTATGTGTCCTCTTAAGTTCCCGTGTACTGTTCATCCTATGTAAATATGTGTTACCTGAAGATAATTTTTAAACATCATGATTTGGTTGCTCAATTCCTCAGTAACAATTTTTCATCCTGACATATTATTAATCCTCATATTTGGAAATAACATAAAATACCTGAAAAGATCAGAAAAGGCAGAAGTAAAAAATGGTTGTAGTCCATGATTATTGGTACAATAACCCCCTCCCACCTCAAATCCCCCCACAGAGATTAAATAAATAAAAAAGGTGAGAACACTTAACTTTGCTGATAGTACACAGCGTGCTACTCGAAGAGCAGAAACATCCAGATCTGATTTGATTGGTTATTATTATTGAAGAAACATTGCTTGGCATCCACAATGATGTGTTATCCTCTTCATAATGTAATGTGTATTTTTGGTATTGTACTTGCAAGACACTTAATGCAATATTATTATCCAACATATATCTTTCTGTATTTATTTAACCAGATCCAGGCCGGAGCTACACAGCAACAGGATTCAATCACCCATATGGCAAAATACCTGAAAAGACAACAAAAATGAACAAAAAATGATTAGAGGCAGACAGTTCAATGAGACTCTACTATGGTCACCCGTCAAAAAACCAAAAAACAAATATACAATAACGTTGGCAATACTTACCTTTGCTGATGGGACACACTGTATTACTTCAAGGTTAGAAACATCCAGATCTGGTTTGGTTGGTTTTAATTAACATTCAAAATTCATTCTGACATTTCTGTGCAGATTGCACATGGAAACTGGTAATAGTGCTGGTTTGGACAGGAGTGATTCATTATCGTCATCATCATCTAAATTACTTGGAGAAACTGGTGACACTGGCAGGTATAACTTGTAGTTTATTTCAGGAGTTGAAACAGTTGGAGAGACTGGTGACACAGGTCAAAATAGCTGGCTTATTTCAGAAGCTGAACCACATGGAGAAACTAGTGGCACTGGCAGGCATAATAGCTGGCTTATTTCAGGAGCTGAACCACTTGGAGAGACTGGTGACACTGGTGGGCATGCTAGCCTGCTTATTTCAGGAGTTGAACAACTGGGAGACACTGGTGACACTGGCAGGCATAATAGCCGGCTTATTCCAGGAGCTGAACCATGTGGAGAGATTGGTGGCTCTGGCAGCTATAATAGAAACAGAAACGTGGAAACAGAAACAGATTCTGATGGCTGATAAAGACCACTTGGCCCATCTAGTCTGATGATTTCCCTACCTAACGGATAAGCTGCAAATCCTAGTTAACCAACAGCCTACTTCCTGCTACCTCCCCCCCAGAATTGCCTTATGTCTGTGCCATGCATTCTTGAATTCCCCACTGTTTTTGACTCTATGACCTCCTCAGGAAGGCTGTTCCATGCATCTACAACCCTCTCCGTGAAGAAATACTTCCTCACATTACCTCTGAGCCATCCCCCCTCTATCTTCAAATTGTGCCCCCTTGTTCTTGCTCATTTCTTTTTCTGAAAGATGCTACCATCTTGGACTTTGTTGATTTCCTTTTGGCATTTGAAAGTTTCTATCATGTTCCCCTCTCCCTCCTTTCCTCAAGGCTATGCATCTTAAGCTCGTTTAGTCTTTCTTCATATGTCTTCTGGTGCAGACTCTGCACCATTTTGATTGCCCTCCTCTGGACAGCCTCCACCCTGTCTATGTCTTTGTGGAGATGGGGTGTCCAGAACTGTACACAGTACTCCAGATGTGGTCTTACCAACTGTCTGTACAGAGGGCCAACAACTTCCTGTTTTCTACTGGTGATGCCTCACCATATGCATCCCAGTACCCCCCAGCCATCCTTACTGCCTTCTCACATTGCTTGCCCACCTTTAGGTAATCTGATATGACTACCCCCAGGTCCCTTTACATTTTTGTTGTTGTCAGTATCTCACCCCCCATTGTGTACTCTTCTCCTGGGTTTTTGTTTCCCAGGTGCATTACTTTGCACTTCTTTGTGTTGAATCTAAGCTGCCATACACTTGACCATTCCTCCAACCTTGCCAAGTCCCTTTCCATCCTTTTCACCCCACCTTGTGTATCAACGCTGTTGCAGATCTTTGTGTCATCTGCAAAGAGACATACTTTTCCTCCCAGTCCCTCTGCAATGTCACTTATAAAGTCATTAAAAAGGACCAGCCCCAGTACTGAACCCCGTGGTAGCCCTCTATTAACCCCCCTTTCTTCACTGTAGACTCCATTTACTATTACCCTCTGTGTCCTGTTGTCCAGTTAGTGTTTTATCCAGGCTACCACCCTGGGACCCACTCTCAGGCTGGCTAATTTGTTTATTAATCTTTTGTGTGGGACTGTCAAATGCCTTGCTAAAGTCTAGGTAGACCATGTCCACAGCCCCTCCCTGGTCTACTACTTTGGTCGCTCAGTCAAAGAAATCAAATAGATTTGTCTGACATGACCTTCCTGCTGTGAAACCATGCTGCCTTGGGTCCTGTGCCCCACTGGCCTCTAGGTACTCAACAATTCTTTCCTTCAGAAGTGATTCCATCATTTTCCCTACTACTTAGGTCAAACTGACAGGTCTGTAGTTTCCTGACTCTGTCTTGCTCCCACTTTTGTGAAGGGGAATCACATCTGCCCTCCTCCAGTCCTCAGGTACCACACCATCCTCCCATGATTTATTAAAAAGGGTAGTCAGTGTTGTTACTAGTTCTTCCCTTAGTTCTTTTAGAATTCTGGGGTAAATCCCATCAGGCCCCATTGCTTTATCCACCTTCAGTTTTAAGAGGTCTTTCAGAACCCTTTCTTCTGTGAAAGGACTAATTTCAACCCCCCTATCCAGAGTGCTTCTATTGACTGGATTAGGTATCTCCCCCTGCTCTACCATTGTGAATACTGAGCAGAAGTATTCATTCAGTATCTCTGCTTTTTCACAGTCGCTCTCTGCCCAGCCACCTTCCTCTTTATTCAGCCTCAATATCCTTGCCTTAGTCTTTCTTTGTTCCCTAATATACCTATAAAAGGTTTTATCCCTCTTCTAAACTGAGTTGGCTATTTTTTCCTTGGTTTGGGCCTTTGCTATTCTGACTGCCTTCCCTGCTTCCTTCTGCTTTTACTGGTACAGTTCTCTGTCCTGCTCCTTCTGTGCTTCCTTATACTTCCTGAATGTTATCTTTTTCTTCCTAACCTTCCCCGCCACTTCTTTTGAGAAACATAGTGTTTTTTCCTTTCGTTTTGATTTGTTTATTTGCTTCATACATAGTTACCTTATTTAAGGAGTTGAAACACTTGGAGAGACTTGTGATGCTGGTGGGTATAATAGCTGGCTTATTCCTAAAATTCAATCACATAACATAGCACAGAAATATAGAATCTAACAGTAGATAAGGGTGGTTCGGCCCACCCATTCTGTCCATTTTCTTCTACCTTCATTTTTACTGCTGACCCTACTTAACCTGTGACACTTCCTCCTCATCCCCCTTCTTTACCTCTATGATTCCTTTGTGCCAATCCCAGGCATTTTTGAACCCCACTACTGTTTTTCCCCCACTACTTCTGATGGAAGGCTGTTGCAGGAATCCACCACTCTTTCTGTGAAGAAGTGCTTCCTCACATCTCTCCTGAATCTACCCCCCACTCCAACTTCATTTCATGTTCCCTTGTCCTTGAGCACCTTTAAAAAAATATTCCCCTCCTACACCTTACAGTATTTACCACTGTAAGGCATTTTAAGGTCTCTATCATATCCCCCTTCTCCTCCAGGGTGTTCATATTGGACACCTTTAACCTCTCCTCCTAGGACAGTTGATGCAGACCCTACACCATTTTGGTTACACTCCTCTGGACTGCCTCCACTCTATGCCCTTCTTGAGATGTGGCCTCCAGAACAGGACACAGTAATCAAGGTGGGGTCGTACCAGTGATTTACATAGGAGCAACATGACCTCCTGCTTTCTGCTGGAGAAACCCCTTCATATGCACCCCAGCATTCTGCTAGACCTCCCAACTGCCTTGTTGCACTGCCTGGTGATCATTAGGTCATCCAATATGATTACCCCAAGGTCTCTTTCCTGCTTTGTCATTATCAGTAACACTGCACCCATTTGGTACTCTGCCTCCCGGTTTCTGAGGCCCAAATCCATTAGTTTGCACTTTTTTGTATTAAAACCCAGTTGCCATACCCTTGACCACTCCTCAGTTTCTTCAGATCTCTGGCCATCCTATCCAACCCCCAACCCCCAGACTGTTCACCCTGTTGCAAATCTTGGTGCCATTTGCAAAGAGGCAGACCTTTCCTTCCAGGTCCCCTGCTACATCACTTATAAAGACATTAAAGAGGACCAGTCCCGGCACTGAACCTTGAGATACCCTGATGGTCACCCTTCCTTCCTCAGAGCAAGCTCTGTTTACCACTATGCTCTGTCTCCTATCCGCTAATGAGTTTCTTACCCGGGTTACCACATTGTTGCCCACCTCCAAGCTGCCCAGCTTGCTTGCCAGTCTTGTACGGAATGGAATGGTGTTGAAAGTGTTGCTGAAATCCAGGTAGACCATGTCTAACACTCCTCCCTAATCTAATTCCTTGGTCACACAGTCAAAGAAATCAATAAGATTTGATTGGCATGACCTCACCTCTGTGAATCCATGCTGCCTTGGATCCTCTGACCCCCTGGATTCAAGATATTCCACAATCCTTTCCATTCACAGTGTTTCATTTATCTTATCCACCACTGATGTCATGCTGATAAGTCCATAATTGCCCACCTCTTTCCTGCTACCACTTTTGTGAAGTGGACTACATTTGCCTTCTCCAGTCCTCCGGGACCACTCTTATCTCAAGTGATCTGTTAAATAGGGCATCAGAGTTGCAGTTAGTGCATCCCTCAGCTCCCTCAACACTGTTGGATGTACACCATCTGGCCCCCTAGCTTTGGCCACCTTCACGTTAGCGAGTGCTTTTAGGACTCATACCTCAGAAAAAGGACTAACATCCACTTCCCTCCCATCAAAGCTCCTGATTCTCTTTTTGTGGTCCCTCTTCTTCCCACTGTGAACACTGAGCAAAAGTGTATGTTCAAGGTGTTTGCCTTTTCATTGTCCCCCTCAGTACAGTCCCCTCATTAACCTTACAATTCCTCCTTTTCTCTTCCTTTTTTTGCTTATACACAGTACCTAAAAAAATGTCTTGTCCCCTTTTGATACCAGCCATAGAAGAAAACCAGGAAGTGCAGCATTCACCGTTAAAAGGCAGGGTGCGGGTCCAGGGCTATTAACCCCACGGTAATCACTATAGACACACACACACACTGTGAACTGCACTCCGGAATCAAGGATTGTATGTTGAGGAATAAGCAGAGTCCAAAACCAAATGTATGCTCCACCCATGTTTTTATTCACCACTTCACAATGACAAAGTCAACTCCTACATAAAATGAAATAACATCCAGCCACCAACTGTGACCCAGGTGCCCAGACACATCAGTCCATTTGTGTTTCCTCAGGGGCTGGCAACCAGGAGTGTTTAGCACTCTTATATACCCAAGTTTATGTAAAAGTCATGTGATTTCATCTGATTTCATAGTATCAAAGCACATCAAGGTATATTGTTAAATACATTTGCAATAATCATCTAACCTCATGCTGCATAAATACATTTAAATAAATATTTTTGCACAATTGCACATGACAGCTTGATTGTCGGGGTGTTGTTTACTGCAAAACCACAGGGGTTTAATGTCTTCTATTTCATACAGATGTTTTTAATATATGAATTTTATTTGGTCTTCTATACATTACTTCTTTTGATACAAGGTTTCTTTACACTGCCTTTCTCTCTTTCTTTCAGCCAGAGCTATTAGAAGAGTGCAAGATTTTACTGCTTATTGTCCACAGCAATATGGAATCATTATACAGAAGGGCATACTGTGGACTTCTCCCGGCTCTAGTCTGAATCTTTCATATCTTTTGCCTACTTGAAGTGCATTTAGCATGCTATTTATGAGACCTGAACATCAACTGCTTGATTCCTTCCATTTCTTAATGTTAGAACATTTGTGACAGAAATTTTAAAGATTTAAGTCAAGCTTTCACTTGCAATTGTGCAAAAAAGTATTTAAACATATTTATGCAGCATGATTTTTGATGACTATCGCAAATGTATTTAACAATACCCTTGATTTGTTTTGATACTATGATGTTAGATGAAATCACATGATTCTTATGTAATTTGGGGTATATAAGAGTGCTAATCACGCCAGGTTGCTGCCCCCTGAGGAAGCTCAAATGGAGTGAAGCACCTTGGTCACAGTCAGTGGCTGGATGTTATTTCATTTTGTGTAGGAGGTGACCTTGTCAGTGTGTAGTGCTGAATAAAAATATATGTGGAGCATACAGTCCTTGATTCCAGAGTGCAGATCACAATGTGTGTGTGTGTGTGTGCGTGTGCGTGTGTGTCTGTGTGTCTGTGTGTCTGTGTGTCTGTGTTTGTGTGCCCCTTTTGATACTGCCTAAGCTATTGTCCTTCAGTTTGTGCTTTTGCACTCTACTGCTTTCCCTGCTTACCTTTGTTACCCCTGATGCACCTTGCCATCCTTCTCCCTCTGTGTCTCTTTGTACCTTCTGAATGCAACCCTCTACCTTTTCCGCCACCTCTTTTGAGAACCACAGTGATCTCCTCTCCCTTTTGTTTTTGCTCACTTGTTTGATGCAGAGGTTTGTTACCTTCACTATGCCCTCTTTTATTTTGGCCTACTGTTTTTCAACCCCCAGCCCCACCCCCGGTGATTTCTGAGGTATTCACCCATCTTTATAAAATCTGCCTTCCTAAGTCCAGGACTATCACCACTGAGTGGTTTAATTCCACAGCCATCCTTATGCTGAACCACTCTGATTGTTGTCACTGGTTCTCAGATGGTTTCCCACCATGATGTCTGCAATGCTGTCCCTGTTAGTGAGGATCATATCCAGTATTGTCTCATTATGAGTAAGTTTAATGACTAGTTGTCTGAGGAACGCCCCCTGCAGGAAGTTCAGAATGTCCCTCCTTCTAGCTGAATCTGCAGCTGGGAGGCTAAAATTTACAGCTGGCAGACTGAAGTCCGCCACCAGCAGCACCTCCCCATTTCAGCTATTTTGCCAATTGCATCTAACATTTCCTTATCTAACTCCTCCCCCTGTTCTGGAGGCCTGCAGATTATGCCTGTACAACTAGCGGCTCCGTTCCCTGATTCAAGGATGACCCACATTGCCTCTGCCCTCACCAAGTTCACTGTATCTCTGTTGCTTTTATACTTTCCTTTATATAAAGCTCCCCCCCCCCACCTTTCCTTTCCACCCTGTCCTTTCTAAACAACTTGTAGCCAGATATGGCCATGTCACAGTCATGGTTATTAGTGCTCCATGACTCGATAATGGCCACTATATCCTGGTCAGCTTCTGCTATGATGGCCTCTAGGTCTGGGAGGTTGTTTCCCAGACTTCTAGCATTAGTACACTTGGCATTCCAGAATTTGTTTGCTCTTTGCTTGTTGCCCTCCCCTTTTTCTTTTTGCTACCCCTCCTTCCCTTCTTGTTCGAATGCTTCTTCCCCCTCTCTCCTTTCCTATCATCCCACTTCTCTGATTAACTTGCACCTTGGAGATTCTCCTTGCTCTCTATCTCAGACAATGAAGGGGCAGTTTCTACCTCCCTGATAACTTCTACCACCCTCCTCAGCTAGTTTAAATGTTCATGGAAGTAAAACTTAAAGCATCCACTGATGACTGTGGTTTCCCACCCAGATGGATGCAGGCCATCACCTGTGTATATGCCTTTATCCACCCAGGTGGGCCCACAGTCCCCAGCGTGCTGTACCCTTCCTCTCTGCACCATTCCTTCAACCATGAATTGAAGATCATGGTGTAGATGATCCTCTCCTTTCCCCTGTTGTAGACAGGCAGCACCTCCTCAAAAGCTGCTGAGTGTGCTACCCATCTAAGACTGCTTCCCAGTTCCCTAAACTCACCCTGCACTATTCCAGCCTAGTCCCTAGCCAGGTCATTTGTCCCCAGGTGGACAATGCCATCCAAATCCCCCTTCCTTTCTACTGGCCTAGCTAGCCCTAGGATACGCTCCCATTCCTCTGGGCCATGGTGCCAGTTAGGCACCTAACCTCGCTCTCTGCCACCTTGCCATTCCTATTCCCAACACTATCCCTGTGACAGTTGAGTCCCCCACCAGAAATTGCTTTCTCCTTTTCTGGGGTTCTCTCCCCCCCCTTCTTGGGTTCCCCCCTGTGGAGGACCCTACATCCTCCCTGGCCACTACCCTTGGTGCCTCCTCCTGGCAGTCCTGCCCTGCCAAAGAGGTGTAGAAATATAGTAGTGGTACTAGTTGAGGAATTTGCCTGTGACCAACCCCCCAGCCTTCAAAACCCAACCACCCCTACCCTTCTCAAGCCCACTGTAGTCCAGCTGTTCCTCCTATTTGGCATCCTCTGAGGTAACAGTGTCAGACTTGGTAGCCCCTGGGTGGGGGAGAAAGTCTTCTGATTCCTAGCCAACTCAGACTCAAGTCTAGCAACCTTCTCTGTCAACCCAGAGAGATGCATGCAGATGGGGCAGCACCACAGCCCCCAAAAGGTGTCTTTGAAGACTGCCACCCAACAGCCACTGCACTGCACCACTCCCCACATTCCCTAGTCCTGTTCTCCTTCTGTTACCTGGACTCCTCTCCCAGAACCCAGAAAAGATGAAGCTGTATGAGTTACTGAAGCATGAAACAATGCTGTAATTAACACAGATACAGGACCAAATAATGTTTTTATATATTTCTTCTCTTTTTCTTTACCTAGGCAATATTGGTACTGTGGCTGAGGCAGAAAACTCTATTTACCTGTAGTGCCACCCAATTTGGTTCAGTTAGGTCAGGTTATCAGTTTTCTTCCTTCCCCCTCTCCCCAAACAGTACAGTATTACCTGAGTTCAGACAGACAGGGTTCCTGGCTGTTGGCTGTCTCCTTGGCTGACTCCTGGCAGACTCCTGTCACTGTCCCTTACAAAGGTCCTTAACGTGAGGGCCCTAAGATGGAGGGTCACTTGTCAGGAAGAACCTATATGGTGTGAGGCGGCCTTCCATAGCTCTTCTCCTGATACCTCATTTGTCCTCACAGTTGGCAGAAACCCTCTTCCCCAGCACAAGAACAGGAGCCAAGGATTCAGGCTCTGACAGCCAATGGGTCCTCCTCAGTGAGGGGAGGGAGTGGTCTTTGCATAACCCTGAGACACACTCTGCCTCCCTGCATGCTCTCCAGCAACCTTCTTCTTTTGAGAGCAAGAGTGGAGAGCTGCTCTTTTCAAATTCGGCAGTTTCCCTTAGCTCCACTCCCAATGCCTTTTTTGTCTGCCTGACTTGCAGAAAACATCCTCCCCAGCACAAGAATCAGAGCTGAAGATTCAGGTTCCAACAGCTGACAGTTCCATGTCATAATGGAGATCGCCAAACCATGATCTCCATCACAGCGAGTGCACATCGCCGAAATGAAAAATGGCAATGTACACTCCCAGCGAGGACCAGACGAAAACTATAAACTACATTTATGTGGGTGGTTTTGCCCCCCCCGCACCCTCCCTAACTATAGATTATCAACTCCAGGGGGGTGCATGTTGGGGAGGGGGAGACAGTCATTAAAAAAAAAGCCCACCCGCACAAAATGCTTACCCCTTCCCAGCCCCGAACCCTGCACCTAGTACCCTATAGCCGGCCACCCTCACCACCACATCACATGGGCAGCTCAGCAACATCATGCCACACTACCTCCCACATACTGTCTTCCTCATCCCTCCCCTTCTGCTGGCCATCCTACCTTGTCACTCTTCTTTCATAGTTAATCTGCATCTAGCTCTTCTTCCATTGCTACCCTTTCAGGGTAGCTCACATTATAGGCACTGAGATTGAGTTGCTTATATGTGAGTCACTTAATCTCAGTTGCCAATATAATGGGTTACCCAGCTAACAGGTCCTTCTCAGTTGAGGAGTGGGAGTGGTCTTTGCACAACCCTGAGATGTGCTCCATCACGATGCACTCCATCACTCCATCTCCTGGAGTGCTCTCTCTTGGAGAGACTGGTGACACTGATGGGCATAATAGCAAGCTAATTTCAGAAGCTGAACCACTTGGACAAACTGGTTACACTGGTGGACATAACAGCTGGCTTATTTCAGGAGTTGAAACACTTGGAGAGACAGGTGGTGAAGTGCTTGTGAGTTGTGTGTGTATTTCTATTTGATGGGAATAAATATTTTTACATTTGTGACTGGACAACAATTGTTTTCAGAGAAATCAATTTGGGGACCATCATGCCATCAACATGCTTATTTCATGAGACCACACAGTTGTAGAAAATCAACTCTAAGTGAGGCTCACAGATCATGGTTATGGCCCTTGTTACAAGAATTGTACAGAAAAAAAGATAGAAATAAAAAAACACCATTACAAATAATCAACAACAGTGAATGACACCCAAAGCTTGGCTCCTTGTAAGTGAATGTAACCATGTGGAATGGTATTACATCTTACTGTTATAAGATGATTTCACAATCAGCCTGGTTATGATGATCTGCTTTATGATTTCAAGTGCATGCAGGTCAAACAAATATGAACTGCATCCCCCAAAAATCAAAATCATGCATTAACTGCACAAATGCAGCAAATTGGAAGTACATAAACATGCACACATCATAAGGGGGATGGAGGCACCACCAGTCCAGTGGAGGCACTGGTGGAGAGAGCCTCACTAGTCATTGGGCAGGTGGAATAACAGCAGTCTTGAATGGGGTGAAATCCAGAGCATTCACATGATGGGGGCACTACCAGTCCGGTGGACTGGAGAGCATCACCAGTCACAGCGTGGGTGGAAGAATGATAGTACTGAGAGGGGTGAAATTCATACTAGTCACATGGTGGGGTACCAACACTAGTTATGGGGTGCATGGAGAAATACCAGTCTTTTGGGGGGGGGTTGTGGTGGAGTAACAGCAGTCATGTGTGGTTGGCATCAACAGTCCTACAACATATGCTCAGTTCAAAACAATGAGATAATTTTTAGTACATATTCATATGCTGAGGGAATTTTTGCAGTCCAGTCCACACAGTGCACTTTACAGACCTGCATGCAGAAATGAAACTGATGCTAAAAAGACAAGGTGCAACACCTGGAGTAATTATTCAGGGATTCATATGCACTGCATGCGGTGCAACAGCAAAGGCAATATTTAATTTTACTCTTCACTGCTCGTAGTGGAAATCAAGATGCAGCAAATTCAGCTTGATGAACACAAGCTGCTCAACATGTTCAGTGTCTAATGTGGATCTGTGAAGCTCCACCACATCCCCTGCTGTGCTTGACTTTCTCTCCAATGGCGCACTTGTTGGGGAGCAGCTGAGGTATTTGATGTCCAGCTGTGCTAAGTGAGGGGATGATGTAGTATGCTTTTTCTGTCAGTAGTCCAGGGGATCTACAGAGATAGGCTCCAGAATCTCTGTGAAGAAGCAATTGGGAAAATTGCTTGCAGGCTGTGATTGTTGCTTTGTTCTCTTTCTTTGCTCTGTCTGAAGAGATGAACTGAGCTGTGCCCAGTAGTCACTTTCCTCCTCCTCTTCCTCAGGGTCACTCTAGTCATGTTGTTTTTCTTAAGACAGCTCAGTTGGTATCACACCCTGTCCACACATACTAAAGCTGAGCCCTGAGCATTGCTGCTGCCAAAAACTTATTCAGTTAGTATACTGTTATTGCAAGGTGCAGTACCTCACACTTAAACCTCGAGTCCCACATCGAGTTGAAAACATATGGCTTATCACCACAAATGCCCATAAACATGCTGTCTACTTCTTGGCTGAGATTCTACACAAAGTCCCTCACTGCATGTGCACTATTAACAAGATCTTTATCAGCCTGATAGGAGAATCTCAACAGTGGTTTTTAGTATCTGCACTGCAGGGATGGCATGACTGAGCAGTGTAGATCCAGCACTAAGGTCACATGTGCTTCGCTAAAAAAGATGCAAGCACCTCTGCTGTGCCTTCAACAACAGCCCAGTCTTGGTGGGTGAGAACTACCCAAGTGTCTGTCTCCATACTCAGCTCATGCAGTGCCCTCTTCTGCTCCAGTAGCCTTTCTAACATACAGTAGGTGGAATTCCACTAGTTTGAGAGATCCTGAGTAAGCCTGTGCTGTGGAATCTGAATACACTCTTGTAGTTGGTGCAGTTGGTTCATGGCATTAACAGAATAGTGGAAATGACCACAAATACTTCTTGCTGTTTTCACCATTTGATCCACTTCTGTTGTCTTGCTAATGGACTTTGCCACCACCAGATTCACACTGTGGGCAAAACAATAGATCCCTTCAAAGTGCCTATCCCACAAGGCTTTGATCATATTTGAAGCATTGTCAGTGACCACAAAACCAACATGCAACTGGCTGCCCTCAGTCCACCCTCTCAGTATATCTTACAAGAATGTAAGAATGTTTATGTCCTGGTGATCCATATGTATAACTGCTACATTCAGTAATGCAGATCTGCTATGAGAGGAGGTGGAGGCTTCACCAGGGGAATGACCAGGACTAGGCACACCTGCACCTTCAGTGCCACCACCAGATAGTGGGTTTGCTGCACATCAATGTGCCATGAGTGACATGGCTGGAGTTGGTGCTGCTCCATATGTCTGTGGTGCAATGAAACACACCACTGACTGCCTGTGACAGTTGCTTAAACACTACCTTACACAAATCCTCATATACATGTGACACAACAGTATGGGAAAATGTTGTGTGGGACGGTATCTGATACCGGGGGTGCAAATGTTGCAGCAGCTGCCAGAAACCAATATCTTCAACTATTGAAAATGGCTGCAGATCCTGTGTCATCATTTCCCTGATCAACAATGTTATCTAATGTGGTGTCAGATGTGAGGAATTATATTTTGTCCTTGCATAAAAGGCCTGCATAATGAGGGCCAAAGATGTGCAGGACTGTTATGCTGGATGATTTTTGGGGCATGTGTCATGGGGAGAAGGTGTGGAATGGATAACAAGTAGATCAACAGAAAGCAAAGCGAGAGGCACACTTCTTGATGAGCCTGTTTTGTAATGACCCATCTGAGGTGTGAAGGGAGAAGAAGAGACTGTGTTAGATTCATTGACATGTTCACCATCAGCAGCACTTTGTATTTGCAAATCTGCAACATCTGGACCACCAGTACCAGCAGAGGGGCTCAGCATTACCCTGGGAATGACAGGTGATCCCTGCAGTGCATGGGGATGTTTCAGTCATAGATGATTTATCATTGCCATAGTTGTGAGGTTTGATAGAGCTTTTCCTCTGCTAATGATGCTGTGGCACAGCCCACACAGTGCTTTAGTTGCATCATCTTTCACTAGGCTAAAATGCAGCCATACTGCACTTCCTCCTCTATTTATACCAGCACCACTTGCCCCAATAGGGAGGCCATGGACAGCACTTTTTTCCCAACTTTTTCAGTAATAGACCTGGGTACTGCACCCTGTTATTTCTCACCAGCAGGTACCTGACTTGAGGAATTAACAGTAACTTGTGTGTCTGGAGCTGGCACAACTTTTGGAAAGGTCAAGTTTGGATTCCTTTTTTTTTCACAGGAGGAGGTTTACGTGCTTGCTTGACCTATTGGCTACTGTCAGCACAGCACCTTTCCTCCTTTTCTTTGCAACTCTTAGTTTTGTATTAGACAAATAGGATGCATACTCTGACTCATCCCTAAAATCACGGAGGTGGCTGTCGGTATCATTTTCAGTTGATGATGATGATAATGATGATGATGATGGTAATTCTTGAGGGTCCAGAACATATTCAGAGCCAGATGAGTTTTCTTTATCCTCCTTATGTACAGTATCAGACACACAAGCAGCATGAGCACTGCTTTGGAATCGCATGATTGGGGTGGTAGTCATGGTCATAGACACTGGTGAAGTAGGTAGTCGTACTGTATCTATGGGTATAGTAGTCGAGACAACATCCACCCCCCTGGAGTTAGGAATTTATAGCTCCAGGGGGGTGTGGGTGTGAATTCCCCCTCAAACAGTAACTTCCCTCTGGTGCTCTTGCAGTCCATCAACACTTTGCCATGGTGATGTGATTGCTGTTGGTAAAGTGTTGTTGCTATAAAGTTATTTGACAACTTTGTTGTTGATGCGAATTTATGGAACCATGACTATCGCAGTGGTGGCAACAATAGTGGTATTGATGGCACTGACAATTGATAGTGGTTGCTGCCTCCTCAACAGATGATGTACTGAGCTGTAATGCCCTCCTACTAGTCCCACAGAAGGATGTGGCAGCAAATGGGTGACTGGTACGGGTGGTGACAGTGGTGAAAGTGTTGCTACTAGAGCTACTTTCCCCACCTGCACTACCAGAGCCTAAGGGCTTGCTAGGTGAGAAAAATACACCAATGGTACAACTCGGGAGAATCAGCCAACAACTTCTTCAGTACTGGCACATGGAACTGAGCCCAGAAACATAAAACAGGCACTCATGCACAGCAATTCAATGAGTCACACCTGGCCCAATGGAAAACTGCAACGGTTTTAAATAAATGTATGTGCATACAATGGAACATACACTGGATGCAGCCTCAAACAAAAAAATAATGGTGCGCACATAGACTTCACAATGTGCACAGTGAGCTGCATGATGGAGAAGTCAGCTGACACTCTTCTCAGTCAGGGAACTGAGCTTGGAACAAGGTGATGAACAGGAAAAATTCAGTGAGTCAAGCCTGATCCACTGAAAGAAACTGCAGCAGTTTTAAAACACAAAACAATGCATTCACACAGCCATGCACACTCAGAATGCAATCTCACAAAAATACTACATACACGCACAGTGAAGGTATATGTGTGTCGTGAGATGGGGGGGCAGCCAACACCCTCTTCAGTTGTGCTAGGAACTGAGCCCAGAACCAGAAGACAGCAAAAAAAAAAACCCACAGTGATCCCACTGGATTTGTGTGGAAGTGAAAGCAACAGGGATGGGGGAAATCAGCAAAGGACCCTCCTTGTTACTGATCCCAGAAACAGGTCCCCAATAAATGTACACAGAAAAGTCAAGCCTGACTTTCCTGACAAAAAAACCTATGTGCAAAAGTAAAATGTGCTTCAGTAAAAAATCACACTAGAGCTGTGTGAAACTGAAAGCAGCAGGGGAGATGTGTCAGTGGATACACACTGTCCTACTGGTCCCTGTAACTGAGCCCAGCAATAAGAACAAAAACACAAAAATGCAGTGAAAAAAATTACCCTAACTTTTCTGATGCCGATCAGATTTTAATACTGACCCAAAAAAGCACCTGTATTGCAAATAGCAATAAAAAAGAAGTTTTTAGAGCAAGATTAAGGTTCCAGAAAGTACTATAGAGCTATCTCTCACAAACAACTGCCTTCGGTACACTACTAACTAGGAGTGAGATGATCACATGGTGTTTAGGGCTGTGAGATACAGAAACAATCTCTGATTGGCCAACAAATCTCTGTGAGACTTCAAAATCCCACCCGCCAAATAGTGCGTCTTGAATAGCAGCCGAATAGTGGACTCTTTGTGAGGTCAATCTGAATACTTGGGAAGCTTACTACTCATGGTATTAGGGAAATAATATTCAGTTCATGCACCGCCCTAATAAAAATGGTGTATTTTTTTAAAATAAACACCTCAACCTAGCTGAATGGGACCCGTTTAGCTGGAGTCTGGAATTTTCTTTTTTTATTTAAGCAAAAACAGAAATCCATTTTCTGGCTACCCCAAACTCTTAAATGCTCAACTTAGTGAGGGGATCCTTTTCTGTAATGTTCATGCACATGCCTGGAGTTGCAGATCCCTGCTTCCCTCCTGACACACATAGAAACTATTTGAACTGTGGACTTAAAACAGTAGTTGTTTGTGGTCTCTGTCTGCTGAGACAGAGAGAGAGAGAGAGAGAGACAGCCAGAGATTCCTTAAATCAAGGAGGCTATTTTCTAGACTACACTGAACTGAATTATTACTTTTTGGACCTGTGTGAGTAACTAGTATTGATTCTGTTTTTAGGGTTGACTTGTCTTAGTTTTAACTTTGCCAGGGAGGAACTGTAGCTGGGAGATATTTGCAGTCATTTGTGACTAGACCTGGTACTTAACCTCTGTGAAATAGGTGTCTGAAAGGAAAGAAGGCACTCCCCGGGGTGGAGGGTCAGAGTTGTAGTTGATTGTTTCTGGATTACATAGGTTTACTCCCTCCCACCCTTCCCCACATCCCACCCACCCCAAGTGCATAACTTCCTTTATAGCAGGGGTTCTGACATCACTTCCCCAAATCTTCTAACAACATGCACCAGTTCATATCCTTAAAGGCACAGCACACTGAATGGGGGTAGAGACACTCACAAGCTTGCACACACTAAAACAAGAACAAATAAAACAAAAGAAAAGCATATGTAACAGGAAGGGACACAGATGCATGGGGAGTGGTGCAATGTACTGGCTATGGAGCAGCAGTCTTCTGGGAGACATTCTGGAAACTGCATTGCTGCCCTATGTGCAGGCACCTCTCTGGTCTGAGGGAGGAGGTTGCTCATCTCCATGCTGACCTGGCAATGATTCAGAAAACCTGCTCCCTCACCCATGGACCACCCAGGCCACTGCCACCACCTCAGAGGTTGCCAAGAAAGAGGAGTGGGTGGACCACAGTGGTCTCAGGGAGGGTGAGGGTGGTGGAACAGAGGTGCATCCCTCCAGTGTGCCTCTCCACAATTCATTCACCACTCTGGCGGAGCATGGTTCCTCTATGGAGGCACCTGCAGTGGAGACCAAGGAGAATGTTGGGAACCTCCACAATAGAGACTCACAGGAGGGTGGCACAGGACCCCACAGGAGAAGGAAACAACTCCTGGTGGGGGACTCAATTGTTAGAGGGGTAGAACTGGGGAGGGAAGGGAAGGGAAAGGGAGATAAGGTGCCTGTCTGGCGCCATGACTTGGAGGGACAGGAAATGAATCCTCAGTATCATGGGAGCAGCTTCAAGGCCGAGTGAGCTGGATATCATTATCCACCTAGGAACAAATGACCTGGCCAAGAATGGGATCAGAGCAGTGCAACAGGAGTTTGTGGAGCTGGGGAGGGGCCTTAGACAAGAAGCACACACGGTAACTTTCTTAGAAGTGCTACCTGTCTATGGCATGGATGAGGCTAGGGTACTCCACACCATGGGATTCAATGACTGGTTGAAAAACTGGTGCAGAGGTCAGTGATTTGGCTTCATTGGGGACTGGGGCTCCTCCTGGAAGGATGCAGGCCTATACAGGCATGATGGTCTGCATCTATCCTGGAGGGGAACCAGGATCCTTGGTGATAGGTTTAAATGCTTCATTGGCAAGCATTTAAACTAGCCAAGGAGGGGGAAGGCACTGAAAAGGAGAAGGGAAATCTTAGCCTCCCCACAAAAAAATCAGGGTAGTTAGTGAGGTAAACACCAATATAGAGCAGTTGATATGGATAAGGGCAGGGGTAAATGGAGAAAAAGACAAAGGCAGTAAGGACAGATATGGGGCAAAAAGAAATAAAGCCAGAAAAAAATGGAGGGTAATGAGTACCAGTGCCCGTAGTCTAGGTAAAAAGCTCCCCAACATGGTGGCCTTGATGGAAGAGGGATGCCTGGATATTGTGGCAGTCACAGAAACATTGTATACAGAGAACCATGACTGGGATGTCAACATACCAGAGTACACAATCTACAGGAGGAACAGGGAGGAAGAAGAGGAGGAGGAGGAGTAGCTCTCTATGTAAGGGAAGGGATCAAAGTAACAGAACTAAAGGGTAAAGAAGGAGGAGAGGAGGCACTGCGGGTCACCCCAGAGACAGAAATGGCTCCACAATCCGCACAGGGGTTGTATACAGATCCCCATCTCAGGGGATGAAATGGAAAAGGAAATGATAGAAGGCATCCTTGGGATGGTAGAGAAAGGGGAGATATTGCTGATGGGGGACCTGAATGTGCCAGATGTTAACTGGAGCACCATTGCTGCAGCCACATCCAAGAGCAGGGTCATTCTCAATGCCCTACAGGGGGCATGCCTCAGACAACTAGTTTTGAACCCACTTGGGAGGGAGCAATCTTAGACCTGGTACTCTTGAATGGGGATGGAAAAAGGATCTCTGATCTTGAAGTGAGTAGCCATCTGGGAACAAGCGACCACCAAACAGTGTGGTTCACAATAAACTTAGCTGTAGAGTCAAGCTACACAAAAGTGAAGGTACTGGATTTCAGGAGGGCTGATTTTCTTAAAATGGGAGAGTGCCTCAGAAAAGAACTAGCAAGCAAGCAAGAAGGTGGGGTGGAGTAACAATGGGGAAACATCAAAACTGCCATCACAGAGGCAACAAGCCTTTGTGTGAAGCAAATAAACAAATCAAAATGAAAGAAAAAAACACTATGGTTCTCAAAAGAAGTGGCAGGGAAGGTAAGGGAGAAAAAGATAGCATTCAGGAAGTATAAGGAAACACAGAAGGAGCAGGACAGAGAAGTGTACCAGTTACAGTAGAAGGAAGTGGGGAAGGCAGTCAGAATAGCAAAGGCCCAAACTGAGGAAAAGATAGCCAACTCAGTTAAGAAGGGGAATAAAACCTTTTATAGGTACATTAGGGAGCAAAGAAAGGCGAAGGCAGGGATACTAAGGCCGAATAAAGTGGAAGGTGGTTGGGCAGAGAGCAACAGTGAAAAAGCAGAGATACTGAATGAATATTTCTGCTCAGTATTCACAATGGAAAAGCAGGGGAGGAGACCTAATCCAGCCAATAGAAGCACTCTGGATAGGGAGATTGATATTAGTCCTTTTACAGAAGAAAGGGTTCTGAAAGAACTCTTAAAACTGAAGGTGGATAAAGCAATGGGGCCTGATGGGATTCACCCCATAATTCTAAAAGAACTAAGGGAAAAAGTAGTAACACCACTGACTACCCTTTTTAATAAATCATGGGAGGTTGGTGTGGTACCTGAGCACTGGAGGAGGGTGGATGTGATTCCCCTTCACAAAAATGGGAGCAAGACAGAGTCAGAAAACTACAGACCTGTCAGTTTGACCTCAGTGGTAGGGAAAATGATGGAATCACTTCTGAAGGAAAGAATTGCTGAGTACCTAAAGGCCAATGGGGCACAGGACCCAAGGCAGCATGGATTCACAGCAGGAAGGTCATGTCAGACAAATCTAATTGATTTCTTTGACTGGGTGACAAAAGTAGTAGACCAGGGAGGGGCTGTGGACATGGCCTTCCTAGACTTTAGCAAGGCATTTGACACAGTCCTGCACAAAAGATTAATAAACAAATTAACCAGCCTGGGAGTGGGTCCCAGGGTGTTAGCCTGGGGTAAAACACTGGCTAGAAAACAGGACACAGCGGGTAATAGTAAATGGAGTCCACAGTGAAGAAAGGAGAGTTACTAGTGGGGTACCGCAGGGTTCGGTACTGGGGCTGGTCATTTTTAATGTCTTTATAAGTGACATTGCAGAGGAACTAGAGGGGAAGGTATGTCTCTCTGCAGATGACACAAAGATATGCAACAGGGTTGATACGCAAGGTGGGGCGGAAAGGATGAAAAGGGACTTGGCAAGGTTGGAGGAATGGTCAAATGTATGGCAACTTAGATTCAGCACAAAGAAGTGCAAGGTAATGCACCTGGGAAACAAAAATCCAGGGCAAGAGTACACAACGGGGTGAGATACTGACAACAACAAAAATGTAAAGGGACCTGTGGGTATTCATATCAGATGACCTAAAGGTGGGCCAGCAATGTGAGAAGGCAGTGAGAAGGGCTGAGGGGATACTGGGATGCATTAGGAGAGGCATCACCAGTAGAAAACAGAATGTTGTTGGCCCTATGTACAGACAGCTGGTAAGACCACATCTGGAGTACTGTGTACAGTTCTGGAGACCCCATCTCCGCAAAGATATAGACAGGGTGGAGGCTGTCCAGAGGAGGGCAACCAAAATGGTACAGGGTCTGCACCAGAAGACATATGAAGAAAGACTAAAGGAGCTTAAAATGTATATCCTTGAGGAAAGGAGGGAGAGGAGGGATACGATACAAACTTTCAAATACCTCAAGGGAATCAACAAAGTCCAAGAGGTAGCATCTTTCAAAAAAAGAGATGTGCAAGAATAAGGGGGCACAATTTGAAGATAGAGGGAGTATGGCTCAGAGGTAATGTGAGGAAGTATTTCTTCACAGACAGGGTTGTAGATGCAGGGAACAGCCTTCCTGAGGAGGTCATAGAGTCAAAAACAGTGGGGGAATTCAAGAATGCATGGGACCGACATAAGGCAATTCTAGTAGGGGGTAGGAGGAAGTAGGCTGTTGGTTAACTAGGATCTACAGCTTATCTGTTAGGTAGGGAAATGGGCAGACTAGGTAGGCCAAGCGGTCCTTATCTGCCATCAAATTCCATGTTTCTATGTTCCTATGAAAACTATCAATATCATATACTCAGACAGCAGGCACTCAGTGCCACCTCCAGTATCTCCACCCCAAGTTTTTCTAACTGAAAGTAGGTGCCCAGTTCCACTGCCATTTTTTGTATTAGGTTTTCTTTACACATTTCTGACATCTGGGTGTCCAACCCCTGGTCCTGGCTAACAACAGCCTCCTTGGACTAATAAGTAGTGACACCAGGGGGGCGTGGCCAGCCACTGAACAAGATGGCACCATAAATCTTTTTCTCCACAACACCAGAGCTTAGTACCCGACATTGCTAGTGACCAGTCGACTCTCAAGGGAAAAGAATACAAAATTAGTCAATCGGAAATGTTTCTCTATTTCTTGTTTAAATTCCAGGACTGACCGACTCAGTATTGCTGAGACTTCATCACTTACTGCTATACCAAACTACCTGGCCTCATGGCATCTGCTGCAAAGGAGACAGAAGAACCCTCCATTAGAGAGATGTTTGCCTCTAGCATTCATAGCATTGATGCACTTACCTTAGCCTCCAACACATCTGCGGTTTCCATCCAACAACTGGACACCAGAGTTGACAAAATGGAGCAAAAAGTTCTTGCACAGGATGAAATCCTTCAAGGGCACTGCGCCACAATGTGAGAACAGGCGGCACAAATTCGATATCTACAAGACAAGCTTGATGACCTAGAGAATAGGAGCCACCGTAACAATCTGCAGCTCCTAGGATTTCCCGAAAGCTGTGAGGGGGGTAACACACTGACCTTTTTACTACAAGTGCTACCAGAAATACTTCAACTCCCCTCCCTCAACCAAAATTACAATTGAAAGGGCACATCGATCCCTCCAGCCAAAACCTACCCAGGGTGACAGAGCCAGGCCAATAATTGCTCGTATCTTGAATTTTGCGGAGAAAGAGGCCATCCAGGCCAGGGCCAGAGAATTGGGCAATTTAAGATTGAGAGATCACAAAATCATGATCTTTCAAGATTACTCCAGTGATCTAAAGGCTAACCGAAAAGCCTTTGCAGAAGTGCGCTGGAGACTACATCTTCTAAAGATTCCCTTTATGTTATGATATCCAGCCATCCTGCAACTCTCTGTTAATGGCATAACACACCAGCTGGCATCTCTGGATGCAGCCATGGATTTTATTAGGGCAACTTGGCCATCTGAAAATGACACTACTAATATATCAGTTTGCGGGACTGGATCAGATCGCTCTTCACACCAGTAGGGAGCGCCATGAAGATATTGGAGACGTCGAGTTCTTTGCCTAGTCACCCTTTGGATGCTCACTCACTGAAGGTGAGGAAGAGGCCCCCAAAATCCCCATACTCTAAATGGGAACATCCACAGGACCAGAGACGGTCTTCTAATGCTGAAGCTCATACCTTGGAGGATGCCGACAACGGAGGGATTCAATATGTTAGTCCCTACTTCTCACGCAACCGATACTCTGTCCTGGGGGACCAACCAGACAGTTTTGACCGAGAAGACATGGACACTCACCAGACCACTCTCCAGGGAATTCAGAGAAGGAACCATGGGTTCAGCTGGATTCTTGCTGTACAATTGTGGACGCTGTACACCCGCTTGCTAATACAGACATTAGTGCTGATGATTCCCTCGCTTTGGCGGATCCCAAAGCAACTACTGCACAGCCATCTTCTTGAGTGGAATTGCCCAGGCCAAATGGGCCTCCTCAATAGATAAGTACTAATGGTTTTGTGTCTCAGGGAGTAAAGGGCAGGAAGGAGGGAAGAGTGATGTTCTAACAACTGACCGGTGTAAAGTACTTCAAGCCCCGGTTGTCATAAGGGAAGTACTGACTGGGCCTCTTCTTGTTAGGTCTCAGTATAGCATACAAAATGGGTTGGGCCGTAAAGTCCCTCCCCACAGGAGACACCCTACCTTGGTACACAGTTTAAGACAGTATTGTTGAAATGTTTAAATGTTGAGTTTAATTGCCGCTTTAAGTTCATTTTCAGAGGTTATATTGTTAACATGTTAATGAGGTCTTTTTTCTAAACTGTGATGGCATTTTCCTCAGCTAGGAATATTCTTAACTGAATCCTTTCACCCCCCCCCCCAAATACCTGGGATGGAATGGAATCATGAGAAGAAGTAGATAGCTCTGAGCATTTTAAACAACCTTCTGTCCCCTTCATTTTTATTCTCCATAAGTCTTATACACTTCCTCTCTTGGGTTTGAAGCCTACCACTACCTATGAACTCTCCCATCCCTCACTTAGGGGCCTTCTGGACACTCTTTATGCTAACGGCTCTGGATTGGGACACTATGCAAATCGTATTTTTCTCCATATTACCGACAGTTTGTCCTATAAAACGTTGGTTGGTGGCAGAGTAATCTCCTTCCAGTCAACCTTTTTGCATTTTATTTCTCATTCACTTTTCCATGCCTCGCAGGCACAGCAGGGCATACCATTGGCTGGGGACCCAGCCGGTTAAGTCCTCCTGCACTCTAATCTTGAGTGTGATTTGAGGTTGTAGTTTAGACTGTACAGTTCTGGTAGCTAATTCTAGGTTCACAGTGTAACATATAGGTACTGGCTAATACTGTAAGAAATTAGAAGTAATCTGTAACATTCTACTGACACAGAATTCGTTAGCCTGCCATCAGAACCCGTTTGGCTCTCTTTTGGAGGTGTAGTTTCATTGCAGGCACGTTTCCCTTTTAGATAAATAGGTCAGACGCCTGTCTCATCTTGCTTAGTGCATATACTTGAGGATGTTAAATTACTCCTATCCATATCTCTGTATTGCAGGTTACTATGTCTGACCTGATATTTCATATCTGGAATGTTAGAGGGTTAAATTCTCCTATAAAATGTAAAATGGTTCTGACCCATTTGAAGCGGTTGCATTCGAAGGTAGTCTTTCTTCAAGAAACTAAATTGTCAGGAGAGGGACATAAATACATGTCCAAAGACTGGGTGGGCCAAAAGGTACACTCGAATGCAGCCTCTAGGAAGTGGGGGGTCCTTTTTCTCTTTCATAAATCCTTGCCATTGTCTCTTACTCGAACCCTTTCCAGTCCAGATAGTAGATGGGTAATTGCAACCTTCTCCACTCCCTCAGGACTGATCACCCTTTGTAATCTTTATGCCCCCAATGAAGACAACCCCAATTTTTTTTACAACCTTGCTGAGGTGCTTCTCGAGTCTACTCCCCGAGATTGCCCTCTCCTTATAGGTGGGGATTTTAAGTTGACGCTATTCCCTCTATAGAAGAAATGATAGGGGTACAGAGTCTCACCTTAGGAGTAGGAAAGTGGTGCATCAATTAATCAAGGATCAAGGTCTGACTGACATTTGGAGGGTTTTCCTCCCCAGGACCAGGGACCACACTTTCCATTTGGAGCCAAATGCTTCACATAGTAGATTAGACTTCTGGCTTGGCTCATCCCATATTTTGACAAAAGTTCTGGACATGGATATCCTTCCAAGGGTCATTTCAGACCATGCACCAGTCTCCCTCCTTCTGCACTGGGACCCTGTATCCCCTCCACCTCGTCAATGGTGACTAGACCCTCTCTTAACTAGAGATCCAGAGTTCATCTCCTGGGCACAAAAACAGGCATCCTTGTTTCTAGATGGAAATCCCACCTCTGATACAATGGCGAGTAACACTTGGAGGCGTTTAAGGTTACTATGAGAGGTAGCATTATGGGTTATGCTGCTAATAAACAGAGGGAGAGAGAACAACATTTAGCTGTTCTTGAACAGAAATTGAAAGATGCAGAAGTGGTCTTCAAGGATATGCCCTCCCCTCTCCTAAGTCTGTTATGGGTCGAACCATTCTGGGCTTAAGATTTGAAATAAACCAGCTTCTTAACAGGAAAGCAGAAATAGCCATGCTGTGCCTCAGACACACCTTTTGGGAGGGGGGAGATAAGGTCGGCAAGGTAATGGCATATCAGTTGTGGAAACAGCAAGCCAGAAAACATATTTCAGCTCTGAGGGACGACCAAGGGATTGGATACCACCACGGAGAAGATCAATGTGACTATGGCCTCCTTTTACAAAGCCCTATACACGTCTACACATTTAGAAACCAATAAAGAAACTCAGGCTTTTCTTGAGACTCTCCCACTGCCTAAACTGACCTCACAACAAGCTAAAATACTGGACCTCCATATCTCTAGTGCAGAGGTGAGCTTAGTCATCTGAGAGCTGAAGTTGGGGAAATCACCAGGTAGTGATGGATACACAGCCGATTTTTATCAGGCGCTCGCCCCCTTGCTTACTCCACTTCTTACAGAGGTGTTCCGAGAAGTCGAAATCACAAGTACCCTTCCTCCCTCTATGAGGGAAGCTACTATTGTAGTTATCCCCAAAAAGGGAAAAGACCCCACACATCCAGGCAATTATCATCCAATTTCCATTATTAACTTGGACAGTAAGCTGTATGCCAAAATGTTGGCCTCTAGGCTGAGCCCCTTGCTCCCTAATCTTATACACCCATCTCAAGCGGGGTTTATTCCTAGTCATCACAGTGCAGATCACTCGAGAACCCTTATCAACTTGATCCACTTGGCCAGACCCCTTCCTACACCAGCTGTGGCCATTGCAGTGGACTTTGAGAAGGCATTCGATTCCATCGATTGGGCCTATTTGTATTAAATCCTTACTCACCTGGGAATGAATGGTGGTTTCCTTGCAAGGATACAAGCTATATATACCTCCCCCTCAGCTAGAGTTAGCACAAACTGTCCCCTCTCTACCCCATTTTTGTTGGAAAGAGGGACACGATAAGGATGTCCTCTGTCTCCCCTTTTGTTTGTGCTGGCAGTCAAGCCATTAGCCATAGCCTTAAGAAGCCATCCAGTTATTATAGGGATATCAGTGGGGACCTCCACTTACACTACCCTTATGTATGCTGATGATCTCCTCCTCCCCTTAGCTAACATCCAAAGTTCCATATCTCCTTTGCTTCTCCTTTTAAATACCTTTTCTAAATATTCGGGTCTCAAATTGAACCAGAGTAAGACTGAATTGCTCCCGCTGAATAATCACTGTGTCCAACAGATAGCGGAGGCAGCCAATCTTCTTTGGGACCCTAAAGGAATTACTTTTCTGGGAATCTTTCTCACCCCAACACGTGACAACCTTTGGCAGGTAAACATACAACCCCTCCTTTCCACTATTAAGACAGAATTTGAAAGATGGAAACTCCTCAGGCTCACTTTGGCTGGGAAAATTGCTGCAATAAAAATGGTTACAGCTCCCAAACCTTTCTATTTATTGATGCACAATCCCATCCCCCTACCTAAACAGTGGTCCCAGCCTATAGACAAACTATTCGGGGATTTTCTTTGGGAAGGAGCCAAGCCCAGATTCAGTCGTAACAAGCTCAGGGCCCATTGGAAAAAGGGGGTCTGGAACCTCCCCTGGATTGAAGGCTATTGTCGAACTTTTCTCCTAGCCCAAACGGTTAAGTGGATGTCTCCTCCTAGGCCGCTTCTCCGCAATGGATCCACATTGAATTAGATATCACTGGGACAAGACACCCATCCTCACTCCTTTACTTCACCAATTTCCCCAAGATAAATTCCCCTTCTAAGCTTCCCCATTGGCCTACCTCACTGACAGTGGAAGTGTCCACAGCTAATTGGCTCACCACACATGCAAAGATGAAGATAAACCCCCTTCCGCTTGTTTTTATCCCACTTTGGCAAAACCCCATGATTAATATAGGAGGACAATGGGTCTGTTGGGGCTGCTGGGCAGTGATGAGAACTCTAGGGCTCCCCACACATGCCACTCTCTTCAGCAGACATGGGGCATTCCCCAATCAGAATTCTGAAGATACCTCCAACTCCGGGATGCACTAAGACATGTTCTGGGGTCTTTACAAAAGAAAAGCAAATCATCACCCCTACATCTTTGGATACAACAACTGAAAGGCTTTGCAGGGTGCATTTATGCTTTACTTAGAGATACACTTCCTTCCCAGTCGGAGGAAGCAAAACACAAATGGGAAAAAATGCTCAGCCACCCTATTTCTACTGAAGCCTGGGAACAGGCCTGGAGAAACTCTCATACCTGGTTCAGAGATGCCAGGTCTAGATTAATCCAGAATAAGATTTCTCATTCCTGGTATAATACTCTGGTGGTTTTAGCCAAAGCAAAGATACTGGACTCGGGCATCTGTTGGAGATGTCAGGGTCCAAGAGAGGACCTAATACTTATTCTGTGGCTATGTCCTTGAATTCAGCAACTCTGGGTAGAGGTACAGAATGTTGCGTAGACAGTGCTGAAGCAGCAGCTCTCACTCAGTCCTCTTTTTTTTCTTCTTGGAGTTAGAGCAGACCTTCCAAGACTTTCCCCCTACGAACTCAGATGGCTAGCCCTCCTGACCCTCCAAGTAAAGAGAGGTCTGCTTTCTAAATGGAGAACCACTATTATCCCCACTGTAGCAGAAATTTTAGCCTCTCTTACAACCCTTGCCAAACTGGATAGATTCTTACATCTTAAAAATTGCCAACTCTCCAAATTCAGACAGTGCTGGGCCCTGTACCTGAGCTATGTAAGTCCCCAGATCAGCATAGGATGATGGCTTATACTGACCTGCTCAGTAGCAGAGGATACGCCTTAAGAAGCTGACAACAGCCCCTGACAGGGAACCATAATTATGCTGTCTAACCAGAGCAACTAATCTCTGGACCTTGTTTACTGCTTGGGCAGAGAGGGCTATAAGTTTACAATATTTTGCTACAACAAAGGGTATACTTTTCCTAGAGATTTCTAAGAATATAGAGATTTTGGTCACACTGTATAGGTATCTCTAAGCAGCCTAACCTGATATAAGATATCTCAGCTATCCAATAGATACTTTGGGATTATTTGCTTTTGTTCCAGGTACTTCGGATCTTGCGGAACATATACACACAAAGAACTCAGCTGCTTTCCCAAAGCCATGAAGAGGGATTGGTCTGAATTTAGAAAGAGGCCTACTCAGTGTGCTTATGTCCTGCAACAACTGATGGGGTGAAGTCCCCCTTTTGGTGAGTACATCTGTAAATATATTATTCTTCTGTAATACTGCATAGTAGTAGAAGGGCTCCACTACCCCCTTCATTTAAATGTTATATGGAACCTCTGTAGAATACCTTGTGATTGCTTCTGTGTACTGACTGCTTATTTTTTGGAAGTGAACCTTGCACCTGATCCTGACATGATTTATTGAGCAATCAGCTCACCAGATGTATATTTAGATATCTTTTCTTTTTTTTTCTTTTCTGAAAAAATATCATAAAACAAGAAAATATTTTCAAAATGATCAGTAGTGACACCATTGTGCCCACCCCCAGTGATGCAAGACAGATAAGCTATTCAGTTTCAACCCCCCCAATACTGAGTGACACCTGGGTGCTCACCCTCTGTGCCACAAAAGTATCCTCCAACACTGGGGTACCCAATCTCCAGTGTCAACAACCTTGAAATAAAGAAATAATTTTTCAAACCTGCAAATAAGAAAATGTTTTTTTACCAATCTGCTGTCCCACACCCTCAGCCACTCCAACCCCCACTCAGTACCCACCAGCGCATAACCCCCACACGCCCTCATTCACTGAAACGTACCAAAACATAGATCCAGTCTCCAAGACAAAAGATATCTTCCTGCTGGAACCAGTGACTGTAATATGAGAAAATAAGTTAAGTCCAGTTAACGTATTTCAATGCATTTTGAACTTTTACTCATACTGTACCTTTACCATTGTTTAATATTTTTACACCAAATTTTAACATGGCCTTTTTGGGTCCCACCTCATGAAAAAGGTAGATGAAAATCTTTTTGAAATTCATCATGAAAGGTGATTTCCCAGCACTCTGCAGAAATCACCTTTCAAGCAGATTTGAACATTATCAGCTACCAGGTTCATGAGGTGGGGTCATAAGAAGACTTAATTGAAAATTATGGAAAGATACAGTAACATGTCCAAGATATGAGAGAACACTGAAATATTTCAATAGTCACTCATAACTGTGATAATTTTCCATATTTTCCACCAAATTTTAAACATGGCCTTTTTAGGACCTCACCTCATGAACAAGACAGGTGAAATTTTTCAAATCTGAGCCAGAAGTAGATTTCACAGTCACTCCGTGAAATCACATGTCAGACGGGATTTGAAAATGTTCACCTTCCGTGTTCATGAAATGAAGTCACAGGAAGACCATGTTGAACATTTGGTGAAAATATATAATTAAATGATCAGGTTATGAGTGAACATTGAAATATTTCAATGTTTACTTGTAATTTCGCTAATTTTCAATATTTTGACTTCAAACTTTCAACACAGCCATTTTCTCACACCACCTACAGAAATAATAAATGCAACAGGTACTGTTTTTCAAATCCTGGATAAGGCATGTTTTCAAACTTGTGGTATCAAATGACATTTCAGCCACTGTTCTGTGAAAGCCATATGTCAGGTTTTTAAGGGGGAGTCATAAAACAGCAACCTTGAAAATTTTGGATCAAAAATTAAAAAGAAAATAATTATTAACAAACGTGTGTTGTGCCAGCCTTTACCCGAGTGGATAGTGCTTTGTGATCCCTTGTTGGTGAGCTGAGTTGAGGGGCAATCTCAGACAGCCAGCTGGATTAGCCAAGGATGGAAGGATGGCACTGTCTTGTGACATCACCCTCAGCCTGGGAAGGGAATGCACAGGATTGCATGTGTGGGCTCATGAATCATATAGTGAAAAGAAATCTTCTCTTGTCACAGTGCCCTGCACCTCTACACCAGTGGCTACCAGAGGGCACTCCACTTTGGCTTGGAAATTGACTCTTTGCCCTGCATGCCTGTATCTGTGCCAGGCAGCCCAACAAATTCTTGACATTTGTTGTCATACAGAAGTGTAGGGCCCAGAGGAATCTGAGTAAATGAGGATATAATTCCACTATCTCATAAAGAACAGGAATTCATTACAGAAAAACTGCATTAATCCACCAGTTATTGTTGGACTTTATGCCACAAAAGTTGGGAACTGTAGTATTATGATTTCCAACAATAACCCCCACCCCCCCAAGCAGCAAAAGGTCAGGATCATGCAAGCAACCACAGATAGCCATCATCATGTAAGGTAAACAACATACAACTGTTTCCAGATGAGTTATTACCTTTGTGGATTCAGTAAATAATACAATGTGATATATCACTTGTGAAGCAGCACCAATCACACAGTTTTTGTGAAAAAGTTGCAACTTCAATTTCTGCTTTTATTTTCACTGAGGCACAGTCCTCTTCTTAGAGGTGGATACTGTTAATGGCTATGAAGCACTGTAAAACTAAAGAGTTACATTTACACATTCAGGACAGACAGAGAGTACCCAAGGGCCAATGGATATTATCAGATAGATGGGGGTTACAGTTAGGGAGGATAAAATGTATACCATGCTGTCCAGCACTATCAGTGTGCTAAATGAGTAGATAATTTCAGTAGATTGCAGCATCCTGAATAGCATACCTCTCAACTGTCCCTGATTTTCAGGGATGTCCCTGATTTTGCCTCTAAATTTTCCTCTGTTCCTCATACAAGTTGTGTTTTTGTGATGGAACAGTGGGGATTAAAAGCACAAAATGATGTCAAACATTAAAGTTAAAGACTTGTCCTTCTTCATAATATGCTTTCATTCTATCAGCTTTCTGAGTGAATAGTACCAATTTTTAAGATGTGTCCCTCATTTTAGGTCTTTGTCCTTGATTTTTTTAAGCCTTGTCCCTGATTCATGAGGCAAGAGGTTGAGAGGTACGCTGAATAGTAACTGCAGCATCTAATCAGAACAGTCTTACAATTGGAGCAGATAGTTGCCCAAGTATTTACATGAATTGTACACCATGGTTCTGAAGGATAGTCCAGCTGATATGCACCATTTAATTTTCAGTGGTTTCCTGCTTCTAACCATTTTTAAACAGTTAGGTAAACTGGGGCAATGGAGGATACTGTGACTTGCTCAAGGTCACACATTGAGTGTTCAGCTCCGGTGGGGTCTCAACCCACGATCCCCTGGTTCCTGAGCTGGTGCTTCAACTACTAAATCACACTCCCTCCTTCTAGTGTCTAAATTTAGTGTAAGAGGTTTTAACTAGGGATGACAAGGATAAACAGTGGCACTGTCTAATGTATATCCAATAGAGGGGATTATCCAGAATCTGTCATCTTCTTTTACAAGTGCCATACACCATGCAAATAACATAAAGCTTAAGAGCTGTTCTAAATATGCTGAGAGTGCAATGGGCATGCAATAACAAAGGAAAAACACATGACCAACCATCGGTTATGCCATGGTAACATCCAGATATAAAACTCTTAGGTGCTTTCCAAAAGTTAGGGGCCACCAGTCCTGAATCTCTTCACACAACAAAAGAAAGGAACCATTGTGTGCACTTGGGATAAAGTACGTAGGATTCCCATGCATAAGCCCAAGTGGACACTCATGAACTACCCCACTCCCCTGTATACTATAGGAATATAGACTGCTTAGCATGATAAATGAAGAAACATTTTCAGGACCATTTTCCCCTGGTTGGAGCAGCTACTTGTTTTGTTTGTACCCCCTACAGAAGCAGAGTATAAAAAAGGGCAGCTATACAGTAGGCCACAAGTGGCTGGTACCAGAGAGTCATTATAGGTTTGTAGAGTTCAAGCTCTGTTGAATAGAGTCCCAGGACTCATTTGAAGTGTGGGCAGTTGGCTGTGGATAGAGGCAGTTGCTGGGACCAGGAAACAGCAAGGGTGCAGAGAGTGACAGAGACTAGAGCTTACCAAACTGGTTGAAGTTGCCTTGTTGGATCTTGCTGCAGTCCTCAACCTCTGTCTCAGTTTCTGTGCAGCTTTGCAGGTCCTGCAGTTACTGCTGGTAGCAGTGAAATTAATTCTGTGAATGGGTGAATGTCAACCCTGTATGTTTTTATTTTATTTTGTTCCCCCCACAGTCATTGGTAAGCCTCAGGCTCGAAGCACTCACCAGACACAGCAAAGCTGCAACTTCCTTCAGCAACCCTCAACAGCAACCCCTAACAGCACCAACTGGTAGCATCCTTCACGGTGGCAGTGCTGAGTGTGATGGTGACACACCAGCAGTGTCGGCTATTTTGTGAGATAAGTACCACTGAAAAATGTTTACCTTAAATGAGAACTGTGTCATTCAGTGCACAGACAGTGGCAATGGTGCAGGGAAGCAGGCATGCAGAGGAGTACAGGCCACCTGGTCTGTGGAGAGAATATTGCATAGCAAATACCAAGCACCAGAACATTGCATTAACAAAAAAGGGCTACTTGCCACCATTAGAGTCCTGTATAAGAGAACAGCATAACGTTTGCATGTTCATTTAGACTGCCAAAGAAAAGCATACATTTTGCATGTTTATTGGGACTGCAAAAGAGAGAAGCATAACCTTTATTGAGATTGCCTAAGAAAAGTAAAGCATTTTGCATGTCTGGTAATATAAGTGCAACCCTCTGATTCAACTGAAGTCTTACATCTTTGATAATTTTCTCGAAACTGTTTAAATCAAGTAAAACCCTTCCTGAGAGATAGTAACTAAATGAACTGCAAAAGCATTGCATTTCTACCTAATCTCTTTTCTGATGATGTAACTAGCTATCTCAAGTTCTGCACAAATATTTGAGCTCTATAACAGATGTTTCTTGCACAGTGCAATCATACCTATACCCAGACTATCTGAATGTACCTGAATAGCCCTATAGCACAATGGACTGTTTGCATTACATCTAATTGCTACTGAACAGGACCAGACTTAGCTTCAGCATTGGTCGCTATCCATTACATTGTATCAGGTCTGAAGAGGGTTCCATGTCAGTCTAGAATTGGACTGAGATAGTATGCGCTGAGTATTTTCCTGTCATTCCTCCACAGAACCAACCAGTGAGATCCATATGTTACCACCCAGTTTACAGTGTTGTTTGCCAACTGGACAAGAGGGAAATCATTGTATTTATGGTGATGGGTGATCGGAGGGTGGGGGGGGGGCATGGGAAACCAGGGAATCATGACTATGGTGGGGACAGGTAATCAGGGTAGGGTGGATGGTTGCCACTATACCTGACATGGTGAATGATTACAGGAGGGGCCCAAACCTGCCACCACTTCCCATGCAAATGAGCCCATAATGGGCATATATTTGGCCCCATAGTGCCTTGCATTCCCAATGGGCTCATTTGCATGGTGTGGGCTGAATATCATGATGTGGCTCCCGGCACTATTAGGTGTGGGGCCACCTGGTTCCCTGCATTTCTTTATGGGTTGCATACAGCCTAGATCCATGTCAGGACAGCGCTACGTGACTTAGTGCTGTGCCTACATGGCTGTATAGTCACTTGGATAACATTGGTGCACTATCCAACTGAAAATAGTCATTTCTGGGTTGGGCACAAGGGCAAGTGCAGTGCAACCCTTTATGCTATTGTACATATTTGAATATTGGGCCCTTGTAGCTTTAACCCATCCCCACACAGCCTTACACACACCCCTCTCCAGCTGTTTCAGTAGAAGAGCTGACATTTTATTTTGTTTTTGTTTGTTTCTTCTTTCATTCTGTTTTTCAAATTCTACTTTTGGTTTGCATAGAGAACTGACTGAGAGAAAAAAGAACAAGCAGAGCTGCTGTGCTGGCATTTACCAGGAGCACAGAGATCAGCATTTTAGGATTGAATTTGTAGAGAAGAGGTGATAATTATGGTGTTGCTTTTTGGAATGGGCTGTTGTTTGGGTATCAGATGAATGAATGAGCTGTGATTCTAACAGGAACTGGGTCCACAGTAACAGGAACAGGGTGCACAATGGATGATGGCTTTTTTTTGAAACTGTGGGTGTGGGTGATTTGAGAGCTCAAGCAAGAATTGAAAGAAAAGTTACATTTTATGCCTGATAAGTAAGTATGTTTGTTACAAGCAAGTGTTTTCATGTAAACTGATAAATGGATTGTTGTTGGTAATCAGGAGTAGTTGAGAGAGCAAGTGAGTGGGGGAGGGGAGCGAGGGAGAGAGTGAGGAGGGGAATCGCAGGTCATAGTGGATAGAAAAAAACACAAAAACAACCCCACATATACTTTACAAAAGAAAATAATGTTGTCCAGTATTTATTTTGCCTGGGTCATTGTTCCTTTATTTACTCACATTCTTATAGACTGACTGGGGACTATACTGTAGAGTCTTGATAAGAAAAAAATGATGGCTGCAATAAAAAAAAATCTAAACTTTGATCCCGGCATTACTTTGATGTTCTGTGTCTAGCTTGGCAGAATTTATTGTTGCAGATGCATTAAACAGACCTAATGCATGGGTATCAACCAATCAGAATGCAGGATTTTACCTGCCCATTTTATAAGCAAAACTATTGGTGTATATATATATATAAACAAAAACAAGGCTCTGTGTCAGCATGTGGTCTAAAAGCAAAGCAAATGGTTATATTAAACGCACTCTGAAAATAGAAAATAGGTCATCCGCCTTGGCTCCCAGCAGCCCTCTGGTTTAAATGATAGACTTATTTTCCACTAACATCTTTCAGCCATCCCTTTTTTCCCTAAAGTCTATTTGTTTTTGTACTCATTTAATTTATTTTTCATTTTCACCATAAGTCTCCATCTCTGTCTCCTTCCCACACATTTGTCACCTTTCAGCCTTCTTACTAGGTCCTGTTAATTAGTCCCCACCTGGGAACTTCCCTAGCTCTTTCACTCCCATTATGCTTTTTCTTTCCCATCATCACCTTTTTGTTTTACAGATTCTTTCTTAATCTTACCATTTATCACTTCTTTTCCCTGAGCCTCCCCTTTCTTCTTTCCCCATATATATATATATATATATATATATATATATATATATATATATCATTTACCTCCCCTATACTCTAACTTAGTTTTTTTTCTCTTTTAGATATTTCCTGAAGAAGTCCTAAGGACGAAACGTAGATTTTTAACTCTATTTTCTATTTTCAGTGTGCATTTAATATAACCATTTAGTTTTGAGATATATATATATATAACTGAACAATATATATAATGTATATATTCCAACTGAACAATAAATATATATATATACTGAGATAGTTATTTATGGTTCAGTTAGACCTTCTAGATACCATGTGCTTGTCTTGTATATTGTCACAATTTTATTTTGTACTTTTGTACTTTGACATCTGTGGTAGTGTCACTTTAAAGTGGCACATATAAAAAGATGGATACTTGGTTATAATGTTAGCCTTGATAAAGCACACATATCAAGTGTGAAATATCAGTGTCAGTCTGGGGTACTGTTTGCCTGTACAAGGTGAGTAATAATTAAATCTGTTTTGTTGTCATACTACAACCAGCTCTGTGGTTCTTGTTGTTCCTTAGATTGTGTAGCTCAGCTTTTTGGTACTGGGTGGTCTAATTACACACTGTGGCTTCAATTTGCACTGTACATGAGCAGCCATCCTGCTCGTATTACAGAACAGGATATATAGCTCCAATATTACAGAAGAGAATCTCCCACTCCAAAGCTACAGGAGATCTCCAGTACCAAAGTTACAGAAGAGGATCTCTAGCACCAAAGCTACAGAAGAAGATATCAAGCACCAAAGCTACAGAAGAAGTTATTCAACACCAAAGCTACAGAAGATCTCCACCATCAAATTTACAGAAGAGGATCTCCAGCACCAAACCTACAGAAGAAAATCTCCAGCACCAAATCTACAGAAGATCTCCAGCACCAAAGTTACAGAAGAGGATCCCCAGCACCAAAGCTACAGAAGAAGATCTCCAGCACCATAGCTGCAGAGGAGGATTTACAGCAGCAAAGTTACAGAAGAGGATCTCCAGCACCAAAGCTACAGAAGAAGATCTCCAGCACCAAAGCTACAGAAGATCTCCAGCACCAAAGTTACAGAATAAGATCTCCAGCAACAAAGCTACAGAAGCTCTCCAGCACCAAAGTTACAGAAGAAGATCTCCAGCACCAAAACTACAGAAGAAGATCTCCAGCACCAAAGCTACAGAAGAAGATCTCCATCTCCAAAGTTACTGAAAAGAATCTCCATCTCCAAAGTTACTGAAGGGGCCCTCTGGCTCCAAAATTCCATAAGTAATTAAGCTCAGATGTGCAGACTGTATGAGAATGGGGTGATCATTAGGGTTCATAATCCCAAGGAAGACCCCAGGCCAAGACTCAGGACAGCCAAAACTGTAAAGTTTTTTCCTTTTGCTGCTTGCAGGGTGGGGCTTGTGTGTTAAGACTTCAAACACTAACGCTGCATTCAACTACTTTTGTCAGTTTAGTCCTAACTGGTGCATTAACAATGTTTTTTGCAATGAATTTCCTTACTTTTTGAGATAGTAGAATCGTTTTGTCATTCGTGTAGTTCCTGAACCACTGTACCCTCTGTGCCCAGTGCTTCCATCACTCCATTTATCCACATGTGTATGTGGATGTGGCAGGTTCTGGGTGGTCAGGGTGCCGAAATCAGGGCTCTGCAATCACAGCACTGATGAAAGGGTGAAAGCAGCAAGGGCACCCTCGTAATCAGATCACTAGTGTAACAGGGCACCTGGCGCTCAGGAGTATAATACAGTGCCAGCAAAAAGAAGGCGGAGGAATCAACTAACAGCTGGCAGAGGGTTCTCAGGTATGTTAACAGCACAGTTTGCAGCATAGTCTGACAGCTGTCATTAGAGATGGGAGATATGCTCTCTCCTACATCTCTGAGATTCCTAAGGGTCCTGCACTGTCAATCTAGGTTCCAGGTGGTCAGGGTGCTGGCTGCAGGGCTACATGCCCTGCTGCCCCCTATCAGTGCCCTTCATATGGGTGCTGACACTCCCTGTTGGGTGTCGTTTTGACCCTGCCCAGCACTACCATGGTTGGCCGCATGTTCTGGGGGCAGCCTTGCATGATGGCCCATCAGTCGTGTGAACCTCCCAGCTATCGTGTGGTTGGCTCTACTGTGGGTGGCTGTTGGTGTTGAGCGCAGCATCACTGTTGCACTGGGGGTGTGGGACAGTGGCTATGCCATGTGGTCTTGTGCATGGCACCCTGGTCCCTTGTGCATTGTGTTCTTGGGGGGCCTTGTCTCTGGTGCATTGCACTCAGTGGTGCTCCTCAGTGTTGCTGCACCTCCTGTTGCCCTGTAGGCATTTCATGGGTGGGTCTGCTGGTGTGTGGCACTGCCCAGCTGCTCTGTGTTGGTTGGTGCTCTCAGTCCCTTGTGGCTTTGTGGTCCAGCGCTGTGTATGTCAATGACCTCCCACTGGTGCTGTACTTGCCAGTGCCCTGCAGCTGGTGTTCTGACCACCCAGAACTGATATGGAAGTGCAGAGCCCCAAGGGTCCTGCACTTGTGTTCCTCCAGAAAAGCAATTTATGTGTTTCCTTGTAATTTGTTTGTATGAACCTTTTTCAGTTCTTATTTTTTAGGGCCTTAGTGGGTGTACTAGTCAATAAGACCTTTCTACTTATATACATTGTCCCTAAACTACATAGATTGACGGGTCTGTGTCATAAAGGCAATTTCCAAATGGTGATCACTGTTTAGGTGAGCATACATCACTGAAAATAAATAACAGCAATTTACACTCATGATGATCAGAAGACCAGCAATGGGATTCCATGATATGTGGGGGGGGGGCTGTGCCCCCGCATCCCTTTACTTAAAGAGTCTCAGCTCTAGAGGGGTGCATGTCAGTGGGGTGTAAAATTCACTAAAAAATACCCTGCCAGACAAAAAAAGTGATCGCACCCCAGAACTGAACCCGGCACCCTCCCAACCCAAGCCTACCACCCTACCCACCATGCCACATAGCCAGCTCAGCAGCTGACTGCCGCACTACACCCCACATACCCTCCTTCCTCTTCCACCCGTTGCATGATGTGGTCCCCCCATGCACATGTATATATGCACATCCTGTCACCATAGTCACCCACCCCAGTATCCTGTCACTACTCTGCCAGGTAGACAAGAACCCAGATACTGTGATTGAGTCACCCTTTTTGCAGTCATTCAATCACAGTCAGCGTATTCACTGGATACTGAGACTGACAGAGTTACACATTTAACATATCATGGGATCTTTTTTCTTGAGGTTGCATCATTCATTCAAAAAAAGATCCCTTCATATGAAAAAAGAATAAAAAAAAAAACTAAGTTCAAATTCTTTTTTCCTATGAAAGGAATCTTTTTTAATATGGCCCTATTCTTTTTTTGTATGGCTATATGAGAAAAGAAATTCAGTTCATGAAAAGATATTTTAAAATGTGTTAAAACTAAATTTCTTGGTGATCTTTCCAAAAACTAATGGCAGAATCCACATCAGGGGTCCCAATTAGCAAGATACATGTGTTGATGTCTCTGCAGGATATCATTTTTATGCAGTTTCAAAAAATATTGTTCAAGAATAACAGAAGCAAGATGGTAGCCATATGAAAAAAGATTTTTTTCATGAAAAAAGATTACCCCCCCATATGAAACAGAATCTTATTTGCATGAGCCAAATTATTTTTTCACCTGAAACAGCTATCTAAAATACTGTACTCCACATGCTTAGAACCAAAATATCCAAACCTTAGAATTCTAGAACTGATTAATATTTCTTCACCAAACCAGTAAAAGGCACCACTCTGGCCCAAGTGCATTCTGCCCTGAATATTTCAGAGCAAAATTCCAAACCGTCTGGGTGCTAACAAACACAGCAAAAAACCCTGATTTTTTTCTCTTTTTTCACTATCCAGATCTTGGAAAATCCACACATTTAATCAGAAAAAAACTTGGCATGTCAAGAGGTCTTGCCCCCAAGCCCTTGTATGCAAAATGTTGTACAAATCTGTTGAACAGTGGTGAAGCTATTAAAGAGCAAAGTTAGGGGTTTAATATTAAACAGCCTACTCAACATGAACTATAGTGATGCTACTATGCCACTTTAATATATATATATATATATGTATATATATATTATAATATAAATATATATATATATTTATTCTTTGTAAAAAATGTGTTAATGCACCACTTAGGACTGACTAAAGCAACAAAAGTGGGAAAATGTGGATTTAGGGTTTCCAACCCTAAACATCTGCCTCCACACCTTAAGCAAATCGGGGTGGAGTCTTTCTTGGGGTTGTCAACCCTAAAGCTCACCCCATTGCAGTAACAAGAAAGCTCAGATGTGATGGACATAGGTGTGTATGTTTCAGGTGTGTATACAATGGGGTGAGCTTTAGGGATGACAACACCAAGGAAGACTCCAGCCCTGATTTGCTTCAGGTGTGTGGGGAATTAGGGTTGGAAACCCTAAAACCAAATTTCCCTACTTTTGTTGCTTTAGTCTTAACCATAAATGGCACACTAACACAGTTTTTTGCAAAGAGTTTCCTTACTTTTTGAGATAGTATAATTGTGTCCAGTTTCAGGTGTTGTCATGTTGCCTTTCATTTGTTCCCATGCCACAGTGGATGACTTTGAGATCTACTATGACTTATTTAAGTTATTTTGAAAAATAGGTATTTGAAAGTTTTTTGCAGAAGAGTAAACTATGAGAGGCAGCAGATAACCAAATGAGGCCTGAAAATCAATGGAAGAAACAGCCGCACTCCCACATATAAATGAATATCTGAGTAATACTGACTGGCAGATTGACCCTGATCAAAACCTGTTGGGTCATATGGAAGGAAACAGTTTAAAGTGATTACTTAAAAAAGTGGGATCTGACTGAACAGCAAAATGCATGTAACAAGTGATCCAACCACAAACGAGAAAAAAAAATCCACATTTACACTTTTGTGGAGAAGAAGAAGAATCAGCATTTACAGTATATAGTGATTTTCATATACATTATATCCCAATGCACTTTACAAGTAATGCTAGACTGGTAGTGAAGTGACTGAATGTATAGTGTCAGCCATTTTGTACATCAACACCCACTCGCAGCCTAAATAGTAATAGCACAGCCATTACCAGCTTTTAGAAAGTGTTACTTAAAGAGGCATTACAGACTATACAGAGGAATAAAAAATAACACAAAACAAATCTTACACCAGAGAAATAAAAAGCCCTGAAAAAATTAAATATGATAATCGTTATAATAGTGCAGCCCTCTGACAAAGGAGAGAGCATCATGATTATGGAAAAAATGTATTATCAGCAAAAGGCAAAGAGACAAATTAATTACACAACTTGCTATCAGTGACTACTGTGCAACCCAACAACAACGTTTAAAAACAGATTGGTTAAAGTTCTGGAAGAAGCACTGGATAAAGTTTGGCAGGATGAGGATGTATACCAGATTTTGCACTGTAGTGAGCCTGTTGTTCCTGTTTTCACCACCTTCCCAAGATACATAAGGATTTACATAGGTCACCAGAGAGGTTGACTTTCTGGGAATAGCTCCCAGATGGAAAATCTTTCTTGTTTTGTGGACAGGTTTTAACAGCAGGACATGGTATGTCTCCCCTCGTACCTCAATGACACAACTTCTGTCCTCCAGCATTTTGATAACTTCATCTAGAGCATGAACTATACCTGGCTTAAGGTAGATGTTGCCTCCATTGATACTGCAATAGACCATGAAAAGGGGCTTTATTCATCATGTTTCACTTTTGAATGCAATTTCTAACATAAACATCAGGTCGTACCAGCACTCCATTTAATTTTTTTTTTCTGTTGGTAAATGAAAGTCTTATTTATCTTCTGAATTATATACTCTGCTGACACCTGCTGTATTCAATTTGCTTCAGGCACTCATGTCAGCCTCTATCTTATTTGAAGTATTAAATGTCATAGCAAGACTGATTGCTTCCAGCTCAGACTGTCTCCTATAGCACATGCATTTTACCATATAACAGGATATATCATCTTAACAATAACATATTTCCTCTGGTCTATTTAAAACAAACATGTCCCTTTTTATAACAGTTGACATGCCGGTCAGTTTGCACTTGATGTAAGAATATTATATGTTATGTGATAAAATACACGAGATGTGGGAGACCGTCTGAACTGGCAGCACTCAGTCCTGATATGACATTTAGTACTTAAGATAAGACAGATGCTGATGTGAGTGCCTGAAGCAGACTGATTACAAGCAGCCATCTGCAGGGTGTATAATTCATGAAATAAATAAGATTTTCATTCAGCAATATGAAAAATTAAATCAAACAATTAATCAATCAATAAATAGGTAAACGGAGTGCTTGTATAGCAAGACTTTTATCTCAGAAACTGTGTTCAGAGGTGAATGTTGTGGGCACAGGCAAGCTTCAGAAATGTGAGTTAAATGAGACGCAAACCATCAGAACTTGTTCTTGCTCTTTTAAAGGAGATGGGGAATGAAATCAGTACCGTTTATTAGTTTAATAAAACATTTCTATTTGTTATTCTGTGTCTGTGTGGTATTATTAATTTAAAATACTCTAACTTAATTTTGTACAAATGATTAATATCGGATTTCAACAGTGCTAAAACATGATCAGAACCTGACTGCTTTTACAGTCGATATGGCATGCAACATGTTTTTTTAAACATGTAAATAACATTGAACACATTCTCATACAAAGCATGGTTAGGAAAGAGCTCACTGTGCTTCTATATCAAATACAAACAAGCATTAGCTAATTTTTTTTTTCAGTATTTCGGCATGACTCCTTAATCCAGATAATTTACAACTCATGTAAAATCACATACTTCAGAAACACAAATACAACACAAACTACCTGTAAAACACTTTCTGTATTTAAGAAACCAGAAAATCTCAGCAGTATATTTCAACGAGTTGGTATGGCTCTTTACCCTGTTCATTCATCTAGCCATTGACTGTTTCCTAACCTGTTCACATACAGAATGCACACAGTAAAAAGAAAAAGACTTTAAAAGTAAAAGCTAGTACTCTCTCTTACTGCAAAATAATACCATGCTCTGTATTGTGCTCCTTAGATGGCGTAATGGGGAGAAGCAGATGAGACAACAGTGATGGTATACAGATGACAGACTGGCAGCCCATAAGGAAAATAAATATATTTTAGATATATTTATAAAGGTATGTTTCAAATACATTTTAAAATATATTTTCATAATATGTTTATACACAACATATCTCAAGTTGGCTGATTTGAAATATCTGATTTATTTGCAGAATATATGTGACAAATAAACTGAATAGATATCATAAATATATTTCCATTATATATTTATTGTAGGTGCATGATACATATTTTATATATCTGCTTATAGATCTTGAATATTTAATTAAAATACTTTTTATATAGTTGACATATATCTAAAATATTTTCTAAATATATGCATTGTAAAAATATCTTATAATACCCAGACAAAAAGACAACAGATTAATCTTGATGTAACATATCTTTAACCGTATATTTGGAATTACTGTTATTAGTAATCATTTAGATATCTATAGTAGAATTATCATTTAATGATGCATCTTTATCACAGACTTACTGATTTACACTTAACACATAGGACTTACCATTTTATGTCAGGTGTGAGTTCCTATATGTACTTATTTTTTACTCCTTACCTTTCCCTCTGGTCTGTAAGCTAATGCTGCCAATTCAAAATAATTAAAAAACATAGAAATTAGCATGATTTTCATTAATAAACTGTACTTTTGAAATATGCAAATTAGTTATGCAAATACATACATAGTACCAAAGCAGGCATTTATAAAAATATATTTGATATAAATAAAATATATATTCTACATATATTCTACACATACTGTATCTTGCAAGCAAACAAGATACATATTTTACTCACAGCAGAAGTTAGGCAGACACGCGAGTGCATACACACACACACACACACAGACACACATCCCAGACCAAGAGTTCCAGAAGACACTGCTTGGATTTTTCATCACAAAGTTTACTTGTACAATAAATAAAACATTGTAAAACTAAAGCCAAAATTAGCAATAGTAAAAAATAGACCTCCCCACAGGACCCACATTTCACACTGTTCTTTCAAAAGCGTGAGGACAACACAAAATGTTAATCTTGTGGGGAGGTCTGTTTTTTACTATTGCTACTTTTAGCTTTGGTTTTACAACTTTTTTTTTTTTGTGCAGATAAACTTTGTGGTGGAAAATCTTAGAACTGTCTTCTGGAGTTCCTGATCTGGTGTATATGTGTGTGTGTATGCAAAACTTTTACCATCAGTGCTGCTTACATTTACGTTATGAGCACCACTACATTTTGGAGCTGTCTTCTTTGATTGTTTACATATTTTACAATAAAAAGAGATATAGAAATAGTGCATTCAATATATATTTTACAGAATGTATTCTATATATATTATAAAGGTATACGTAATATATATTCCAGTCATATGTATAAACTACAAAACATTTTTATTTGCTGTGTAAAACATATATTTAAAATCTATTATTAGTATAAATATATAGGATAAATAATACATATTACAGATACTTTCCAGAGGTATATCAGGCCAAACCCATTTTAACATGTATGAAATATATATCAGAATACACATCTCTAATTTTCTGTATTACATTGCAATTTTATGTTTTGTGTTAACTGTCAAGTTTTTGTTATGTCTGTGCTGTTTTACATCCTGACGTGGAACCTTTGTAAAATAATGTATACTCAAAGGTTGTTTCTGAATATACAAATAAATAAATAAAATAATATCAATAACATTCTGTACACCTATTGTAGAAATTACAGAATAAAATTACGCTTACATAAAACTATATTTTTTCATTAGAGAGTCCATAAAAACATTAAAAAGCTAAACAAAATGTTTTCTTTGAAAGTATAACAAAATACATACATTTAGTATATAAATTCCAAGTATAAGACATATCTCATTGGAATTCTGCAAATATTTAAAATATAACTGGGAAAAATGCACATATAACTGAAATATGTGATATATTTAGGCATATTCAGACACAGTCTACACATTATCAAAATATAGTTATTTTCCATATGGGTATAATTTAACACTATGATATGAATATATTTTTGTATTTTTTATATATTTTGCCTCTTACAATGGAAATCAAAAACGAAAAGGTATCAGTAAATCAGAATATATATGTTGAATAGATCCAAAATATATGTTTGCCTAAAATGCAAAATATGTAGAAACTGCAATCATGTGTATGCACCCATAAGTATTTTTGAGTTTAAATATTGAAAGAATAAAAACCTGAATTTTGAAATAATGCAGCAAAAAATATATTTCATATATATATATATATATATATATATATATACACACATATATATCAAAGATGTTTCCCAAGTATTATACATCTTGGATCATTCTGTGAATATCTAGAATATATCTCAAAATATGTCTGGGAATGTATCTCACATATATTTGAAACATATTTGGAGCTACAAGGATATATTTCAGATATTAAAAAAAATATAGGGAGTTTCCAGGCTGAAAGCAGAATGCTGTGGACTCTTTACAGGAAAGCTTTCTATTTTCTTGTTTTTATTTTTATTTCAGACAGCCTTTTCTGGCACAAAATGTCAAACAAATGTGTGCTGTTGGTTAACAGATATGATATCCATCTGTCTCCTACCTGACCCCCACTACCACTGCTTGGCCACAGATCAGATACTTATATGGGCTAGAGAAAGAGAGAGAGAGAGAGAGAGAGAGAGAGAGAGAGAAACTAAACATGCACTGCCACCTGATCTATCAGTTCAGTGGACATTAAAAGCATATATTTTACTTTTTTACAAACCACTGTAACACAATTTATTTTTATTATTATTAAAGTACAAGCACCAATAGAATACAGTCATGTGGAACAGCATCCTGATTTTCTTTTATGGTCACAGAAATTTCTAAATAATTGTTATGAATTGCAGCATAAGGATGAAAATAAAAATTTCACAGAGACAGCTAATTCATTTCACAGTGAGCTGATATAAAAAATTCTTGGCATGAAAGTGTTCAGAGATCATGTGTGTGGAGGGGGTCCGTGATCAGTGCCATGACTATAGGATGTTTTTACAATCAGAATTACAATCACTTATTTGATGTTATACATGGGTTATGAGGTTCTGGAAAAATAACAGTGATTGAATAGTACCATTAGTTAGCTGAAACTGACAAAGATGAGAAATCACCATCTTTCTCCAACAGTAATTCCTGGTCAAAGGAGAACTCACCCTTAGGCTCCACCCTGTATACTTCTAACAGGGTTGTACATACACCACCTTGAAAAGTTATAATTTCATCAGTGACAACCATAGATAAATCATCATCTGACACTTTCAGTTCTGAACAGGTTGATTTTGACATGACTGCTCATTTGTGAGCAAGAAAATGATGTTACAAGTCACTGGTGCAGTGACAGTATGTGCCAGCTCACACATATGAGAGAAAAAAATGAGATAGAGATTTTGTGATTTTTTTAAATTCTCTGATTCAGACATCAAGCACACAAATAGTTTGCAGTTGCAGCATACTATTACTATAAAATGACATTCACTCTATTAGTATTCATTTATTTGCTGATATTGTCAATTATTTTTCCTTTCTCCTTTAACTACTATACTTCTTAACACAGGATCTGGACTAATGTTATGCTGATATGAAGTTCAGGTAGTGACCATATCAGAGCTTAGTAGATACACTGTGTACAGCTGGTTTGAAAAAAAAAGTTTCACACAGCAGAGAATTGTTGGCATTAGCCAGGAGTGGTAGCAATGGCAGACTGCTGTGAGCTATAACTTTTTTCCTTTTATTTGTGTTGTATTTAACAAATGTTTTTAATACTGCCAAGTTGAATTAATCAAGTTCCATTGCTGGCTCACTGCTTCAGCTGAAGCTGGCAGCATGAGCTCCTGCTGTAGCTTCAGCATTCAAGAAAGTCCCACTGTTCTCATACAGAGAATGCAGGTGAATGGCTCCTTTCGCTAAGCTCAGCACCCTGGATTTTGGGTGCCAGAAAATGTATTTTTGACAACTGTTTAAAAAAATAAATACCAGAATCTGGCTAAATGGGTCCTGTTTAGCTAGGTTCAGGTGGTTGTGTTTTTAAAAAGATATTGTTTTTATGTACTTAAAATGTTTGTAAGTTTAAACAGTAAAAATAAAATGGAGGCCATATGAAAAAGGATTTTTTTCTGATGAAAAAGGATTGGCCCCATATGAAAAAGGATCCTTTTTTATATGAACATATGATGAATGCCAGCAGATACAGGCCTGATAGTCTATCTAGTCCGCTCGTTTGTGCAGCTAGCAGTCTGTTACACTGAAATTGCCCCCCCACCTGTATATCCAATTCCATGCCTATACTAGCTGTTACCCCTTCCCAGTGCCTCATTAGCTACCTTCCCCCTGACATTGTCCCAGCCCCTCTTAAAACTGCCCACTGTCTTCAAGGACACCACCTCTTCAGGCAGTGCAATCCACCCTGTCACCGCTCTTTCTCTGTGAAATAGTGCTTTCTCATTTTCCTTCTGAATCTACCACCCTCCAACTTTAGATCGTGCCCCTAGTGTCCTTCCCTCTCCTTAATCTTAAAATTCCTTCTGTACCATCTTTATTTATGCCTTTTATATATTTGAGGTTTTCTATCATGTTCCCTCTATCCCTCCATTCCTCCAGGAAGTACATGTTGGGCTCCCTCTCTCTGTTCTCATAGGGTTTGTCCTCCATACTGACTATGGACCAAATTCTTTTTTCATTCCAATCAACTATCCAAAAGACTGCACTGGTCATACTCAGAAATGAAATTTTAAAATTTAATAACTTTGGAATGGATTAATATTTTTTCACCAGAGCAGCAAAAAGGCACATCTGTAGGTGAAGCCCTTTCTACCTTGAACATTTCAGACTAAAATTCCAAACTGTCTCGGTGCAAAGTAATGACAAAAAAACATCAAAAAAATAGTTTTTTTTTATTTTATCTCTATCTGCATCTCACAATCTTCATATCAGACCAGAATGAAACTTTGCACATCATGAGACATACCCCATGAGACCATGCATACAATACTTTGTGCAAATCTGTTGAACGGTTGTGAAGATATTAAAGTGCAAAATTTGAGACTTAATATAGAAACTGCTGTTCAACTCTAAATATAGTGGTGGAAGCAGGGATATGGGCATAAAATTATCTGCCATCAGTAGAAACCCTGCTTTAAAGATAGGTAGCATGTTTACATACTTCCAGGTGTCACGCATGGTGGGGGGTAGTCAGTGCCAAATTGAAGATGATGGTGAGGGGTTTTAGGATGGCAGGGGAGATTAGCTTGAGCATGGCTGGAAAAAGGCCATCACTACCAGGTCTGTCATGGCTAGGTAGACTCTTTAGAAGCTTGGCAGTGTCTTTTGAGGAGATAGCCTGAAAATAGAAAAGTGGAGTGTGAGAGTTTGCAGGTGGTGAAGTGGTGGACAGGTCAGGAAGGACAGGCCCATGGCTGGTAGGAGACTGGGTGGGTAACTTATTAAGGTGGGCTGACAGGTCAGAGAACTTTTTATTATATGCCTGTGCAATCTCAGTGGGATCAGTTAGGTGGCCAGAGGAAGTGTTCAGATGGATGGCAGAGGACTGGCTATGTGGGTGCAGTAGGGAGCCAGCTGTACCCCAGAAGTGGTGTGGATCCCGAGGCAGTCTGTCTGTTGGTTACAGAAAAAGTCACATTTTTGAGCTAAGGCAGCCTGTTTACACCAATTACGCAGGCACCTGTAATTATTCCAGTGGACAGGGGATGAGGCCATTTTGTATTCCAACCATAATCTATCCCTATTCATCATCAAGGTCAGGAGGTCTTTAGAGACCAAATGAGTGCAGCCTTAACTCTCTGGGTAGAGAGGGGAAAGTGCTGATCTTGCAGCTGTAGAAGAGCAGTAGTGAAAAAGGCTGTTGCCTTGGACACATCAGTGAGAGCACAGAGGCCAGTTTATTTACTTAACATTATCAAGGAGGGCAGGGATGTCAGGGTGTTTGAAATTGTGGAAAGAGAGGAGTTTGGGGGGCATTTGGTCCTAGTGGACCAGACCATATACTGTAGATGGGGAGTGGTCACTGATAGCATCCGACAGAATCCCCACAAGAAGCACCTTCTCCTCTCTATTAGTGACAATTCAGTTAAGGAGAGTATGATTTAGGGTCTGTTTGTTATGTCTGGTGGGAGCGGTGATGATTTGAACCAGATCATGTTGTTTTAACAGATTCGAATAGTCAGGTTCCTGGACACTTAGCCAGTTCAGGTTGAAGTCCCTAAAGAGGATGGAGTCCCGGGGGGAGAGGCTCCTCAGGCCTTCAAGGTGTGATTTGAGACCTGGGGTACCACCTGTTGGAGGATTATGGCAGCACACCACATATATCTTTTTGGCCAAACTAATAGTCATCTCAGTAATGAGCCAGTCACTAAGGGATCTTGGGTTAGAGTGAAGGACAGGAGTAGCAGTGAGAGGCTCCCTGATATAGAGAGCTATTCCACCACCCTAATTTGTCTGGCCTATCTTGTCTCAGCAGAGAGTACCCAGGCAAGTTATATGCTGCATTATGAAGGTGTGGTTTGAGCCATGTTTCAGAGATGCCAATGACATGAGGTTGTATAGGGCTACCCAGGGCTCAATTTACATAAATTTAGATGGGAGGCTGTAGAGGTTTATGTGGGCAATTCTCAGCCCAGGGAATGAGGACCACACATTATTGGTGTAATTAAGGGAGGTATAAGATGGGCCCGAGTTGCTCTCAACATCACCTGCCATGAGCAGCAGCTGTGATTGAGACAAACTGTAGGGCACAACAGGACATAGGGGCACAGGGTACTGGAGTGCAGAAAAGATCCCAGCAGTCAACATTTGAGTTTGGATAGTAAGGCATAGAAGAGATGGCCCATTGGGGTGAGCTCCCATCTACTTACAGAAGGGAAGGGGGCATTCAGCCTGAAGACAGGTGCAAAATGGGAGAGGCACTCTTTCTCAATGGCAAGAACAGAGGCACCAAGATCAACAATCAACAGGGTGCAGAGCAGGGAGGCTGCCAGCAGGGGGAGTAAGGCTAGCTTTTTATTGGTGGTTAAGAGCAAGAAAACCTGCTGCTGAGCTAGCTGGGAAGGCAAATCAGGAGGTTAAGGAATGCTACATGCAGTAGGATAGCAGCTCTCCTAAGATGGCCTAGTGGTTAGGGCAACCACCTCTGGAGTGAAGGGTTAGAGGTTCAAAATCCGTGGCAGGTTCAAGGTGAATTAGTGGATGAAAACACAGTGGAGGGCTAAAAATATAGTACTACAGGGTTACCTTTAGCCTAAGAGCAGGAAAGAAATGAGTCACAACAGTAACTCCTAGTGACCAGGGAATATAAGCTGCTGCAGAAGAGTGACTGAAATAAATCAAGCAATCAAATAATTAGGAGATACTTTGTGGAGCGTCCACTGGCCAGGTGATATAGATATAGATATTTTTTATGACAAAAAGAATCCATTTAATGCATCAGTTTGGATTGTTCCAGAGCGACAAAAGCAAGGAAATTTGGTATTAGGGTTGCCACCCCTTGCACCCCAAAACCACCCCGCCCCCACCAACAGGCATTGGGGTATGCGTTGGGGTCATCGGCCCTAACTCTTACCACATTTCATGTCTAAATAAGCTGAGGTGGTACAGTAAAGAAGAATGGGGTGAGAATTAGGACGGATGACCTAAACGCATACCCTGATGCCTGTTGGTGGGGGCGGGCTGGGTGTGGGGTGCAAGGGGTGGCAATCCTAACACTGAATTTCCAAGCTTTTATCTCTGTAGAACAACTGTAACTGATGCATTAAATGGATTTTTTTGTCATGAATTTTGAGAATGTGCACTATAAATAGTGAATGGAATGTGGTGGTGGGAGCATGGGGCCTGAACCATGTGAATTTTTTGTCACTTTGCTGCGCAAAAACTGTATGACCATCTGAAATGAAAAATTGGTAAATTAAGTCATTGTCCATATCACAACATGTATTACAAATGTTATCTGAATCTGTTTAACAGTTGCACAGTGTCACGCCATGAAAACTGCATAGGTGTGCTGAAAAGAATATTTTTGCCACTTCGCTACACAAGAAACATATATCTGATGGAACCAAAAATTGGTAAAAGAAGACATGTACCATAGCAGACCGTGTGTTCAGAATTGTGTGAACATCCATTCAATGGTCACACAGCACCACAAGCAAACAACTTTACAGGCAGAGTTCAGAAACCATAAGAGCCAGTGACCCAAAACTTGTCACAGTCAAAGATCTATTATCAGTCTTTCTACATTCCAAATGGCAGGCAAATCTAACACATGGTGCAAAAGTTATTGAAGCAGAATTAAACAAATTTTCATTCATCGGAGTGGCATAATTCTGCACCTGTTTATGTTTTACACACCCAACCACTGCAAGGTACCTCCGTACCACTAGGACTGCATATGCTATAAGTTTCAAGCCAGTAGCATCATGCAGAACGCTATGTGCAAAATGTTAAATGTGTCGCGCAGTATCTCTGCAAAAAATTACTTTTCCAACATGTAAATAACATCATTCACATCTCCAGGCCATCCACTCAACACCCTCAAAATTTCATGTGAAAAGACCAAACCATTCCAGAGATATTGAATTTTAAAGTGTGTGCACCTTTATGAATTCTTCCACCCCAAAATGGCAGACTTCGCGGACGAAAAATCTTTAACTGTGAGGGGGCCAACTTCAAATGGCAATATCTCTGGAAAGGAACAACATTTTTTCACTAAACAAAAACTGACATGTTCCATGAAGCACGGTCTTTCCATGTGCCAAGTGTCAGGCCAATCAACCACACACTGGCTGTGCTATGTGTCACAGAAGACAGTGCAGAAAAATAGCAAAAACAATGTTTTGCACTGCACTACGCAAAAACTGAATTGACCAGTGAAATATAAATTGGTAAATCAATAGATGCACCATTCCACTCCATGTATACCAAATCTTACCTATGTCTCTTCAACAGTTGCAGGGCAACACAAGCATAAGACTTTGCACGAGTGGTGGAAAATACATATTTGGGCATTTCATTCTGCAAAAACATATGCAGATGTCAAATGAAAATTGGCAAATGCAATGAAGTACAATAGTATACCAAGTATTAAAAATGTCACAGAAATCTGCAGAAACACAAGTGTTAACACAAACAAAAACAGTTACGCAACCGGTAAAGTAAACACAAATGCTAACGTTAACGCAAGCACAAACAGTTACACAAACAGTAAAGAAAATGCAAAAACACAAACGGTAACATTAACGCAAATGGTGATGGTAACAGTGAGGTAAAAGAAAATAGTAATGCTAACGGTAATGCAAATGCAAGCGCAAACAGTAACGCACATGATGATGCAAATGAAAATGATCATTTAAACGGTAACAGAAATGCAAGCGCAAACATAAATGGAAACAGAAATGATAACGCAAATGGTAACGCAAATGCTAATGGCAAGGAAATGCAAATGGTAGCGAAAATGCAAATGGTAACACAAACACAAACAGAAAATGGTGATGGCAACGGTGATGCAGAAGGAAACAGTAACACACTTGACAATGGAAATGCTACTGAAAATGCAAACTCTAAGGCCAACAGAAACACAAATGCAAATGGTAACGAACACGCAACGGGTAACGGTAATGCAATTGGAAACGCAAACGGTTACGGTAACACCAACGATGATGCCAATTGAAACATTAACACAAACGGAAATGCAAATGCAGATGGTAATGCACACAGTGACACAAAAGTAAACTCAAACAAAAACGGTAACAGAAACGCAAATGGTAACAGTAATGCAAATGCAAGCACAAATGCAAAGGGTAATGCACGTGTTGACGTAAACTGAAACGCAAACAGTAATGGAAACATAAGCGGAAATGCTAACAGTAACAGTAATGCACATGCACACCCTTTTTTCCCCAAAAAGGTGCATTCAGAAGCACAGTGAATACAAAGAATATATGCAAAATAATGGCATTCGGAGCAGAAAATCAGCACTTGGAATACTAAATTCCTTATATCTCAGGAACCATACATTGTAGAAAAAAATTTTAAATCTCATATTATTTATGACTTTCCAGGCTAGTTTTGCACTGAGACAACTAGCAGGGAACTAAGCATTCTTTCTACAAAAAGTCTGTATCTCGAACCATTTTTGAGATACGGGCCCCGAAAGGCACGGCAGAAACATAGAAACACAGAATATGATGGCAGATAAGGACCGCTTGGCTCACCTAGTCTGCCCATTTCCCTACCTGACAAATAAGCTGCAGATCCTAGTTAACTAACAGCCTACTTCCTCCTACCCCCCACTAGAATTGTCTTATGTCTGTCCCATGCATTCTTGAATTCCCCCACTGATTTTGACTCTATGGCCTCCTCAGGAAGGCCATTCCATGCATCTACAACCCTATCTGTGAAGAAATACTTCCTCACATTATCTCTGAGCCATTCCACCTCTGTCTTCAAATTGTGCCCCCTTGTTCTTGCACATCAATTTTTCTGACTACACAAAGAAAGCAGCTCCAGTTCAGGTTGTGCCAGTGTGAATAGATAATCATATGAACAAAAAAACACAGCACCAACACTTCTTTTGATAATAATTGCTGTATTCAACTCACATATAAAAAGGTGAAATAGGTGAAATACAGTAGCGCCATGCAAGGTAACAACAGCTCCCAGAGAAACAAACAGCCCGACCGGTTTCACGCCAAAAGTGCCTCCTCATTGACTAATTTGGTAATTACAATAACCCTTTAAATAAAAAATACCACTTAAAGTGACAGTGCAATATTAACATCAAAAAATAAAAGAAAAGAAATTACACCAATAATACCAAACCAAGTTCATTCTAGTATACATATAATGACCTCAAAATATCTGAATTTACAGCCCATACTTAAAATTTTAAATGGACATTTGTACTATAGGTCAAAAATACTAGGTTAGCAAATAATTCTCTCAATGAGCATTCAGGAATAGTAAAAATCACTGGTACATTATATACCAAAATTGCTGAAGAAACTTCAACCTGAAAAAAAGGGAAATACACTATAAATAACACATAATATCACATTTGTATATTAATTCATTATTTCAAATATTTAGACCTTAAAAAAGGTGCAATATCAAAAGTGTCATTTAATCCTGGGTGCTCCAAAGCACCCAGGGTATAGATCCAAAAAGCCTCTCTGCACAATATTTTATTCTCCAAATTCCCTCCACGTGGGCCTACACACACTTTCTCAATACCACAGAATGTAAAGGTATGGACAGTGTCATAACGGTATAATTGTAAATGTTGTACCAAGGCATTCTTGTCATTATGACGTCTAATGTCACTCATGTGTTCACAAACCCTCAATTTGAATGCCCTCGAAGTTTTGCCTACATAGAAGGCACCACAGGTACAGGTAGCCAAATATACCACCCCTATAGTGGAACAGTTAATAAACTGTCTCACTTCAAACTGTTTGTTGACATTAGCAGAAGAAAACTGTTTTTTCTGGTCCATAATATTGCAAAACTTGCAATGACCACAACAGAAAAAGCCCAAAGGTGGCGGAGGTAACCAACTAGTACTAGATCTATTCACTGGTTGGTATGAATGTACCAATACTGTAAATCCGAAATATTCCTCCCTTTTCTATAAACCATCCTTGGTTTAGTTTTAACTTCATTTTTTAATGTAACATCTGTACTTAGTATAGACCAGTGTTTATCTATAATATTCTTAACTTCTGCTGTGTTTCGACCAAAAGCAGTAATGAAATTAAGATGTTCATTATCTTCTGCTCTAACTTTATATTCTAACAGTTCACTCCTAGGCATACATCTCTTTTTCTGAAAGATGCTACCCTCTTGGATTTTGTTGATTTCCTTGAGGTATTTGAAAGTTTCTATCATGTCCACCCCCCCTCCTTTCCTTGAGGCTACACATCTTAAGTTCCTTTAGTCTTTCTTCATATGTCTTCTGGTGCAGACCCTGCACCATTTTAGTTGCCTTCCTCTGAACAGCCTCCACCCTGTCTATGTCTTTGCGGATATGGGGTCTCCAGAACTGTACACAGTATTCCAGATGTGGTCTTACTAACTGTCTGTACAGAGGGCCAACAGCTTCCTGTTTTCTACTGGTGATGCCTCTCCCTATGCATCCCAGTATCCCCCAGCCCTCCTTACTGCCTTCTCACATTGCTGGCCCACCTTTAGGTCATCTGATATGATGCCATAATGTTAGCCTATAGGAAACATTGTCATCTTCAGAGTGCTGTAACTTTGCAGCCTCTAATATTTTGTCAGCAAACCACCAAATGGCACATCTGAGTGATCGTGGCTTTCTTCCTTCCAAATTTCAGCCCAAAAGATCAAACCATTCTTTTGCAGCAGGGTGGCAAAGATTCCTTATTGTTTTGGCCATAGTGTCTCAAAGTACTTTCGCAAATCATGACACTTTCACAAATGAAATCATGAAAGCATTGGATATTTGAAAGTACTTAGTGACACTACTGTTTACAAAAATTTAAAAAAACATTTCTGGGGTATTTTACCCCCAAAACAAGACATGGCTAGCATCCTCAGGGCTCGACTAGGTGAACACAACAAGAACTGTGTCCCTAGAGGGTCCCAAATTTAAACGCCAAGCATTTCTTTGACCACCAACTGAAAATAAGATGGCCGATTTGTGACACTTCATGGGTCATTGGCAAAAGAAAAAAGTGCATTTGCAACACTTTTGCATATTTTGTTAACTTTTCCCATAGACTATAATGGGGTACAGCTTTTTTTAATAATCTTTGAACCGTTTAATATTTTTTTACTAAATCTTCGAAAGGCACATCAAGGACCCTGGCTGCATGTTCCCTGATGATTTTGGACTGGTCGTGCAAACTATGCAGGATGTAGGCATGAGCAAAGAAATGTACAGAAATGTGTAATTTATTCATTTTTTGCTCTCTCTAGCTCCGCAACTGTACAGCCAGCTTTAACAAAACTTAGCAGATCTAGAGATCTACTGTACCAAACTGTGCATTCCAAATTGCAGGCAAATCTGTTGTACAGTGGCAAAGTTATTAAGCTGCCAAATTTCAGATTTAACCTTAAATGGGTACTCAACCCTAACTATAGTGGCACTACAGTGCCACTATATATATATATATATATATATATATATATATATATATAATCAATTAAAACAGTTAAAACAATTAAAAATAATTTGTGCAAGCAGCCAGAAAAATCAAGCACATTGAAATCAGCTCAGGAAGAAAGTGAGAATTCAAGGGCAGCTCAGAGTGCAGGGAGAGGATTTCCACTCTGTATATTTAAAAGGCACTTATTTGAGAATCCTTGAGCTTGAACCCATACCTTCGGGGTTTCAGGGATGGGCATGTGCTAGGAGCTGCCAGTCGAGACTCAGAGCCCGGTAGGGGGTTGGAAACAAGCCTTCAGGGCTTCAGGGATGGGTAGGTGGGTGGCAGACACTAGAAGCCACCAGTTGAGACTTGGAGCCTAGTAGGGGGCTGGAGACAAGCCTTTGGGGCTTCAGGGATGGGCAGGCAGGTGACAGGTTCTAGGAGCCACTGGACGAGACTTTGTGCCCAGTAAGGGGCTGGAGACAAGCCTTTGGGGCTTTAGGGATGTGCAGGTGGGTGGCAGGCACTAGAAGCTGCTGGATGAGACCTGGAGACTGTGGATATATAGAGGACTTCAGGTAGGGGGCTGGAGACAGTTAAACTGTCCTTATGTGACCTAATAATTTCCATCATAATTCTGTAGCTGCCACTACATGCCCCAGACCACTGTCACTCTTCCTGTTGTGAATTATCCCTATGTGGCTCCTCTTCTCATTTCCTTCATTAGTCTTTTGCTGCCACTGCATGCCCCAGACCGCTGTTAATCTTCCTGTTACAAATTGTCCCTATGTGACTCCTCTTTGTATTTCTATCAGAATTTGATTGCTGCTGCTTGACACCCCAGACCACAGTCACTCTTCCTGTTATAAATTGTCCCTATGTGACTCTTCTTTTCACTTCTTCATCATAACTCTGTTGCTGACACTGCATGCTCCAGGCCTCTACACTGTCACTTTTCCTGTTGTAGGCATCACTGAAAAGACAGAACACATAATGGCAGTTAGATGCCTTCACTAATTCTGAAAGAAAATCACATACAGACAGTCTTGTTTGAATCTATGCGCATCTTCAATTCCTTCCTTAAAGTGCAAACATTTGTTGCAATGGCAAGGTCAATATTATACCTGTATGAGACTGTACCAGTGGAGCAGGGTGGGTGGGACAGAACAGATGAAGGAAGAAATTATGCTACTGGTTCGCACAAGGCTATACCTGTTAACTCTCTCTGATTTTCAGTGGCGTCCCTGATTTTGCATTACAGTTTTTGTTTGTCCCACCTAGATTTTGCATTTTTTTGCCACTGAAGAGTAGGGATTTAAATCATAAAATCATGCCAGATAATAGTTCTGTGGTCTAGTTCTCCATCAGGATTTATGTTATCACTAGGCCACTTATTGTAACAACTTCATAAGCTGATATTGCACTTTTTTAAGATGTGTCTCTGATTTAGTCCCTGATTTTAAAAGCAGGGGATTGAAATCTGCACCAGCCTTTTCATTGCAGCAGATCCAGACCTGGTGTATCATTAGTCTTGTGCTGTTCTATTGATTGCACCACTAATTATAACTATATATTACACTTTTGGTTCTGGTTCTGGTTCTGATTTGCCTGACCCAACCCAGCTCAAACTGTCAGCACCGGAAAATCTCAACCACACACCCCTACAACTGATTGGTTCTTTGTTTATTTATGTGTTTTTTTGTTTATTTTTTTGTTTATTTATGTTTTTTTGTTTGTTTATTTATGTTTGTTTTGTTCCCCTATTATTTATTCTACTATACAGATGCTTAAACACTTATTTTCTGCACTGTTGGTACCTCATTATCTCCCTGTCTTTCCAGAAATCCAAACAGTTTCTTGTCTTCCACAGTATAGCTTTGTAGTTAATAGGACTGAGCTGCAAACCTGGAGAACTGGGTTTGAATCCCAGCCACCACTTGCATACTGTGTGAGCAAGTCACTTAATTTCCCTACTCCAGTGCACCTGGAAACAAACCTTGGCATAGTGTGTTTTTTGTGGCAAAAAAAATTGTAAAATCAAAACTTTTCTTGACTACCCTAATTATCTGACTACCACTGACATCCAGTACCTCTCATACATTTTTCTATCACTCTGAAAAAGTGGACTCTACTCTGTCCTTGTCTCACCCAATAATTTCTGTAGGACTCACCCTGACCTTTTCCACATGAACTGGTTTGTAAATGAATACATAATGAAAACCATTCTGCAACCCCAATCTTTTCTGCTGGCTTATAAATGGAAGTGCTTATCATTCCTTTGTTGGTTTTTTTTTTTTAGATTTTTTTTCCTTTTTAGCAGGAAAGGCACATTGAGCTGATGTCCATTTTCAAATCTACCTCAGAAGAATAGTAGAGTTAAGTGACTTTCTCAGGGTCACATTGTCAACAAATGGAGGTTGTGTGATTCAAACCCAGGTCTGTTGGGTCTCCAGGGATACAGCTAGGTGCTCTGGCCTGTAGGTTATACTGCCTCTTTCTAATACCTACAATATATCCCAACACTCAGAAAGCAGTTGTTATTCATCTTCCTACTCCTCCACCTTGCAGGGGACAGCAAAGTCAGTCAAAGCCCTCCCACCTTTATCCCTTGTATGACCACTTTCCCCAGCTGGCTTAGGGTTGTCCAAGCTCAGTTTCTCGGCATCCTTCTGAAACCAGACCAGCTCAGAGTATGGGCCTTACAATCCAAACACAATGTTGTCATCTTTACTAAAACTTGGTTACCAGCTATGATCTCAGATGAGATTATCCCCATCCCAGGCTACCATACCTAATGACAAGACAGAAACAGCATGGTGAATGGGGCTTAGCCACTTGTCAGTAGTCTCATAGGACAAGGCACACCACTACACAAAAAATTAAATCAGTGTTATTTTTTTAACCAATGTAAGAAACTCATTTCTCCTTCACTTGTTTCACCAGTAATACTGGGAGGCACCCTTATTGAGCACATTTCTTTTTTTAATACAGTATCTCAGACTCACTCTGGACAGTGCCCTCTCATTTGAGCCTCACATTGATAGTATGATTAAGACTGTTCACATAACACTTGGAATATCATTTAGACAAAATTCCCCCTCGGTGGCACTTGAGGTTGAGGCACTGGTCACTACACTTCGCGCCACCCCAGCGACCCAGGTTCGGGAATGAGCCTGGTTCACCGGGGGGTCAGCAGGGGTGAGAGAGGATTGAGGGTCTGGAGAACTGCTCTCCTCTCTCAGGGGAGGGAAGTTTGTCACCCAGCTTATTGACTGCCCTCTGGCAGTGGCTCAAAGGCAATATGGGTCAGGAGGCATTTACCAGTGTTGCTACATTGGTGTGAGGGGGGAAGAGAGTAAAAGGAGGAAAAGGGAGCTGCTGGGCTCCGTGATGGTCCCAAATCCCCGTGCCACCCCTGGGCTTCTGGATTATGCTCTGGGGGGGAGGAAGAAAGCTGGCACTCTCCTTCCTAGCCCCATCATGGAAGGCAAGCTGTAGGAGAACTACCAGGGGTTGGCATGAGCAGGGAGGTGCTGGGCTGGAGGATGAGTCCCTCTGAGGGAGAGCCATAGCCGCTTGCCAGGCCCTGGGAGCAAAAACATATGCAGAAAAAAAAAACTAAATTCCCTTTTTATTCCCTCTACCAGAAGGCTGCTGGTGCAGAGTTTCTTGTTAAAAGTTTTGGATTATGGTTCCTTGTTTTATTGCTTCATGAGTTAGTGGGGGCACTGTCCAGGGAAGAACCCAATATTACAGATTTCTTGAGCTGCATCCCAGATTTCTCCTCATACCCATCGTTGTGAGATTTACGAGTATCTACCTTTTTTTTTTACCAAAGGTTTCAATATTTCATTGGAACAGTTTGCCAACACTAGGTCTGCTATTCTGAATTTGCTTTCTCTTCCCTGGATGTGAAGAACTAAGGAGTAATGCTTATTGGATTTTATGCTCCAGAATGTTTGTAATTCTTTACCCCAATCAATTGTAGGTGTTAGAACATTAGGTACAGTACAGCACAGTACATTTTAGAAGGTTCTTAAAAAGTACCTTTTAACTAGTTCTGATTGTGATTGCATTTAATTTGTGTTGTATATTGTATATTATTTATTATTGTTTTGTATCCTTTTATTTCTCTTTGGGTCTACCATGTAAACAGGCTTTTATAACCAATGGACTTTTTAGAATTTTTTTTCTTTTTGCTATAGAGCTGTTTATTCTCCCAGATCCTGGCAGATGGTTATGGTCCCTCCTTCAGAGGGGCTCATCCTCTGGTCCTGCACATCCCCACTCATGCCAGCCCCCCTTGTATTTCTTCTGTAGCTTATCACCTGCGGCAGGACCAAGGAGTAGAGCACCGGTCTTTGTCCCCGAGCACAGTCCAGAAGCCAGGGTGTGGCACAGGGCCACGGGACCATCATGAATCCTGCCAGCTCCATTTTCCTCCTTTTTCTCCCATCCCCCCTCCCCACCAATATAATGACACCAGTACGTGTCTCCCGACCCATACTGCCCTCTAACTAATGCCAGAGGGCAGTCAGCAAGTGGAATAACAAACCTCCCTCCCTCCAAGAGAGGAGAGCAGTCCTCCAGATGCTCGATCCTCCCTCACCCCTGCCAACCCCCTGTGGCCTGGGCTCATTCCCAAACCTGCGTTGCTGGCAAGGCATGAGGTGTAGTGACCAGCACAACTTCCAGCGCCATTATCGTTTATGCCTCTGATTCTTCCTTCACTGCTCTCCCAGCTATTTCCCAAAGAAATAATATCAATTTAGAGGCCTGATTCCAGGAAAACAAACTGACCCTAAACCAGAAAAAGATCATGGGCATGATTTTCAAAGGGTTGGGAATGATGCAAGGTGCATGTATCAAAGACATATGATGCAAGGGACACACTGCGCTGCACCTTGTGCACTGCCCTTATTTGTAGGAAGCTTGCAGCACCAGTGGGCCCCATCCACCTGACAGCATTGCACCTTGTTTGTGGCGAGGCACAGGCTATGGCATGGTGCTGAGGGGGCTTGCAGCACAACATGGCTGCCATAACCACAACAGCAGGATTTCTGGAGCCCCACACTGGCTGCAAGCCATGGCCATGCTTAGACCTGTCTGGACTGGTCTAATGGCCACTGTGGCACTGGATGCTTCAGAGACAGTGGTGGGTGCCAGAACTATCAGCTCCATCGTGGCCCTGCTTTGTGTACCAGTGCATGACTATGTCATTGCTTGTTTACTATTTTATGCCACCAAAGCATTGGTCACTCATGTACAGACTTTGCAGATAAAGATAGTACATGCAATGCAGCAAATATGTAAGACTCAGGAGATCATAGTGTGGATCCAGTTTTACATACAGGCTTAAAGTGTAACCTTTGGCATGTCCTGCAATTGTCCTTTCCTTGAGTCATCCCAGCAGTAATAATGAGTCGGAATGAGATCCTACTGTAAGCAACATGATGTATGGATCCTCTGTATACAGTATATCCTGTACAAGTGAATTATACATTATAATATAATCTATACTGCCTTTAGAATATTATGTAGACAGAACAGAGAACAGGTACAGGAGGTCCTGCACATGGACAGTGAATGACTTGCTCATGGTCATATATTTAAATGGTAATAGAAACATAGAAACATAGAATTTGACAGTAGATAAGGACCGCTTGGCCCACCCAGTCTGCCCATTTCTCTACCTACTGGATAAGCTGCAGATCCTAGTTAACCAGCAGCCTACTTCTTCCTACCCCCATCCCCTAGAATTGCCTTATGACTGTCCCATGCATGCTTAAATTCCACCACTGATTTTGACTCCACAACCTCCTCCTCCTCCTCCTCCGAAGGCCGTTCCATGCATCCACAACACTCTCTGTGAAAAAGTACTTCCTTAAATTACCTCTGAGCTGCCCCCCCATCTTCAAATTGTGCCCTCTTGTTCTTGCACACCTCTTTTTTTAAAAGATGCTACCCTCTTGAACTTTGTTGATTCCCTTGAGGTACTTGAACGAGTCAAACCTGATGCTGCACAGTGACAGCTCTGCATTCCCAAAGCATTGTTAATGGCAGGTGAAGGGGAGAGTTCAGAACTACTAGAGCTGTTTCACACATCACTAGTTTAGTAGAGCTTTTTGAACATGGTGGGCCAAGTGGCCTTTTTCTGCCAGTAGGTCCTGTTTTTTTATCTACCCAGAACCCAGAAGCTCCTCCCTATACAGCATCAGTGTAACATGGTAAAGTGATTCACATGAGCCAGGCCCAACCTCTACATGCTTCTGGCAGTATGAATTGACATTTACAGGCCCCAGTCCGGATTGTAAAAAAGCTAGTCTTGGATACAAATAGAAGGCCCTGCACTGAGGCCGAGGTTGGGGGCCGCCTACTAGTAGTTTTGTTAGATACAGGCGTAGCCATATCTGTGCTACATGATGAACACCCGGACACATCCTCTTGGTCCACCGGATGGAGGACCAACATGTCAGGAGTCGATGGTACTAGGCTACCTGCATACCGTTCTCTACCCCTACCGGTAGAGCTAGGCCATCTAAAGGCCTCACACACCTTCCAACTAATGGTACTGCATGATCATCCTAGTATCATAGGGATTGACTTCCTTGCACCACACAGCTGTGTGGTGGACCTAGCTAACATGCTACTAATACAGATTCAGGGTCAATATCATACCACCTTGATTACTGACCCACACATTGTGGCAACAATATCTGCCAATGACAAAGATTATTACGTCATAGATTTGTTCAAAAATCATGAACTTTTCCCAAAGCTCCTCCCTATTTTGCAACAACATTTGGATGCATTTTCAATCAACAAGCATGACTGTGATAGAATGCACACCATCATCGAAGTGCCAGGCCCAGCACATGAGAGGCAAAGGCAATATGCTTTCCCAACTGAGGCCTTGCCTTCCCTTAGAGAAACAGTCAAGTCACTCCTCAAGCAAGGAGTAATCAGAACTTGTGTTTCCACCGCCAACTCCCCAGTATGGCCTGTGAAATAACCCACAGGCACCTGGTGACTTACTATTGACTACAAAAAACTGAATCAGGTCACCCCCAGTTGTTTTCCAACTGTGGCATCAGCACCAAATGTGCTACAACTTCTGACCCTTGATTTGAAATGGTTCAGCACCCTGTACATCTCCAATGGTTTCTGGTCATTGCCATTGGCCCTCAAGAGTCAATATAAGTTTGCCTTCACCTTTGAAGGAAGACAGTACATGTGGAATTGCTTGACACAAGGATTCCATAACAGTCCACCCCTGTTCCATCTCCACATGATGGACGCCCTTGAGAGTTTCTCTACTCCCCAATGTCTCTTACAATGTGTGGATGACCTGTTGCTGGCAACAGCCACACATACACAACATCTGGATCTCTGGGATGAACTACTGACTCTCATTCAGAGAGCAGGCTTGAAATGTAATCCAGCAAAAGTGCAATTATGTCAGAAAAAGGTACTCTTTCTGGGTTTGAAAATAACTAACCAAGGTCGAAGCCCTACCTGGAAGAAGGTACAGGAATTGCAGGAATTGCCATTACCTACCAGTGTGACAACTCTTCAAAGGTTCCTAGGTATGGTGAATTACTCGAGAGATATTATTTGTGATTTTGCTCAAAAAGCTGCTTCTCTGTATGAGTTATTCAAAAAGGATGTACCATGGACTTGGGGCCCTATGCACACCCAGGCTGTGACATCACTAAAGCAGGCCTTGGCCTCCACCCCAGCTCTGGTCAACCCCAATCCAACACTACCATTTCATTGGAATGTGCCACCTCTGACATTGCCATGTCAGCAGTGCTGGCTCAGAAGGTGCATGGCACCTTGAAACCCATTGCATATGTCTCACAGCTCTTGACCCCAGTGAAACAGAAGTACGGCCTTTGCAAAAGGAACCTTCAGGCCACCTACTGGGCTGTCAAGCACTTCTTGTATATCATTGGGTACTCACCACTAATTATCAACACCAACCACACCCCAACCACCTTTCTGTTCTCAAATAGAGTGAAGGATGGGTCAGTCTCTAATACCAGACTGACACACTGGTCACTTCTTCTCCAAAACAGAAACATACAGGTGCAACCGACTAAAGTTCCATGTATGTTAGCTCACGGCCTTCTTTTCCAGTGAGAACCCCATGACTGTACACTACAGTCACCTGATCTTCCAGATCCAGGTCCTTTCCTCCCTGCCACACCACAAATACTAGACAACACTTCTTTGTGCCGTGTCTTTACTAATGGTTCAGCATCCTACTATCAGGGAGAACAAATTGCACGAATGGGCATTCTAGTGATCTACCCTTATGGAAACACTGTCAAAATATCTAAACGCTGTAGTGTAGCATCATCACAATATGCAGAAATGGCAGCGGTGGCCTGTGCCCTCGAGTTCATCCAGCATGAAACCGAGAATACCATCATCTTCACAAACTCTAACTGGGTTTGTTGTTCTCTTACAAAATTTCTTCCCTTCTGGCAGAAGAACTCCTTCCTCTCCTCTAATGGAAGCCCAGTGAAGTACAAGGAATTGGTAATATACATACATTCACTGGCACAAAGATTTGCACACAAACTCTATGTACACAAAGTCAAAGCCCACTCTCTCCATGACCCCTATCATGCCTTCAATGACACATCAGACACCCCTGCTAAGGAAGGGGCTCGAGGGGGGGACGTCTGGATGATGGACCATCCAGAGGCTAATGCAGTTGTACACATTGCAGCACTCAGGAAAAAACCTAAACCTTTTTTCCCCTTGAACCTCTCCACAGCCCAGCACTTTGACACTGAAGTTAAAGAGGTGTTCAGATTCCTTAACAAAAGTACTGAAGAGAAACTTCCCACACATAACCCTTATCGGAGGTATAAAGGTAAGTTACGCTTGTCACCAGATAATAAGCTCATCTGGTTCCAATCAGATGACTTCACCACCGAGTTGTGGGTGGTCCCCAGACATTTACAATCTGAGTTCTTGCACCAAGTGCATGACACCCCTACTGGTGGACACCAGGGAGCAGAAAATACCTTTGAACAACTCAAGACCACTGCCTGGTGGCCTCGTATCACCAAAGATGTTAAACAATACATAAACAACTGTCCCATTTGTGCAAAAATCAACCCAATCCCTACCAAACTAAATGCCAAACTCTTATCACAATGACATTCTGGCCCTTGGCATGCCATACAAATTGATTTCATTGCCCTCTGACCAACACCAGTAAAAATAACAAATATGCTCTTGTGGTAACTGATCTCATGTGTGAAGTTAAGAAAACTTCCCTTAGACACATCTTTGCAAAGTTGCCCAACTGCAGGAAGTTCAAAGTGTAGACGTCACAATGATTTTGCCAAGCGAAGTGGCACTTTTTTCCACAAAGTGACCAAACTTCACATGTGAAGTTGCCACTTCACAGAAAAAAAGTGCCACTTCGCCTGAAAAAGTATTGCAAAGTCATCAAAGTCAAAGTTGGTGATGCCAATAGGAACTTCACAAAGCTTCACAAAGTCAAACTTTGCAACTTTGCAGCAACTTCACTGATGAAGTTTAGCTGCATCTCTAATATCAACTTATTGTTCTGGGGTCTGCAACACACTTGCACAATCCCTCTTTTATGCAGGCATGTACTGCCCACCCTCAGGAGATCTTCTTCACTCCTTTGGGACCTTTAAGAATCACATTTACTGTGCTGAAGCTTCAAGTCTCCACATTTTCAGAATGTCTTTCTGATTTTGCCCATTTTTAAACTTCACTTTCTTATTTATTATGTCACCAATTAAATTTAGCAAAACAAATTATCAGACAAAAAAGGCAAACTGTTTCCTTTGCCCATTTGTGGGTCTGTATTTTAACGCTCTTATATTCAGTTAGGTACATGCATTAGGACCCTATGAGTGTCTCAATGATTTTTGTCATCAAAGTCAGAAAACATCCTTTATTTAATGGGTATTGATTTCGAAAGTGTCAGAATTGTTTTTTTCTAGTCAGATGCCTGCTTTCTCCCTACTCATTATGAGTACATGCTTGGGTCAGTGGCTTGGTAGAGCATATCACTTCAGCCAATAACAGAGCAGAACACAATGCTGCTTATGCAAAATGGCTTGAACTCTGAGTCCTATTATTAATTTTGGATCAGAGATCTCATAGTTCACAGTTCAAGACTCTAATGACTGGACTTTGCTACCTTTGCAGCAGTACTCAGTAAATCCAAAAGTACCTACATTTGCAATTAATTTCATTTGGATAATTTGACTGAGATGCAGTATGACATTTTACATGAGCTTCTATTTCTATCTATATTGCAGTGGTGAAGACTGGAGCACAGGAAGAATAAATTATTTGCTCAGGTTCCCAAAGTGAGCTAGTGGGTGTAATAAATAGCCACAGTACTGAACATAGAAATCAAAACCATAGTTCAAAAAGCAATAGTGCTTGGTAAGTCCAGAAAAAAAAAACATTGCACCACTGAAAGGGACACAATTACAGTGTCTTGAATACTAAAGGGGAATAAGCAGTGTGGAGGGTTTACACAAATTAAGCTGGTGAATGCAAGCAGAACTAGATGATGATGTTTTTGGTGACGGGGCAGCACAAGGGAACACATTAAAATGTTTTCCATTAGATGGAAGGTGGTTAACAACTGGAATAGCCTACCTGGTGAGGCTGTAGATCCTAGCACTGTTTATGCTTTCAAAGCAAGACTAGACAGATCCCTGAAGGGTGAAAGAAACTGAGAGGTATACAGCAGGAGAAGGGGTACTCTAGTATCCTGGCTGATAAGCTTTAATATGCGTCCATACTCAAAGTGTGTATAAATTATTGGTGTGTAGCAGAAAAGGTGGATAAGATGGAACCTAAAAGTTCCTTCCATCACCACAATACTATGTTACCTTACTTTATACATTATGGGGTATGTACTATTTGTGTGAATACAGTACAGTATGGCCAGATGTATCAATTTAAAATTCTACTTCTTATTTCACTCCTGTGTTTGATGCTAAATGTAAAAAGGCACTTTAAGAATGCATATTTATTGAAGAATGACTGACATTTTACAGTTGTAATGCTCATTATGTTTTGTTGTAATGTACATTCTTTCATAAATTTGATCTGCATGATGCCTCAGGTGATGTCCAATCTGTGTATCATTGTTTTACAAAAAGCAGAAAGGCATACTTTGACAACTTGGAATTATATTTAATCATCACAAAGTCAGACTTCTGTTCAATAGATCTTGTATAGAACAACTACAGTACTATGACTGCATCCCTTTTGCTGAAGGATATAACAATGCAATTGTAAAGGATTACACTTAGAGAACAACATCTAAAAATTGCAGTCCTGTATGGTAAATGTTCTTTTACATATCAATCAATGTTTCAATATATTACTGAAAGGTAAGCCCACCCTTATGTCTAATGAGTAATAAAACAAGGTCTCTCTCTCACCTAAAAGGGATAATGGAATTTTAATCTATTTTATGCACTTCATGTAATTGCTGTATTTTCATTCTTCATGCAATTTGAAGCCCTGTAAGGCATAATATAATCTTAGTGCTCTTGCTATTAACAGATCTTTTTCCTCACAGGTAATTTTTTTCAACAATCATGAATGCCTAATTTCCATATTCATTAATCCCACCCTGTATTATGGATTCATATCATTGAATAATGTGGAAGCACTCTTAACCATAATAGAGCCCTTTTTATTTATGTTAAAGTACTATTGAGGTGAGGCAGAAGAGTGCTAGAAGAGACAATCAAATCGTTCCCAAGGTCAAATCCTGCAGTGAATATGAAGCACCACATCTCAGTTGTCACATACATAGCAAAATGAATAGTTTGCTGGTCCCAATAGTTGCAAAAGGTGAATGCATAGTGTAGTTCTTATTATTTAATATGTTGAGAATATATATATAGATATTTGTATGTCTACATATATCCAGCACATATAACATAGTGATTGCTGCAGAATGAAAATTGTGCTATATTTAGAATGCAAGTCAGAATTACCTGTAGCATGACTTTAAATGGTTCTGATAACATTAAGCCATCCCATGAATTTACTAACATTCTAGTAGAGGCAATGCTGTTATTGTCTGTTTATGACCAGTGATGTTGACAGTCCAGATATCTGTCATTTGGAAATTATGGTCGTTAAAACACAAATAAATGGGACAAGACTGTCATTCTCCACTCAAAATACCAGAATTTACAGCTTCAGTAGTAGCAAACCATATGTGTGTGAATGCTGCTAGAAGTATCTACCATAACTCAAGATGGTCCTAACCACTTTGCAACTTTTGCGAGAATATTTTCAAGGAAAAGCAGATGGTACTCTAGGTAGTACTAAAAATCCAACAGAGGATTATAAAAGCACATGTTTGTATGTAAAGTGCTATATACAGTAGTCAAGTCAATGGATTTATTGTTAAACTTTTTTCAGTCATTACAATTAAAAATATTACAAATAATAATTAAATCAAAACATTTCGAAAACATACAGAACTCCTGATTCCACATATGCAATGGATATACTAAATGTGAAACAGACACTATGCACAGCAAATTACAAAATATAATAAATACAGGTCTCTAAAGGCTGTGGCTCATATGAGATTAAAAGAGGTAAGAACTGCACTTTATTATTAATGGATCTATGTAGTTTGCTTGTCTTGAGTACCAATTTAAGTACACATACACAGTTTACTTTGACATTTTATGGCTCAAGAAATCCGTTAACTTATTATCCCAAGTTTTCAGGTATAATTCTCAAAATAATAGTACAAACATAGAAAAGAAACCATTTGTCAAAATGTGCCTTCAGACAATCATCACTCCCAGGCAATGAAAACATTTCTAATTCCCCTCAGTGGGAGTCTCGGACCTAACATATCTCACACTACTTAAGGACACCAATAAACAGAACCATCAGCATTTAGGTGAATTAGAGCTTTAGAGGTTTTCTCCCAAACCCTTTCTTGTTGCAATAAACAGACCCTTGGCCTAGCTCCCAGTATAGGGAAAGCCTTTCCTTTAGGCCAAAATAGGCCAATTGAATCCACTTGCACCGGAAGGATATTGGGAGACTTAATCTGATGCTCAACTGCCAACCAGGTGCTAACTATCTTATAACCTATTTTGTGCTTACATATCATGCACTGTAGAACTCCTCTGAAATCCTGTCATACTTAGTATTGCATACCTCAGACTATGAAAATTAATCCTGGGGTCCCCTTTTATGTATGGCCATTAATCAATAATGTCACCACTATAGGACAATCACTTCCAAATAATCAAGATTCTAAATCAATGAAATTAGACCAAGCATCTACTCATACATGGCAACATTTTTTTGTTACCCAGTAACCAGTTTGAATTTTCAAAGACCTCAGGTGCCTGTGCTGTTCTAGATATAAAAGTCTCCCAAAAAACATATTCTAAAATCTAAGACAGACTACAGAAATGTCTTTAAAGTGATGATGGTAAATATCTAAAGATAGTGTGCCTTACAACCTATAAGTCTAATAGACCATCCCAAGAGACATATATAAAAGACATGAAAGTATAAAATAACCATTAATGCAATTAGCACAATTAATAAAGAGTATACATATAAAAATGTGAATATCGTTCATCAGGCCTTCAGTTTACAAATTGTCCAGTGCACAGACTAATAATCCACAGAATCAATTCACAAGATCCTCTTTTCCCAAAATTTCCAGAGATCCGTATTTTTACAGTACACATCTTTAGGTTAGAACTGGTATTTTCCTTTTGAAAAGCCTCCTGTGTAACAGATTGGAGAGAGTCTTTTACCTGTAAGCAGGAACTGTTTTCTAATCACTCACCACAAATTACCCCTGCCCATTAGCTTCAAGTTCACTTTTACCAGCAAATAAGTTCACACTCCACTTTTTCTGAAGACTTGCCCCAGCCTCCCTGCTCCAGGAGTCCATTACATAGTTCAGATGCCTTTTCATAGTCCCAATGCACTCCTCAAGCTGTCTCCTTTCTCCCACTGTGACAGTATACACTCCTAGAGAGGAAATAAAAAAGAGAAGTTGCTCCACTGAGCGTGATAACTTCAGGTGTTCATTTATTAATTCCTTTTTACCCTCCTGTAGGCAATGTTATCATACCTTTGTGTAGGTACTTCATGCATTTCCAGTACTTACAGTGCACTCCAATATCTCACACTGCTAGTGAGGTCTTTGTACACTTTCTCCTTTTTTTGTGGGGTCCCAAGTCCATTCCTCAGACCCACTGGTCTCACACACCATCACACCAGATTCTAGAGAAGACACAGGCTTGATCTCACCCAATAATGTATGTCAGAGTGCCAAAATGGAAAATGAATGATAAAAATAACTTTTAATCAGTAGTTGAGTAAAACAAGTGATGCTTTTGAAAATTATCCTTGTGGTAGCTTCTTCAGTCGCCTACCACTCTACAGCACTACGGTTTAATTTAAACATATATTTTAAAATACAACAGAAATACCCGAAACCCTTGAATTGGGCCCAATACATCCTTCTTGAGTCAAAATGAAATCATATCTCCTTGCCAAACCCCAGGTGAGTCCTGCATGCTAGGTCTACAAACAAGGAATTTTCCATAAAACTGAACATGGCAAATAATATGTAACACTGCCGTACAAGACTAATTCATGTAAAGCAAATACAACTTTGCTATATACAGTAATCATGCCATCAAAATGCCACAGCTATATACCTTGTGCAAAAATGGGCCATTGAAAACCAGTCATACAATGTATAACAGAATGCATAGGTATCTGTTTGGTTGGCATCAAATTATAAATTGCCTGTGTTTTATAATGAAAACTGACATACTGTATGAAGTGAGTCACTCCTCTTAGTTCATTCATGGCTTTTTTAACCTGTTTCTCACACATGTACAGTTCAATTTTTAGAAAATCCAAAGGATGGTTCTTCTACTCATTGCCAGTAAATTCCATATATTTGAAGGATGGCAAATTAGCATAAACATACCCAACGGCTTATGTGAATTAACAATTGACACAGTCCTGTCAATTTGTAATTGAAAGCCACTTATTACATTTGCAGTAGAATATAAATTTCTTCGGTGAAGAAGAAAGGTCTATCATTACTTTTACACTAGAATATGCACTGCAGTAACTCCCTGTAGTGAAGATGAGACAGTCTTTCAGTTTTGTTGAAGAGTAGCACATACACCATTCCACCATTCATGCAATGCCATGGAAGAAAATGGTTTAGATGCTGTGAAGTAATGAAATCATACTGCAAGGAATAACAACTCCCTAAAGTTCCAGCTAAGCTTAGAGCTAGTTTTCTGCTGGTAAATGAATGGTATGTACTTTCTAATAGCTGTGTTTCTTATTTGCATCAGCTCAGAGTCCCATGGACTGGAACTTAATAAGGCTGTTCTTGTTAGTGTGAGCACTGCAGTTAAGGAGATAATTCAGAGTTTTTATAGTAAGACTGATTAAAATGGGTAGCTTTACACAACATCAGGGGTTGTCTTATAACTAGGGTTATGGAGAGAATACTCATTACATTTTAGATTGTTCAAATATTATGTATAACAAGTATCAATTGTAAGCCAATTAGAATAGATGAAAACCATCATTTAATGCCCCACAAACTACTACAACTATTTCCTTGTTTGATTATCCATATTTCAGACATGCCAACAATAGTTTATTCACATTTAAGACAAGGCCATGATTGTTTATTCACATTAAAGAAATGCCCACAATAGTTTATCTACATCTCTCCATCCCCAAGACTCACTGGTCCAGTGGGTGGAGAGTGGTAAGGAGGGGGTAGGGTGGCTGGCAGGGATAGGCATCAAATAATTAACCAAATGAACCCACCACTCTTTCTGTGAAGAAGTACTTCCTCACATCTCTCCTGAAATTAACTCTGTCCAGCATCATTGCATGTTCCCTTATTCTTGAGCACTTTTTTCCTGAAAAATTCTTCCCTCCTATACCTTATTTACCTGATGAGGTATTTAAAGATCTTTATCATATCTCCCCCCCCCCCCACTTCTCTTTTCCAGGGTGTTCATATTTAAGTTTTAGTCACTGTGAGGACTTTTGATGCAAACCCTGCACCATTTTAGTTGCCCTCCTCTGGACTGCTTCCACTCTTTTATGTCCTTCCAGAGATGTGGCCTCCAGAACTGGACACAGTACTCAAGGTGGGGTCTTACCAGCCATCTACACAGAGGCAACATCACCTCTCTCTTTCTGCTGGTGATACCCTTCTCTATGTACACAGCTTCCCACAAACCTTCCCAACTGCCTTGTTGCACTGCCTGGTCACCTTTAGTTCATCATACATGATTGCCTTCAAGTCTGTTTTCCTGTTTGGTGGTCATTAATACAACTCCAACCATTTTATACTCTACCCCTGGGTTTCTGTGCCCCAAATGCATTATTTTGCACTTTTTTTGCATTGAAACCCAGCTGCAATACCCTTGACCACTTTATGAGTTTTCTCAGGTTCCTGCTGATCCTTTCCATACCCCTCACCAGAGTGTCCACCCTATTGCAGATTTTTGTGATATGCACAAAGTGGCAGACCTTCTCCTCCAGCTTCTCTGCAATGTCACTTACAAAGATATTAAAGAAGACTGGTCCCAGCACTGATCACTGAGGCACCCTGCTGTTCACACTCTCTTCCTCAGAATGAACTCTATTTACCGCCACCCTCTGTCTCCTATCTCCTAACCAGTTTCATACCCAAGTTACCACATTTAGAGCTACTCCTAAGCTACCCAGCTTGCTAGTGAGTCTCCTACGTGGAGCGGTGTTGAAAACCTTACTGAGATTTAGGTAGTTCATGTCCATGGCTCCACCCTGATCTATTTCCCTGATCACCCAGTCAAAGAAACCCATTAGATTAATTTGACATACCCCCTCCCCCCGTATGAATCCATACTGCCTCAGGTCTTGTAACCCATTGGATTCAAGATATTCCACAATCCTTCCCTTCATCAATGATCCCATTAACTTTCTTACCACTGATGTCAGGCTGACTGGCTTATAATTTCCAGGCTCTTCCTCCTACCACTTTGGTGAAGTGGGACTGCATCTTTCCTCCTCCAGTCCTCCAGAACCACACCAATTTCCAGTGGGCTGTTACATAGGACTGTCAGAGGAGCAGCCAGTAACCCCTTAAGCTCCCTCAATACCCTTGGATGCACTCCATCTGGCTCCATTTCTTTGTCCATTTTCAGATTAGCAAGTCCCTTCAGAACTCTCTCTTTAAAAAAAAGGGCTAGTGTCCACCTCCCTCCAAAGCTCCTGTTACTTAACTGTGACCCCTCCACTTTTACTTCCTCTGTGAACACTGAATGAAAGTATTTGTTCAGGATATCTGCCTTTTCCTGGCACCCCTTTGTACAGTCCCCCTCCCTTTTTAACCTTAAAATCCCTCTCCGATCTTCCTCATTTCACTTACATTAAGAGATGTTGCAAAGTAAAACTTTGTTGGTGAAGTGCCACAAATTTGCACTTCGCAGCGCTTCGTGAAGCTTACCCACACCTGGGAGGTTCCACCACTTCTTGGTGATGCTTTTAGAATTCTCGGTAATTAGAGTGCCAGATTTTGGCAACATATTCCCTTCTATTTGCTGGGGGCTGCGCCCCACGCATCCCCCATACCCCCCTTACTAAAGATAGCAACCCGGGGAGGGGCTGACCTTGGGGAGGGGAGGGATTGCAAATGCAGTCTGGAGCTTTATTGAGTAGGTGCCCAAAGTGTGGCACCCTAATGATAGTAAATGCACCTGGGAAACTTCAGCTTCAACCAAATCATGAAGTTTTTGCCACAAGGTATGGAATTTTGCCCACTTCATGGCAAATTTCTGCATTTCACAATCTGTGAATTTCATGAATATTGCGAATTCTCACTTAGAAATTCCATGAACTTCACAAATTAATTTGAGGAGCGAATTTTGCAGAATTCACCCATCTCTACTTACATACCTAAATGTCTTGTCCTCTTTCATTATTGCCTGAGCTATTCTCTTTTCAGTTGGTGCTTTTGCGCTCCCTACTTTCTCTGCTTCCCTCTGTTTCCCCTGATACACCACCCTATCCTCCTCTCTCGGTCTACTTATACCTTCTGAATGCTACCCTTTTAGCCTTTACCTTTTCAGCCACCTCTTTTGAGAACCATAGCAGCCTCTTTTTTCTTTTGCTATTGCTCACTCGCTTGATGCAGGGGTTTGTTGCCTGCACTATGCCCCATTTATAGCTTCACTTACTATTCCTCCACCCAACCTATGTCATCTCTTCTTGCCAGGTCATCCTTGAAGCATTCACCAATCATTATAATATTTGCCCTCCTGATGTCCAGGACCCTCATTCTTGTGTGGTTCAATGCTGTAGCCAACCTTTTATTGAACCACACCATAAGGTGATCACTGGTCCCCAGGTTGCCTCCCGCCTTGACATCTGCAACACTGTACCTGTTAATGAGTACCAGGTCCAGTACTGGCAATGATGAGTGGGCACCCTGGCTAGTTGCCTGAGGATCCCCTGCAGGGATTCCAGGATGTCCCTGTTTCTTGCTGAAGGTGCAGCTGGGAGGCTCCAATCTATATCCTGCAGACTGAAGTCCACCACCAGCAGCATCTCTCCTTTTTTGCAGTCCTGCCTATGGCTACAATCAGTACCTTATCTAACTCCTCCCCCTGTGTTGGAGGTCTATAGATCATACCAGTGTGAAGAGTGGCTCTGTTCCCAGTCTCCAGGATGAACCACAGTACCTCTGCCCCTCCCCATAGTCCCTGTATCACTGCAGCTTTTGTGCTTTCCTTCCCATAAAGCACCACACCCCCTCCTTTACTTCCCACTCTGTCCTTCCTGAAAAGAGTATGGCCTGGTATGGCCGTGTCCCAGTCGTGGTTTTCAGTGCACCATGACTTGGTAATAACCACAATATCCAGGTTACCATTGTCATGATGGCTTCAAGGTCCAGAGTCTGATATATTAGATTTCTAGTATTCACGCACACAAGGCCTTCCAGATTTTGTTACCACTCTGCTTGTTACACCCTTTTCCTTTTTTTGCCCTCCCTTCTTCATCCCTCTTTTTAATTCTGTCTTTCCCATCTTCCTTCATTTCTACCACCCTGCTTGCTTTATTAATTTGCACCCTGCGGGATTCTTCTACCCTTAGGTTCTCCCTATTCTGTACTTCAGCCTGTAGGGAGACAGTTTCTGCCGTCCCGATACCTTCCATTTTCTGCCTTGGCTAGTTTAAATGTTCATTAAAGCAACATTTAAATTGTTCACTGAGGACTGTGGTTTCCTCCCATGTGAATGCATGTTATCATCCCTGTACGACTTTCTATCCCTCCAGGTGAGTCCCCAGTCCACAGTGTAGCTGAACCCCTCCTCCATGTGCCATTCCTTGAACCATGAGTTGAATCTCCTGGTGTGGAGATCCCTCTCCTTCCCTCTGTCATAGACAGGTAGCACCTCAGTGAAACCCACTAAGCATTCTACCTGCCTAAAACCATTCCCCAGCTCCCTAAACTCCCCTTGCACTATCCCATCCCTATTCCTAGCCCGATCATTAGTCCCTAGGTGGACAGTCACTGATCAGGCTTTCCCTCCTTACCTGCTAACCAAGGATCTTTTGGATATGCTTCCCATCCCTTTGAGCTGTGGTGCATTGTAGGCACCTAACCTCCCTCTCCTCCCCTTCCTATTCCAAACTCTATCCCCCTCAGAATTGAGTTCCACACCAAAAGTTGTTTGTTCCTCCTCTGGGTTCCTCTACCACCCTATTTGGGGTCTCCACTACAGAGGACCCCCACATCCTCCCTAGTCACTACAACAAGTGCCTCCTCCCAGCAGTCCCAGACCACCAGAGTGGCATAGGAATTATTCAGTGGTACCATTTAAGGAATGTGCCTCTGACCCACCACCTCCACCTTTCCAGAGCCCACTATTGTCCAGCTGCTTCTCCTTCCTGGCATCCTCTGATGTAACAGTGGCAGACTTGGTGGCCCCTGGGTGCAGGAAGAGGTCCCTCAAATCCTAGCCAACTCAGGCAGGAGTTTAGTGACCTCCTCCCTCAATCCAGAGAGTTGTGTGCAGATGGAGCAGCACCTCAGTCTCCAGAAGTACTCTAAAAACTGCTGCCTCACAGCCACTGCTCCAAACAACTCCCAGAATTCCTAGGTTCTGCTTTCCCCGTGTCATTTGGAAATACTTTTGCACCCTTACCCTGCTAGAGTGTTTCTAGTTTTCCCCTTCTTTTGTTTGCTATGCTTCTTTGTACCTTTACCTTAGAAGTTTTTTTTTTCTCTACCCCTCTCAACAAGTAGTTATTGCTTGTCTGAAGTGATTTCCTCCTTCCTTTACCCCCTTACCTTTTTATGTTTTTTTTCCTATTGTGGAAGCAGCAGTTTCACCTTCCCCTAATGCTTTGCTACTTACATAGATACATAGACAGTGTCGGCAGATAAGGGCCTATGGCCCACCCAGTCTGCCCATTTGAGCATTTAAGTTCAGTTTATGTTTTCCTTGAAGTCTGTTGCCCCTAACCCCTGACCTCCAGAATTCCTTTATGTCTATCCCATGCATTCTTAAATCCCGTGATTGTTTCAGCCCCCACCACTTCCTCTGGAAGGGTGTTCCACTTGTCCACCACCCGTTCTGTGAAGAAATTCTTCCTCACGTTTCCTCTGAATCGTCCTACCTCCAACTTCATCCCATGTCCTCTAGTACTGGAACATCTTTTTCGCTTAAAAATAGTGTATTCCTGCACCCTGTTCCTCCCTGTAAGATACTTGTATGTCTCTATCATACAGTATCCCCTCTCTCCCTCCTCTTCTCCAGGGAGTACTTGTTCAGTTCCTTCAACCTGTCCTCATAGCACTCGTGATGCAATCCATGCACCATCTTTGTTGCCCTCCTCTGAACCTTCTCTACCTTGTCTATGTCCTTACATAGGTAAGGTCTCCAGAACTGTACACTGTACTCCTGGTGGGGCCTCACTAATGTCTTGTATAGTGGAATTATGACCTCTCTTTTCCTGCTGGTGATGCCCCTGCCTATGCATCCCAGTATCCTATTTGCTTTACCTCCTGCCTTGTCACACTGTTTCCCTATCTTGAGGTCATCAGAGATGATAACCCCAAGATCCCTTTCCTGCTTGGTGCATGCTATATCCTCACCCCCAACTGATATATTGTGCCAGGGTTTTTGAGCCCCATATGCATTATCTTGCACTTCTTTGCATTGAATTTCAACTGCCAAACCCCTGACCATTCTTCAAGTTTCTGCAGGTCCCTTCTCATTCTGTCTATACCCTCTGGTGTGTTTACTTTGTTACAGAGCTTTGTGACATCAGCAAACAGTGAAATTCTACCTTCTAGGTCCTGCGCAATGTCACTGATGAAGATGTTGAATAGGACCATCCCAGCACTGATCCCTGTGGTACCCCACTGGTCACTCTTCCCTCTGTGGAGTGACAGCCATTTACCACCACCCTCTGTGTCCTGCCGCCAGCCAGTTACCTACCCACCACACTACTGTCCTGCCCACACCCATATTCCCCAGTTTGTGTAATAGTCTTCTATGTGGCACAGTGTCAAAGGCCTTGCTGAAGTCCAGATAGGCCATGTCCAGTGCCCTCCCAATCCACCTCCCTAGTCACCCAGTCAAAGATTCAACGAGGTTGGTCTGACATGACCTCCCCCTGGTGAAACCATGCTGCCTTGGGTCCTGTAGTCCATTGACAACCAGATGTTCCACCAATCTCTCCTTCAGTAGTGCTTCCATGATCTTCCCCACTACCAAGGTGAGGCTGACTGGTCTGTAGTTCTCCGCTTTCTCTTTGTTCCCACTTTTGTATAAGGGGACTACATCTGCTATCATCCAGTCTTTCGGTAGCTCCCCTGTTTCCAGTGATTGGCTAAACAGGATAGCCAGAGGTTCAGCCACCACCTCTCTTAGTTCTTTAAGGACCCTGGGGTGCACCCCATCTGGCCACATTGCTTTATCAACTCTTATTACTTCCAGTTCCTTCAGGACCCTTTCTCGTGTAAAGGGAATTATGTCCATTTCTGCACCATTCTCACCCCTTGTACTCCCTTCAGACCCATTACCCTCCTCTTCCTCAGTAAAGACTGAGCAGAAATACCTGTTCAATATGTTAGCTTTACTGTTGTCATCCTCCACTGCCCCCATCCTCCTCCTTCAGTCTCACTATCCCTCTCTTTGCCTTTCTTTTTCACTTATGTACCTGTAAAGGTTTTGTCCCTCTACCCACTGGATTTTGCAATGTGTTCTTCTGTCTGAGCTTTGGCTTCCCTTACTGACCTCCCTGCCTCCTTTTGCTTCTCCTGGTACTTCTCCCTATCCCTTCTGCCTGTGTCTTTTGTATTGCCTGAATGCAATCTTTTTGGCTTTCACTTTCTTTGCTACCTCTTTGAAACCATAATGGTCTCCTCTTCCTTTTTCTCTTGCTAACCTGCTTAATGCATAATTCTGTTGCTCTTGTAATCTCCATTTTAAATACTGCCCACTGTTTCTCAACCCTGATTCCTGCCCTATTCCCCTTAATGCCTCTTTCAAGTATCTCCCCATTTTCCCAAAGTCTGCCCCCCTAAAATCCAGGATACGTGTTTTTGTGTGGTTTGGTGCTGCTCTTTCTGTGATTTCAAACCACAATGACTGGTGGTCACTGTTCCCCAGGTGCTCCCCCACTGTTACCCCCATCACACTGTCCCTGTTTGTGAGCACTAAGCTCCAGTATTGCCTTCTGCCGAGTTGGTTCCATGACCAGTTGCTTGAGGAAGGCACCCTGAAGGGAGTCCAGGATAAATCTGCTCCTAGTTGATGCTGCTGCTGGGATGCTCCAGTCCACGTCTGGAATATTGAAGTCTCCAACCAGTACTACCTCACCCTTGTCTGCCATCCTTTGGATGGCTAGCATCAGCTCCCTATCCTTTTCTTCCTCCTGGGCTGGTGCTCTATAGACCACACCTGTGTGGATGGCTGGCCCCATTTTCCTTTCCAGTTTAACCCACAGTATCTCCCCCATTTTGTTCCTCCTGGATCTCTGTGGCCCTTATGTCATTTTTCACATATAGTGCCACTTCTCCTCCCTTCCTGCCTGCCCACCCTGTCTCTTCTGAATACGTTGTAGCCAGGTATGGCCATCTCCCAGTCATGGTTATCATTACACCAGGTTTCAGTGATGGCCACAATGTCCAGGTCTGACTGCACCATGACAGCCTCCAGATCTTCCATCTTGTTGCTAAGGCTCCTGGCATTTGCACACATGGCTTTCCATGATTTGACCTCCCTAGACTGTTTTGCTGTTCTACTCCAGTCCCTTCCTTGTTTGTCCTTTATCCCTGGTTCTCCTTGCTGTCTGCCCTTCTGCTGAATTTTACCCCTTTTCTGCCTATCCACCTCTTGGGCGCTAATCTCCATCTTTTGCACACTGCTTTGTAGAGATAGCCACTCCTCTGGTTCACTGGTTCCACTGCTAGCTGTGGGGGGTGAGCAAATAGGTACCCTCCTTGATGACCTGCCACCCCCCTTTGCTAGTTTAAATGCTTGTCAATGTAGCATTTAAACTTATCATTGAGTGCTTGGATTCCCCTCCAGGATGGATGCAGGCTGTCAGGCTTGAACAAACCTCCATCCCTCCAGGTAGGTCCCCAGTCACCAATGAATCCAAACCCTTCCTCACAGCACCAGTTCTTCAAACATGAGTTAAAGTTCCTACTGCATACACCCCTATGCTCTCCCTTGCCTCTCGCAGGTAGTACTTCTGAGAAAGTGACAGAAGTAGCTACTTGCTTGAGACCCCTCCCCAATTTCCTAAACTCTTCCTGAACTTCCTTTGGCTCCCCATTTGCCAGGTCATTAGTACCTAGGTGGATAGTGACATCCAGCTCACCCTCCCGTCTTGCCTTCCCAGTGATCCCCAGGATCTTCCTTCCATCCCTCCATGCCGTGGCACCTGGTAGGCACCTCACCTCCCTGTCCTCCCCCCTCCTGTGTTCCTAGCTGGATCCCTCTTATGATGTAGTCCCCCACCAGGATTCACTTCCTCCTCCTCTGGGGTCCACTGCTTTCCCCGCTGAGGTCACTTCCTTGGCTAACCTCCACATCCTTTCCTTAGACTTCTCTGGGTACCTCTATTTGGTTGTCCCCATTTGCCAGTGTGGCATATGAGTTCTTGAGTGGAATAGGATCTGGGATGTGCTTCTGCCTGACCGCTCTAACCCTCCCTGAGCCCACTGTCATCCAAGTGCTCCTTGTTCTTGGCATCCTTTGAGGCAGTTGCAGTGGACTGGGTGGTCTCTGGATAGGGGTGATGGTACTCCTGACCCAGTTTACTTCTGCTCTGAGTCTGGCTACCTCATCCCGCAGTCCAGAGAGATGCATGCAGATAGGGCAGCACCTCAGTGTCCATAGGTTGCTAGGTTGCTATTAAAGTTCCCCAGTGCCGTGTTTAAATCCCTTTATACTATTACCCTAGATGGGGTGCTGCACATATTCACAATTTTCACCTATACTTGACCATCTACCCTTTGTAGCAGTGAATGTTACAACAGAAGTGAACCGCTGTTGTGGGTAAACTGATTGAGTCACTGGTCAAAGAGAACCCTGTGGACTACCTAAAGAACAACAGACTACAGGATAGTAAACAGAATGGGTTTGTGACAGGGAAGTTTCGTCAGACCAAGTGGATAGTTTTCTTTGACTGAGTAACAAAGGTGGTATATAAGAGCCAGGCTGTGGATTTACTCTACTTCCATTTTAGCAAGACTTTCAACTCTGTGCCACACAGAAAATTGGTGAGGAAACTGAAGAACCTGTGCATGGCCAGGGACGTGGTTAGATGGGTGAGAAACTGGTTTAAGGAGAGACAGCAGAGGTGGTGGTAAACAAGGTCTAATTGGAAGAGCAGGAGGTCACAAGTGGAGTGCTGCAGGGTTCCTGGGCCCAGTCCTCTTTAATATATTCATCAGCGACATTGGAGAGCACATCCTGGGCAGGTTGTGTCACTCTCTTTATAGATGACATGAAGCTATGTGGTAGGGTAGACAATGACAAAGGGATCAGGGAGATGCAAATGGGCAACAAAGGCAAGGGAGGTGGCTTAAGGATTGGTAGTTGAAATTCAACACCAAAAAGTACAAGGTAATGCACCAAGGGAACAAATACAAAGCAAGACAGGGTATTTGAGGTAGGAGTAAAATTGTGGACTATGGCAGAAGAAAGGGATTGGAGAGTCATCATTAATGATGCCCTCAAACAATCAAGCCAATGTTACAAAGCCTATAGTACTGCTAATAGGATGCTGGGGTGTATTGGAAGGCATACCAACAGCAGGAAGAGGAGGTATTACTACTTTTATATAGGTCACTGGTTACTTCTATATAGGTCACTGGTGAGACTGTACCTGGAATACTGTGCTCAGTTCTGGAGTCCTCACTTAAGGAAGGACAGGCACAGGCTGGAGACAGTGCAATGCAGGGTGACCAAATGATTTTAGACCAGCAGGACACATCTTACGAGGATTATCTCAAGGTACTGAACACTTACTCAGTGGAGACCAGGTGACAATGGAGGATATGATAGAGTTTGTGACGGTACTAAACAAAGTGAAATTCAGGGAATGATTTAGCAGGAATAAAGATTCAAGAACCAGAGGTCATGAGTGGAGCTTGGCACTGGGAATGTTTAAGAGTGATGTGAGGAAGTTTTATTTTACAAAAAATGGTGGTGGAGCCATGGAACAGTGTTCCAGTGATTGAGATGGGCTCCAAGACCATAAATGGTTTCAAGAATGACTTGTACAGAGTGAAGGGTTGAGTGGTTACTCTGGTTGGTAACAGTAGGGAGGGGAGCAGGAGGATGGACAGGGAAGGATAGAACCCCATGTGGACAATAGGTCCTAGGACAGACAAGGAACTATGGGCAGACTAGATGGACACTTGGTCTCTTTCTACCCTTATTGTCTGTGTTAATGTTTCATGTTTCTGTCTAGTAATCCACAGCAAAATAGGGAAGAAAAGCACCTATCACTTCTACTACAACAGGGCTCTTTAAAATCCTGTTTTTAGTTGCATAATAGCAATAGCAATAGAATTTAGTTAGCTGGAATATACTTAGAATAACTGACTTCTGCAATTTATTAAGCACCTTATTAACAAACTCTTTGAGTCAAAATGTCTGTATCATAAAAGAAATTTGACAAGGGAAGAAAGTTAAGCACTTCAAGAGTTACTCAATATAAAACATGAAAAGTAAAGCTGCGGATAAAGGTGCAAAATTGTTGTTCTGGACAAATGACAATATGAAGCTAAAATATTTGATCAATTGGATAGAAAGAGTTACAAAAGACTCTAGGAGGACCCTATCTACATTAAAATCTAGATCTGATGTTTTTCTTGAAGTGAGTGTTATAGCTGGACATATATCTAAAAATAAGTGTGAATTCACATGCCCCCCCGCCGGCAGGCCTGTCATTTCGGGACAAGGGTCCCTAGCAGAAAAAATGTCCTTGTTTGTGGATCACTCTTTAAAACAACTGGTTATTTTGCAACCATCTTATATTAGGGTCTCAATGGACACCCTGTCTAAGCTTGAGGGGTTCATCTGGTCCCCTGGGTACATGTGGCTTTCAGTGGATGTAGTAAGTTTATATACCAGCATCCACCATGGCTTGGGGTTGTTGGCCGTGGAACATCATCTGACCAACAACCCCAATGCAGTTACTTTTCCAAAACATTTTATATTACAGCCTGCTGAAATCATACTAACTAGCAACTATTTACTTTGGATCAGTAATCTTATTTGCAGACCTGTGGCACTTCCACGGGGCCATGATGGCATGCTCCTATGTAAACATTTAATTTGGTTAGTGGGAGGGCGCTGTCATATTCAACCATGTCAGGAACCCATTCCTACCAAGGTTAAATACTGGGGCAGGTTTATTGATGACATTTTGATTGTGTAAGAAGGAGATGTTCAATCTTCCATGGCTTTTGTTGATTTCCTGAATGGAAACAGCATAGGTCTGAGTTTCAAATATGATTGCAATCCCAGCTGAATCACCTTATTGGATATATGTTTTACTTTGAATGAGGGTGATTCCATTGAAACAGAAGCATTCAGGAAACAAATTTCTGGAAACACACTTCTCCATTCCATTATTGCCAACTCACATCTTAAGAAAGGGATCCCCCTTGGACAATGTTGCTGTTTTAGACAGGATTGTTCGACCTTAGAAAGCTTTTAAATGCAAGCAAATTATCTGATGAACTAATTTTTAGAGAGAGGGTATTCCCTACAGCTTCTGGAAGAAGCTATTGAAAAAGCTAGATCAATGAACAAGCAGTCTCCATTGGTGCCCAGACCTGACCAGATTGAAAAAAGAATCTTGTCACTTTAGTTATAGACTATAACTGCATTTCACACCTAATTTCAAGTATAATAGATAAACACTGGCATGTACTTGATGGGGGCCCTCTTTTAAAACAAACACTGGGAGACAGACCAATAATTTCCTACAGATGTGGTAATAACTTTGGGGATTAGGTTACTCATAGTCTAGCTAAAAATACCTGAGGCTGAAATCAGACCACATTGGCTTCCCATTACACCAGTGAGTTACCATAAATGTGGTTGTTGCAATGTTTGTGATTTTGGCATTTCAGGAAAAATCTTTAAACATTATTTAGCTGCCACAACTGTAGATGTAAGAAAATGTATTAATTACCAGACACATTCTGTTGTCTATGTTTTAGTTTGTCCCTGTCCCAAGATTTATGTTGGTCATACCATTTGAGCTTTTAAGGATCAAATTCAAGATCATGTATGTTCTATTGTAAAAGTAACTCTTACCACACCAGGGGGAACTCATTTTGCAGAATATCACAATAGTGACACCAGTGGGCTAAGGTTCATGGGCATAGATCATGTTCACAGAAGCTTAAGGGGAGTGGATGGGGAAAAAATACTCTTGTAAAGAGACTAGATGGATTTACACACTGAAAGGAATTATTCCAAATGGATTTAAGGATGCTACTGATATTTTACCTTTTCTGTGAATCTATAATCCTCACTTCAAGACCAATTGAAGTGGCTCTTTGGTGAAATGAAGTTAGTAGCTTTTTTTACTATAATGAGAACTTCGAAAATGTTTTCTAAATAATTGTGTCACATTTAATGCTTCAGACTTCTCTCCAGTTCTTTCCTTCCCTCTTTCATGCCCCTTTACTCCTGCATCCTTCCTCTTTGTCTACTTTTGGGTTCAACCAGTGTGCTCATGATTAGCTAATGTTTCCTACTGATATATATATATATATATATATATATATATATATATATAATGTTTATATAGGTATAGCATTTTCTTACTCCCAGGTTGTGAGCACTTCTAATAATAACAAACACAACCATTAAATAGTTAAAGAATTTAGTCAACCCTCTTTCCTTTTACCTTCCCCATCCCTCCCCCTTTTTATTTTCTTTCAGAAGTTTGGTCACTTTGAATTCAGGATAATTTACATACTTCCAATGTGGCCTATACGTTCTATATCTCTCTCCCCCTTCCCTCTTTTCTTTTTTTTAGAAGTTTGGCCACTTCAGTTTTAGGAAATTCATATTGTTATCTACATATTAATAATACATATGTTGTAGTCCACACTGTTTCATACATTTTCTGTAATTCAGCCATTTTTATTTAATTTTAAACAAGCTCCTCACTCACTGCTTGACTTGTATGAATTTTGACTATTGGGTGGTATGATGTTTTTGCACTGTTCTAATTCACAGCTTGTTCATTTATTATGGATGTCTCTTGGATGTGCTTCAACAGCACAATTCTATTTCAGGTAACTGTACCTTTAAAGATATAGTTTAAATTGAGAGCAACCTTTCCTGTGAAGCCACACCCCTCCCTAACATAGCCTCATACATATGAGATGAATTGCTGGGGCTTAGTGCCATGCTGTCTGTTTGGATTTAATAAAGTTGGGATTTGCAATCTAATATTTAAGTGTTTTTCTCTGTGAACTGCCTCTGTCATTTTATTTTTTGGTCATTAAGTACCTCAGCCTTTCACCTTGGTCATTTAATCACTAGCAACAGTCAGCTATTCATCAGTATACACTAACTAACTGAATGTTATACTCTCAATTCATTGCAAATAGTGTTTCAATCCAAATCCATTGTCTGTGCTAAACAAATCAGATACTGTACATTCAGACAGTACATTATCTGAATCTTCAGATATCCTGGCAGATTGGATAGGGTACCTGCACAACATTGCTTATAATAATAAGATTCATTGTGTGGTTCTTGTGTACAGTGTACAGGATCCATTACTGGTATGGTGCAAGTTAACAACTTTTAACAGACAGCAGTAGTGCTTTAGTTTCTACTGCAGGCATCTTTACCAGTGTACCCTTTCAGTGCAGGTTATGAAAAAAAATTTTCTCCAAAATAAACTAGTCTGATGTTAGAGATTTATCCTCTCCCTTCTCCTCTTGGTGGTGCTTCCAGAGATTAACATCCCACTGTAAAACTGGAACCTTTGGAAATGAGTCTATGACTCAAAGAGTTGTAATTCTGATTTCCTAAATAAATAAATAAATAAACCAACCTGGAAATATAGTGCATTTCTGCAACTTCAAATTCCATTGTGATTGGTGATGTTGTGATTTCATCTCACAGCCCCTGAGTGCAGTTCAATCAATGAATATACTAAGTTAAGTCACTGTGTTGGCTGCATTAAAGTGTTTTCATGGTCAATAGAAAGTACCTACCATTGATTATAAATGCATACAAAATGGGCAATTTTACAGGACTTTGAATGTGACCTGCTCCTTAGACACAATTCCTAAGACAGGAATTTAAATGCACTAGTTTCTTCCTCAGATGAAAAATACAGTCATAAACAGATTACTCTGAAGAAAATGATAGCAGACTAAAGAATAAATTAAAGTTTATTTTCCTGCCCTAAATGCTAATTAAATTACACATAAATTGTGGCTGCTTCAATATATAATACAGCAAATGCAGAAACTAGAGCTTTTGTTCACTGACTGGGTCTGTTCATAGTTGTAGTATAAGATGTGGTCAGATATTTTATAAAAATTTCTTTGCTATCTTTACAGAAATTCCCCACCAGACCACAGTACCACAGTAAGGACACCAGAGAGAATTTATTTAGAAATCTCTGGAAATGTCTAACCATGTATTTTGCTGTGACTGTACACATATGCATATGTTCAAAGCTTCTGCAGTTTATAGTTTAGCAGTTCACGCTCTCTTTGTCTGTCTCACAGCTGTAACCAGCACCGACCTGTAGAAGCCACAAAGCTCAGTCATGTGAGTGACCAAAGGAACCCCCAATGAGCTTCCACACTTGAAGGGGCCAGAAGGCCTTAGCATTGTGACCAAAGGAACCTTAGTTGTATACAGTGGATGACATTTCCTGAAGGAGAGAGAGAGAGAGAGAGAGAGAGAGAGATAATTGTCAGTGGAGGAGGGTACAATGGAGGAGCATATATAAATGACCCAAAGAGGATGCAGGAGCAGGATGCAGGATGCGCTATCTTTTTATGGTACTTGGGAGTCGATCATGAGCTACCTACTGCCACTGAGCCATGGAATAAATCACATCAGTTCATTGTGTTAGGGTACAGCTGTGACTATTTTAAAATGATTGTGCAACATATTGTTTGGCTATTGCCTAATTTTCTTACAACTAAGACTATAACCCTTGCAGTGATGCCATAGAGGCCAATGATGAAACGTGTGAGATAAGGTGCTACAGTATGTAGGGGTACTCTGGCATTTGGATGAAAGCACTTTAATAAATTTAGTAATGCTAAGTGAACTCACAGAGGTGTGTGTGTGTGCACACCTTTTTCTTTTGTTGCACAAAGTTCTTTGGCTAGGGTTGATGAGGGTAGTACCTTCAGCCATGGGAACATGCTTTTTGTCTGTTTGTGCCACAGAGATTTGCTGTATGGACAAAAGAAGTTCCTGATGAGGATTCCACTTTTTGAAGTGCCAGAGAAAGTCACCCTTTTTCTAAAGGAAACTTAGGAGAATGCATCAGATGCTATGCCCAAAAGGAGTCAAATGAAACAGTGGCACCAACAACCAAACAGCTTATTGTCATCAAACCCCAACCCACTATGGAATTTATGATGTCTGCCATGTAGGAGAAAAAGCTTCTAGGGATCCAAGGTCTTAGGTAACCATCCTCTAGGTTTACAGTTACTTTAATACAAATCCCACAACCTACAGAACACTAATGACAGCATAACACACATGGCTTGGGGGAAGGGTGGTGAATGCTTAGGCCACCCACTATCTTTTAGTCACAATCAAGACTACCACTCTCAGGGCAGCATAGCCTTGTAGTTAAATGAATCACCACACAATATTTATACCCTTGGAAGTGCCAATGGGATTAAGCCTTTACAGTTAGTAGTTTTAGTACTAGTTGCAGCAGTAGTTTATTTAATTTGAACACCCTTCCTTGGCTCAAAGTGCTAAAATACAATCCCAAATCAAAGAGACAGGAGTGAGAGAGAACACAATCAGAGAATACATTGGAATTACAGTGTTATAATAAAGTGCCAGAGTACAAACAGGAAAATTCTAAAAAAAAAATAACTTTGTGACTCTAAGGGAACAATAAGGTATCTATATTTTTTCAAGTATGTACAGAGTGGTGACTGGGGTTATTGGGTTACATTGAGTCACCAAATTTGTGCAAAAAAATAACTTTTTATTGCTCAATGAAAATAAGAAGCTGGCTTATAGATAGCAAGAGATTTCACAGGGTGGTTAGCTGAATAGCATATGGTACATAGACACTTTTATGAATCTTGGGTAAATTTGATCTGCACATGCACTCTTACATATATTGATTTGCAGTAGTTTATGTAAAGTACCTTTCTTCTGTATTAGACTGAAACTAAAAGAAGAGTCTGACAACACATTATTTTTAATGTGGGGTTCTCACAGTTTTGGAGCCTCTCCTTGTCTCCTTTCCCATGTAGCTGATTTTTCTTCTCCCCTTCTCAACTGCTGCTGTAGGTAACCCGTTTTAGGGAAGAACTAGACATTTTATATTTGTAAAATGGAGGATTGGAGCATATGTTATGCTTCAGTTATTAGTAGCATACTGTAGCAGATTTGGGATAGATTCACTCTTTGATCCCTGCCCAAAACAGGCATAACTAATTCCCAGGCATTTTTGTGTTACTGGGCTTGTCAGCCCAAAAGTTATTGTAGTGGTTACCTTTTGCTGTTCTCACTTGTTTAACATATTGATTCCTTAGTTGCTGGTAATCGTGTTATTCCTGATCCAAATCTTTTATGCTACTCCAAGGTCTTGTTCTGAACCCCCTGCATAAGCATCAGTCAGCTAGAACAGTTGCTGTTCTCTCTCACTTTTATTTTTCTAGTGAGATACCCATTCTAGTCTTATTGTTCTAGTGGATATCCATTCTAGTCCTATTATTATTCTAGTGGATATCCATTTGTTGTACACTGCAGTGATGTCATTGTAGACTCCATGTAGATGCAAATTAAGGAATAAGTTCAAGATCCTCAAGATTGATTGTATCAATTTCATCTGCCAAATGTGCTCAGATTGTCATGGTACTTTCTTACAGTGGTAGCCAGTAACTGGATGCAGAATATTCACATATTTCACTATATATCACCAAAAATCTCCATTCATTTCAATAGGAATTCCTGTGATATTTTCTGATACAGCTAGATAAATAGTGCATCTTTCAATAGGTTTCCACTGTATCTTGATGAACAGTGGTAGAGTAATGGGGCTTTTTTATATGGTCCTTCCATTCACATAAGATCATGTTGGGATCATATGCTGTCAGGCATTTAGTATCCTATCAGTAATAAGAGAGTTTGTAAGGAACCATTAGTATGACTTGAATACTTGTTAAAGCAGTATTCCATTATTCCAGCAAACTTTTCACAATATAACACTAAAACATGATTCAGCTTATATTTCTATATTTTATGTCCCCTCATTCTTTATTACAGAGCATACATTTGCACAAAAACATAAACACTGTGGGTGGGATATTCAAAAGGGTTGCGCCATGCGCAATAGGGTTGCGCCTGCGCAAGTCCAAAAGTGCGCCATTCTGCGATATTCAGCAGGAGGCAGTTGCGCCACCGAAAACATGCTGAGCAACAGCACAATGCAAATGATGGCATGTGCAACTGAAGGGGGTGGATCCATGCATAAAGAGCGCAATGTGATATCCAAAGACTTGCGCCAATGCGCAACGCGGACCAACCGGAAGTTGCGCCCCAGCGGAAATGAGCCAAAATAAAAAGGCTCAAGGAAGCAGTGCAAGAACACCACAGGGATGCCAAGTGGGGAAGAGAGAGAGAGAGAAAGACAGACAGTGACAGGCCAGGGCAGGCAAGGATAGCAGTGTGAGCCATAGGCTGCAGAGGCCAGTGGGGGGGTGCCCGGTGCAGTGGAAGTAGCAGTCAGGACAGCGGGGGTAACAGAGCAACATCAGCCGGGGGGGGCACAAGCCAGGGAGATGGACAGTGCCAGCTTCCACATGGAAGCTGTAATGAGGGGGGTGAGAATGCAAGGTGCAGGGGGACGTGGCCGTGGAGGGGCCCGTCGGTGGTACGCCCCCAACAGGCAGTACCGTGCCCGCATCAGCTTTGAGTTGTACACAGATGTAGAGATTGTGGGCCAGTACCACCTGAACAGGGCAATACTGAGGTGTCTCTGTAAGCTATGCAGTGATGTGATGCAGGCACCCTCACGACAGAGCCATGCTCTCTCAGTGGAGACCAAGGTGACAGTCTGCATGCGCCTGCTCACCACGGGCACCTTCCAGAGGCCAACAGGGGACACCACAGGTATCACACAGTCGGCCACGTCATGCATCCTCACCCAATTCCTCAGCGCACTGCTGCCACATGCTGCGGAGCACATCCATTTCCCCAGCACCACGGCAGAGCATACAGCAAACATGCAGGCGTTCCACAGGGTATCACGTATGCCTGGCATGCTGAGGGAGCCTTAGACTGCACCCATGTGGCCATTATGACGCCACCTGGCCTGATGGGGCCGCCTATATGAATCGGAAGGGCTTCCCCAGTGTCAACTGCCAGGTGGTGTGTGATGCCACTGGGCGTATAATCAATGTCTGTGCCACACACCCTGGCGGAGCACATGATGCCTTCATATGGCATCAGTCCTCACTGTGCCATCGATTCGAGAATGGGGACATCCCCCCAGGCCATCTAGTGGGTGAGTACGCATGTAGGGAATGCAAACTCGGGCAGGGTGGAATGCCACAGGTGCCATGGTAGTGGCACACAGGGATATGGGCAATATGGACCTGAACATGAGACTGATCTCCACTATCTCCACACAGGTGACAGCGGATACCCACTCCATCCCTGGCTGCTCACACCGTACCCGCGCCCCATGACCCCATCGCAGCAACGCTATAATGAGGCACATGCCGCGACAAGCAACATCATTGAGCGGGTGTTTGGGATGCTCAAGGCATGCTTCCGATGCCTAGACACCTCTGGCGGTGCCCTACAGTACAGCCCCTCAAAGGCTTGTGGGATATTCCTGGCCTGTTGTATCCTGCACAACATGGCCAATGACTGTGGGATAGTCGTACAGGTTGAAGAGGGGGACAGCGATGGGGATGCCAGTGGCGCCGGTGTTGATGGTGATGTGCAGCCCCCTTGGACGGCGGGACCCCCGACTGATCCGGCAGGCCCAGCTGCACCGGGAAACCATCACAGAGGAGCATTATGCACAACACAGGTAAGTCAAGGGGCCTTGTGCAAACAACACTGTCCTGGCACAACCCACAGGCACACAGAGTAACACACCAGGGGTGCATGATGGCAAGGAGGGTGGAAGGCACACAAACACACCATCAGGGAGGGGCGAACAGTCATATGGACACACACACACACAGACAAACACACCAGGCACAAAGCGTACATGGGCAGGTGCACAGCAGAGCAGGAACAGACATGGCAAACACACAGATCCACAGACCACACCCACCACCTGTACTGTCCAAGCACGTGTGTCAGATGCTGGGCACCCTTGTACCTTGGTGTACAGTACAATGCAGGCATCATCATGCACACGCACCTGTGGACAGCAGTTGGGATGGTGTGCAGGTTGTCTGTATGTCGGTGTGATGGGCAGGGCACCCACCAGTGCACTGCCCACCATGACGCACAGTGCACACAGGGCAGCAGCAGACAGGGCCCGCACTGGGAGACAGGTCAGTCATGTTGCACCATTCCACAGCCACCGTGAATGCATGGGCGGCCCTGCCATGACCCAACAGCACTGGCAGGCTGAGCAGAGGCCACATGGGGTGGCACCGATGGACCACCAGGGGTCCCACTGCGCGATCGCGACCTTGTCTGCACTGGGGTCTGTAGGATGCCAAACATACCTGCACCAGGGGTGCTTGGGATGCCCACAGCAGAACCCAGCATCGACAGGCCTGGGGTCACATGATGCCGGGAACGGGGAGTGGAGAGCATACTGCTGGGATGCGGTACAGGAGCACCTGCGGTGTGCCCAATGCAGCCACGACAGCGACCAATGCCTGGGTCTGCCTGTCAATGGCGGTCACATCCATCCGCTACAGGACCATCTCTGCACAGTCAGAGCACACTCCTGCTGTGCCCTCCACAGCCACACACAGTGCCTCCACAGACGTTGCAACCCGCCTTTGCTGCTGTACTGATTCCCGCAGCAGGCGGGTGTGCTCGTCCAATGGGTACTCTGCCACAACGGCATCCTGTCCCTCAGGGTGTGGAAGGTCCTGATGCACAAAACCCCTTGAGGGTGGGCGCTGTTCACCAGGACCAGGAATGGATGTATCAAAGGGCGGTGGACATGTGCCACCACTGGACACTGTACCCCCAGACCTGGTGGGTGACTGCTGCTGCTGCTGCCCCTCCAACCGCTGTGCCCCAGGGACCACTCATTCCACCGCTGTGGCTGCAACAGTGCCAGACACCTGCACAGCCACCAGTGCTGCCCCACCGGTGCTGACAGGCACAGCCTGGGACTGTGCCGACATGCTGGCACACAAGTCAGAACCAGCAAGGCCCAGGGGCATGTGCTGGCCTGCTGTGTGTCCGTCATGGGACACACACATGTCACTGCCCATTGCAGTCCTTGCATCATCAATGGTGCAGGTACAAGCTACAGCCACAGTCACAGCGTGCTGGCATGCTTGCATGCCAGACTGCTGAGACACAGGCTGTGCACCCCACACCCGAATCACCGACACCAGAGTTGGCAGCCCAGCGTGCATGCTGGTGCAGTGCATGCTGGCTGGTGACAGAGGTGGATGGACCCTCCTCCATGTCCAGCAGGTCATCCTCACTGCCTGGACCCACCACCACCATCCCCTGAAGATGAACAGGATCTGTAACAGAAAGAGAGGACATGTGAGTGCATGTGAACAACCTTCCCCAACACCACCACCATGTCATACCGTGCAGTGATGGGCTTCCACCTGTCTGGAATCCACCTCCCTGCACCCTCAATAACACTGCACTGCATTGATGCAGCCAGTCGGTCCTCAGCCGGGTCAGCTCCACCACCGCTGGCTGGCCCCGCCAGTGCCAGCACGTGCGCCCTGAGGGCTGCCACCTTCTCTTTCACCCTCCTGCGGTCTGTCCCAATCTTCTTTTTGCATTCCTGCATGGAGCGCTGGTGGCTTCCGTGCAGGTTCACTGCCTGGGCTACCCCCTCCCATGCAGCCGCATGGGCCTGAGGGGTGCCCCACCATCCACTCAGTAGTGCCTCCTCCTCCAGGTAGGCCTGGAAGAGGGCCTCAGTCTCTGCCGTGGTGAAGTTGGGCCTCATCCTCCTTCGCCCACCATCCTCACCCTCACCTTGGCTCTGCTCGGTCACGGCGTTCTGTATGGGTGGAAGTGGACACCTGTCACTGTGCAGTCTACAGCGTTATCCCATGCCCATTGTCCAGAACATCCCACAGCATGCAACTCACCTCTCACCTGCAGTAACCGAATCTGGCCAGCGCAGCCCACCGTCGCACTTTTATAGTGCAATGCATGCAAATGAGGAGTGGAGCAACTGTAATGAGATGCAAATCGCGCCACTGCTCCTTTGAATGGCTGATCAGATGATTTGCATGTGTCGGCTGAATATCGCGCCATTGCACTTTTTGCAATACAGTTGAGCTGGCTGAGCCAATAGCGCAGATCTGTGACTGTGCGGTACACTGCATTGCGCATGCCCAGGTAGCTTACGCAGGCGTCTGCCACGCTGATGACATGCTGTGCGCGATCGGCAATTCAGGCCATGGCCACCATTGTGCCAGTGGTGCTACAGCACTGGGCACTATATGGCGCTGTGGCACTACTGCGCACTAGTCCACTGTGGCACTGTCACTCAGGTGGTCGGTCACGCAGGATGCGTAGATGTCAGATGGCACTGTGCGTGGCCTTGCATCATAGACCCCTGACCTGGTGTCCAGCCTTTGCCCCCTGGCACTGTTCGGCTGCCATGTGTACGGCCCTATTGCGCTGTCTGGTGGCAGCGCTATGTGGACCAACAGCGCTGTACGAACAGCGCGATTGAACCTATGGTGGTCTATTGCTGCTTTTCCGTGGGTGCTGCAGCGCTGGGTGCCAGCACTGCCTGCTGTAAACTTGGAAGCATGGCACGCAGGAGGGCAATGCAATGGAGCCCGGTGGAGGTGGCCAACCTGGTGGCCCTGGTAGAGCCCCACTATGGGGCACTGTATGGTGAGGAGCCCCTCACCATGGCTAGAACCCAGGTCTGGCTGCAAGTGGCCAATGACCTGGTGGGGGTCACTGGGTGGTGCCGGTCTGCTGAGCAGTGCCGGCACAGGTACAGTGACCTCCGCAGGAGGGAGCCTGACTTGCATGAGTGGCTACGGTCACGTGCCAGGAGGGCATGGTGCCTAGGCCAGGTGGGTGTACCATCTGTGCACCTGTATTCTCTGTAGGGGTGTGAGTGTGTTTTGGTGGCTGTGCATGGGTGATGGCTCTGACATGGTTGGCTGTGTCAGTGTGTGCAGGTGTGAGATGCATGGGTCTGGCTGTGTGGGCAGGCACTCTCACTGGGGCAGGGGGCAGTCTGCTTTGGAGTCACACTGATGTTTTTCTCAACATTTGTCTCCCACAGGCCGGGCAGAGAGGATGCAGGCACGGGTTGAGGAGGGCCATGGCAGGGCCCCGGTGGCGGTCGGTGGTGCTGCGAGGGGTGGGCCACAGCAGCAGCAGCAGCAGCAGCAGCAGCCACAGCTGCTTGCAGAGTGTGAGTATCATTACATTATGGATGCTATTGCATGCTGGAGGGGGTGGGCATGACCACCAGCCATGCACAACACAACCATGCACGACACAGGCGACAGTCATCACTGTCCAGTGTCACTGCACGTCTGTGTGTGCGTCACTGGTGGTCCATGCATGCACTGGGCACATGGCTGTGGAACTGGCATCGCACCACATTGCCACGTCACTTGACAGCCTTGTTTGTGCTGTGATGGACATGGGCAGTGTGTGTGTGCAGTGGTGCACATAGCTGGTGCCACCTGGTTGGGCTGGCCATGTGCATGTTCACTGTGGGTGCATACCATCACAGGTGCGGAACATTGGGCTATATGGCTTGCAGGTTGGGTGGTGTTCAGGGTTGTGGTCAGTCACAGCCATTGACTGTGTTCCCATTTTCCTAGGCCTCATTGTGCTCCGGAGGATAGAGCGGGAACTGCAGCAGCTCACCCAGGTGTCCGTGGACAACAGGACCATCCTCACCAACATCCAGCGCCATGGCCTCCGGAGGAGGCACGGCCAGACACGGCGGCACCAGGCAGAAGAGGAGCAGCCTGCTAGGCCTTAGGCTGGATTCCCCTTCCCACTTCACCCATCCCTCCCACTCTGCCTTCCCTCTCCAAGTTGTTCATCCCTACCCCTTTCCCACCCCTACCTTGTACCCCTACCCCGCCTCTTGTAAATAGTTATCTTGTTGATTTTGTAATTTACATTTTTCTAATACATTTATATTTTGATATGAATACTGTGTTGGTCTCTGATTTGCAGCTGGCTATGGTTGCTCAGTTGCAGTGGTGTGCATGCCATCTGGGGTGGTATGGTCCTGGGTATGCATGTGTGTGTGTGTGTGTGTGCGCGTGCGTGTGTGTTCATGGGGAGGTGTCTCCAGTGTGGCAGTGACTTTCTGTTGGTCTTGCCATCTGCTGCCACCCACTGCTGGGTGCACAGGGTGGGTCTGGCTTGTATGCTTCTCTGCTACACTGGGTTGACGTGTGCCGGGGGGGATGCATGGTGTTTCCTGCAGTGCCAGTCACTGCACATGGGTGGTGTCTTGGGGTCATGGTGCAGGTGTGCTGTGTGCAGGGGCTGATGTGCACTGTGGTTGTCAAACCCTGTGTGGCAGTCTCAGTCTGCCAGTGGTTGTGCTGGGCGTCATGGCCCTGCTGTGCTTTTGTTGGCTTGTCCCCATGGGCCAGTGGATCATCCATCCCACCCCAGTGATGCTGTGCTTGGGGTGTGCAGGTGTCTTGTTGGTTCTGCAGTGTGTTCCTGTGCCCATGTGTGGCATGGCTGGTGGTGGGCCCCAGCCTGCCTCCCTGGTTGTGCAGTTCCATTGCTCTGCTGGGGGGGGGAACTCTGCTTGCACTATGGCACCTCTGGACTGCTCAGCTGTGCTGCCCTTGTTGCGTTATGGCGCAACCTTTCTGCTCAGCTTCCCCTTCCTGGTTGCGCTATAGAGCAGTTTGTGCGATATTCAGACCTTGGCTGCTTGCGCAATTTGTTCTGCTCCATGTTTTAATATCGCATCTGTTGCGCATATGCTCAATTGAATTGTGCTTGCTCCTGCTGTTGTGCACATTTTGGGAGCAGTTTGAATATCTGGGCCTGTGTCTCAAAAGTTCTCATTCTCCTGCTTCTCTTTCTGCAGAAGTTATGATCCCCTGTGAGATCAGAATTATTTCCACAGGAACAGGTTATGATGTCACAAACAGTGAATTATGAGTTCAGTGGTGGAGAAGCAGGATTATGAGTTCAAGTCTGGAAGGCAATAATAATGTTTTCATGTAAATATCCTCAGTAATAAAGAGCCAGGGATCATACATGCCAAAAATTAATTAAATGCACAGTCAGTTGAATAGCTTCTGGACACGTATTTTAAAAATGTTTGCTTTGATAATGGAAACTGCTTTAAGTAACAGGAGGCAGGGAGCAGTGGTAGGGGACAAGTGTTATACAAAAGGCATTGACTAGTGGGGATCCATACAGGTCATTTCTGGGGCCACATCTGTTTAACATATTCATTAATGATCTAGAATCAGGGACTAATCATTTAGTCAAGTCTGCAGTTATAACAAAGCTGCCAAGAGTAGCCAACAGTGAGGAGGCATAAATAAAAATCAGCAGGACTTGAGTAATCTAGATTGTTCTGACAGGTTGCAGAATATGGTGAATTTGGAGAAGAGCTTTGTATGTTTCTAGGACCAGAACTAGAACATAGCCCTACAAATTAAATGGCACAGTAATGGATATAACAGGGCTGAACATTGTCTTGAGGGTTATTGTAGATGAATCTTTGAAAATGTTCAAGCAGTGCTCAGCAGCCAGGGATGCTGACCCACAGAATGATAGCTTAAAATAGAGGATAACAATGGAGAAAAGGAGCTGATAATACTACTTTACAAGGCACTGGTTAGATCCCATTTGGAGTATCTTGTGCAGTTCTGACCCTTCATTACAAAAAGTGAACAAAGAATTTTGAAGACAAACAGTGAAGCGCTACAAAAATAGTGAGTTAGAAAGAAATACAAACAAAGAAAGGCTAGGGCACCTGGAGTTGTTTTTCCTAGAACATGGGAGCTTGAAGGTGATATGATTTAAATATTTAAAATTATCAAAGGTTATCACAAAAGTAGCTTGTTGTCAGTCACCATCAGCAGGTATTTCAAATGCAGCCAGGTTTAGCACATGCTGATCAGTGATATCACCTTCGGTCTGTAGAAGCATGTTTCTGGAAGTACAAGGGATTGCTTAGGAGATGAAGACTGAAGGCCAAAAAGCCTTAACTTTGGTCCTCAATACAAATCACAAATTTTTAGTGGGAAATTAAAAGGGAGTACTAGTGCTGCAAAGTGTCAAAGAATAACAATCTGTAGTCAGGGAGCCCAGCATCTGACATCAGTTCTGGTTCATGCAATAGCAAAACTAGAAATGATGTAGAGATATGCAATAATTTCCAAGACATCTACAGACTAAAAGCTTTATAAAGCATAAGGTAATTGCAAAATTGTGAAGGGGAACAGAGTAAAGTACTAAAGTAGCACTGAAATACTTTCTTTTAATTCTTTTTATGGCAGTAAGTAAGGATGTGTTCCTTAACCAAATTATTTTTTAATGTTTAATAGATGTATAGCTACTGTTGTCTTGATTTTACTACAGTATGTGTGCTGTGGCAGTGTACTCTGTACCATATTCCTTGTTTGACTGTGGTCATCTATGCAAGTAGGAACCTGATGGCCATAGACTTACCTACAAAGTATAACATTGACCTCCTTTAACCAAACAGGGGGGATGCCACTTTCTGTTTTCCTCTGTGAAAAGAGGAAGTGAAATAGATGATCAAGTTTTCAGAGTTTTCAAATATCTCCTAAAAACTTGGCAATTTCACCAAGTTTTGCTCAGCAACTGATTATAAGATTTAGGGCCCAATCTACTGCAGGACCCCAGTTCCACATGATATGACTGTATCTGGGTTGTGGGTACTCACACGGTCAGATGATGGCTCACATGCTGCTGTTCTTGATCCACAGCATTACTGATGCAAATGTGATGTAGACAAAACAGGTGCAAGTTTATAGGGCTAGAGGCAAGAAATAGGGGGATACTCAGGCTCCTTGATAATCCATGTTGGCTGGGTGGAGGAGGCACATAGCCGCTATGGAACAGACATCCCTCACACAGTGTGCACTCCTGCTGCTGACCCACTTAATTGTCAAGAGGATGTGAGTAACACAGAAGCACACCATCCCTTGTGCCCACCCCAACCCAGGATCACAAAGGGGCATTCTGTTGCCTCAGTCCTTATGCACTTATGGAGGACACAAAACCTTTTAATGGATTGTAGCCTTAGAAATTATTTAAAAAAAAAAGCTGCTCTCTGCAAATTAGTTTAAAGAATTTTAAATGATTACCAATATTTGGATTAATTTAAGAGGTGTCGGATATTGTTTGTTTTTTAATTTTGTGTTATTTTGTCATTATGTTAAATGTCTTGAGCTGTTGAAGAATAATGTATCTATCTATCTACCTATCTATATATCTGTCTATCTATCTCTCTATCTTAAAATTGAGAATCTAGGTATAACTGTTTGAGTAATGGAATGCATTAGAAACTAGCTGTAGGACAGGAGAAAAGGGTTATACAATATTAATTGGTAATTCAGGCACAGGAAAACAAGTGGTGTCTGGCAAGGATCGAAATAAATGTATTTAAAACACTCTGAAGATTGACACTAGTAGCTGGGTTGCCAAACTTGTTGATGACAAGCTAAGGAAGTGAGTGGAACAATTTATTTATTTAAATTTTGGTAACCGGGTGGGCCCGCTGAGACCTTGATGGTCCCTTTTACAAGGGCGACCGGGGTTAGTTACATGAACCTAAAGAAAAAGAAAACCAATGCTTTGATATATACAATACAGCAAATAGTACATAGTATATAGTGTATAGGTATATACATCAACAGTATAGAGTATATTACAACATTTACAACATAGTGTACACATTTTTTGTTAGGAACGGACATTCACATTTATCAAACCACATAGATAAGTGCAAGAACCAGTACTTAATTTTCAATCTTGTTGTCGCTACAATGGCAGCTGAACTTTAATATAAAAAAAAAATGCAGCGATGTATCAAGGTAAGAATATAACGGCAAACTACTTCCTTAACTATGCAGTGATAACTGAAACTCAACAGGAAAAGGACCTTGGGGGAAATGAGCAGCAACAACTTTAAATGATGTCCACAGTATCTGGCAACAACAGTAGTTATCAAAGCAAATACAATCATGGTGCACAGCAAAAAAACAACAACAAAAAAACAAAAAAAAACCCAACAACTTTCCAAGCAGATTAGGAGCTACTGTAATGGCCCGGTACAGATCAGTAAGCAGGTCCCATCTTGACTATGATATACAGTCCTAGTTTTGATAGCTGGATGAAGTTCCAAGGGGAAGGGATCCAAAGGTAGATATGCCTCTTTGCAGACTACACAAAAATCAGCTGCATAGTAGAAAGACAGAGCTTGACGGAAGAAGGAGACTGAAGGTCCATTGAGTCTGTCCTCACTAAACCACCTCACCCCACTGGCAGTCTGGCGATCAGATCCCCCCTCCCAGGTTTCCAACTTCTCCAACCCTTGCTGTCCCCCATTGGAGACAGTGAGTCCCTTTGCTCTGTCCCAGCTGTATAAACCTTTTTTAATTTAAAATGCTTTATTGAATTTTCAAACAGTCACATACAAAGTAACATAGAAAGTGATGTTAGCAAATGTAAAACCCTCCCGCCCTCCCTCCCTCCCTTCCAGTCACCCTCACCCCTCAACTCCCTACCCTTCCCATCCTCCTCCCCCAACCCCAAAGGGAGCATCATAACAACAGGCAGACCTTTAAGAGCATAGTTCAGCTATACAATATTAGGGAGTCTTAGGAGACAAGAGCATACATTTGTTAATTCAAGTATGGGGCATATAGTTTGCCCCACTTACGATTAAAGTGAACTATTTTGTTTCTTGTGCTCTCTATCAGTCTTTCTATTCAAAGGTAGAATGAAATTTCATGCAGCCACTCAGTATGAGATATCACTGACTAGTCCAACCAGTGTTTAAGAACATTTTTTTTACCTGCCATAGAGATAAGAGAGATGTGATATCTTCACTCTTTAACTCTTATTTGGGATAGGTCCCCTAGTAGGCATATGATGGGGTTAAAAAGCCTGTCTAGGCCTAGTAATGGGTCCATATGTGATTGGATTGTATCCCATAAGGAACAAATTTTTAGGCAGGCCCAGAAAACATGCAGTAATGTCCCATCTTTCTTACCGCATCTAGTACAGGTGGGAGAGTGGAGCTGGCCCATTTTAGCCATTTTGATGGGAGTATAGTACATATTATTAAGGAACTGGGATTGGTTAAATCTCAGATGGTCTTGGAAGTCATATATATATATATATATATATATATATATATATATATATATATATATATATATATATGTGTGTGTCTTTCCAGATTGATGTGCAGTTAGGCGAGTGGTCAGGGATGACAGATTCCCATACTTTAGAGCCTTCTAGGGGGTGGGGTATAAAGTGGAAAGTAAGCAGTTATATATTAGGGCCACTCCATGGGGTTGGATAGCCATATCTTGTATTTGGGTGATTAATGTATCTAGTTCAGATTGTTTGTGGGCAGTACCAAACTTCTGTAGAAGAAGATGTCTCAGTTGGAATACCTTGAAGGTGTGCATTGGGGAAATGTGAAACTTGGCAAGAATTTCTGAAGTGGTGAGTAGCACTTCGGAAGGGTAGAAGTCTGAGATTTTGGCCCCTTGGAGTTGAGGAATCCAATCTACTGAGAGAATGAAGTTCACTATTCTTAGGGTGGGATTGCCCAGAATTGGTTGTACTGCATCTTTAGCTGGGAATTTGTGAAGAGCAGTACAAAGCTGAGAAAATACCTTAATTGAGACACTTATTACTGAGTTTTTGAGCTTGACCGGTAAAGACTTCAGACAGGCAAGGAGAGCTGCTACTGGGGAAACCTTAACAGAGAAGAATAAGTCTGACTTGATCTGTAACCACAGTAGCATATATTCTGTGTCTGGCTGAATATGTTAGAGGAAGAGCCATTTCTCACACTTTTGGAGGTGACTAGCCCAGTAGTAGTATAGAATGTTGGGGAGCCTGAGAGCACCACTATCCTTAAGGAGTGTAATTTTGTTATATGAGCCTCTGGGTATCTTGCCTAACCAAATAAAGTTAGTGATAATTGCATGAATGCATTGAAAAAACAAGAGAGGAAGCCAGAGGTTGAGCATGTTAAGAGGATAAAAGAGCCTGGGCAAAATGTTCATTTTGATTATGTTTATCCTTCCCCATAGTGAGACAGGCAGGGCTTTCCATCTTTGAAGGTCTTGTTGAATCATGGAAATTAGGTCCTCAAGATTTTTTTCCTGAAAGTAATAGGGTCTATTGCAAGACGTATACCTAAATACTTAAAAGTTTGGGGAGCCCAACGCATTCCAAACCTAGTAAAATCCTGACTAAAGGTGTGGTGGTTTAAGGGAAGAATTTCAGTTTTGCTACGGTTTAATTTATAATTAGAAAATTACCTGAATTCTTCGATCACTGTGAGTACCAAGTCAAGGGAGGTAGAGGGATTCGACAAGTGAAGTAGAATATCATCTGAGTACACCGAGAGTGATAAAGTTAAGTTGCCCAATGGTATACCATGTATTTGAGGAGAAGTCTTTAACTTTCTAATCAAGGGTTCAAGATAAAGATTGAAAAGAAAGGGTGATAAAGGGCAGCCTTGTCTTGTACCCGAGTAGAGAGAGAGAATCGTGAGGAGAAAACCCTGTTACAATATATTCCAGCTGTAGGGGAAGAGTAAATCACCTGGAGCCATTTGATGAATTCTGAGGGAAAGCCATTTTACAAAGGGTGCACCCGAGAAATACTCAGTCAACCCTGTTGAAGGCCTTTTCAGCACTGAGGGACACCAAGGCCATGGGATGAAGTGCAGACTGAGCATGGGGCAGATGTGAGCCAATTTTTGAAGGTGATCGGCCGAAGATCTGCCTGTGACAAAGCCTACATGTTCTGGACTGAGTAGAGGAGACCAGATTTTTTTGATTCGTGTGGCTAAGATTTTGGTGAGAATTTTGAAATCACAGTTTAACAATGAAATGGGATGGTAACTAGAGGGTTGAAGGGGAGGCTTGTCTGGTTTAAGGAGAAGAATGATCATTGTCTCCAGGAGTGAGGGGTCCAGAGAGTCAGTTTAGAGCATGTACTGGTAGAGACTGAGTAAGTGAGGAGATAGTTCCTTTGAGGAGGAGTTTATAAAAGTTAGAAGGGAACTCATCTGGGCCTGGGGATTTGTCCAAAGCGAGACTGTTTATAGCTTGTACTACCTCACTCTGTGTTATAGGAGAGGATAAGGAGGCCTAATGTAGTTCCGTCAGTCTGGGGAGTTGAGTTCTGGCTATATATTCCTCCATTTCTTGTGGAGATGGGGGATGGTCTCTTGCTGTAAAGATTGGCATAAAAGTTCTCAAATACTTTGGTTATCTCTCTGGGGAGGGTTTGGACGGAACCATTGGGTCTGAAATAGCCTGGATAACTCTCAAACTTTCTATCTGTCTCATACAAAGGGTTAAGAGATGCCTGGCCTTTTCTCCCTCGTCAATATAGGATGACTGAGTTTTAAGAATAGCATATTCGGCTTTCTCCCATAGGAGATCATAGTACTTGTTCCTGAGAGAGATTAGTATAGTAAGGGAATTTGGTAGAGATGACGAGGAAAGGGTCTGTTCTAGGGAGCATATTTGTTCCAAGAGTTCTCTGACTTTAGTCTCTCAAAGGCGCTTCTGCTTTGTTGACAGCTGTATGAAGTCCCCCCTTAAGAAGCATTTCTGCTGACTCCAGACTTGATCTACCCGGGGGATAGAGTTAAGATTATCTTCTAGAAATTGTTGGATAAGGGATCTGATTTTGGAAACAATAAACTCATCCTTCAGGAACTGCATGTTTAGCTTCCAAGTAGTATCCCTTTGTAAATCAGTGGAAGGGATAAGGTGGAGCTATACTGCAGCATGATCAGACAAGACAATTGGTTCCATACCACCCTCAAGAGTCCCCACTAATAAAGCAGAACTTATGAGGAAGTAGTCTATTCTAGAGGACATGAGATGTACCTGGAAGTGAAAAGAGAAAGCCTTTGTAGAGGGATTAAAGAATCTCCAGGGATCACACAATCCTAGAATATCCATCAGATCATTAAGAGCTCTTTGGGCTGGGGTTGGAGGTCGAAGGGGTTGGGTTGAAGATTTGTGTTGGAGGAAGATTCTAATCTCCTCCTAGGATTAGAGAAGCCGTCAAGAGGGGTGCTATCTTGTCTGTTAACTTGATAAGAAATACCGGGTCTCCTCCTACTGGGCCATAAATGCTCCCCAGGATGATGGAGGTTCTGTCTAACATTCCCTTGACCAGGATGAATCTGCCCTGAGGGTCTATGATGGTGGATTCGGGTTGAAAGGGAGTGTTTTTCATTATTAAAATCATGACTCCTTTCCTGGCGGTAGAGTCTCCGGCACAAAAGACTTGTTGGACCCCTTGTCTCCTAAAGCAGTTTGCTTCCTGGGTAAGGAGATGGGTTTCCTGAAGGAAGATAATATTAGCCTGTAGCATGGATGGGTGTTTAAGAATTTGGTGTCTTTTGAGCTGCTCGTGAGCTCCCCTTACATTCCATGTAATGAATTTAATCTTTTGTTTAGCCTTAACCAGTTTTGATATTTGAATTCCCAGAATCAGTTTCTGGTAGTATGTTCACTCCAGGCCTCCTCCCCCCCCCAGAACCCTTGTCCCACAACCAAATTCTTGACAGTAGAAACAGCCATAAAATGTGCTACAATAATGATGCTTGTAGAAGTTGAAGAATGTAGTTGAACCCCCTCCCATTCTCTCCCTCCCCTCTCTTCCCAGATTGCAGTGAGATCGTTGTCTTAACTACCCCTCCCCCCCACCTCCTCCTCCCACCTCCAATCCCCAGCAACTATTTACAAGGGTCCTCCCTGTACCTTGTATATTAAACCACATTGTAACAATTAAGTGAGGGAGAAACTGGCCCAATATAGCTCTTGTAGCCACTTCATTTTCTGTCCAATCTAGTGGGAAATGTAGTTCTTTTAAGGACAGCAGATGCCATGATATCATGAGAATCAATGTAAAGAGATGATAACCCTTTGCCCAAATAGGACGAGGTGGTAAAGAACAGTCCCCCCTATTACTCAGTGTGCTGTGCAGTCCCACCTTGAGCCTGCATAAACCAGACCCCCCCCCACACTGTTATGTCTACTTCCCCTAAGCATCCCCATCTTTGGACCTATCTAGGATAACCTATTACATCTGAGTAGTATGATCAGGTTGTATCCCAAGCCAAAATTAAATTGTGCCAGTGCAGGTTCTGCCCCTCTGTCAAATGCATAGGTCTAGCTGGCATATCAACCTGTGATAATGAGAGGCAGCCCCATACTGAGTTAAAAAAAAGGTTCGTCTCTAGTCTAGCCAGGATGTCTGGGTTTTGCTTATTTGCCACTAATTATCTCCCAGGTGAGATGACCTGGTGGGTTATGAAACCATTAAAATGGTGATTCCCTCGGCATTAAGTGTTAGCATCTATCAGGGGAAGTGAGGCTTATCATAATCCGAGCCACTGAATTGAGTATAAGAAACTAAACAACATGGCCCACTAAGCCACATGCCAGTTAGTCTGGATATTAACTTATATCAGGGCAGGTCCAGTATGTAAACCCTCATTTTCAAATTCTGAACATAATAACTCTCGCACAGAAATTGAAACCAATAAAACAAATACTTGTAGAGTAAGAAAAAGTCCTTAAGATCGCCAGTGTCCAAGTATGTGGAAGTCCTAAGGGGAAGATGATGCTTGCAGGACCAAACACTTCCCAGGGAGAAAAACCTCCCCCTGAAACCCATCCACAATATTGGTTCCTTCTGGGAGTCTGAGACAGAGCTGATCACCACTGTACGAGATGATGAAGCCTAGTCACACTAGGATACCCGAGGCATCCCTCCTCAGCTGAGAAGGCCCCAAACCCTCAGAGACAGACAGAGACAATAGGCGAACAAGGTATACTGCAAATTAATTAAAACATTAAGTAACAGGGAGATATTTAACTCCCAGCGAAATAGTAACCCTCATTAATTCTTAAAAGAGAAGTCAGCCTGCTTTAAAAAGTTCAGGGAGTTTGGTAGCCAGTTCAGCTGCAGCCTGTGAGGGGGAATCATATGAAGACCAGGTACACTCAATGGAGACTTGTAATTCTGCAGGTTACAGCATTTTGAAAGGAATTCTGGCTGCAATTAGCTTGTTCACTGTGGGATAGAATGCCGATCTCTTCTGGCGTGTCTCGTAGGGGAAATCCTGTGTTATTCGAAGCTTGGTGCCCTCCCAGATCATTGCTTGTAGCTCTCGTACCCTTGCGAGGATGTGCTGCTTCTCTATGAAGCTCAAAACATTTTGAATTATTGATCGACGGGGGCTCCTGGCTGTGGTCTTGGCCTCAGTGATCTGTGGGCAGGCTCAATTTGGTAAGCAAGGTTCAATGGTGAAGGGCCCACGACTTTCTGCAGGAACTTCTGGAGAAAAACTATGATATTGGGCCCCCTTCTGATTCCGCTAAGCCCATTATCAGGATATTGTTGCTCCTGCTTCTCCCCTTGAAATCCTCTATTTTCAATTGTAATTTGTGTATTTGTTGACAAAGCAGCACTACTTCTGGGTCTAGCTTTTCCTTCCAGCACTTAAGTGAGGTTGAGCAGGCTTCCGTACTGCCTACTCTGAAGGTCAGATCAACCAGATCTCCTCTTATTGATTTTAACTCCGAGGAAATTTCGATTAAAGTTTCCTAGAATGGCAGTAACTCTTGCAGGAAGTGGTCTTCAGTGAGTTGGACTGCTTGGGAAACTGTGGAAGCACCTTTGCTGGCCGTAGGTCCCTGGGCCTTTGATTTCTTAGGCATCTACTCTGGCGAGGGAGGCAGCGTGTGTTTAATCGGGGTCTGCCTCATATCAGCATCCATCGTGGTGCATAGGACCAATTGCGATGAGATTTAGCTCAAAATGACTACTGCAGGTAGGCTCCAACTTTTAGTGAAGGTATTTCAGGTAGAGATAGCTGAAAATGTATTTTTAAAGCAGTGATGGAAAGTGGAGGACAGGAGCTCCAGGTCTTTGCTGCTGCTAGGTTGCCTGCATCACGTGATCTCCCCAGCTGTATTTAAACCTGTTAAGGGTAGCTGTTCCTCCTCCTCCTCCTCTGGCAGTTTGTCCACAGTTCCACCATCCTTTCAGTGAAGTAACATTTCTTCAAGTTTCCCCTGAACTTGCCCTCCACCAACCTCCAGTCATGACCCCTAGTGACTACATCCCTATTTTTTACAATTAGTCCTAATTGTTTGCCTTGTTCATGCCCCTGAGAAACATATACATTTCAGTCATGCCCTTCCCCCTCACCTGACCTCCAACGAATACATGTTTAGAGCCTCTAGCTGTTTCTCATAGGATCTGTCCTGCTGGCCTTGGATCATTTTAGTGACCCTTTGCTATACCAACTCCAGTCTGTTGATGTCCTTTCTCAGTTGAGGACTCTAAAATTGGGCATAGTTGTTCAGATGAGGCCTCACCAGGGATCTGTAAAATGGCAGAATCACCTCACTTCTATTACTGTCAAAACCACTTCCTATACAGCCCAGCATCATCAATGCCTTGCTGTATGCCTCATTGCATTGACTCATTTGCATGAGGTAGTCAATAATTATGACCCCCAGATCCTTCTCTTCTGCTAAAGTGGCCAGACTAACTCCTCCCATTGAGTATTCAGTTCCATGTGATAACGGCAATTACAGAATAGCGATCACTGTTTGGGTGAGTGTACATCACTGAAAATGAATTTCAATGATGTACACTCACAGCTAACTGCAAGAGGGCACCCAAGATCTATGTTTTTATTTTATGTGGGGTGTGGCCCCATACACACCCCAAGGGGGCTTCACCCCTGCACCCCCTACTAAAGGATTCTCAACTCCAGGGGGTGCATGTTGGGAGGGGTGAAAACTTAAAAAAAAAAAACTGACCCAGCACAAAAACACGAGCGTGCCGAGAACTGAACCCGACACCCTCCCAACCCCAGCCTGCCACCAACACACCACACCATATGGCCAGCTCAGCAGCCCACCTCCGCACTACACCCCACAAACCCTCCCTCCCCTTTTGCCCATTGCACGGTATGGTCCCTCCCCCCAGTGCATGTGTATACATAGCAACATCCCATCACTATACTCACCTACCCCCTATCCGGTCACCCCCTGAGTAGCCCTGTGCACAGGCACCATGACTGAGTCCCGCTTTTTGAAAGCACTCAATCGTGGTTGCCTTGTACACGGGATACTGAGTATGCTGTATGTGGATTCCATTTGCCTAAGTGCATTACTTTGCACTTCTTGGTATTGGACCTCAATGTCCAGACCTTAGCTCATTTCTCTAGGTACTTCTGGAGTTCCTGCATCCCTTCTTCATAGTCTACCTTACCATATAGCTTAGTATCATTAGCAGAGACACAATTTTCCATGGATAATTTCCCCAGTGTCACTTATGAACATATTAAATATGACAGGTCCCAGAACTGACCACTGAGGCACACTAGTCATGAACTCTGTGCCTCCTGATTTAGCCCTGTTCACCACTACCCTCTTTTACCTCCCCTTAGTCAATTTCCTACCCCCATAACCAAATTATGCTCCACTCCCATGTTCTTCAATTTCTTGAAAAGCTTCCTGTATGTTATTGAATCAAAGGCCTTGCTGAAGTTGAAGCAGAGCCAATCTACCTGGGTTTTAAACCTGACTACTTGTTGGGGGAGGCAAGATGGTGGCCAGACTGGGCTGCCATAGGAGAGGGATCTGAAGTGAGCCAGCGTTTTGCTCTTCTGCGCCTTATTATTTGTCAAGTTGGGAGAACCTGGACATATTTGTTGTGTTTGATTAAATTTTAATGTTTTAATTTCTTAGTTAGAAGTAGGTGTAGGTTTGTAGCTGTTAGATAGGGTCAATAAAGTGAGTAAGCATAAGAGTAAGCTTTTTTATTTTTAGTGAGGTCCTGTAAGGTGCCGTGCTGTTTATGTTATTGGATGCTCAAAGTATAGAGTACTGAACCGACTGCTGTAACATAGGCACCCTATTGAAAATCCTTACCTCTGCTGAGGAAACTGACTTCTATTGTGGCTGGAGCATTTGAAGACTGGAGAGCACCATTTTGTTGCCAGGGAAGAAGCCACAGGAAGGATCAAATCAGAGTGACAGTGATGACTGTGACAGAGCCGAATAGCAGTAACTCTTGGGGGTAAGTGGCGAAGTGTGGAGGTAAGAGCTCTGCTGCTGCCTGGGAGAACCCCAACTGTTTGCTGCTGATTTCAGTTGGATTGGAGTCATGTACTGGTGTCAATAGAAATGGCTCAGTTGTGATCGGAGCCTCTAGCAGCACAGTTGGCTCTGTGTGAGCAGTGACTGCTCTTTTCAGTTTAAGTGTGTGGTTTTAACGATGCTGGGACCCGGTGCAATCTTCTCACACCTTCCCTTAATTTGAATGAACATATTGTACTCTGAACACTGGTGAGAGTGGTGTTTATTTGCTGTTTAAAGACAGTTAATGGTGTCCCACAACTAGTAAGAGTTTCTTTTCTCTGAAACAAACAGACTGGCCATAGCCTTTTCGGTACTGGTGAGACGTATTGAATTACGTTGTGCAAGACCGTCTCTTCTCTGTGCTTCTATTTACTGGTAGCAGAAGTCTGACTTCTATTCTGGGAAGTGTGGTGATGTGAGCACCATGTTTTTCCCCTTTTCCTTCCTTGGGAACTTTAAAACTGGTTTTCAACTTTAACTGTACTAAGGATTGAATTGACTGCTGAAGCGTTGAGGTTTTTTTAAAACCTTTATTATCATTACTTGGAAAACTGTTTTGGACATTGGTAACTCCCAAACAGGAGTAGAACTTTCCTTACAGCATGTTGCACTTTGTGGATTTTCACATTATATTTTATTATATCTGGTTGGTGGGTGGAGAAGGTTGGGGGGGTGAAAAGGGTGTTCAATTAGTGTGTGTGGTTGTGGCATGACTGTGGTTAGGGAATCTGATATTGTATTCATGGTGTGGATGTTGTATGTATAAGTATGTAGAAACGTAGACTTTGATGGTAAATAAGGACTGCTTGGCCCACCCAGTCTGCCCGTTTACCTACCTTTTGGATAAGCTGCAGATCCTAGTTAACCAATAGCCTACTTCCTCCTACTGTAATTGCCTTATGTCTGTTCCATGCATTCTTGAATTCCCCCACTGTTTTTGACCCCACTACCTCTTCTGGAAGGCTGGTCCATGTGTCCACCACCCTCTCTGTGAAAAAATTCTTCCTCACATTCCCTCTGAGCCGTCCCTCCTCTATCTTCAAATTGTGCCCCCTTGTTCTTGCACATCTCTTTTTCTGAAAGATGTTACCCTCTTGGACTTTGTTGATTCCCTTGAGGTATTTTAATGTTTCTATCATGTCCCCCTCTCCTTCCCTTCCTCTAGAGTATACATATTATGCTCCTTTAGCCTCTCTTAGTATGGCTTCTGGTGCAGACCCTGCACCATTTTACTTGCCCTCCTCTGGACTGCCTTTGTCTTATCTATGTCCTTGCAGAGATGGGTGTCTCCACAGCAGCAAGCAATACTCAAGGTGGTGTCTCACCAACTGTCTCTACAGAGGGATAACAACTTTTTGTTTTCTACTGGTGATGCCTCTCCCTATGCATCCCAGTATCCCTCCAGCCCTCCTCACTGCCTACTCACATTGCTTACCTAACTTTAAGTTGTCTGATATGACTACCCCCAGGTCCCTTTCCATTTTTGTTGTTGTTAGTACCTCCCCCCATTGTATACTCTTCCCCTGGGTTTTTTTCCCAGGTGGATTACTTTGCACTTCTTTGCATTGAATTAAAGCTGCCATACTTTTGACCATTTCTCCAACCTTGCCAAATCCCTTCTCATCCTCTCAACTCCCTCTTGTGTATCAACCCTGTTGCAGATCTTTGTGTCATCTGGAAAGAGGCATACTTTTCCTTCCAGTCCCTCCACAATGTCTCTTGAGCATAACCCCCCCCCCAGGAGCATGAACATGCAATGACATCCAGTGCGACTGGGTGTGCTACCGCACCCTTCTGCCGACATCTGCCAAGGCTCCTCCCCATCACCAGCGTGATCCTCTGGCTGTTGCCCTCCCAGCTTCTGCTGGCAGTAGCTAATGCTGGGGAATCATCCACGCACCCTCCGCAGGAGAGGATAGAACAGTCCTCCGGACACTCTGTCCTCTCCTCTCAGGCTGACCTCCGATAGCCCGAGCTCATTCCCAAACCCGGGTCACCGGTGGGTCTGTAGATTTTTTTGGCAGGAGTGTGATAAGTGCATCCCTCAGAGAAGGCATTCAACTCCATAAAATGGGGTTATATACATGAAATCCTAGAGAAATACAGTTTTGGGCCCTTTTTCAAGCAGTGAATTCATATGCTGTATGGCTCCCCCGTGGTGTATATCCTTACAAACAATGATATCTCCCTTCCCTTCCCTTCCCTCTCCACAGAGGCACTAGGTAGGTCTGCCCCTCACTTCTATTCCTGATCACCCTAGATCCCCTAATTTGGGTCTTTACCACTAATCCACTGATACAAGGGATAGAAGTTGCAGGGCAATCATTCGTGGCTATGGCCTATGCGGATGACCTCCTTCTATCCCTGACCAATCCTCATCAAGTAATTCCTGGGGTCCTTTAAGTACTGGGTGACTTTGCTATGCTTTCTGGCCTTAGGATAAATCAGGAAAAAAACACTGTGGTGCCCTTAAACTCTCACTGTATGAGGGACTGTATACTTAGCATCGAGCTAGCATGGGCAGCTCAGAGTTTCAATTATTTGGGGAACCAAATCCCGTACAAATGGTCAACATTTGAGACTGTTAATTTCTCACCCTATACAAACAACTGACCACCGAAGTGGAGAGATAGTGCAGACTCAAGTTGTCATTCCCAGACAGGGTGGCTGCGATACGCATGTTACTCCTACCCCGGGTCATCTTTTTATTTAACAATTTACCTATACTTCTCTCTTTGAAACTTTTTCAGTCACTCGAAAAACTGGTCTCTAACTTTATCTGGGATTACAAAGCACCAAGATGGAGTAGACAAAAAATCAGGGCATGCTGGTCCAAAGGTGGCCTCAACATGCCATGGTTCTTTGGCGATCACTTAGCCTGCCTTGATGCACAAGTGACCAGATGGTTTACCACACAGAATCTGGAGGCTGCCCTTTGGGTTCACTTGGAAATGGCATTAGGGGGATCCTCAACTCTCTACAACCTACTAACTCTGCACCCCAGAGTTGATCCGCAACTCCCCCCCACAATTATAGATACCGCTTTGGCTTGGAAAACCCTATTTGCTAAGTCCCAGATGCCAAAACTGGTATGGTACCCTCTGATCCAATTTGCCCCATTATGGAATAATAAACTTATTCAAATTGATGGAACGGTGGTAAACTGGCCATCATGGCAATACCTCGGTGTTAGATCAATCTATGACCTTGTCATACATGGTACTAACCAGGTGGTTTCCTTTGCTCAGTTACAGAACCAATTTGCATTACCAAATAAAGACTTTTGGCGCTACTTACAGATCCGTAGTGCCCTGTTACCCCTCCTTAATTATAATACAGACTCCATACAGTGGCAATGGCTAAATAGGCTTCCTACCCTTAACACTTGGAAAGGCCTCATGGGTCTCTTCTATAGTACCTGGAGAGACTCACAAAATTCCACACAGTCATGAAATGGGAAAAACTCCTAGGTGTAGCAATCTCAGAAGAACAAAGGCATTCCTATTGCAAGGGTATACATCAGGCCCATAAAGACACAAACAGTCATTTTATACAGTTAAAAATCCTACTGTTTTGGTATTGTACCCCCGAAGTCCAGCACAACCATGGATTACTTGACCATAGCCACTGTTGGTGCTGCTTGCAACCTATTGCCCACATCAAGAACATACTTTGGTCCTGCCCCTCCCTTATTACTTTTTGGAATATGGTAACTAATGATATATCATGGGTTTTAAATATTTTGATTAACCTCACTGCCCCTATTGTATTATTTAGTGATATGTCCTCACTTGGGACTCTCCCCAAACATATACAGCATTGGACTCTCTCTCTGCCATTCTGGAAGCTAAGCGTCTTCTACTTATGCACGTTCACCAACCCACAATACCTACCAGAACTATGTGGCATGCAGCTGTGGCTCACTTACCCCTTTTTGAAAGGATGTCCTCTTTACAGGGGAATGGTATGCGCACGTACAGTGCTACGTGGGGGCCGTATCTTCAGTCTCATTTTCTTAAAATTCCAAACCAACCTGGAAACCCACCTACTACCTGATTTTGGCATTATTGGCAGGACAATGAAAAGGAATGTTGGGTATACAGCCCCCACCCTTCATTTTCCTCCCTTTTTCCATACGGTAATAGAAAACAATTTATAGGCGAGAGCGTTGATTCTTATCTTTCTGTATCTGTGATGCTCTATTGAGTATAATCGATTGATAATGGTATACTATGGATGGATAATGTACAAGATAAATGGAGATGGAGCATGTACCACTAACATAGCAAAGTATATATATCCTTGTTTTGAATATACTTCTGTATAAGCACAAAGGCTGCACCAATTATCTTTGTAAGGTAATAAGAATATACCTAATAAAACTTTATACAATAATAAAAAAAAAGAATTCTGAGGTGAATCCTGTCAGGCCCCATTGCTTTGTACACCTTGAGTTTTAGGAGTTCTTTCAGGACCCTTTCTTCTGTGAATGGAATGGTATTGACCCCCACCCCCCATCCAGACTGCTTCAATTTTTGGTTTTGGTACCTCCCCTTCCTCTTCTTTTGTGAATACTGAATAGTCTGCCAATCCCCTTCAGGCAGTGCTGTGCAATGCCAGGTCAATGAGGAGCATGACCACAATTATGGCGGACTTGATCTCTTCGGTTGACCTGGCTTGCATTACAGAGATCTGGTTAGGTGATGACATTGGGACAGTTCTGGAGGCAGCCATCCCAACTGGATATTCCATAGTGCACTGTGCAAAGGAAGGAATGCTGGGGTGTGGGTGTGACCATCTGTTTTAGATCCAGCTTGGGCTTCACCGTGCACCCAGTAGAATAGGTCAGGTATTTTGAGTGTGTGGGGGTGCGTGGGGGTCCAGATGCAGGTTGCAGGATTCTTCTTCACTACTGCCCTCCAGGGTTTGGGGGAGATTTCCTGCAGGAGATCATGGGCTTCGTCATTGGTGAGGTGTTGGAGTCCCCCAGATGTTTAATTCTGGGAGACATCAATGCCTGGGTCGATGACAAATCCTTGCAATTCAGTTATGACCTCCACCAGTTGATGTCATCACTGGGCCTGACACAAGTGGTTACTTCTGTGACCCATCTCTGCGGCCACATACTCGACCTGGTGTTCTCGCTGGGGCTTGAGGTAGCTAACCTCAAGACTGATCAGGTCATTTGGTCTGATCATTGTACAGTGAAGTTCCTATTTGGTGCCCCCCCAAAAGTCCCTCTCCTGTTGAGATGGTTAGCTATTGCCCTTTGAGGGGATTGTCCCCAGAGGGACTGTTGGTGATAGCTGACTTATCTAGTGTAGATACTGCATGCGCAGTTGGCACAGGCGAGGAGGTGGCTGCCTATAATATGGTGGTCTCCAAAGCGCTCTACGCCATTGCACTGGTCAGTATATGACCCAGATTTTCTCACTTGAGATCCTTTTGGTTTGATGGGGATCTCATGGTGATGAAGATTAGGGGTTGGAAGTTGGGGCGTTGTTGGCAGAGGATCAGATCGGAGGAGGACAAACTGGCCTTGCGTGCTTATTACCATGAGTACGAAGGGGCAATCAACTGTAAGAAGGCAGAATTCCTGTCCAGGGAGATTGCTGAAGAAAAAAACAGACCATCTCAGCTATTTCAGACTGTGGACAGACTTTTACATCTGGTCTGTCTACCGCTGAAGAAAGCTTTTTCTGTCACTTTGTGTACGGAATTTGCTTTGTTTTTCTCTGACAGAGTGTCCTCCATCCAGTTGGGGATCCCGCCAGTGAGGCAAATTTTGCTTTGCAGTGACAGGCCTGGGATGAGAAGAGGTGCTTCATCTGTCTGGGATGAGTTTAAACCAGTGGAGGTAGCCAAGGTCATTGATGTGATCTCGAAGTTGAAGCACATTTACTGTGAACTGGACCCAGCCCCAACTCGTTTCTTGATGAGATGTGTCAGGATCATTGGCCTGGTGCTTGCTGGGATCATCTGATGTTTGATGTCAGAAGGAGTCTTTCCAGATGCCTTAAAAGAGGCTCTGGTGAGACCTCTCCTGAAGAAGCCATCTCTCGACTCTGATGTCCTGGCGAATTACCATCCAATTTCCAACCTGCCTTTTTTGGGCAAGGTTGTTGAGAAGTTAGTGGCGCAACAGCTTGAAGAACACCTCATGCCCTTTGACATCTATGAGCCATTCCAATCAGGTTTCAGGGCTAGGCACAGCACTGAAATAGCATTAATTAGGGTGCATAATGACCTACTCAGGGCTAGAGATAGAGGGGACAGGTCAGTTCTTGTTCTCCTCGATTTCTCTTCAGCCTTCAATACCGCGGATCACACTGTGCTTCTTGATCACCTTCAAAAGTACTGTGGACTTGCTGGCACCATCATCAACTGGATTGAGTCCTATCTCTCTGGCAGGGTGCAACCGGTGGTGATGGTGAATTTCTCCTTCTCCCCAAGGCCCCTGTCTTGTGGAGTTCCTCAGGGCTCAATCTTGTTGCCAATGGTATTCACGGTATATATGATGCCCCAGGGAAAGCTCATTAGACAGTACAGTGTGGGTTTTCACTGTTATGTAGATGATACCCAATTGTATCTGTCTTTTGTCCCTGGAACACACAACACCATGGAAGTGTTTAGCCACTGCCTGGCTGAGATCAATGACTGGGTGTCCTAAGGCTGGTTGCAACTGAACCTGGATAAGACAGAGATACTGGTGATCAAGTCAGGTCACAGGCCTGATGGGAGTGCCTCCAGAGTGGGTACAGGATTGTTTCAGGGATCCACTCCATTGATGGCTTTCCGAGGGTGTGGGAGTTTGGCATTGTCCTGGATAGCAGATTGACAGTTGAAGCTGAGGTGTCATCTGTGGTCAAAAGTGGTTTCTGCCACTTGAGGAATATCACCAGGATTAAGCCCCTAGTTCTGCCTGAAGACCTGCCATCACTGGTGCATGCCTTCGTTACTTCGAGGCTCAATTACTGTAATGCTTTATACTTTGGGGTCACTGAAGGGATCCTTTGCTGGCTACAGCTGGTGCAGAATGCAGCAGCTTGGTTACTGATGGGCCTGGCTTGGTCCAGTTATGTGATCCCAGTCCTGTGAGCTCTGCACTGGCTGCCAGTCAGGTGGTGGGTCATCTTCAAGGTGGGCTTGCTCACCTACAAGGCCCTATATGGGCTGGGCCATGGCTATCTGGCTGATCTCCACACACCTGCCACCTCAATTCACTCCCTCTGTTTTTCTACTAGGGTCCTCCTTAATGTTCCCAGTGTCATCTGGTGACCACGCCTTTAGTGTTGCTGGGCCGACCCTGTGGAACACTTTTCCAGCTGCTGTCGGGGGGCCCTGTCAGTCAAGTCTTTGAAAAAGGGGCTAAAGGCATACCTGTTTTCCCCTGGTCTTCCTTGGCGAATGTGTTTGACCTGTTCTGGCCATCTAAGGTTTTGCTTATTCTGAGATCTAATTATTGTTTTAATTTGTATGTTTATATATGTTTTTATAGTGTTCTGTATTGTTTTCTTCTAACTTGTTTTTAATATGAGGTGCCTAGAGCCTCAGGGATTCGGCGCCATAGAAATAAAATTTGCCTTGCCTTGCCTTATCACTTGACCCCTGTCAATCCTTGTGGTGACCCAATCAGAAAACACCTTATCAGGTTGGTCTGGTAAGACTTCCCTGACACAAACCCATGCTGCTCATCATCCTGTATTCCATTGTCCTAAAGGTAGGCCATCAAACTTTACTTCACTATGGTCTCCATTACTGTATATCACCTACAAGGGAGGTGAGGCTGACAGGCCTGTAGTTGCTTGGACCCACCCTGCCCCCCCCTTGTGGAGTGGTACTACATCAGCAGATCTCCAATCCACTGGCATCCCTCTAGATGACAGTTAGTCATTAAACAGCTAGGTTAAGGTTATTGCCAGGACTGCAGCCAATTCCCTTTGCACTCCTAGGTGCAGGCCATATAGGCCTGGAACCTTTTCTACCCTAAAAACTTGTAGTTCCTTTCTTACTCTATCCACTAAGATCTGTACTACACCCATTTCCAGAATTCCCTTGTAGCAGCCTTGGCACCCCTCTCCAGCATTGGACCATTGTCTTCTAAAGTCTGTCTTCTATTGCCCTGGGCGATCACTCTGCTCAGCTGATGATGGGTTGCTAGAGATTCCGAGGGTGTGTTTGAAATCTTTGGGGGCTAGAGCATTTGTCTATGCTGCCCCAACCCTCTGGAATTCTCTACCCCGACGGTTACAGGAGTGCATGACCGTGGAAGGATTTAAGCAGTTACTAAAAACCTTTCTATGGTGCCAAGCTTTTTGTAACTAATTATTGGATCTTATTAGTTTGATTTTTGTTATTGAGATGTTTGTTTTATATATTGTGTGGTTTTAATATTGTTAAGGCACCTTGGTTTTTGAAAGGCACCGTGTAAATAAAGTTTATTATTATTATAAAGTGAATACCCAGCAAAAGTATTTAGTACATTTGCCGTCATCTTCCACTGCTCAGTCCCCTTCAGATAGACAATAAACCCAGCCTCTTGTTTTGCTTTTACCCCTTATGTATCTTAAACATTATCTTCCCCATCTTTTGCTCCCTAGTCAATTCACAGCTCGGTGTCCACCTTTACCCTCCTGACCTCCACTATTGTCTCTTTCAGTTTACTCTTTCAGTTTAACCTGATACTCTTACCTGGCTTCCTCCCCCTTGTTCCTGTTGTACTCAGTAAAGGCCCTTCCTTTGACTCTCACAGCCTTCCTCAACCCTATCTAGAACCACATTGTCCTTTTGTGCTTGCTCCTTTTAACATCCTTCTTTGCTCAAGCTTAGGTTACATCCAGGAGTTCCCTGCAATCCTATTCCGCTGTTTTTCAACCCCTTCTATCTGGTCTACAACTGGCAATCTATCCCTAAGTAGTTACAGCATCTTCACAAAATAGACCCACTTGAGGTCCAGGACCACTACAACCCTTCCCTTCCCTGTCAGTTCAATCCATTCAGTGTTGTGGTCACTGAGCCCTAACAGTTCCCTGACAGTAATCCCCACCCCCAACATACATAGATACATAGACAGTGTCGGCAGATAAGGGCCTATGGCCCACCCAGTCTGCCCATTTGAGCTTGTAAGTACAGTTTACGTTTTTCTAGAAGTCTGTTGCCCCTTACCTCTGACCTCCAGAATTCCTTTATGTCTATCCCATGCATTCTTAAATCCCGCAATTGTTTCAGCCCCCACCACTTCCTCTGGCAGGGTGTTCCACTTTTCCACCACCCGTTCTGTGAAGAAATTCTTCCTCACGTTTCCTCTGAATCATCCTCCCTCCAACTTCATCCCATGCCCTCTAGTTCTGGAACATCTATTTTGCTTAAAAATAGTGTATTCCTGCACTGTGTTCTTCCCTGTAAGGTACTTGTATGTCTCTATCCTATCCCCTCATCTCCAGATTGGTGGCTACCAAGTTCAGTGTGGCATCCTGCTGTGCAGTATTCCTTGCCAGCTGCACCAGTAGACAGTTCTGAAGCTTGTCTAGGAGTGACTGACTCCTGGTGTTTCTAACCGGTGGCATGGCATGGCCCCGTCTATAGCTCACAGGTTCAGGTCCCCTATTAGCACCAGACCCTGTTTTTTGCTCCCCTTCTGATTTCTTCTCCCACTTTTCTGTCTTCTTCCTCTTTCTGCCCTGGTGCACTGTAGACTACCCCAGTCTAATCCTTGTACCAACAGCTTTTTTCAGCTTCATCCAGATTGATTCCATGCCCCCATCCAACTTCTTTATTAAAATCCTATCCTCTGTAACCTCAATTTCTTTTCTAATGTCTAGGGCAACTGCCCCACATCTCCCTTTTTCCCTATCTCACCTAGGTAAGGTATACCCTGAAACTGCTAGATCACAGTCACTATTACCACTGGACCAAGGACAAAATTCACAAAATGTTCAAAATACCTGCAGCTGTGGAAAAAAAAATGATGCAAGTGGGTTACTACTTGTGGATCCGTAGGTTTCTGCAGGTGCCCTGCAGCTGTGGATATTCAGAAAGGTACAGGCCAATTATGACTGGCTCCATGATTTATGGTAGCTTGCAGGTGGTGTTGCCAGGGAAATCTCCACAGCTGCAGAGAATTGCCATGGCTGGTGGGACCAGCTATAACATCGTCTGCAACTGCTGTGCTGTGTACAACAATCTCTGCAGCTGCAGAGAGTTCAGTCTGCAAAAGGAGTTGTGGCATATGACTTAGTCCCCAAGTCTCTGTGATGGTCAATAAGTCTAACATAGCCTTTGTCATCAAGGCCTGTAGGTCACCAGTTTTATTTATTTAAACATCTGGCAGTTAGGCAAACCAACCTTCATGTCTCCTTCTTACTCCCTTCCATCCTACCTGATCTACTCCTCACACGATCCACTCCCTCCCCATCCCTTACAACATCCACTGTGATAAGTGTACAGTTGCTATCCAGTACCTTACCTACTATCTTCACAAGTTCCTTACTCCGCCACTGCTAGCTTCCCCTGGCACAAATACAGTGTTCATGGGAGCCTCTGCTGGGTTCACCCTGCACCTACCATCTACAGTGGGGTTCCCAAAATCAGCTACTTCCCTTTTCTGTTTAAAGTAGAGATGCAGCAAGTTTTTACTCTGCTGAAGAAGTTGGTGTGAAGTTGGGGACTTTGCGTTACAATTAGCAGGGCATTATTTTCCAACTTCAGCTCAACATAAAAACTTATTTTCAATGTGTGACCCACCTGCACTGACTGTGACAAAATATTTCCACTTCTCCTACCACCCAGACATTTTGAAATGAAATCCCCCCAATCCAACACCCTCTATCACCAACCTCCCTCTGTCCCCCCCAGTGGCTACAAAGTTTTTATAATATTAGAAGATTTCCCTTCCCCACCCATGCCACAACATAAAAATAGTATACACATGACACCACCCACCTCTTCTCACCCAATACCTATCCACCTCAAGTCGTATACATTGTGAACCTCCCACCCTATCACCCCCACCCATAATGGTAAGGATATAATGAGGCTCTGACCTTTTGTAGAAAACCATTTAGACACCATCCTTCACTGTCACACTGCAGAATGAATGAGCAATGACACCCTCACACATTAACTCTTGATTGTCTGCCTGGTGCAGCCACATTTGGAATACTGCCTGCACTTCTGGAATCTGCACTAGAGAAGGACAAAGATAAAGTTGAGGCTATGCAGAAGAGGCCATTAAAAATGATATGGGTCTGCAAAAGAAGTCCTACATGGAGAGGCTTATGGTCATCAACAAGCATACACTGTGGATCAGGAGGGAGGGAGGGGAGATATGATTGAACCTTTCAAGTTTCTTTAAGAGATCAACAAGGGGGACACCAGGGAACTGTTCACATTAAGCAAAACCATGGGCACAAGGCGGGACTCTAAAAAGCTGGTGGAAGGAAGAGTCAGGAAAGAGTTCAGAAAGTACTTCTTTACTGAAAAGGTGGGGGATAAGTGAAACAGACTACTAGAGGGAGCAGTCTGCACCAAATCAGTGGAGACATTCAAGCAAAAGTGAGACAGACATATGGGGCTAGTGAGGATAGCAGGGGATGGGGACATGGGGGGGAGTGAGTGACCACTAGGGCAGTCACATCATACTACAGGTGGGGCTGGGAAGACAGGATGGTCCAGTGAGTCTTTTTCTTCTGTCAATTTCAGTGTTTTTGTGAAAGATATAGAAAGGCTTAAGAAGACGCAGAGGAGAGTAAGGAAAGTTGCTGAAAGCTTTAAAAATAGGGGCTATGAAGATTTTGTGGTAGAACTGGGACTGCTCTCCATGGAAAAGAGAAGCCTCTGTTAAATATGATTACAGTATTTAAATATCAGAAAGAAAGAAAGAACACAATCAGACCAAATGTAAATTATCAGGATCTGCAAGGATGGAAAAATAAGGGGACAAAGGAGGAAAATTCAAAAGAAATATTTTTGTTTTTATTTTTTATTTACAGTTTTTGGCCAGAAAAGACACACTAAGCCAAGGCTTGTTTGCAGGTGTGTACTGGGAGCACCGGGAAATTAAGTGACTTGATTACAGCCCCCAAGGAAGCCTCACACACTGAGATGTGACGTGCAAGGGTTTGTGCTACCATCACAATCGTATATGTGAGCCTTTAATGTAATGAAACTTTTGGCAGCCACCTTGTGCAGTTTGCAATGTAATACCTGGAGTGCAACTATTCTGTATTCATTGCCCTGTTCTTGCTTCTCAATGGCACATGCCAAAGTTGATATGTGAGGATGCAGCCAGGGGTGTAGCCAGGAATGTCCATTTTGTACACAATCTCCAACAGTTACACCCCCCCATTAAAAAATTTACACATCCTTTCCAAATGGCACCCCCTTCCAAACAAGTCAGATTGTTGTCAGATGATTCCTCTACTCTCTAAAGAAGTTATACATGTATCAGACACTCTTCAGTGGCCTACATTAACCCAAATACTACAGATTAGAATGATAACATTACCAAAGTGGCTTATGGTTTGTGACAGGCACTCAAAAAAACTGTACACAAATGTGTACAGTGAGTATGCCTGTCTACACCCTTGGATGCAGCTCCTGTGTTTTCTCATGGTCACACAGTATGCAAGTGGTGGCTATATGATTCAAACCCATGTCTCCAGGATTGCAGCTCAGTGCTCTTCACCACTGTGCCATACTGACTCCTGGATATATCAGAAATAATTAGTACACAGACTGAATGATGAACACTAGGAACAGATTTCCTGAACAGGAAGTGTCAGGTGACAGTGTTTCTGTATTCAGTACCAAATTAGATACATACCTTGAAGGAAAAGGGGCGGCAGAATATTCCCATTGAGTTGGTAGGGAAAATTGTGATGAGCCGATGATGTTTGTTCTGTTCTAACTTTGTATATTTATAAGTTTGCACAACCATGAACTGTAATTGGGATATGATATCATCAAAAGCAAGGTGCACCATCCCCATGAAGTATCTTTCATGTGGTACTACAAAGGATAGCTTGTGTTTATTTTCACTTTCCTGCTTAACTCATCCACAGGGGTCTTCTAATTGGAAGGTCAGTGTCCTGGGGCTGTGTGCCGAGCAGCTGCTCTAAAAGTGCTTATTACCTTATAGAGCCACATGTGGTCAGAAAAGAAATGTGCTGAATTCTGACTAGGAAAGTACAGTACTGTGAACATATCACATAGAAAATCACTAAAGGGCACCTTAATGTTTTAGCTAACTGAATGTTGTTGAACTTGTGATTTATGGGAAGTGTTCTAACGAAGCAGTAAAGCATGACAGGGTTTGTGTTCTTGTGGGTTAATGGCACTCTCAGGTATGTTGAGGCAAAAGGCTTTGCTGAGTGCCATCAACCGCCTGAGAAGTGTTATTGTCTACAACAATGTGTACCCTGGAGTATCTTTTTGCAAGTATGAAATGGGTCTTGTTACATTTTTATTTAGACTCATTAAAAAAATAATAGAAAAGCCCAACCTGGTTGCACCAGCTAGTGGTGCACAGCACCACTAACTGGTAGATCCGGGATCAGGTCTTATTTGCCTCCACCCAACTCTCCCTTTCCCCTGTATGTGGATGAAACTGCATTCTTTGCCTCAAGTGCCTCAATTTTAACCTTGGAATCATTGCTACTGCATGACTTTAACAATGTCTAATGCTGGTTCCACTCTACCCAACTCCAGGTTAACACAAAGAAAACTGTGTCTATGACCTTTGCCATGAGCAAAAAACTTGGCAGGTTGTCTGCCCTCCTGTTTCCTCCACCCTCAATGGCACTCCCCTTGTGTTTGCTCCCTGTTTCAAATAGCTCTGTGAATGATTGGGTAGTAGGCTTGAACTTCTCTATCCATATACAATGTTCTATATTGTACTGTACTGTATATGTACTGGCATATACTGCCAGTGTCAGTGGCTCAGTAGGTAGCACACTTGCCTCTGAGGCTGGGAGATCAGAGGGCTGTGGGTTCAGTTCCCACATCTGGCACTTGGGTTACTATCCCAGTACTGACACTGTAGTGCAGCATGAGAGGGGTGCTGCACTTCTGAGGTGCCGTCTTTCGGATGAGACGTTAAACCGAGATCCCATCTGCCTGGATTGGTGGTAGTTCAGGTGGATGTTAAAGATCCCATGGCACTAATCGAAAAAAGTAGGGGGAATTTCCTCGGTGTCCTGGCCAAATTTCTCTCATTCACTAAAAATACCACCAACAGCTTAATCTGGTTCAAGGTCAATTGGCATTCATCTGTATTCCCCTCCCCCGGGTCGTGCCTGAAAATAGGCAGTATTTGTCTAGTGCACTTACCTGGTCAACAAAAACTAAAATAAAAATAAAAAATATTGATGCCATGCACAGCAAGCTCCACTCCAAACTTGGTGTCCTCAACAATAACAAAGATTGTCTCTCGTCCGTAGTCTGGCATGAGTTGATCTTTAAGATAATGCTCCCAATGTTTGACTTCACGGATGTGGTTTATGTCACCGCCAACCTCCTCCCCCCTTGCCAGACTATAAACTGTCTGCAATGCTTTCTGCCATTGTACTGCTAATGGTCCTATTTGTACTCATTACTGCACTTTATACTTCCATTCTATTCCACCCCTTCCCTCCCATTGCCTCATGCACTGTGCATCCCTAGTTTCTAGGTATTGGTTTGACTCTCTGCTCTCCCCTATTCCATATGCCTGTTATTCTCTTCACTGTCTTGATTCTCATACTTTCTCTAGTCTACAGTCCAGCTCTGCTGCTGGGAAATCTGCTTTCTCCTCACATCTTCACTCTATCTGGAGCAATCTCCCTCCCACTCACTACCTTTCCCCTTCCCACTTTCCCTCAAGTTCCACCTCAAATCTCTTGCTGCCCCTCCTGCTCCTGTCCTGTCCATAGTTAATTTTGCCTTGCTATTCTCATGTACTTGCCTTAGTGCTTCTGTACCACTGCTTTAGTCCTGACACACTGGCAAATACAGAGTATAATATATTGTATTACTATAATTGTTTAATTATTATATCCTATTATAATTTATTATATTACTTGTTTAATTATTATACTGTGCTGCTTGTCAATGATGGAGGAAGAAAGGGATCTCCACACGAGGAATGGAAACTCATGGCTAATATAATGATTCAGGGAGGAGGTGTTCAGCTACACTGGGCACTGGGGACCCACCTGGGAGGATAAGGACCTATACGGGGATGATGGCCTACATCCATCTGGGAGGTGAACTGCAGTCCTCAGTGGGCAGTATAAATGTTACTTCAATGAACATTTAAATTAGCCAAGGGGGGTGGGGGGTGGAAGAAGGAATCAGGGAGACAAAAACTGGCTGAAGTAGACAGTAGGGAGAACCTGAAGGGAAAGGAATCTCCCAAGGTTCAATTTATCAAAGGAAGCAGGGTGGTACAGACAAACAAGGAAGGGAATATGAGTATTAAAAAGAGAGGGAGAAGGTGGGAGGGCAAAAAGAAAAAAGGGGGTAACAAGCAGAGTGGTAGCAGAATCTGGAAGGTCATGTGTGAGAATGCTAGAAGTCTAGGAAATACGATTCAGGACCTAGAAGCCATCATAGCAGAGGCAGATCTGCATATTGTGGTATTACTGAGACATGGTGTACTGAAAACCATTTACTAGGACATGGCCATACCAGGTTATACCTTGTTTAGGAAGGACAGGGTGGGAAGGAAAACAGGGGATATGGTGCCTTATGTGAGGGAAAGCATAAAAGCTATGGAGATACAGGGAATACAGGGGGAAGACAGAGGTACTGTGGGTCACAGTGGAGATGGAGCCACTATTCACAGTGAAGTGATCTACAGACCTCCAGCACAGGGGGAGGAATTAGATAAGGTCCTGTTGGAAGCCACTAACAGGATGGTACAAAAGGTGGCAGTGCTCCTGTTGGGGGACTTCAACCTGCTGGACGTAGACTGGAGCCTCCCAGCAGTGGCTTAAGCTAGAAGCAGAAACATCCTGAACTCTCTGGAGCTCTGGCAAGTAGTCAGTGAACCCACTCTTGATAGAGCAATACTGGACCTGGTACTCACTAACAGGGAAAATGTTGCAGATGTCAAGGGTGAGGGTCCAGGAGTTCAGGAGGGAAGATTTTATGAAGATGGATAAATGCCTCAGGGATGACTTGGGTGGGGTGAAGAAACAGTGGACGAAGCTAAAAGGGAGCATAGTAAAGGCAACAAACCTCTGCGTCAAACAAGTAAGCAAAAGCAAGAGGAAAAGAGACTGCTATGGTTCTTGAAAGAGTTGGCTGAAAAGGTAAATGCTAACAGGGTAGTTATGAGAAGGTATAAGGACATGCAGAGGGAGGAGGATAGGGAGACGTAGCAGAGGAAATAGAGTGATGCAGGGAAAGCAGTAGGGTGCAAAGGCACAAACTGAAGAGAGAATAGCCCCAGAGGTAACAAAAGGGGACAAGAACTTTTTAGGTATATAAGTGAAAAGAGGAAGAACAGGGGTGGAATTGTAAGGTTAAAAAGGGAAGTGGCTCTGTGCAGAGGGTTACCAGGAAAAGGCAGACATCCAGAACAAATACTTCTGTACAGTGCTCACAGAGGAAGGAGAAGGGGAGAGGCCAAAAAAAGTAACAGGAGCTTTGGAGGGAGGTAGGTGGGCAATAGTCCTTTTTTGGAGGTGAGTGTCCTGAAGGGACTTGCAGGCTGAAAGTGGACACAGCAATGGGGCCAGACAGGGAGCATCCAAGAGTATTGAGGGAGTTCAGAGAAGCCAGGGATCTGAATGGCTCAGTGGCTGCTGGGTGCCACTGTGATTGATGCATAAAGGTAGCATGTCAGATGCTTCTTGTGATTGTATGCCAATCTAAACCAATCAAATCAACTGTGAATATTGTTAAAAGATTAACCTCTACATCCAATTTCCCTTCCTAGCCCTACCCTATGTAAATAAATTGTTGTTTGATGTTTTTGCATAATCCTGCCTCGTGAGTGTATTATTAACTTGAGTCAATAATTCTGAAAAAATGTCTTAAATGTGGGGATAGGTGTATTGGGTCATGCATGGGGTGGCATTATGATAATGTGGGTGGGTACAGCATCCCAGTGGGTTGTACCAGACTTAATCTAGCCCACGTAAATATACTCTGGGTAGAAGCACTGCACAAAATATTATATCTTAGGAAAGAACCAGTTTAAAGTTACAGTAAGGACCCAGGCCCCTTAACCTGGTTTGGCCAGCCAGGCAGGGGTAGTGTAGCCCTTCAGATACCCAGCACCAGGGTTACAGCTTTATAAGTGACATTGCAGAAGAACTTGAAGAGAAGGTCTGCCTCTTTGTAGATGACAACAAAATCTGCAATAGGGTGGACACTCCGAGGGTGTGTGGAAATGATGAGCAGAGACCTGTGAAAACTAGAGGTGTGGTGAAGGGTATGGCAGCTGGGTTGCAATGCAGAAAAGTGCAAAAGAATGCATTTAGGGCACACAAATCCAGGGGAGGAATACAAACATGGTAGAGTGGTATTGACGACTGCCAAGCATAAAAGAGCTCAAAACAAAGTTTAGGAAGCTGGCACTTCCCAGTTAGGCCTTGTTGGTATTGCCGCTGGGGCTGGCTAACTCGCTGGAGACCAAGACAGACAAATTGCAGTGCACTCACACAGAAATGAAAAAAAAAAAACAGATTGGTTTTACTTAATTGTGTGTAGCAAAACTTTGCAAAAGACATTTGCAAGATACATAGCAGCCATAGTGAACTCGCTCTGATACCCCTAAACTTCTTCTTGCTTGTGCCAGTGTTCGTTTGGATTTCACATAACAAAATACATTTTGTAATGAACTTTAAAAAATGTTTGTTTTTTGATATGATGCTGTGAAGTTATTGGGACTGATTACTTACTTTATGTGTTTTTGATATACCCTGCACTGTATGTTTTTTAGTGGCACTGAAATTGTAGTTATTTATTTTCAGTGCAGAGGTTTTGGAATGAGGTCACTATGGCTAATATGTATCTTGTAAACATCATGATCAGCTGTTTCTGTGACATCAGAGCCTAAGGCCTTTAAAATCAATCCAGTTAGCTCAGTACCCCACCCTCTGATGAAGCATGAATTGGTGAAGCACCGGGGCACCTTGGTGTATTTGTAGATTGGCTGTGGTTGAGTCTTTTGCAAAGTTTTGCTAATAAATGTGCAACTAAGTAAAACCAAGCTGTTTTTTCTTTTTCTGCATGAGTGTGCTGCAATTTGTCTGTCCAATCAGGAAAGACACCTGGATGGTAATCATAACTAATGACCAAATGGTGGCCAGGCAGTGCAACCAGGCAGTCAGTAGGGCTAATGAGATGCTGGGATGCATAGGAAGGGGTATTACCAGCAGAAAGAGGGATATGGTGTTGCCTCTATATAGAGCTCTGGTAAGACCCCACTTAAAGTACTGTGTCCAGTTTCAGAGACCACATCTCCAGAAGGACATTGAGTGGAGGCAGTCCAGAAGAGGACAACAAAAGTGGTGCAGGGCCTGAATCAAAAGCCCTGAGAGGAGACAGTAAAGGACTTCAATATATACACCCTGGAACAGATGAGGGAGAGGGGGAGGATATGATAAAGACCTTTAAATACCTCACAGTGGCAAACAAGGTACAGGAGGGAAGTATTTAAAACAAAAAAGGTGCTCAAGAACAAGGGAGCATGCTGTGAAGCTTGAGAGGGGTAGATCCAAAAGAGGTACTTCTTAATAGAAACAGTGTTGGATTCCTGGAACAACTTTCCAGAACAGGTGGTAGGGGCACAAACTGTGGTTGGGTTGAAGAATGCATAGGATATATGCAAGGGAATCATAATGGAAAGGAAGCGGGGAGGTAGAAAGAGCTGTAGATCAAGTAGGGTCTGCACTGGTAATGTAGATAGGGAAAAATAGGGAGACTGGATGGGCCAAGCAGTCCTTATCTGCCATCAGATTCTGTTTCTATGTTTCTGTATTTTTTTGCTGCACCTTGAATTTTTCTACCATGCATACTCTGAATATTTTGCCTATATGTTGTATATGTTGTCTCCCTATTGCCCATCCCCAGGCCTTACCAGGAAATGAGCCTTTACGCCATGTGCCTTTCTGGGTTAGCAATTTTAAATAAATGAATGAATTAATAAATAAATACATACATACTGTACATACATACATAAATAAATAAATTCCTCCCCCACCCAGGCCACTAGATTCACGGTGAACTGAGGAGGTTGCATACTCAGACTCAGGGATGGAGATCACCCAACTGCTTGCTGTTAGGTCCCTGCTATGGCAGATTTCAGGACAGCATTAATACATAGATGACTATGCACAGTCAGTTATCCCCTGCCAATAAGAGAGTGGTGTGTATGAGAACTGGCAGATGACAGAGTATGTGGAAGGGCGTTAAGAGAGGAGGAACTGCTTACCTCTGGCTCCATGATTACAGCCTGGAAGCCCACCTCAGGTACCTTAAAACACTCCAAGCTGCCTTCCTTCAGAGTTGTTGGCATCTTAGGAGTAACATGGGTCAGGAAAAAAGGTGTTCTTTGCAGGTCAGCTGACTTTGAGGCATCTCCATTTTGGGAGAGGAAGGAATCACAAGGATACATAGATACATAGACAGTGTCGGCAGATGAGGGCCTGTGGCCCACCCAGTCTGCCCATTTGAGTTTGTAAGTTCAGTTTATGTTTTTCTAGAAGTCTGTTGCCCCTTACCACTGACCTCCAGAATTCCTTTATGTCTATCCCATGCATTCTTAAATCCCGTGATTGTTTCAGCCCTCACCACTTCCTCTGGCAGGGTGTTCCACTTGTCCACCACCTGTTCTGTGAAGAAATTCTTCCTCACATTTCCTCTGAATCGTCCTCCCTCCAACTTCATCCCATGCCCTCTAGTCCTGGAACATCTTTTTCGCTTAAAAATAGTGTATTCCTGCACCATGTTCCTCCCTGTAAGATACTTGTATGTCTATCATATCCCTGCAATTCCAAGCAATAGACACAGTAAATCTCATCACAGTGTTAGTTAAGAATGCAAATGTTGTGAAATAAAAGTTAAAGTTTCACTTTGCCAGCAACACGTTGACAACATGCCAAACTTCAAGCTATGCATAGTTTCATAGCTTGGCACTTCACTACCTAGTCAATGAGCTTTTGAGAAAAGCACAATTAAGAAAGAAAAACTCTCCTCCTGCTTTTTAGCACTCCATATCACCCTCATCCTCCTCCAAAAAAGCAGTACACAGCCCCTTTTGCCACTCACATCACAACTTATCCTACCCTCCTACCTGTGAAAGCGGTAGAAGTACAGCAACAAGCATCTTAGTACGTGGATATTCTCGATGAGTAAAGGTATGGCATCCTTCTACTCACCCAGTCCCTCTTCCCCTTCTAAAACAGTAAATATAACCCTTCCACAACCCGCAGACTGTCGCACCCAATCCATCCCTCTCAATCCACATCTAGAATATATATAAAATATGAGTTTTCTTTTGTTAGGGTGACAGGTTTAAACCTTCCTCATATCACATTGGCTTGTTGTCATCTGAGTGAATGATAGTGTGTTGTGACAGTAGTATTTAAATGTGTTTTCTCATTAATTCAAGCAGCAGCAGCTAACAAAGGTGGTATGAGGGGTTGAACACGTTGCTCTCTAAAAATAAAACAAAATTGCTTAGGTATTAATTGGGAAGAGAGGTATGGATTGGGTGTTATCCCTCCCCATCTCCCCCTCCCCCAAATCCCCCTGTTTATTTCCCATCCTCCCCTTTTCCCTCTGGGGTCCCTACATGTCATTGTCAATAACCCATTCCTGAGTTCTCCACCTTCCCTCTCTCCCCTTTTGTCTCTTCCCCTACTCACCCCTTCCCCTTTACATGAATCCATTTTCTCTTCCTCCCCACATCCATTCCTTCATGTTACTCTCTTTAGTAATACTTATTATTCTTTTCCCTTCCACTTAACAGATTCCAGCTATATAAAGGATATTTTCCTCTGTAACTGGTATTGGGTCACATATTTGTTCAGTAATTGTACAAATGTTGAGTTCTTTTTTCAATTGCTAGACACCACTGGTGAGTTTTTAGGCTGTAGACCTAATACTTATGTGTTATCTTCCATGTTATATACTGTTCTTTGTGGGTAATATGAGCAGAGGATTCTAGAGGATCGATCAGGTTTTTCACAAAATCTCCCAGAAAATTCTGTTATCTTTTAAATCAACCGTATGCCTTCTTGTCAACATAATATATGAAACAAATGCATGCACAATATAACAGATATTTAAAGTCATTACTGTGAGAGTGGGTATGCTACTTTCCCTCTTAACTCCACCTCTTGAAAAAGTGTCACAGTGAGGTGAAACATCGGGGGAGTTACTTGGAGGCATGATCAGTGGGTGTATGAGGGTCTGAAAAATATGGTATATGTGAAGAGTTTCCATTTTTGATAAACAGAGCAGATAGGGGGGATGGCAGTATAACCCAGAGGCTAGAGTAATAAGCTGTGAATGAGTTTGCCACATCCAGCAGACTTGAGTTTTTGATTCCCACAGCCTCCACTTTCATACTGTGTTACTCTCAGCAAATCACTTAACCTCCCCAGTGCTCCTGGTTGTCCCTGAAAACAGGCACAAGTGCCTAGTGGGCTTTATCCAGTCACCAAAGAATAAATAAAAAAAAAAAACATTCTCAATAGTGAGTCTGAATTCTGCATACATCTAGGGTGTGAGTGAACAATACAGTGTTGATGTGCTTTGCCATATTCTGGGTTGCGGCTGGACTTTTCATAGCTTCTCCCTGAGCCTTCAAGAACTGTGCCCATGTAGTTTGGCTGTGCAATTGTAAGCAACTGAGACACAGCAGCAGCTTACTAAAAGGACATATTCCTTTAGTTTAAGAGACTGCACCTTGAAATATTTCTACTCTTTTTATAGTGTTTGAAACCTTCATATTAATTTTTCCTCTTTTTGGCAACTAAATTTGAACCACTTGTCTCATAAACACACGCATCCTGACCCTCATTAGATTTGGCAAAAAATATATACATAATGTTGGATTCATTCAGAAAGTGATAACAAAGCATGAGCAGTTCAGAAAAGGAGTGTGCTCAGGCAAACGTCAAACAGCAGCACAGCTTTTGCATGCCTGCAAAAAATAGAGGTAATCGCCAGCAAATAGGCTGATGCGGGTGAAATCTTCAGGAAAAGATCAACTTCCAGTGATCAGGTAGGAAAAAGTTTAAAACAACTGTTCAATGTGAAAATTTGACTATGGCTGAAATTAATCTGCATTATAATGAAATTTCCTTGAACATGTACAGTATTAAGAGTAAGGGAACATGCCAAGTGTTTGAGGCTGGATAAAACGTTCACTGCAGGCTTTAATTGTGAGAACATCAAAACCAGATGGGAAATAGCATGCAGTGAATATTCCAAGAAACTTATAGAAATTCTAATTGATGATGATAAATACGGATATGAGGCAACAAAAATAGAAACAATAAAAAGTTCATGAAAAGCTTATGAAGTGTATACCTCATAGAGATTTTGAAACACTTGACAAAGAAACGTAACCACCCCTACCCTTCTACCTGCAAAACCACTTGCAAGTGGTGCAGCCTAAGGAATATAGGCTGGTGCCTGGGTTAGTGGTTAGAATTGGCTTTGTAAATGGCGCGGTGCCTCCACCAGTGGGGATCCTTATAGCAGCGTACTTCCAGGTTGCTTCCCCACAGGAAATGAATACAGCCCCCTCCATCGGTGAGAGGTAGACCAGTAACACAATCCCCTCCCAATTTATCACTCTAAGCATACAAATATTACAGTACATAGTAATGGCAAATGCTTCAGAAATTGTAAGAAAATAAACAAAGGGGTTTATTTGGGGGTCTGGAGAATAAAGTAGGGAGCAAGGGAAGCAAAGGGAGTAATACATTCAAAAATCAGCTTAGAATAAATACTGTAATCACTCAGATAAAAAATAATACAGTACAAATTACAATCCCGTATTCCCTCGGTCCTAGTCCTTCTCCATCTACTGGTGCACCAGTTAACCCCACAGTCTCTGTGGGAGCTCCTACATACCTTGTGTGCACACAAGAAGTTGCAGGCCCATGACGAGTAGACACTGGATGCAACGCCATTGCAGTGGGTGGATGCTGCAGTTGAAAATTACAAACTACACCAGTGGATGTAAATACACAGATGATCCTGGCTGTGACTGTTACTGTGGGCTTAGCTTAAGATCATGCAGGAAGACCGGGGTAAACTAACTAGCTAACTATCTGGACAGTTAGAAAAGCAATGGTTTGGGTAAAAACCAGTACTTACAACCTTTAGATGACCAGGAAGTGCAGGTTTTGGGGGACATCTCCCCTTGCTGGCAGTTGGGTGTAACAGATCTGCGGATGCTGATGGTGATCCTCTTCACCTCGCAGAGGGACTTGTCTTCACCCACCTCAAAAAGTAGGCCAGCAGTTGTCTTCACCCTACAGAGGGACTTGTCTTCACCCACCTCAGAAGGTAGGCCAACAGTTGTCTTCACCCCACAGAGGGACTTGTCTTCACCCACCTCAGAAGGTAGGCCAGCAGTTGTCTTCACCCCACAGAGGGACTTGTCTTCACCCACCTCAAAACTTAGGCTAGAAGTTTGGCAGGCAGGACCTCAGAGCTCTGGTCCCATCAGAAATCACAGTCTTTTGTGTCAGGATCAGAGATGCAGTGGATTTTTCACCTCACAGATCACAAACAAATAATTCTCATAGCAGTCTCTACTGTCTTGGTTGCCAAATTGTAGGAAATTTAGTCAAGCTGAGGTAAATTCCCTTGTCTCTGGGATTTAACAGGCAGTTTGCACAAATTCCAGAGTTTTCAGTTTGTTTTGGTGCAGACGTTCAAGTTTCAGACTGTGGCAGCACTAGCAGCTGTCAAAATCAGATGCTTTCTCTTCAGAAGCTCACACAGACAGACCAGGGTTAAACTGTCAACTCTAGAATGTTAGTTTGGAACACACAACATCTCATTGACTGAAAAGAGTCTCAAGCTCCACCCCTTGATTGGACTACTGCAGCTACCAATAGAGTTCCTTGCTGTCTTCAGGCAGACCACATCCAATATGACTGCCTCCATACAGTAGTTGTTCAACACAGTAAAATATTATAAAATGTAGAAAATATTGGAAGCATCTGGCTGCAGGGAGAGGACCCTTCTGGTCCCATCTGGTGGTCGCTAGGGCCAGGGGGCACACTGGGGAACAGAAGCCCCATTGGGAACTCCATTCTTTGAGCTCCCCAGCAGAAGCTATACTTAAAAATGGCACTCAGCTGCTAAGGCTCGTAGAACTAGTTGTCCCCACCACCATTTGTCCCAATACTCCCCGACCCACTAGAGGCTTTGGATTGGGTTGGGGAGCCTTTTAAAAGTTATTAGTTTGCATTGTTTTGGTTCCCCCAGCCCCCACTGGTATCCGATGGGGCAAGGGAGATGAATGTTCAAGCAGCGCTACTGCTGCGCTTCCTGATGGGCACACTGGGGCACTGAAAACAATCTGGGCCTTTTCTTGTGCTCCCCACCCTGCTGTGCAGCAGTTTCAGGGGGCAGAAAAGCAAAGCACATTGGCAGCTCACTGACCGCATCCTTGTTGGGTGCATGCAGGCGTTGAAAAACAGTCTGAGCACTCCACGGCCCTGGCAGCAGTTCAGAATCAGGCAGAGGGAGCGAAGAACTAAATGGCTCACCGGCCATACTGAATAAGCTGCTTTGAGGCAATGACACAAAGTTATTCTGCTCCCTGGCCATGGCAGCAGTCCAGGAGCAGGTGAGGGAAGCAATGAAGTAAGCAGCTGCAGGAGGCAGGAGGATGCAGGACCACTCTGGGCCCCAGATAAGCTCCCAACTTTGGGAGGAGGTTTACAGAAATAACAGAAAAATAATAACTGAATCAGAGACAATTGAAAAGAAAAAAAGCTGGAGATAAAGGCAACAATTTTTGTAAAAAAATTATTTCAATGTAATAAGCCACGTGAAATAAATTGCCACTCATGGAGTGGATCAAATCAGCACCACTGACAATAAAGGAATCAAACATGGACACCAAGAAGAACACAAGTCTATGTAAGTCCTATTTCCACCTCAAGTCTTCAATTAGATAAAAACATTTCTTTTTCAGACAAAGAAACTACAAATTTCAGGCAAACAAACAAAAGGCAAAACCAAAAAAGAATAGCAAAAAGCCTGAAGAGAGGAAAGAAAAAGAAAAACAAGAAGTGGGAGAAAGTGCAAGTTGGGAACAAGAATTAAGGAGAATCAACAAATAATTTACGTCTCTGGTCATCGTCTGAGTGAGGAGCACATATCTGTTTTACAAAAGATACTGCCATACTGTACAGTATGTATCGAGATAATAATGTAAATGCTTTTTAAATACATACAGACTTGCTTAGGTTCTTCAGGAAGATTAACATAAGAACCCACTTTGGAAATGAAAACAGTGAACTGTTAGGGATGAGAATAGTTGAAGAATCTTTTGATATGGATCATGATGTTACTGAAAGGCTACCCTTGTAGTTCAATGGGGGAAGCAGCCAACCCGGCCCCTTCCCAAGCTATTTAAACAGTTCCTCCTATCCTCTTCCTGAAGCATTTTTTTCTTTTGCCCCAGCGGCTGTGTGGACCTTGTGGCTGTACGCCCTCCCTCGTTTTGCTCATCTCCTGCTCTGTGTTCTGTGTCCTCTCCATGCTGCCTCCTCCAATCCTCACTGTGTGCCCATCCTCTCTCTCGCCCTCTCCCACTGCCTTCCTTGTGTCTCCCTTCTCATTTTTTCATGACTAGTATTCCCCCTTCCTGCTCCTTGCCCTGTTGGTGGTCCTCTGCTGTTTCCTTTACCCACCTCTGTTTGTGTCCTTTTGTTTTTTTCTGGGTTCCCTCTGCTTTTTGGGGCTTTTTTTTCACTATTTGGAGCCACCGCTCCATTCCTCCTTGCTTCTGGTTTTTTGATGCCCTCAGAGCAACCTCTGCTGCTACAGTGTCCTAATGCTTCTGCTTGCTCATCAGGCTCTCTGGAGCCACAGTAACCAGCCCTCACTGCTGTGATACCATATGGTATGAGCCCTGCATTACCGGAGCCTGCATGTGGTAGTTCCACCTCATCCACTCCATTGGGCAATGTACCTCTATTATCAGACCTTGCTCGGTTGCCGCATGCATCTTTCCATTGGTGGAGAGCTCAGTTTACCAACAATCAGTCACAAGCTTTACTCATATGGGTGTGAGACAGCATTGCTTCTACTATCTGCCAAACTCCTGCAGACTGGATCGAGTCTATCCTCATTTCACTCCTACTGCAGGTAATACCGTACCATATTCTACTTAAGGATCTGTTGGATCCTTTCCTGTCTTACCTTGAACCTGGTCAACACGAGTTGAGATATCATGGAATCTGTATGGTGGGTTTTTGTATCTGAGCCACCGCTCAAACTGTTCTCTGATCCTTGAAGAGTCTTTTACACCTGGTGTCTTGGCTGAGTGGGACAATCAAGACTCATTCTGTGTTTAGCCATGATAACTCCAACATTCATTTTTGCTCAATCCTCCTTGCATCCTATGAAAATGTTTGTATATCATCTCCTAACCAGTTTGTGTGCCTCATTGGCCTTACAATCTCCCAATTCACAACTTCCGTGTGGTTTCACTTCAGGCAGCACCACTTAATTTGCCCAGGCATGGAATTGCTCATTTCCAAGACTTCTAGAATGTTTTACTTGCTTACATCTTTCTCCTGAAACTCTGCAATCTGAAATACCGAATATTGATATCCCCTTACAAGAATTTATTCCATTTGTCGTACTGGTCCTTGACATTATATGTTCTGTTTGTACCATATTCCTTATAGAAGGCAGGCCACTTGCTACTTCCATTTATTTTCTTTGTCTCCTCCATCTGTGAGTTGCTCTTTGGGACCCAAACTTACTCCAAAGCCATTTGCTCATCATATGTACTTGGACTGCTTTGATGTATTGAGTATCAAGTTTGTGTTTCTGCTACTGATGATCATTTGTATGGTTTCAGCCAACCTTTTGGAAGAGGGCTTCCCCCTTTTTCACTTTTCCTATTGCAAGCTCCACTCTTCAAGGGATCACCAGATTCCTAGATGAAAAGCATGATGTTCCTACCTTACAGGATCAGTTCAGACTACATGGATCCTTCACAGGCACAAAACAAAACTGACTGCAAACTCCACAACTGCACAGCCAAACTCTAGGGTATGTTTAAAAATTCTTTATTTATTAGAAGTAGCACCCCCCTCAAAACAACCATGTCAATGCACATTTCACACCCAACAGGCATTTTATCAAGTCTTGATAAAGCTCCTGTTGGGTGTGACTCATACGTCTACATAGTTGTAGTGAGGGGGTGCTACTTTTAATAAATAAAGTATTTTTAACTGTACCCTAGAGCAGGGTTGTGCAGTCATGGAGTTTGCAACCATTTTTGTTTCTACCTGTGGAGTCTCTGTTTCTTTGATTTGGCTCCTCCGTTCATTCACCTTGGGCCACCTCCTTTTGCTGTTTTACATGGATCCTTCACTCACCCCTTGATGACGAACTTTATCTGGGCCTCCTATTATGCTTTGGAATCTATTATTAACTTACTTCATCTGCATCTCTCTTGGCAAATAGCCTCTTGAATACTGGCCACTTCCCTACCAGTCATCGAGCAGACTCCAGCCAGTATCCCTAGCTTAACCAACTAGGTTTGCAATCCTGTAGCAACTTTCCACTTCCTCATAGCCCTCTCCAATAGCCTTGGGGCACCATTTACTTGACCGTTCCTCCAGCAGGTCACCAAGTGTGGGTAAGTGTCCTCCATCCAACAGGATGGAAGTCTCCATTTCATAGCATCACTCAATACCTCAAAGACGGTCTTCAGGGATGCCCCATGGATGTCTTCTTGCATGCCTACTCTAAGGAGAAAGTCTTCAGCAAACCCTCAGACTTCACTTGATGGTGTCTTTCTCATTGTTCCTGGACTCTTTTCTGATCCAAATACTTAAGGACGGTCTTCAGGGAATCCCTCAGACGTCCTCCTCAAGCTTAACCTCAGTTATGTCTCACTTCTGTACTGTTCCAGACCATTTTCCTCCACTTTGGTGTCTCTAGTCAGATTGCACTTGCCTGGTAGTTTCCTCATATATCATTAGATGCAAGCTGCCTCCCAGGAGCTTGTACTGCTTTCATCTTAAGCCTTTGCTGACTTCAAGATTTCTACCCATCACAACACTCCTGGGTCTCCGAGAAGATCTTTGAAATGGCATCTTTGATCTCCTCATCATTCCAGTCCTCCTGCCTCGAGTCCTCCATCTGACCATGTCTGAGAACTTCACTTCTATCTTCAGTTTGACATGCTACTGGCTCTCTGCATCTCAGAGACTCACCCACCATCTCATTTCCACAGCTCCTGCCTTGACATCTGATCAGTTTGGGATGGATCTTTCAGTTGTTTATGCCATTGTGATAGGCATCTCCTGTTTTGGGGCATTTAATCCACTACTTTCCTTATGCCTGCTTCATTCTTCTCAACTGCTGCTGCTACTTCTGCTCCCATATTGGAAAACTGCCCAGTACTTTACACTTCAGTTATTCACCATGGCATCTCCTCCAGTTATCCAGCATTTCTGATGTTCATCTCACTGAGTATATCTATGCAAAATAGAAGCACTCATTGCCTGAGTCACCTGCCATGCTGTTTCTCACCATTTTGTTATTCGTCTATCTGCTAAAATGGAACACTCCATAATCTGAGCCATCTTGACCATGACGATTTCCCTTATGGGTTACCAGCATCTTTACTCATGAAGTGTAATATATCCTGTTACTTAACTTAGCCTTATACTGAAGAACATTGTCTTGTCACAAATCTTTTTGGAAATGTCTACTTATCCAGTCAGTCTTCCAAGCCAACATATTTATCGAGCATAAATCCCAGCATTTCCTTATAATCCATATCGTCTTTAAGCCACTGGCTGCTTAATTCAACAGACAAATCTGTATTTCTTTCATTAACATCTTTATTCATCAGTTCAAATCACAATATCCTCCATTGGTCAACTCAACAGGGACTATTGTATATATATCAACTCATCGTCACTTGGACCAGATTTTTCTCATACCATAGTCGTGCCTAGGAGATCATCCATCACTCATCATAAGTTAAGACTCTACAGCATCCAATCTGCCATCACCAGCTGCAGTCATTCTTAACTCCTTCATCTCTCTAGTCACAGAAGACTTCTCAAGTTATCCTCATATGTATATATTTCTGGCAACACCATACTTTCTATTATTCAGTCTTAGTCACTAGCATTTTCATCCCAAATCAGCCATCATCAGTTGTTCTAGATGAAGTCCAGATCTTCTTATTGCCTATAAAGACCAATAAATCATCAAGCTACTCCAATTTGCATTGAATTATCTGCTTCTGTTTTTCAAACATTATCATGTAGCAATTTATCACATTATCTAGTATTGAGATTCCTTCTACAGCAACCTCAGTCCATCACTTCCTCAGTTCTCATCTCCAGTCATGTCTCTGTCACATACTGTATCTCCTGGATGGACTGTTCCTACCTGATTCCAAACTTCAAAACCTCCCAGTTCCTACTCAGTACCAACTGAAAAGCAAGAGCCCCATCCAGAAGCCTTCATCAGCCTAATGGACTTACACCCTGAGTAAGGAAATAATCAGCATTTAGGATTCTCTTCTCTTAATATGCCTAGGGGACAGATAGGTCAGTAGTCATGAGTCCTCAGACGTTTCCTCCACTGGGTTTTTTTCCTCTCCTGTGTGTTACTGTCCACACTCTTTGTGAGTTGGAGGAGGTTCTCTCTTTAAATCACCCATTAAATCCTCCAGTTGATTTTAACTATTTTTGACCCTCAGTCATTTAATTAGCACTTTGTTTTCATTCCAATGTCAGCTTGACTTCATCCTCCCTAGAACCTTGCCTAAAAAAGCCCCTTTGAGGTTCCTACCCTACCATATTTAGTGCTGTTTGGTCTTGCGATGCTTAGCTGGTGACTCCCTGTTATTCCCACAGCTGGGGACTGTGGCATAACCATAGGGCATCATGACTTCTATTAGCAAATGCATGCTTATTAAGTGTATGATCAAGCCCTGCTCTTTGCTCACATGGCTTTAGTTATCCACGCATTAAATTATTGAACATTAGCTAACATGGCTCTCGATATTCATCGCCTCCCTCAACTGCATTATAAATCCTCCCTACCCACTACCATCTTAAAGCATTCAGGTATCATGCAGTATTATTAATTCACTAATCAGTTTGAATCTGTAGCAACCATCTACTAAATCTTATCAATTCAATAATGCTAATTTTCATTGATCCAGTCACTGGCATCATGCCTCTCACTACCTAATTCTTTGCCATCCCTAGTCCCTTGGTATATTTCAGCTCCCAGATGGAGATGTATGGTGGCATTATTCACCATTCTCTCTCCCCTTTTTCCGTAGGAAGTCCCCCAATGTCATCAGTGCAATCCATACATCAGTGCTATCTGACAAACAATGTATCCACACAAACTCATCAAGCAGTCCTATTGATGTCAGTCTGCTCCATCGCAGTCAATTTTTCTAGAAAGTTCTTTTGGGGTTCCTTCCTAAGGTATCTTTAGCCAAGGAAATCTCCCACAGCACCTCTAGGGGTGGAACCCACTTTGAGGGTTCCTTGCCTCAGTACTCCTACAGGGTGGTAATTCCCCATGGAATAGATAATGTGAATGGCTAAACAGTTATCTCAGCTGTACAAGCATAACACTACTCTGGTGTTGTAGACCCACTGAATTGAAAGGTTACACTTGTGGTTCAATGGGAAGCAGCCAGCTCCGCTCCTTCCCGAGCTATAGAAATAGTTCCTCCTCTCCTCTTCCTAAAGCATTTTTTCCTTTGCTCCACCATCCTCCCCCTCCACCACCAGTGGCATGCCTCTCTTCTTAAGGGGTTTCTTCCTAATGTACCTTTAGTGAAGGGACTCTACCATGGCACCTCCGGGGTGGAACCCTCTGTGAGGGTTCCTTGCCTTGATACCCCTACAGGGTGATAATTCCCCATGTAATAGAGAGTGTGCATGGCCAAACAGTCATCTCAGTTGCACAAGCATAGCGCTACTCTGGTTGCACAGACCCATTGAACTAGGGATCTGAAAGATTTAATAATTGAAATAGAAGATTGGATGATAAGGCTGGGCAAAATTAATAAATTCTGATTTTTCAGAATGTTCACAAAATTCTGTGAATTTTGTGAAATGTTGTGAACATTTGTGGAATTTCCCAAAATGTTTAATTTGTCATAACTCTATCAGTCTTGTAGTTAGAGATAAGAAATTTTGTATTAATACTGTTTAGTAGAGGTCATAAAAGAATGCCAAGGTTTCTGACATTTAGATAAGGGGTGGGAAAATTACAGGGGTTCGCAATCTTGCAATTTATTATTCATGTGAACATTTCTGAAACTATTTCTGTGCTTACAACTTAGCTACCTCTGGAGATAGATAATTGAAAATGTATATGGATACTTTCTTGGAAGAATCTCAGAAACTGCTAAATAGAGAGGTAGTTTGTGCATAACTTGTAAGTTACAGGAGTTCAGATTTTCACAGTTTAATTATTTATTAACTTGTGAAAAAATGTTTCAAAATATTTGGATGTTTATGGCTTTACTGCTATTGCAGGTATACACTCAAGATTATCCATGCATACTAAAGTAAATACATTCTGAAATCTTATTAAAGTGGAATAAATGTGGTTTAGTATGTTAAAATGTGTTGTAGATATTTTAGAATTCACTAATTGGCAACATTTGATCAAATATTCATGGGTGCATAATAAGCAATGCCAGTAGAATTCCACTTGTGGAATTTAACTTTCATAAAGCATTTATCACCACTGAATCACCTTACATGCCCTAACATCATGACCTTGCAATGCCCCTCCAACACTCCTGCAACAGTGATGCCCAGCATCATGCTCCACCATGAATAATGATATCCAGATACTTCTGTTACAATGGCCTAAGTCACAACTAGTTGTAAGGCTTGGCATCACCTTCTGCCATTGTTTTCAAATATTACTAATATACATTGTTATCAATGGAATTTTTAAAGAGTCAGCAGGTGGCATTACACTGAAACAATGCTGCACATGCATGTGATTCACAAGTCATTAAGTCAGTGAGCACTAGTGCTTAGCTTGCATATTGCAAGAAGAAGGATAGTGCACAGTGATGTCCATGACTGCTCTTCATGGCTCATCACTCAAGGTAGTGACCAGACACTTGGCAACATTATCATTTTACTATGAAGCCTCCTCTGAATGCTACCTTAATACCACTGTACCCAGCCTTTACCTTCCTGTACAATGGCAACTCAAGTGTACAGTACGACTGGGAAAAATGGTAAAATATATGAGCATGGCTTTAACGAAAGTATCAGAACATGCTGCAATTTCACAAAAATCTCATAAAATTCAACTTTGATTATTGATGTTATTTTGGAATCTTTGGCTGCTTTTAATTGGTCATCTTTTGTGCACGGGATTAGAGAGTTGACACTCAGAGCCTCTTTCATTTCTGTATTGATGTTTCTCCCAGCTGGCAGCTCATCTCTCAGGTATATACCCTATTCAAAGGGATGTACCCTGATCAAGCTGAACCTAGCCTTCATTCAGTTGGCTATTGGGGTTTTCTCTCACATTTTTCCTTCCACATCCCCTGGAGGAGGCAGTGCCTCTTCCAGCCTCAAACAGCCATGGCTTCCTCTGTGGCAGGAGCAAGCTCCTTGGCCCCACCACAGGGGTTACTGTGTTGGTGGAACTGTCCCCAACCCTCCCTGACTAAGATGCACTGCCAAGTAGCAGCTTTCTCAGCCATGGTCTGCCTTCTGATGTGACGCCCCAGGCTCACTTCCAATCCCAGGTTATCAGCATGACAGTGTGATGCTCAGCTTCTGGACCTTGAAGGTAACCTCAAAGCCAAATGTTTAGGGTCAATGAACCTAAAAAAAATGGTGATATTCAGTTCTCCAGTGTTAAAGTTATAAGGGTTTTAAATTCTGCAGTTTAAATAATTATGGGATTTAATTTTAATATTTCCAAATGTTTGGAGGCTAATAACGCAGTCACCTTTAAAGGCAGAGAACTGTAACTTGGTTCACTTCTGTGCGAACCTTCATAAGGTCATCATACCACATTGGGTGCAGTGTAGGCAAGTACTTGTAAAATTAGACAGAAACAGCTTACATCACAATTTTGGCAACATTTTGTGAAATATTTGTGGAAATGTTATTGAAGCAAAATCAGAATTTGCTAGAATGTTGTTGATAGAAGATAAATTTGGGCACTAAACAACACAAACAGTGGACAAGACAATCGGTCCAGATGGGATGCACCTCAGAATACTGAAGGAACTCAAAGAGCAGCTAGCAGCACTTCTGACATCCCTGTTCAACCTGTCATTGGAAACAGGGGTGGTACCAGATGACTGTAGGAGGGCTGTTGTGGTCCCTCTCTACAAAAGTGGAAATAGGCAGGAAACTACAGGCTAGTCAGCTTAACATCAGTGGTGGGCAAGGTAATGGAATCACTGTTAAAGGAAAGGATTGGAGAATATCTCGTTGCCAATGGTCTGCAAGATCCAAAGCAACATGGTTTCACGGGAGGGGGGATCATTCCAGACAAATCTGATCAAGTTTTTTGACTGGGTAACCAGAGAAGTGCATCAGGGAGGGGCTGTGGATGTGGCCTACCTGGATTTCAGCAAGCTCCTTAACACTGTTCCACACAGGAGACTAATAAACAAGCTGGGGAGGCTATGAGTAGGTACCAAGGTTGTAAAATGGGTAATGAATTGGCTCAGTAGCAGAACACAAAGGGTGGTGGTGAATGGAGCCCACTCTGGAGTAGGCAAGGTGACTAGTGGGGTGCCACAGGGATCAGTGCTGGGCCCAGTCTCTCTTCAATGTCTTTATTGGTGACATTGATGAAGGCCTGGAAAGAAAGGTGTGCCTCTTCATGGATGACTCAAAACTTTGAAACAGAGTGGACATACCAGGAGGGATGGATAAAATGAAGGATGATTTATGAAAACTGGAATACTGGTCAAGGAATTAGTAGCTGGGTTTCAATGCACAAAAGTGTAAAATAATGTATATGGGGCACAAAAACCAGAGGGGGACGTATACACAGGGCAGGGGATGGGCACTAGCAGTCATAGAGAAAGAAAGGGAACATGGGGTGATTATTTCAGATTATCTAAAAGTTGTAAAACAGTGTGACAATGCAGTGGGTAAGGCTAGAGTGATGCTGGGCTGCATAGGCAGGGGACTCACCAGTAGAAGGAGGGAGGTGATGATACCACTGTACAGATCACTGTTGAGATCTCACTGTGAGTAGTGTGTTTAGTTCTGGAGGCCCTATTTCTAGAAGGACATAGGGTGAATGCAATTCAGAGAAGAGCAACCAAAATGGTGCAGGGCATGCATCAGAAAACCTATGAGGAAAAGCTCAAGGGATTCAACATGTACTCCCTGGAGAATAGGAGGAGGGGTGGGGATATGATACAAACATACAAATACATCACAGGGAAGAACAAGGTACAAGAAGGTACCATTTCCCAAAGGATAAGATGCTCAAGAATGAGGGGTCACACTATGAAACTAGAAGGGGGGAGGTTCAGAGGAAATGTGAGGAAGCACTTCATCACTGAAAGAGTAGTGGATGAGTGGAACAGCCTTCAGGTATAGGTAGTGGGGTCAGAAATGATTAAAGTATTCATGAAGGCTTGGAATAGACACAGAGAGTTCCTAGTTTTGTGTGTTTGTGTGTGGAGTGGGAGGGGGTTCCAGAGATAGAATAGGTTACCATGATAGAGTATATAGCAGACAAGGAATGGATAGGGAAATAGGGCAGATTAGGTGAGCCAAGAGGTCCTTATCTGCCAACACCTTCTGTATTGTTTCTATGTTAATTTTGGGCAGCTCCAGTGGTAGAGATAACACATATAGCATTAAATCTTGAAAAAAGAATGGTATTTTATATTTTACAAATCTTTATTGTATGAGGAATTAGCATGCACAACTGAGAAGATAGATTACAAGGACAATCAAAACTGGAGAGAGCTAATTTCTTTATTCCTACTGCTGCTGAATGTTTAAATGCACAATAGATTGTACATTACGTAATAACCACGTAGGACTAGAACTAATAAAGAATGATTTTAAATGACTGTTGTATAATTATGAGCAATAAGTCACAACTGTATGAGTACACAGAAAGAACTTGGATGGAAACACATAATGGATTATGTACTCAGTAATGTAAATGATGTTAAGATGAAGCCATAATAAAAATTATATTAAGAAAAACATGACATTAAATCTTGGGTATGGAAAATATACTGAACTTAGCAAGTCACGTACTAAAGAAAGAATCTATGATATAAAAAACATGTACCCACAACAATACTGTGATTTCTGATGCCACATTAATGATTTTTTTACAGGATACTTGTTTTTGAACATGGCTCACCTCATCCCCCCTACTGCAAACATTACTGCACTTACAGTAAATAAGAACTTGGTAAAATAAGAGGTGAGACTTATAAAGAAAGGCTTTCATAATATGCCTAATGAAGAACAAAATGTACTAATCATTTAAAATTCTGTAAAACCATAATTCTGAAACCAACAGACAAGGGTGGTAACACTGTGGTAGTTGACAGAGAAATGTATGTGAAATAAATTTATACAGCTCAATGATACCACATATTAAGGAAAGGGAAAGGGGAAATTCTTAAACCAGGAGAGGCACTCTAAGCTAAAGCTTGATTCCAGGTGTGACCTGGGAGTACAAGGAAGTTAGGTGATTTGCTCAGGGTCACACAGTATGCAAATGGGGGCTGTGGGATTCAAACCCAGGTCTCCAGGTTTGCAGTTCAGAGCCTTAAACCACTGCACTATACTGCCTTCTATTACTACAGCATACCTTTAGCACTATATCTTTGCATATCACCTTGGTAAAATGAAACCAAGACTAGTGACAGGAAATGGTAATATTGATGTGTGTACAGAGAAATTGGCACTGGCTTCCGCTGCTGAGCCAATTTACAAATTTTTAAAATTATCATGAAAACTGGGAACAATACCTTTTGTCTGGGAACAAGCAAAATGGCACTCCTATTTTTATGGCAGGGTACCTCTCTGGAAGTAATAATTATAGGCTGATCACTCTTCTGTCCCCTTTGGCCAAGGTGTTGAAGAGGATATCTTTGATCAAATAAATGAATATTTTGATAAGTGGTGGATCTTGCCTAAGGCAAACTTTGGTTTAATCCCAAGCATAGTATCACAATGAGGTAAATAATTCCCTTCATGATGATAATATAATATTGGTAGTGTTTGTGGACAACATCAAGGCCTATGACTTGGTAAATCACAAAACCTTTCAGAAACTAGTTTATCTTGTGATGTTTGTGTTTGGTTCAAGGATTTCTTAAGTTCAGCAATGCACAGATTTAAAATCAGCAATGTGTTTTCATCCTTTGCATCTGTTGACTTGGTGTGCCTCACGGTTCCACCCTGGGTCCCCTTTAGTTTAGTTTATTTTTTGATTTTCTTTCACAATTTTTGTTTGGCGGACCTTCTGCTTTATGTAGACAGTGCTGTTTTATTTTGCAAGGAGAATGCTATTGTTAAATTAAGAATGTATACATAATCTGGTTGTGATCAAATTTGAAATTATTTTTTGTTGAACTGGTTAACATTCAATGCTAATACCCAAGGCTATAGTTTATAGTAGGGCTACAAAAAGATTTGTTGGTCCTTTGGATTTTCTAATAAAGTAGTAGGATGTTAATAACATTGCTCTGGTAGATCAATTATCTTATTTGGGAGTCATATTTGACAGTATCTTTTAATTTGAAAGCCATATTGAATCAATGACCAAATCCATTCATCAATAACTTGGACTTCCTGGCAGGGGCAATAATTCTCTTTTACCAGAGATCAGAAAAATTTTGGCCCAAAGCTTTTTAACATCAATTTTGGATTGTGTCCTGCTATGTAATGGTTCAGCCTCTAGTACAGCCTTAGAAAATGTTTCATAATAGTCTCAAAGGTTGACTCATACTGTAGCTATTGTTAAATAGAATCAGTTGGTTATCCTTTGGTGATCATTCCAATTGTCAGGTTGCTTGTTTTTTGAAAAAAAGTGGTTTCTTTGGCTTATTCCCTAATTCTGTGGTGTGCCTCTTTCAAAAGCATTAATTGGGGTTGTTATGTGTACAACATGAAGCAATCTATCTGAAATCCCATTTTTAGAACTACTCAAGGGCAGCATTCTCTGAACTGTAAGACACATTCCTTTTATATTTCATTAACATGTGATCTAACAAAGTTTTGAGTCCTTTCCTGTTTGAAATTTAAATTGAAACACTAGCTCACAGAACATAATGTTTATTCCTGTTTAAAATAATGTTTCATTTTGTAAACTGTGTATTGCATTAGTAAACTATACATTTGTTTATATGTTCTGGCTGCTTTAAAAATTGGCAGTTTTTTGCTCATGGGCCAACCAGGTTATTAAACAAATAAAATGAAAAAAAAAAATTATTTGGAATACAAATATAAACCCATTTACAGAACATATTAGAGTGTGGCACAAGTACATATATTATGTACTGTGTATATAGCAGGATATAGAACAATACAATTTGAATTTGTAACAGTCACTTAACAAAAATACCATGAACCTTTACTTTTAGCCATGAGTGGGATCAAAATGAGATTACTTTTTTGTCATCACATTGTATCTATGGGAATATAACACTTGCAGTAAAACCATGCAGAAAACCAGTTTCTGTAAAGAGCTCCTTAAAAATGATTGTTTTACATTCTAGGAGTCTGGTTAACTCTCTTCAAACTGGACAGCTTTTTTCAAATTCAAAGAAACTGGAAAGTTATGAAGTAGAGGTTTCATAAAAAGGCTGTACAACCCCATTGGTGCACAAGGCTTATGTTAGGGCTAAAGAAGGGAAAGAAAAATGTTTTTTGATAGTTTTTGCTGCCCAATCTACCCCAGTCAATCCTGTCTGACTCATTAACATGGCCCTGTCACCCAGCTTCTCCAGGTCTTACCTCACTCCATTTATCTGCCACAGTATATTTCTTGAAAGTGCCCAGCTGCCAGTGTGGGCATGTGGCCAATTGGGCTTCATCTGCAAGTCAGTTTTTTTATGCCATATTCAGCACTGGGCACACTGTACATGCAATCGATGTGATGTGCATACTTGATTTCCATAGAGATGGCTCCAGTGTCCTGTGTGTGGTGTCCCACCCCTGTGTGGTCCCACTGTGCTGCCACCTAGATACTTCCAGCTGGCAGATGAGCAGTGGAACACAGTAATCTCCCCAGCCTGAGGGAGGAGAGCTGTCCTGGGGATACCCCAGCCAACCCCAAGCAACCTTGCTCTGTACATGAACCAGGGCAGCTGATGTGGCAGGAGGTGAGGCATCCAGTGCCTCAGCTCTCCATATCATTGGGCCATCAAGAAAGACATATTTTGTTATCACAGAGACACAAAATAAGAACAATCACCAACAGCCATTGTCACTAAATATACCCCTATTGCCAATGGTCTTAAAAAAATTATTGAAAAACACTGGGACATTTTAACAAGTGATACTGAGTTAGATATGTTGGTGGTCAAATCCAAGAGTTTCATTTAAAAAGGGAGAACAGCAATCTATTGCTTCAACTGTCATTATATGGGTATAAAAGATCAATGACTGAAATGAGCAATCCTGGATTTATCAGATGCAGAACCTATATCTGAAAATTTCTCAAACAGGGCAATAGCATTTATAACCCAGAAACAGGTGATGTGTACAAAACTAGACATGCCGTAAACTACTAAACAGCACTTGTGTATGCGACTTGTCATCCATGTGAAAAAATGTACCTAGGCAGAACAATACACAAATCTAGAACCTGAATTTAGGAACATAGTGCAATCAGCACATAAAACATGAGCAATTTTGTTTGGGCACATTTTAATGAACATCAGAATAGCGACCCTTGGGGGTCATATTCATGGGCATTTATTGTGTTCCCTTACTCTGTAGAAAGGGAAACAAGACAAAAGAGTTGTTATGGAGTGAATCTTGATGGATATATAAGATAAACATACTGAAGACTGAAGGCATAAATCAGAAAATGGAGCTTATTCCCTTTTTAGACTAAAGGATATATCTGATGTTTACAATATGGTTACTCTCTGTATGAGCCTTCCAAATGTATGTCTGTTAATTAAGCAATAGACCACGACAGGGTGTAGGTTATGCTGGGATTTACTCATGCCTGGTGTGGTTTGGTCACAAGGCTGCAGGCCAAGTGACCAAATCTGCACCAGGCATGAGTAAATCCCAGCATAGCTCACACCCAGGAGTGGTTTATTGGATTATACAATAGGTAGAATTTTTTAAAATGATTAAAGTTTTTTTGTTTTAAAAAAAAACTGTTTTTACTTGCTTTTTCTGTTCACTATCCTTCCTCTGTGTGTAAAATAGTTCCGTGCTGCTAGGTAGACACACACACACCCATGCGTGCACACACACACATATACATCTTGCCCCTACCTTGCTGCAATGATGTGTTTTGACATCAGCTGACAAGATGTGTGGAGTGTTAGCTGAGATGGACTGAGCGACCCTGTACTGCTTGGAAAAGTGAGTGAGGAGAGGTATTCATAAAACTGCAACTGGGATCGGAATTTATTTATTTATTTTTCATTGGAGAGCATGGCAGTCGTGTACTAGGACACATGCACACACACACACCTCTGTTCCCACTTCTGGTTGCTAGAGCATTGTGTTTTTCCCTGGAGAGGACAGTTGACACATTGAGAAATGGACAATGTACTCCAACGAAGAGCGAGTGAGCAGCTCTGTTGCTGCAGCAGAGTTTTTTTATTTTTATTTTTTTGTTTTCAATTCTGCTAATGAGCTGGGATCACATGGGAGCCCTATATTGGGAACAGGGAAGTAGCGGCACCACAGCACATCAGAGGAAATCGGTGTTACAGGTGCCAGCACTGACCAGAATGGAAACTGGTGGAAATGAGCATAAGAGGAGCTTGCAGCTGACAACGTTGTGAACATGGGTCTGTATGAAGAGAAAAACAGGGTCTGACTTGAGGTACATCATGTCATTTGGAGATGTTTGACTGTACTGTGTATTTTATGAAAAAATTGGGGGTTGTGGTTTTTGAACTGGGAGTGCTGGACTCCATTACTTCGGAAGTCATCTCACATTTTAAACTCTTGCTTTTGCGTGTGAGTTACTGGTTAATTAAGATGGTGGCATGTTTGTTTTGAATTTAGGGACAGTTTAGTCTTTTGGCAGATGTGGCTGACCAAGGCTTTATCCATGAGTTATGCTGAGATTTGCTCTCAGATAAAACATCCAGTCAGCCAATATGATTATTACATTTATTAGTGCCATTGTATAATAGGATGCAGTCACCTGGATGAAAAACTGTATAATTTGTCTATAAGATAATATTTGATAGCTGTATACAGTATATGTTAATTCTTTGCATAAAACTGCATTAATGTACCAGTTGAGGTTCAACAAAATGCCAAAAAAAGTGGGAAAATGTAGCATTAGGGTTTCCAACCCTAACTCCCCACCTCCCAAGAACAAGATCATATAAGCAACCACAGACAGTCATCATCAGGTAAGACAAACATACAACTGTTTCCAGATGACACAAATGTAATAGCACTGATGTGCAACCTTTGTGGATTTTTATCTGTGGCAAGCACAGGTGTCAACGTGGCTCAGTTGGTAACACATCCACCTTTGGGCCAAAACGTTGTGGATTCTTGTCTAACAATGGGACTGGGTACATACCCTAAATGCTGGTATCTGAGTGCAGTACTGGGGGGTCCTGTACTGTTTGATTCAATGTTCATGTATAACTTGATCATTTCACCATATTTCTCCACCAGATTTTCAGCATTGTCTTCTTATGACTCAACTTCATGAACCAGGTAGGTGAATATTGTCAAATGCCACTGAAAAGGTGATTTGGCAGAGCAATTTCAAAATCACATTTCAGCCTGTATTAAAACAAATTCACCTACTTTGTTCATGAGGTGGGGTACCAAAAAGTCCATGTTAAAAGTTTGGTGTAAAAATATTGAAAGTTAGCAAAGTTATGAGTAAACATTTCAAAGTTATGAATGAATATTGAAATATTTCAATGTTCACTCATAACTTGGTCATTATGTTTACACCAAATGTTCAACATAGCCTTTTTATGACCCCTCCTAATGAACCTGGCAGGTGAAAATTTTCAAATGCTGCCTGAAAGGTGAATTTGCACAATTTCAGCAAAATCAAATTTTGGGGATGGATTGGAAAAATGTAATCTTTCTTGTTTATGCAGAGGGGTCCCAAAAACACCATGTTGAAAATTAGGTGTAAAAATATTAAAAAATGACAAAGTTATGACTGAAAGTTCAATACTCTCTGAAATAGATTAAACTGGACTTGCCATATTTTTTTATATTGAACTCGCTGGTTCCAGCAGCAACTCGTGTTTTTGATCAGAGATTGGATCTGTATCATGGGACAGTTTTAGGTGAGTAAGGGTTTGAGTGGGGGTAGTGTAGTGTGGGGGTGGGTGCTGAATTGGGGGTCAGGGTGGGGTGGGTCTGGTGTGTGGAGTGCTAGATCGGTGATGAACTGTTTTATTATTTACAGGGTACTAAAACAAAAAAGACAATGAGGGACTGTTTTCTTTTTTGCAGCTCCTCTACTGAATCCGACATGGGGGATTGGGCACCCCAGTATTGGCTTGTACTCTATGGTGGCACCAGGGGTGGACACTATGATGCCACCATCTAAATATATTGGGAGGAGATGACTTAGAAGGGAAGGGTTGGGAAAGTGGTACTGGGGTGGTCACCCCAGTCCACTTAATAAAAATTGATTAGGGAGGGCTAGCTGTGCTGGGAGTGGGATGGAAGTTAAAAATAAGAAAACTAGATAGATAGATAGATAGATAGATAGATAGATAGATAGATAGATAGATAGATATATGAGAGAGAGAGAGAGAGAATACCGACTCACTGCTGGCACACAAGCCAGCAGTTCATCCCCATCTGTGGCTGCAGATGTCAAGAAAATCCTGCTGTTCTCATATAGACAACAGGGGTGAACAACTCATCTCACTAAGCTGGGCAGTTTGGATTTTAGGGTGCCCAGAAAAGTTTTTTCTGGATGAAGTTAAAAAAGAAAAATCAAAGACCAGTCTCTAGCTAAACAGTTCCGTTTACCTAAGTTCTATTGTTTGTTTTTTGAAAATACATTAATCATTTTTACTTGTTTTCAGTGTTTTTAGTATTATGAAAATAAGATGGTGGCCACCATGATCAATATTTTTTCACACGATCAATAAATCATGAACAATAAATCTTCACAATCGATGTTTTTATCATTCATATCAGAGGGTTATCCTAAAATCCTACTGAGTATGGTCAGAAAAAAATCAAGTAATTTGAACTCTTAAACTGTTAAATATTTTTTAATGAAACCTTCAAAAGGCACTATATCAGCACAGGACACTTCTACCTTGAAAGTTTTTGTGAAAACATTTTGTACCATCTAGGCTGTACATGACAGCAAAAAAAAAAAAACATGTAGGGCAGGATTCACAAAGAAGATGAGCCTGGTGCAACTCAGATGTGCCGGTGCAAGTCAGATGCACTGTGCCCACGCACCACCATTCACAGAGGCATGCGCTGTGCAAGCACCAAGCGCAACACCACTGTGAATCACCACAGGACATGATGGCACAACTGCAGATGAGCCAGTGCAACCAGCGATGTGCCAGGGCAACCAGGATGCCCTGCAGCCACACAAGGGAGCCAGGCAGAACAACTGGAGCAAATAGCAGGGTAAGAGGAGCAACCACAGAGCTGGAACAAACAGACCCACGGACACAAGTGTAGAGTAAAACATGTTTATAAAAGATAAGGGGCATATAAACTATAAACCAAAAGTCAAAAAAGGAACAACAACTGCATCAACAAACGGGTAAGAGGGGGAGCAGGGATGGGAAGGAGGACAGGAAAGGGACAGAAACAGGGGACAGAGTAGGATAACTATTTACATGGGATGTCCCCCAGAAAGTGGCGGGGGACACTAGCGGTGCCGTGCCCTGCCACACAGCACCCTGGCATGGACCAGAAGGTGCAGCATGATGCCCCGCAGGGCAGCTGACAGGTGTTGAACAGTCCTTGAGAGAGGGCACAGGGCTGCCTGGATGGCCACGTGAATAATCCGGTCCACATCTACTGGCGCAGCACCACCACCACCCTCAATAGCACATTGAGCCAGAACACCTACAGAAAATGACAGAAAGAATACACACTGAGGGCCAGAACATGGAACACACCCCCACCCACCACTGACCACACAGAACCAGAAAGACAGCAATCATAGAAAGTGGTACTCACCCGCCCCAGGCAGGGCACCAGGCCTGGCACCCATGTACCTCCGACGATGTTCCTCAGCTGCGTCCACAGCCTGCTGCCTGTCCCCTGGTCCTGCAAAACACAACAAGCAGCACCATGAGTGAACACTGCCACCATGCAGGATGTAGTGCCACAGCCCTCCCACCGGCATGTGGCCATGCAGCAGACTGTGATGTCAGGCCATGAAGCACCTGGTGTTAGCAGGCACACACAGCCATGCCCTGCCCCCCCTGGCACCAGGGCAATGCAGCATGGGAGCACCATGAGGGCAGTGATATACACACCCAGCATGTGCCACACAAGGAGACAGCCGAACAACACCTACCTGGATGCGGCAGTGCACCCCTGCATGCACAGCACTGCAGCTGCGCAAGCCACTCTGGGTCCTGCCTCTGGAGGTCACCATAACGATGCCTGCACTTCCCCCTGTCCATGGCATCCCAGTATGGTGCACAATCCGCGATGCAATGGAGGCCCACACCTGAGCCCTGGGCACTTGGAGGTCCTCCTGTCCAAACAGGTGCCTCTCCACAGCCATGACCTGTACTACAAGATGTAGCAGCTCCTTCTGTGACCAGTTCATGGCCCTAGGCACCATTATCCCTGCCCTAGGCATCTTAAACTGTGATCAGACAGTGGCAAGGTGCAACAGGAAAAACGTCATCTAGCGAATGTTTTGCGCCATGTGAAACAGTGAGACACGTACAGCACAGTGCACACTGAATGTGAAGTGTGAATGGCCACTGGCAACAAGTCCACACATGTGCAAACCATCATGCAATGGCACTGCACAGCCAGGACACAGTTGTGCATGCGTGTTATGCATGCAGGTCCCATGTTGTGTATGGCATGCGCCATGAACGGGTACTGCGCACAGTGCATGATCCATGGGCAGGACCAGATCAGTGCAGCATGGACAGCACATTGTGGGACATGCTGCACAATTTGGCACACGGCACTGTGATCGTCAGGCCCACAATGGCTCAACTGGACAGCGGCGGAATGGTGCATCATGGGAGATGCACTGCAACACATGGCCACTGTACATGCATGATGGATGTGCCGTGTAGAATGCCCCCAAATCATGCAGATGCACCAACCAGGCCACGCATGTGCTGGAAATGCACTGTACAGTCATTGGCACATCACACAGATGCTCTGTGAAAGTTGAGATGAGCTGGGAGCAATTATGCTATTCAGAGAGAATGCACCCCAAACAGCTTCATCAACCATGCATGGTCAACTCAGCCAATTAGCATCTCTATAACAGGTGCTCAGGCCTCATTTGCATGCCCTGAGCCATAAATGCTCCCAATTCTGCAGGCTGCATCCAGGACACTGAGAGGAGTCAGTGCCTACAGGGTGAGTATACAGCCATGTTTACAGGGCTACAGCACACACTGGTATGCCTGCATCAGAGCATGCACAACAGGTGGGACCCCTATACACCGCATGTGGGACAAGACATCCATTAAGTGGCACCCACAGCAAACATCATTATACTACAGTAGGGCTGTATCCACGGGGCGACAATGGACTGTTCCCTGCCATGATCACAGCAGATGACCGGGTCACAAGGACCCACACAACATAGCTCGTATGGAGCACTGTTGCCGATCTCTGATGTGGATGGCAGTGTGCCGAGGTGGTGCAATGTGGGACAGGGAGGGGATGCAATGTGTACGGAGGACCACCCAATGTACACAGGGACAGAGGGATGGGACGTAAGACTGGGGGTGGCTGGCACTGTGTGGTGGATGCAGCACTGTACCACAGGTGGGTACTGCACACAGAGTGACACCCATGCAGGCACATTGTCACCACAGCCAGCCCGCACACTGCTGCTGCCCAAACAGTGCCTGCCACCACATGACAGTCACCCTCCACCCTACAGCTGTTGCAGGGGTGGCACCCAGGTTGGATGTGGCACTATACTGGTGGCACACATGCTGCAGGGGTACTGGGACATGCCCATGGCAGAATGGGACAGTGTCACACACCCTGAAGCGACTACACTGTACCCCCCACCATGGCCTGGGTACCGTGAGTGGCTCGAGTGGCATCCCACATGGACCGCAAACCATGGTGCATGTCCACCTGTGCTCAGCTGCCCAAACTCAGCCTATGACACAGGCCACCAGCAACACAGACCATGGTGAGGCTGCAGGCAGTGGGAGATGGGTGTGGGTCCATGTGTACACACAGGCGAGTCTGACACCAGGATGCCTCTCCCCACAGTAGTCGACATGTTTGAGGAGGCAGGTGCCGCCAACAGATGGCAACCAAACTTCACGAAGGATGAGGAGAGAGCACTCATCGAGGCATGCCATCTATGCCTGGATGTACTCACTGGCAGGGGGAGACAGCCAGACTGTGCATGTGGAGGGCTGGGATGAGGTGGCCCAGCAGATGAATGCAGTGGCACCATTCAACCACACAGTGCAAGAGTGCCATAAGCATTGGAACAACAGCCGATGGAGTGCCAAGGAGAGGGTGGCCAGCATCCAGGCATCCCTGCGACAGACAGGGAGAGGACCTAGCTCGGTGGCACAGCTCAGCCCCAACAAGGCCCTCCTGGCCACCAGTGTGCCAGGGATGGCCTTGCATGGCATCCCAGGAGGTGGCTTCTAGATGGGGGGTAGCCCACTGCAGCATGGTGAGTAGATGTGCATCCTGACCGGGCCCTGCCATGAACAGGTATGCGTACCCTGCAGTGTGTTGTTGATCGTGCTGTGTGCGATGTTGACACTGTGTCATGTGCATTCTGTACATTAACCATGTTTTCCTTTCCGTCTTCCACAGCTCCATCATGACTCCAGGGTGCAGCCATGGCCGACCATGCAACCCTCATGGATGATAGTACCGGCCCACCCCATGGGGCTGATGACACTGATGTGGACATGTCCACACCTGCAACGTCCATGCTCCATGCACCACTGATCACAGTCCTGTGGCAGAGGACCCTGCAGATCCTTCCACCAGTGCTGGTGGTACTGATGGCGGGTACATCGCATGGTTGTGGGGCCTGACTGGGTTGTCTGATGCTGGCCCAGATAACATGGTGGACATAGCGGACAAACTCATCATGCTTGCCTGTGGCATGCAGGGTGAGAGAGGTGGCACTGGCGCATGTTCCACCATCAGCAGCGCCACTGCCATGGTCAACGGCGGTGCACACAGCACGGGGATGAATGTGCATGGGATCCTGGGTGCCAACAGCATTCCCACCATGCTGGACACCGGTGCAGCTGTGGCACAGCTGCCCAGGGTGGTGTGTGCCGTGCCCTCTGCACCACTGCCCAGTGTAGTAATGGCAGCGTCAGTGGCATCCAGGCAGGGTGCCGGTGTGCACGCACCCACTACGGTGGGCCTGGTGGATGACAGTGCCCAGCCAAGACACACACACATCACAGCCTAACAGGGTGCATCCACTTCCCGTGGATGACCCTGGTGAGGCTGACCCATCCCCAGTACGTCAGCACCGCCACCGTGCCGCGTCACCTGCCGATGACATGGGTGCCTACATTGACCTGTTGTGGTCAACTGTGGAGAGTCAGGAGGTACTCCGGGCAGAGTTCCAGAGCTACAGAGCCATCATGGTCCAGAAGCATGAGTCCGTGGTAGCATGGCATGCTCAGATGCTGGCTGAGACACGCATCATGTGGGTGGGCATGACCGCAGCCATGGAGTGGATTGTGGCTGCTGCAGAGGCAGTGGCTACATCCACAGCACACTGTGGACATCGTGCGTCCAGCTGGATGCCTAGAAACACATCCCGGACACCCCGACAGCAGGGCCAGGTGAGCCCCCTGCTACTGACCCCATCGCCACTGATATCCACACCCACCGGCCATGGCTCAGCTGGTGGGCATCAGATAGCCAACCCACTGAGCACCCATTCACTGTCTCAATGCAGCACCCCTGTGGGGTCCCTGGGGACATCTTCTGTGGCCAGTGGTGGCACCCCCATTACCAGTGACCATGGCAGAAGCCGCCCATGTGTCCGTGGCAGTCATGGGGCATCCCTGTGATGCACATGCCCAGGGGCCTGTGGTGGCAGGTGGCACACCTGTGCATACTGGATGCCCTGCAGGTGGTGCCAGTGCTGCTGTGTGTGGCGGTCACCAGCCACATGGTTGCCCTGGCACCCCCCTGTGCTGCCTGTGCAGGTTGTCCAGTGTGTTTGTGTATGCTGCTGTTGTGCCATGTGTCATGGAAATGATAAGTGCATTACGGTGCCTGCAGTGACCGTGTGATGGCCACAGTGCACACTGTCCTGTGACCATTTGGGCATGGCCTGTGTGGTTCTGGGGTGATGCATGCATGGTACCTGTGTGTGAGTGTGTATGTCTCCTACCGTGTACATGTATCTGCATGTGCATCCCTGTGTGGCATATGGTGCCTGCCATTCCACAGTCATGCTGTCCCTACACTGTTGTGCGCATACCTGCACATGTACCAACCTGCATACTCACCCGCGTGTCCTGAAGTGTTCCTCCACCATTCATGTGCGGTATGCCTGTGCCCTTTCCACCAGCCTGGGATCCCTGTGCCCATGCCCGACATCACCTCCATGGTCCTCAGAGTGTGCCTTGGCCACACCCTCCACCAACCTCTCCTCCTCCCCTGAACTGTTGTCCTCACTGGCCTCGACAGGTATCCCATGGTCATGGGCCATGTTGTGTAGCATGCATATTATCGAACAGTTATTTTAGATTTGAGAAAATCTTTTTTCAAGAAACTAGAGGTACGGCCATGGGATCTACCATGGCACCCAGATATGCAAATGCATATATGTCAGATTTTGAGAATCACTATATTTTGAGTGAACATTGTAATCATTTTTTCAGTCATATAAAATTACATAAAAGCTACATAGATGATTTATTTATATTGTGGATGGGTTCAGTGGAGGATCTCATTGCCTTTAAACAGTATATTAATATTTGTGATTTAAATCTGAAATTTACAATGGAATATAGTACAATGTCTATACCATTTTTAGATGTTAGAGTAAATATCGAAAATGGAGAACTCATTACTAGCTTGTATAGGAAGGAAACAGCATGGAATATCATTTTACATACTGATAGTTTTCATGCAGAATGTTTGATAGAGACTATTCTTTTTTTCACAGTTTCTGCATATTCGCAGAAACTGGGGAGAGGAAAAGGATTTTGACAGAGAAATCAAAACAGCTACATGCAGGTTTAAAGAAAGAGGATACAGTGAGAAAACTTTACATCGGGCAACGGCACGAGTACGGAATGTCACTCAAATGGAAGCACTAGCAGGAAATAAAAATAGTAAACAAGAAAGACCTGTAGTCTTGAGCATATGACACAATCACAAAATGAATGAGATTAGGAAAATCCTACATAAACATTGATCAATTCTAAGAGATTTTCCTTTGGAAAATAATGACTTTTGTACACTACCTCTGATAGCAGAAAGGAAGGTTGCTACCTTGAGGGACAAATTGGTTCATACAGATCATATACAAGGACACCAGGAAGAAAACAAACAGTTACTACTGGGACCTTTACCTCCTGGCATGGTCCCTTGTGGTAAATGTTCAATTTGTGGTCACACCAGTAAAAAATTGAAATATAGACATCTTTATACGAATCAGGAATATGATATACGACAGTTCATCACCTGTGACACAGCAGGCATTGTTTATGTCCTGCAGTGCCCATGTGACAAAATTTATATTGGAAAAACCATTAGACCACTTAAACAGTGGATCCAGGAGCATAAGTCTAACATTCGAAATAGGAAATCAGCACCAGTAGCAGATCATTTTTTAGAGTCAGGAAACACAGGAGCATCGTTGAGATTTTAGGGGTTAGAGGCAGTGAAGCCCTCTTTAAGAGGGGGAGATTTTAATAGGACAGTAGAATGAATAGAAACTCATTGGATTTTTGAAATGAAAGCGTTGGAACCAAGAATAGGTTTAAACAAATAAATTAATTGGAGTAGTTGCAGAAAATGGGTGCACCTATTATTTAAGATAGTGTAGAGGGAGATAAAATTGAAAATAGGATATTGCTAGATATATAAAAAATTGCCCATATTGAATGTTCTGTTCAATATGTGAGGGACACCCTAGTAACTAAGACACATAAAATTATAAGGATATTAGAAAATAAAAAACATTTCTTGAATAGGAACTTGATATTCTCAGTATAAACTCATTTCTGCTTATAAAATCTATGAGAGTTTAAACTTATGACCTTAGGTTATTCAAACATAAAGACATAACTCTTATATATCGGTTATGTGTATATATGCTTAAGATGGAGTTTGGAATTAGATTACTTGAATGCATTATATCTGGCGATCTGAAACTTTCTGACTGAAAAACCATTTAACATTAGGAGATAATGTAAATCTTGCCCAGCAAAGGATTACTTAAGGCTATATTTTTGATAAAATGAGGTGAACTGACATCTCTAATTACAAAAAGGGATCAGAATGGGGGTAACTGTAGCTTTAAGTTAAAGCACAAGTGACGTAGTACGTAGAGTGTCTTTAAATTCAAAAAAGTGACTACAACTGGCAAGTACACACGAGCACACTCAGTCTGCATCTCACGCATCAAAAGTAAACTGGAGACATAGGGTGAGTTTGGTTTATGAAATAATATGAATAAAAAAATGTGTTTAAATCAAGTTAAACTGAATAAGAGACCTTATGTATAAAGTTTCAGATCGAGGGAGATGGTGGCATCCTGGCCTCCAATGCTACAATGATGTAATGTTAGATAATTGATTGTAGTACTGTTTTAGGTTTCCTAAATGGGTTGAAAATGTTGATTCAGGTTAGAGAATGGATGAATGGGGGCATTTGCAGCTTCGAGCTATCGCATAAATGACACAGCATGTGGAGAACTTTTTTAAAATTGGAAAAGCAATTGTTATCTCTAAGAACATACGAGTAAACTCATGTGGTGTCTAATACATCAGAAAAATGGAAGAATCAGAGTGAGTCTAGTTTGTAGAAACATAGATTAGAGAAAGATGAGCATTTAAATGAAGTTAAACTAAAATGAGAATATGTATGTCAGTCTCTGAATCCTAAAGACAACTGTGTTTTTAAATAGCTGCATGGTTTGTTCAAATGGGTTGGAAATGCCACTTTAACTTAATGGGTGAATGGAGGCATTTGTGTTTTTAGCTACAGTTCGACTGAAGCAACTTGTACAGTACCTCTAAACCTAAAAAAATGACTGTCACTTGTAAATGAGTACGAGTAAACCTAGGTGGTGTTTCTAAACTTTAAAATAGTAGCGTTTTAGCCTTCACTGCTGTATAGATATAAAACTACATAACCGACTACGACATCATTCTAATTGGTTCAAATAAACTGAAAATGTTAATTTAAGTTAAAGAACTGGTGAAATCATTTCCAGAATGTTTTAAATTTGAAGAGGCGACTGTTACTAGTAATTAAATATGACGAGATTCAGTTGGCGTTTTAAATATTTGAAAAACTGAAGGAATAGGGTCGTGTGGTCGTATGGCTTTGCAGCAATAAAAATAAAAGAAATATGCACATTCAGGCTGAATTGAAATGGTAAGAAACGGCGTGAAGTTTTTGAACGGAAAGGATAACGGTATTGTAGCCTTCATGGCTGCACGGATATAAAACTATGTAGTTTATCATATTCTAAATTCAAATTTATATGAATAGGTTCAGGGTACATTTATACTGAATAGAACCAACATGAATGGTGATGGGAGTCTGTGTGAGTTCTTGAACTGAAATGATAGTGATGTTTTTTGCTTTGATTGTTGTAGGGATGTGAAGCTATATAGCTTATTGTGTCTTAACTCTAATTTGTGTAAATATGTTAAGAATGAAGATTTCATTGTGAACCTGATTGAATACAAGTGGGCAAATGTCGATGCTGTGACAAGTATAATCTAGTTTAGAATGGTTTGAATTCTGAACTTAAATACTTAGTAGAGAGGATGATGCTGTTTTCTCCTGAGTTGGTGTGGTTTAATCTGAAAAGGAAAATAGGTAGTTAAATGAAATGAGTTTTGTTTACTATATCCACTGGCATGATGGCTAGTCTTGAAAATTATGTTAATAAGGCAAATAGCTGCTATCTTGGATATATACAGTAAAGCAAATGACTGTCTTTCTGGATATGTTCCTGTCTCCCACTAATATATTATAATGAAAAGAGCTGTGCTAGCTTATGATATCTTATAATGATAAGAAAATTATTTGAATAACAGAATAGATACACTTGATTATGTAAAAACACATTTCCCGTGCTTTGGTTATAAACAAATTATTTGAATAATATGTCAAAATAAAAAATATAAAGAAGTTTTGTGAAATAATGATGTAATGAAATGGCATAAAAAAGATTTCATTGTATTCTGTTGATTTTTAGCAAATAGTCCAAAGGAACAGGAAAATTATTGAAACAAACAGATAGCATTGAAAAAATCTTATGAAACTGAGACAAACTTATTTCTCCGAGGTAAAAGATGTGTACAGGTAATCAAATAACCCTGAATTTGACATGTTTATTATAAATGTGGTGAAGGATTGGTGTTGGGGAGCACTATAAATTCAAATTGCTTCATAAAAAGTTAATATGAGATATGATTTTGTATTCTATATATTTTCAGGATTGTTGAAAAATTTCATCACAGAAGGATGAGTTATTATTGAAAGATAATTTCTGAATTCTGAAAAAACATATTTTGTGAGTAGCACCATTGGGATTCATAAGATCTAAATGTGTTTGTGATTAAATTTTGGTCTAATTATGGAACTGTTTGCAGACAGTATTTTAAATTGTTCTTATTTATGTATTTTTTAAAAAGGCAACTCTTGAGAAAGCCTACGCAGTAGGTGAAACGTTGAGTTCACTGCCATTTTTATACAATAAAGAGAAGAATTATCGAAATTGGATAATCTTGTCTGCATTCATGTTTCTTCAGTGCCTTACCAGTTTTTTGCTCTGAGACAGAGAAACTATCTTTATTTATTGATACATCAGCATAGGCTGCTTGGAAAAAGAACAAAAAATTCTACACAAGAACGGTTCATTGCCTGTGGACTTTCCTTCCTTTTTTTCTTCCCTTTTTCCCCCCTTCTCTCCATTTTATATATAGTATACAACAGGCCAGGAATATGCCACAGGCCTTCTCAGGGCTGTGCTGTAGGGCACCACCTGACCGACACAGGCACCAGAAATGCATCTTCAGCATGCCGAAGACACGCTCGATGATGGCGCGTGTCGCGATGTGTGCCTCATTGTAGCATTCTTCCACTACTGTTCCGGGTCATTGGATGGGATTGAGGATCCAAGGCTGCAATGGATATGCGGTGTCACCTGTGGGGGTAGATGTGTCTCCATTAGTACATTATGTTACACTGTGGCGTGTGACCTGTCCCTATCCTGCCCTGTGTGTTGTGTGCCCCTGTCCTGCTCCCCCACCTGTGCAGCCACATGTCTGGTGGTCCTACATCCCTGCCTTGGCTGCCCCCACCTGCCTCTGTCCATCATGTGGTGCACATCAGTGGCATGCCACCCTGCATCCACCTATGTACCCTTTCACACTTCTGCTGTCCCAATGCCCTCTTGCCTGTGACTGCCCCCCCACAGCCCACCCCATGTGTCCCAGACATGGTGCCACCCTGTGCTGTTGGCACTCAGTCACATGTACCTAATAGCTGTCCACTTTGGATGTCCCCAGCCTCAAACCTCATGCAGAGTGCCAACTGGTGCCATATGTATGCATCATGTGTGCTCCCAGGGTGTGTGGTGCAGACATTGGTGATGTGCCCCGTGGCATTGCACACCACCTTGCAGTTCACTGAATGATACCCTTTTTGATTCACATATGTGATGCCCTCCTCACCATGTGATCGGTGGTTTGCCACATGGGTGCAGTCAATGGCCCCATGACACCTGGCATGCATGCCACACTGTGGAACCCCTGGATGGCTTCTCTCCACACTACCTGCATGCTGGGGAATTTGATATATTCTGAAGTGTGCGGTAGCAGTGCAGTGAGGAACTGTGTGAGGAGGTGGGATGTTGAGGCCTGTGATATGCCAGTGGTGTCTCCAGTAGGCCTCTGAAAGGTTCCCATGGTGAGCAGACACATGACCGTTTTCACCTTGGTCTCCACCGAGATGGCATGACCTTGTGCGGTGGATGCCTGCATCACATCATGGCACAGTTCACATTGCTGCCTCAGCATGGCCCTGTTGAGGTGGTATCACCTGACTGTCTTCACCTCTGTCAGCTGCTCGAAGGACAGCTGGGCATGGTACCTCCATCTGGCTGGCCACCTTACAGTTCCTTCCAGCACCCTACCTCCTCCTCCTCCTCCTCATTAGGGCACCAGCGATGGCAACTGCTGCCAGGTCCATCCGCTCTGTCTCTGTGGCCCTCTGGTGTAGCTTGTTGCCTGGTGTTGTTGTTGGCAGTTTGCCTGCCTGTGCCTCTCCCTCTGTCTGGTTCCACTTCCCCTGTGACTGTGGCTGTGTGCTGCTGTTGTCGTTCCATTGACGGCCTGCTGGTGTGCTGGACATAAGTCTCCTTCTTTTGTCCTTATCTTTCTTTGGCGCATCTTGGATTTGTGCTGGATTTGCCCCATTGATGAGCCCTGGTTGTGCACTGTGAATCGGGATGCGCTGTGTATGCATGGGTACACCCACTGTATATGCACCACATGTCATTACGTTGCACCTATGGCGCATGTCTTTTGGTGCAGGGCATCTCGTTTGCACTGGCGCTTTCTCCCTGTTCCTGAATCAGCTTCTGGTGCATTTCTGACTTGTGCCAGCACATCTGAGTTGCACTTGGTGCATCTGTTTTGTGAATCCTGCCTGTTAAGCATAGGGAAAAAAAACACTAATTGATTAAAACTCGACTTTCTGTATTTTGGAAACTGCATAAGATGCCATCACAAATCTTTTTAAATCTTGAGACCTGACAACAAGTCTGTGCAAGCAAAAGTTTGAGCTATTTTGCCAAACATTGCCAACGTTATTAAGGTGCAAAATTTGTGGTTTAACATTAAACACCTTACTCAGCCCTAACTATACCAGTGGTAATATGTTATCTATCTACTGTATAGTCTTGTTTTCTTTTTCCTGTAAAATTTCCCAGAAGAAAAATGTGAGATACTTATTTCCCCACAATATTTCTCTTTCACACCTTGTGACACAAGTCTGTTATAGTAATTGATTTGAGAGATATTATCATTTTATAATATATTGTATTTTCTTCTTTCTCCTTCCCATTCCACCACTTATTTATAGTTTACTCATCATCCTTTCTACCTCCCCTAAACTATTCTTCCTTCCTCTCCTCTCCTCTGTTCTCCTAGGTCCCTACTTGTCATTGTCTGTAACCCCTTCTTGTTTCCTTCACCCTTCTATCGCCCCATTTTGCACTTTCCTTCCTCAACAACCCTTCCCCTCACATCCCCTTCCTCTTTTCTCCAAGTTTATTTTCCCCTTCTTGCCCACCCCTTTCGTTCATTTCACATTTTGTAACAATTATTACTCTTTTCACTTCCTCTTAACATTTTTTAGCTATTTAAAGATTTGTTTTGTATGTGAAGCTGACATTTGGGTGATAATTTCATTCATTAATGGTGAATTATTTTTTAAATTGTGAACACCATTGATGAGTTTTTAGACTGTAGATATAATACTAATGTGCTTTTTTATGTTATTCACCCTTCATTGAGGGTAAGATAAATACTAACTTGATGCTTGGTCAGGAGCAGGGCCATCCTTGACACCCTACAAGGGTCTTTTCTTAGGCAGCTAGTCAATGAACCCACTAGTGATGGAGAAGTGTTGGACCTGGTGCTTACAAACAGGGGTGGCATTGCAGATGTCACTGTGGGAAGTCTCCTAGGTACCCATGATCACCGTACAGTGTGGTCTAACATTAAGATGGGAACAGAGGCCAACCACGCAAGGATGAGGGCCCTGTCTCATGGGGGGTATTACCAGGAAGGGTAGAGGCACAGTGGGGAACAGTAAGACAAGGCATAATTAAGGCAACCAACCTCTGCATGAAGGAAGTGAGTAAAAGCAGAAGGAAAAAAGACTGCCATGGTTCTTTAGGGAAATGGCCAAGGTGGTGAAAGACAAAATGGTGGCACTCAGGAGATATAAGGAAATGCAGATGAAGGAAGATGTGGAGGTGTACCAAGTAAAATATAGGGAAGCAGAAAGCCAGTGAGGGGAGCAGAGATGCAGACAAAGAAAAGAATACCCAAGGGGGTAGCTAAAGAGGATAATACTTTCTTCAGGTACATAAGTGAGAAAAGGAATGAAAGAGGAGGTATAGTGAAGATAAGAAGGGGGCATAGGGGACAGCACAGAAGAGGATCAAGAAAAAGCTATATGCACAAAGAACCACACATTCTGTCCTCCTCCAAAGGTGCTACCATTAGAAGAAGAAACCAAAACAATAAACAGCACACACACTGCTCTGGGAAACATTATTTTAATCGGAACCTCAACACTATGGCCAAACACCCCATAGTGTTAAGCTTTGGATTAAAATAATAATCTCTAGAGCAGTGTTTATGCCACTTCTTGTTGAATGTTTAGGACCAAGAGAAAGCTGACATCCTGAGCAGGCACTTCTACTCAGTCTTCACAGTGGAGGGAAGAGGGACAGACCACCAGGGAGCAGCAGGAAGAAAGAGAGGAGGTGTAAACAAGCTTGTTTTCAGATGAAAGAATCCTGAAGGGAGTTGCAGCTCTGAAAGTGGACAAGGCTATGGGACAGGACAGGATACACCCAAGGGTACTAAATGAAATCAGGGAGGTGCTGCCCCACTGAAGGTCTTGTTCAACCACTCTCTGGAAACAAGCATGGTTCTGAAGGACTGGAGGAAGGCAGTCATGGTCCTTCTACATAAGAGCAGCAGCAGGAAGGAGGCTATCAACTACAGACTGGTCAGTCTCACCTCAGTGGTGGGAAATTAATGGAAACCCTGTTAAAGGAAAGGTTAGCAGAGTATCTTGACTCCATTGGGCTGCAAGACCACAGGCAGCATGGATTCATGGGGGAGGTCATACCAGAAAAATCTGATTGATTTATTTGACTGGGTAACAAGGGCAAACAGCTCAGAGGAGGGCAGTGAATGTGGCCTTTCTGAATATTAGCAAAGCCTTTGCCACTGCGCCACACAGGAGACTGATAAAGAAACAGGGTTAATGGATAGGAGACAGAGGGTGGTGGTTACCAGCACTCACTCTAATGATGAGAGAGCGAACAGTAGGGTGTCGCAGGGCTCAGTACTGGGACTAGTCCTCTTTAATGTCTTCATTTGCAACATTGCAGAAGAACTGAAAGGGAAGATATGCCTTTTTGCAATAACACCAAAATCTGTAATAGGGTGAACACTCTTAATGTTAGACCACACTGTACAGTGATCATGGGTACGTAGGAGGCAGTGGGAAAAATGTGTAGGGATCTTGGGAAAGTCAAGGAATCATGAAGAGCATGGCAGCTGGGGTTCAATGCCAAAAAGTGCAAACTCATGCACCTAGGGCATCGGAACCTAGGAGCTGAGTATAGAATGGAGGGGATGTACTGGCAGTCACTAAGCAGGAAAGAGACCTTGGAGTTATAATACCTGATGAACTTAATGTGGCAGAGCAGTATGACAAAGCAGAGGGTAGAGCCAGTGGGGTGCTTGGGTGCGTAGGGAAAGGTATATCCAGAAGGAGGAGGGAGGTGATGTTATCACTGTATTGCTCACTGGGGACACCCCACCTGGAGTATTATGCGCAGTTCTGGAGGCCATACATCAGAAAGTACATAGACAGAGTGGAGGCAGTCCAGAAAAGGGCAACTAAACTGGTCCAGTTGTTGCACCAAAAGCCCTACTAGAAGAGACTAAAGGATCTTTGCATGTGCACCCTGGAAGAGAGGAGAACAAGAGGGGACATGAAAGAGACCTACAAGTACCTTGCAGGGGTAAACAGGGTGCAAGAGGGGAGTTTCTTTCAAATTTGAATGAGCACTAGCACCAGAGGGCATGTGAAAAAGCTGGGGGGTGGTTAAGAGGTATGTGGGAAGTACTATTTAACTGAAAGAGTTGTAGACACCTGGAACAGATTGCCAGCAGAAACAATGGAAGTGAAAATAGTAGGGGGCTTCAAGCATGCATGGGATAGACAAATTGGAATATTTATAAATAGGTAGGGAGGAAGGGAGACCAGTTATGTTCTGCAGAGATAGCTTTCAAATTTCAGGTGTGTTACCAAAATCCACCTTTGTGGATAAATGTGTAAGTTCTTGTCCCTATACTAAACATTTTCAAATATCAAACTTCAACTTGTGACTTCATCTAGTAACTTTGCTTTTTGTATTGCCATTGTGAATTTTGTGAAAATGAGGCTTTTGGAAAACAGCTTGTCTACAGGTCACATGGAAACGCGTCTGCTGGTCACATGGTATATCTCTACACAGTGACTGCCTGATGTCTTTCTCTTTCTCATTTCTAGTGAGACATAGAGAGTAGAAGGAGCATCTTCTGTATAAGAGACAAATATATATTTCAGGTGCCGCTTACAGCAATTTCCTTATCTTTTTGTATTTCCTGTATTGTACTTTAGTTAGGGAATACTATTTTAATAGTTGATTTTTTTACTCTGAATCTCTTTTTAGGCCTATGTTTTAGATTTATTATCCTCATTGTCTTGAATCTTTTCTCTCTCTGTCTCTCTCTTTCTTAGTTTGGATTGTGATAGAGTCATTCTGGAGGTGTTCACGTGGTAGAACGTCACTTCAGCGAATCAAATGCAGAGAGGCAACTTCAGCGAGAAAAATACAGCGATAACTACTGTCACGACTGGTAAATTATAGTGACTGGCAAACACAGCAATCATTTAATTTCCACTTACCCTAGCGTCCATGAGTGTGTGGTGTTAGCATCCTAGAGATCGGGGTTTGGAGGCGCAGCCCACATGGGGGGTTGGGAGGTGCAGCCCTCCTGAGTACGAAAGTAGACAAATTAAGTAGCTGCAGGTGCCATGGCCATAGGTGCTCGCCATGTAGTTGGGGACATGAGAGAGAGAGAGCCAGGAGCAGTAATGACAGCACTGTTCAGGTTGTGCTGGAAAGTGTGGCATCTGCTAGCAGAGCTGTGGTGGGAACATTACCCGATGTACGGTTGCTGCGCCATACTGTGCAGAGGATCAGATGGAGCGAGAGGAGTTATCCGGTGATGCCTGCTACTGTTGCTGACTTCATTATTCCACCAGAGTACAGCGTGACAGCTGGAGAAGAGCGTTTCCTCATCCTACAATGATTGCGGTATTAGTCGCTGTAATTAGTATGCGCTGTAATAAGCAGTCGCTGTAATGTACCTCACTATGTTGCAGTTGATGAAATTGTTAGTCACTATCATTGCATCAGTAAGATGACATGGAGCCATTCACACCCATGATGGCACCATAGCTCTTTGACTTCCTGGCTTTTTCAGGGAGTATGCCCGCCAGAACACCTTACTGCCTCCAAACCATGCCGCAGCAGTGGCAGCAGCAGCCACAGCTGATCCTCCAACAGTGTCAAGCCCGCAGCAGGAGGAGATGAGTCTTGCCCTGGACCAGCAGCAGGATCCGGAAACTAGTGAGGAATAGCATCCCTCTGTTCCTCCTGAGATAGAGCAGCAAGAACCCTTGTGCTCACTCATGGTGATTCCACAACTGGCACCATCCACTCCTTCTGCAGAGGAGCCCCACTCATCATCATTGGCCTTCTCTGTTCTTTGAGCAGCAGAGGCTAGCCCACACCACCAGTACCCAAATCTTCTGTGGTATTGGATTTTTTTTTTACCACTGACCCTAGTGACCACTTGTAATTTATGCAAGGCCTGGCTCAGCTGGGGCAATCAAAGCACCCTCTTGGGTACTGGAGGACAAAGAACACATTTAAAAATAAATCACCAAGCAGAGTGGGAGAAGCAACAGAGGGAAACAGAGAGCTGTGGTGGTGATGTTGTAGGTATCAGTGGTGGTCAGTCTGTGCTAGCAGAGATCTGGCAAACAGAGTATCAGAAGTTTGCATCATATGGTGCGGTGGTGGGCAAACCCTCTTGAAGCAGCTGCACTCTCAGATCCATGTGAAGCTGCTGATCCAGCAGCACTGGCAACAGCTGCACCTCCAGCAGAAGCAACAACATCAGCACTGCAGCTCAATGGCCTAACGGAGGAAGTGGGAGACCTTCATCACCGACTCACGGAGGTGTAGCAGGATATTAAAATTCTTCTCTCCAATACAGGAGAAATTGCTTAAGGGGATGTCTGATCTCCTCTGCTGCAGTGCAGGTGTTGGTGTTAGTGGCATTCAGTGCACTTGTCATTTGTCACTTGCTTCAAAATATTAAAGCAGATTAAGTCCCTGTTACTGTTTAACTATTTCCTATCCTCTTTCTAGTCTTTCCTTCCAACTGCCTTACTTGTTTGATTCTCCCCCCAAAAAATTAAAAGAATACAAAAACATTTTATCTTTACTAACTTGTTTCACTTATTGTCCCTTGTCCACATATTCATACTGTTGATACTGTCTGTACAAAGCAAAACAAAAAAATATATACAGTATATCCTACCTATATTTTCTTTCTCTGTTTCTCTCTTTCTTTAATTTTTCTCAGCTACTAGAATAAATATGCCAGTCTTCTACAGGTAGTGCTATATGGTACTACACTGTGTGTGTTTGTACTGCCCCAACACTGTGGTTGAAATTCATTTAGTGTTAACTGTGCACAAATCACAATTTACATAAATTCTCTTCTCCAAGAATTTGTCTCGAGTGTGCACACAATTTGACAGACTGCTACATGCTGCCACACAGTAGTTCACAGTATGTAACTGCCCAAACACTCTTATTTTAATGCACTTTGTGTTAATGATAGAATCACAGAAACCTGGCAGCAGATAAGGGCACATCGGCCCATCTAGTCTGCCCCTTTTCCCCTTTACTCATTCCTCCCCCCTCTTGATCCCCACAGGGGCACCATTTCAGATTTCACCAGGGGTCAACAACTGGTATGAGGGGCTGTGGGGGTGGTGGTAACAATAATGGCTCTGTAATGCTGGGGCACTGCCCCCGCCCCACTAAATGGTGCTCCTGGATCCCCCCTCCTCCTGTAATGCAGCCCCATATGACTGTCCCATGCGCTGTTAAAACCCTCCACCATTTCAGACCTCATCACTTCCTCTGGGATCCCTTTCCATGCCTCCACCACCCTCTCTGTGAAGAATTGCCCCCTCACATTACCTCTGTATCTTCCTCCTTAAAACCTTAGGCTATGCCCTGTGGTTATAGCTCCTTCCTTCCTTCTAAGTAAACCCCCTCCCATTACTTTGTTGATCCCTTTGACATACTTAACAGTCTCAGTCATGTCCCCCCTCTCCCTTTTAGTCTCCAGCATGTACAGATCCAATTCCTTACATCCCTGCTCGTACTGCATGCCTTCCCTCGCATCCCCTGCACCTTCCTGGTTGCCCTTCTCTGAACTCTGTCAATCCAGTCTGTCTTTGCAGAGATGTAGCCTCCAGAATTGGACACCGTACTCCGGTTGCAGTCTTACCAAGGCTTTGCAGAGGGGCATCAGTACCCCCCCGCTAGTGATGCCCCTGCCAATGTATGCCAACATTCCATTGTCCCTACCCAGTGGCCAGCTGTATTGGTTTCCCACCTTCAGATCCCCTGATACTTTGATCCCCAGATCCCTCTCCTGCTCAGTATCCTTGATATCCTCTCCCCCAAGGGTGTATCTTGATTTTGGGTTTCTACACCCCAAGTGCATTATGGCACACTTTCTGGCATTGAATTTCAGCTGCCACCTCTCTGTCCATCCCTCTAGTGTCTTCAGGTCTTGCCACATGTCCTCCACCACCTCTGTGGTGTCCACCCTATTGCATATTTTTGTATCATCCACAAACAGGCTCACCCTTCCCCTCAGTCCCTCCACTATATTGCTAATGTAGATAATGAAAAGGAGGGGTCCCAGCACTGACCTTTGAGGAACTCTGCTTGCCACCCTATTCATCCCTGAGTACACTCCTTTAACCCCCTACTCTCTGGCTTCTGCCCTTCAGCCAGTTTCCCACCCACCTGGTCACCTTCCCACCCACCCCTATACTTGCTAGCTTGCTCACCAACCTTCTGTGGGGGAAGGTGTGAAAGCCTTACTGAAGTTCAGATAGGGTACGGCCACCACCTCCCAGCTTGGTCTACCACCTGTGTCACCCAATCAAAAAACTCAATCAAGTTCATCTGGCATGACTTCCCATTCATGAAGCCATGCTGCCTGTCGTCCTTCAAGCCATTTTCCTCCAGGTAACCCACAACCCTCTCCTTTAGGAGTGCCTGCATTACTTTCCCCACCACTGAGGTGAGGCTGACCAGGCAATAGTTCTCCGTCACATCCCTACAACTCCTTTTGTGTAGCAGCACCATATACGTCTCTTTCCAGTTCTTTGGCACCCTCCCTGCATCCACAGACATGTTGATTAGCCTTGTCAGTGGGTCGGCCAGCTCCTCCCCCAGCTCCTGGATTTCCCTCGGATGCAGCCCATTCTGCTCCATTGCTTTATCCACTATCAATCTGCCTAGCTCCAGTCTTACTCTTTCTACACTGAATAGGCTTGTATCCACCCCACTGTCCTCCCTCCCCTTTCTCCTAAGCTTGGGCCCCCCTACCCCACTCCTCTTTTGTAAATACAGAGCAAAAGTACTTGTTTAGCTCTTCTGCTTTTTCCAAGTCCACTTCCAGTTTTACCTCTTCCCCCTCAGCCTTGCAATCCCCTGCCTTGCCTTCCTCTTTTCTCCCACATATCTAAAAAATATTTTGTGCCCCCTTTTGGCCTGCTTGGCTTTTCTCTCCTCAGTGTTTGCCTTTGCCTTCTTATCTTTTGCCTTGCTAGTCTCCTGTTCTCATTGAGGGCTTTCCTGTCCTCTTCTCTTTGCGTCCGTTTATATTGTCTGAAAGCCCTTTGCCTGTCCCTGACCACAGTTGCCACCTACCTTGTAAACCATAGCAGTCTCCTCCTCTTTCTGTTCTTCCCTCACTTCTTTATACATATTTATGTTGCTTTCAGCACCCCCCCTTAATAGTTTCCCATAACTCCTCCACATCCCCTATGTTATCTATTCCTGTGATCCTCTCCTTCACTGTCCTTCTCATCCTCTGGAAGTCTGTACCCCTGAAATCCATCACTGTTGTGCTGGCTCGATTTGCCTCCCTCTCTGTCCTTACCCTGAACCTTACTGTGTTGTGGTCGCTGGTGCCCAGTACTTCTCCCACCTCCACCTCCTGCACACTATCCCCATTTGTTAGGACCACATCCAGCAGGCTGCCACCCCTAGTAGACTCCCTAACTAGTTGCTACAGAAATACTCCCTGCAACGCCTGAAATAATTCTTGGCTTCTAGTTGATACTGCACCCAGATGGCCCAGTCCATGTCTGGGAGGTTTAGGTCCCCCACCAGGAGTAATTCACCTTTGAGAGTCAACCTCATGACCGCCTGAATCAGCTTTCTGTCCCCTTCCTTCCCCTTTAGGTGGTGTGTATACCACCCGTAGTCTTAAGGCTTCCCCTGTCCTTCTGTCCCCTGTCACCCACAGAGGCTCTGTCTCCTCATCTTTCTTCTGCCACTTAGTTACCTTTATGTCACCCTTGATATATAGAGCAACTCCCCCTCCCTTCATACCTGCCCTGTCCCTTCTAAATAGCCTGTAGCCAGGGATGGCCATCTCACATGTGTGATATTCTGTCCACCAAGTCTCGCTTATTACTATTATGTCCAGCCCTTCGTCCCCTATGATGGCATCCAAGTCCACTATCTTATTTCCCAAGTTCCTGGCATTAGCTGCCAGTCCCTTCTACCAAACTCCCCCTTCCCCTACTCCTCCCTCCCTCCCTACCCTTGGGCCTGTTGTTGTCCACCATTTCAACTCTTTCCTGGGGGGGAGGCTGCAAGCCTCCTTTATTTCCTGCCTTTTGATGTGGCTTGTTTCCTGCCCCCCTGATTCAGTTTAAATTATACCTTTGCTTTATGAATCCTCCTAGTTTGATTTTCAGGACAGCTTTTCCCTCATCATTTAGGTGCAATCTATCCTGTGCAAATAGGCTGTCATCCAGCCATGTTGATTCCCAGTCCCCCATGAACCCACACCCCATCTGTCTGCACCATTCAGCCAGCCATAGATTAAACTCCCTGATCCTCTGCCTTTTTGTACTTGCTTTAGGTACATGCAATACCTTTGAGAAAGTTATAGATTGGAAGGACAGACTGCTACAAAACCTAAAAAGTGCCCTGAATCTTGCCTGTACCTCCAACAGACTGTTGCCCTCCAAATCATTTGTGCCCAGGTGGAACATCAGGTGTGTTCTCTCATCCTGTTGTTTATCCTATGAGGGAATATGGTGTATTACCTCCAGTGCTGTCATCCCCGACAAGCCTCCACACAAACTGCATTACTACTCCTGCCCCCGCCCCACCGTCTGATACCCTTTATAATTGAGTCCCCAGTGAGTAGGACACATCTCCCTTTTCTTTCTGTTCATTCTTTATTTCATTTACCTCTTTTTCTAGCTTCTGGTATTCCTATTACCTCCCTATTCTCATCCTCTCTTTTATATGTCTCCTCCCTCTGAGTTCTGACCTGCTCCTGTGCTCCTCCCTCTTTAACCTCACCACTAGCAGTTTCTGTTATTCTACTCTCCCCTTCCTCTCCCTCGGTGATCACTGTCCCTCTCTTGTGCCCTAGTTATGGGTAAAGGCAGAGGCAAAGTGACTCAGGAAACAGGCATGCAGGGTAGCCAGGGTGAAGTGCAGAATGCACCACCACCCTGTAACAGCAAGGTGGATAAAGGGTGTGGACTACCGAGAGGAGGGGAGCAGACCAAATAGAAGAGGGGAGAGAGGAAGGAGGGGCACAGATGGAAGGTGGTCTCTCTAAATGCGAGAAACCTGGGAAACAGAATTGCAGAACTTCAGGCACTCCTTTCAGAGGGGAATGTGGATGTTGCTGCAGTAACAGAGACTTGGGCTACCGAGTACCATGACTGGTATCTGGCAATCCTGGGGTACAGTATTTACAGGAAGGACTGGGTGGTTGGAAGAGGGGGTGGGGTAGCACTCTGTGTGAGAAAAGGGATCAAATGCATGAGGGATGAAGGGGAGGAAGGAAGGACAGAGGCACTTTGGGTGCAACTTCTGGACTCCAAGGGTAGAAAGCTGAGGCTGGGAGTGGTGTACAGACCACCATTACAATCAGGGGAACTGGATGGGGAGTTAGAAGATCATATAAGGAAGGTGTGTAGGAGGGGGAGTATGGTGATAGTGGGGGATTTCAACCTACCAGGGGTTAATTAGAGCACCCCTGCCACCAACAGCACCAGGGAGCAGGTGCTCCTGGATGCATTCCAGGATGGTCTTCTGACACAGATGGTAAGTGGGCCTACAAGGCTTGGTAACACACTGGACCTGTTACTGGCAAATGGAGAGGCAGTGAAGGAGGTAAGGGTTGAGGATCCACTAGTTGGTAGCGACCACCAAACAGAGTGGTTCATACTCACGTTGGGCAGAGAGACTGGAGGCATGGGCACTATGGTGGTGCACTTTAGGAGGGTGAACTTTGGGAGGATGGGAGAAATACTGCAAGGGAGACTCCAGGATATAAGGCCAGGGATGGATGCAGAGCAAAAGTGGGAAGTTATTAAAAATGGGCTAACAGAGGCCACAGTAGCCTGCACCAGGGCTAGAAGTAAGAAGCTCAGAGCCAGAAAACCATGCTGGCTGAACAGTGAAGTGCTGCAGGGGGTGATGGCAAAGAGGGCTGCATGTCGGACGTACATGAGAACAAGAAATGAAGAGGATAAGGAGTCTTTTGGGAGTTGGTCCAAGGAGTTGACCAGGTGGGTGAAAATAGTCAAGGCCCCCAGGGAACTAAGGTTAGCACAGGGCATAAAGGGAGGGGAGAAGGACTGTTTTAGATGTGTCAGCGAAAAGAGGAAATGCAAAGAACATATAGTGAGGATTAAGTGTGAAGGGGAATGGGTGGAAAAGGGAGAGGAACAAGCAGAAATACTGAATGAGTACTTCTGTTCTGTTTTCACTAAGGAGAGGGATGGACCACTACCCCTATGGACTGGGGGGTAGGGGAAGGGGGGAGGAAGTGACAGACAAAATAATCATATGGAGTAAAGTGCTAGAGGGGCTGAGGGCATTAAGGGTGTACAAGGCACCAGGTCCTGATTGCATCCACCCCAGGGTGCTGAGGGGGATGGCGTAGGTGTTGGCTGAGCTGCTGGCAGATGTGTTCAACACCTCCCTGGAAATGGGGTGTGTGCCTCAGGACTGGAGGGTGGCCCATGTGGTGCCCATACACAAAATGGGCCTAGGAGAGAGCTAGGAAATTATCGACTGGTCAGTCTCACTTCCATAGTGGGGAAACTTATAGAGACAATATTGAAGGAGAGGCTGGTATCATTCCTCGAGGGTAATGGCCTCCAGGATGGGTGGAAAAGCGGGTTCGTCTCAGGGAGATCTTGTCAAACAAACTTAATAAAGTATTACGACTGGGTAACAAGGGAGCTAGATGGGGATCATTCGGTAGACGTCCTGTACTTGGACTTTAGCAAGGCCTTTGATACAGTGCCTCATGGGAGACTGGGGGGGGGGAGCTGACTGCCACAGAGGTGAGGAAAAAGCTGACAAACTGGATAGAGAACTGGTTACAGTGGAGGGTGCAGCAGGTGGTTGTGGGGGGAGCTCTCGTCACCCAGAGCAGTGACAAGTGGGATGCCACAGGGTTCAGTGCTTGGTCTGGTGCTATTTGGGCTCTTTATCTCAGATATAGCACATGGAGATGGGAGCAGGGTTAGTCTGTTCGCAGATTATACCAAAACGGGACGGTGGTGGATGAAGAGGATGGATAGAAACAATTGCAGGGGGACCTAACTAAACTAGAGACATGGTTGGAGACATGGCAGCTAGGATTCAACATAAAAAAGTGTAAGGTGATGCACTTCCGGGAAAAAAAACATAAGAGGGACTACTGGTTGGGTGAAGTGAGGCTGGGGATCACTGAGGAGGAGAAGGACCTTGAGGTGTTGGTAACAGGGAGCATGAACAACTCGTCCCAATGCAGGAAAGCAGCGGCTATGGTAAACAGGATTCTGGGTTGTATCACAAGGGGTTTTTCAGCTAGGCATAGGGATGTGATCCTGCCTATCTACAGATCCTTGGTCAGACTGCATTTGGAGTACTGTGTGCAATACTGGAGGCCATTTCTGAAGAGGGATATAAAATTATTGGAGGGGTACAAAGGAGGGCAACAAAAACATTAAAGGGGATGGAAGGAAAGGACTAGGAAGTCAGGCTGCAGGAGCAGAATATGTACACACTGGAGGAGAGGAGGGATGGGGGAATATGATTGAAACATTCAAATACTTGAGGGGAGTAAATAAACCTAGCACCAAGGGGGTGTTTAAACTGAGGAAAGGTAGGGAGACGAGGGGGCATGGACTAAGATTCGAGGGGGGACAACTTAAGAAGGCGATGAGGAGGCGCTACTTCTCTCAGAGGGTGGTGTCTAACTGGAATGCACTACCAGCGGGGGTGGTAACATGCATGACAGTCGGAAGTTTTAAGAAGGAGTGGGACAAAGCAAGAGGAAGGGTCTGGGTGGCAGGGACTGGGACAGATATGGGAGGGACAGTGGGGGAGGAGGCTGGGGCAGCTGCAATCTAGGGTGCTAGCTGCACACTCGGGCAGACTTTGAAAGACCAGTTGGTCTTTTCTGCTGGCAGATTCATATGTTCATATGTTCGTATGTTCTTTTACCAGTGTGCCTTCTGGTTTCCTTATTGATCTAGCATCCCAATCTTTCCCTTCTCAGTTTAGCCCTCTAGCCTCGTGCTTACCTGAGCCTCTTGCTTCCCCTCTGCTTCCTCCTCTCCCTTATCCTCCCCTTCTTTGTCTCCTTCTTTCCACTGCATCTTCTGGTTTCCTTCCTTGCTCTTTCCTGCCTCCTGCCCTATGACCACCTTCCTACATCCGTTTCCAACGTTCTGTTCCTTTCTGCTCAACCCCGTACCTTGGGCCATACTTGCTGTGCCCCCAATCCTACTAGAACACTTTCTCCTATTCTGTCTGCCATCGGAGTGTACCTGTTTGACGCTGTAATACCCCCCATCTTGTGAATTTCTCTTCCTCCCATTGCTGATGTAGGTGTCCTTTCCTGAGTCTTGTGAGTCTCCCTTCCTCCATTCTTCACTTCTTGCCAGTCATTTCTCACCTCACTTCCTTGTCTGGGGCCCTTTCCTCCCAGACCCTCCCTGTCCTGCCCCTTCGCTCTATGTCCCCCAGTGGTCCCAACCCGCCCTCATTTCCCTACACTAGTCCGCCACAACCCCTATTGCCAATATAGTTGAATTTTCCCTCTCCTTCCCCCTGGCCACTCCATTTCCTCACCATTTCACCCCTTAAAAAGCTTAATTCTGCTCTCAGTTGCCCCAGCCTGACACATATCAGGTATAACCTCATCCTCCATAGTGCTCCATGAACACCGCTACCCCACATCTGTTGCACCCTACTATTCTGCTCCCTCTCCTGCCTTTTGCAGGAACCGTTCTCCCCGTCCAAACTGCCCTTTGGACCTGCCCTCTCCACTGACCTGAGTAGTCCATTTTGCACCTAGCAAAAGTGCATCTCTTCCCTTATACTGCTTAACACACTCAGTATACTTTATTCGTTATTTTGAAAGAAAATCCCTGCCTCAGTTAGTTGTTGCCTCATTTATACACAGAAGTAGTGCTCTTAACCTTTACCCCTGCCTCAGTTAGCTGCTGCCTCTTTGTAAAGAAACTTATTATGGGAGCTTTAAGCTGTACTGTCCTTTCAAACACTTCTAACTATTCTAAGCAGCACTTATATCAATTCTAATCAGTTTAAGCAGCCTGCCCCTAACACAGCCCTAGATATTGATATATCTTTTAAACAATTCTAAAGATTTCAACACTTAAACTTTAACTTGCCCCTAGCACATCCTTAGATATCGCGAAACCATTTAAACAAGTCTAAGAATGTTAACACTTTAAGCAGTAATGACACTGACATTCTTGTAAAGCGTACTACACATTTCTAAGTAGATTCTTAGAACTGTATTATACTATGCTTAGATATAATAAGCTAAAATATAGCTGCTTAGTATGTCCCTCCTGCTGAAGATGTCTGTGCCCCTGAGTTCACCTTGTGGCCCCTTCTTGTCTTTCCTCTGCCCCCTCCTGATAGACCAGCTAGTCCATTTAATAATGGAGGTGGTGAGGGGTGGATAGGTGGGAGAAAATCCAAGCTGGCAAATCTGACTGTGCGGCTAAGTTGAGGCTTTTTATAGCCCAGCCGCTTTGAGTTTGGCACCTTTTTTCACTCCTACCTGATTGGCTCCTAAGGAAGCCCTTGACTCCTAGCTACCAGCTTCGGATGTGGCCCATCCATTTGGTGCAGCAACAGCAGTTGACCCTTCAAATCTCTGGCCTGGGTGGCTACAGCAGCCATTTTCTCCAGCCTTGGGTGCTGCTCTGTCCTCCAGCCACCAAAGAAATCCAAGCTGGTGAGTCTGACAGTGCAGTTGGTTTGAGGCTTTTTATAGCCTAGCCGCTTTGAGTTTGGTGCCTTTTCCCGCTTCTCCCCGATTGCCTGCTATGGGAGTCCCCAACTCCCAGCTACCAGCCATGGATACGGCCTGTCCGTTTGGTGTGGCAATGGCCAGGGACCCCTCAAGTCAGTTTCTCCATACGCTGGTGCGGCTCGTTCCCTCAGCCACGGGTGTGGCTCTTTCCCTCTGTGTGGCAGTGGCAGCCACCAAAAAAAGGCAAGCTGGCCTTAATCGTGAATAATTACAATTCACATTAATTTTGTAAATCCTAGAATTTTCTTGTAGTGGCACAAAAAAATGAACAGGCTGCTACATGCTGCCACATGGTAGTTCACAGTGTGTAACTGTCCCAAACACTCCTGTTTCAATGCACTTTGTGTTAATTGTGCATTAATCACAATTCACATTCATTTTGTTAATTCCAGAATTGCTCTGTAGTGCCACAAAACAATTGGACAGGCTGCTACATGCTGACACATGACATTTCAGATTGTTGGCCCTATGCACCATCCCACAGAGTGGCTACATGCCATGTAAGTGTGGCACGTAGCAACTCCACACCCATTGTGCCCCCTGCATGGGATGCATGGAAGGGGGCTCACAGCCCCCAATGCACCTGACCCACGGACCACGTGGACTGCAATGTGTGGGGGGCGGGCAGGGGGCATGGCAACACTATGTGTCATGCACAGTGGTGCATAGCGTATCCGCAGGGAGGAATAGTGAACTGTCAGCTACGCCAGGGGGACCCTGCCACAACTACAGTGCATGGCCAAGCCCACACAGTCACATGGTCCCCCTGGCCCCAGTGGCAAATGTGCTGCCACCGGAACACACTAAGCCACCCCATCCCTTCAGCAAGACAGCAGCCACCCCAGCACACAGAGACACCCTGCCCTAGCAGCAAAACTGCAGCCCCCCCTGGCAGTGTCCCTGCCCCAGACAGCATGGCAATACCACCCCTCTCCCACTGGCAAGGCTGCCCCTTCACTGCTGTGTGCCCTGATGTGTCCCGGAACACAGATGTGTCCCATGTCCCCCCATGCACCGAAATCATGCCCCCACCCCATACCTGCATGCTGGTACCACTCCATGGGATGGTCAGTGGCACAGCCCTCCACACACCACCATGGCTGCTGACAATCTGACATATGTAGGTGTGTGCAGCCAATGCACGCCTGTGTATATCAGATGGCCAGCAGTCGAGGAGATGTGTGGAGGGCTGTGCCACTGGCCATCCCACGGAGTGGCAGTGGCATGCAGGTATGGGGTAAGGGGTAATGTTGGTGCCATAGGGAGGGGGCACTGGGTGGCTAGATGGCTGTGGCGACCATGAGCCATGATGGTTGCCACATGCCTGTACAGTGTGGTTCTTGGGCTGCCACCGAACAAGGTAGGTGGGGGCCAGCAATCATGGGATGGAACCCTGCACTGTAGTGGGTGGGGTCTGATGATGGCAGCACAGTGGGTCATGGGCACAGAGGTCCAGGTGCCTGCTGTAGGCATTCACACACCTGGACCTGTGCCACAGTGCACATGGGATCCACTTTTTGCCCAGGATGGACATCTGATTGGATGCCCACCTGGGACCACAGCCCTGCCCCCAGCCACCCTGCAGAGTCCTGTGTGCCTGGGGGCAGGGCCACGGACAGGTACACATCCATGGTGCATACCCCCCGGGTGCGCACCTGTCCTCAGGTGTGGATCTACGCCAGTGGGATACATGCCTCTGGCACATAATTCCCACCCATTCATGCACAGGGCCCTGTGTGCCTGCCCCAAACACTGTTGCTGTAACACACTTTGTGTTAATTGTGTGTAAATCACAATCCAAGATTTTTTTCCAAAAAGCACAATATACTTAAGTTCTATATTCCAATACTTGAAGGTGTAAGTGAGGTAATAAGTCACACTGCTAAATGCATTGCTGCTGTGAATATTTCTTATGATACCGCTAAATGAGGTGTGTTTGCTCTCCCAAGAAAGATGATGCTGCTGCTGCTAGCTGGTTCTGTGCTGTGGAAGTCTCCATAGCAACTGTCAAGATGCACTTTAGTGCCCAGAAAATAAAATTCCATTTAGATGGCTGGAACATTTATAATGATGCCAAGAAATGAGATGTGCACCCAGAGATCTCATACGTTGCTGCTGCTGCATGTTGTGAATGTGGTCTACAACAACTGGATCTGGATGATGATCTTGAACTCAAGTATCAGTTTGATTTGTAGAGACCTACTGGCAAAGGTAAGTATTTTTGTCTGTTTTGGGGTTGTGGGTGGTGGAAGGGTATTTGAAACCAGTGTATTTCTAACCATCTATTGTGCTGTTTCTCTCTGCAGGTATTTATCACTAGGGTGACTGAATCCTGTTGCTGCATGGGTCTTGTCCTGATGTGGTTATATAATTTCAGAGTGTTTTGTACCATGGGCGGAAGGTATTTTTGTTTCCATTTTTTCTTAAATATTAACCATATTCATTATTTACTGTATAACTGTTGTCTGCACATATTTCCCTTGTTTTAGGTACTTTTCTGATGCATGAAAATTTGTACAATGAAGCAGTAGCAGTAGTTGTAGGACTATTATATTTGCATGATACAGAGGATGTGTTGATTTTAATAACACCACATACAGTGGTGTAAAAGCTGGAGAAGATCAAAGCATTAATCATCATAGTTGACCGCATCACTGATCTGTTGGAGATTAGAAGATGGCAATGGCTTGCTTGCTGTAGGAGGACAAGGAATTCATCTTAATGACAGAATGTATGCAGATCTGATGTGAATACAAGATAGACATTATTTAACTGTAGTACACCCCATGTTGGGCTGCAGTATACAAGTGAGAGGAAAACAAAATTAAAACATTAAAAGAAAAAATAACTTTTTGAAAGTTGACCTATCATCACACTGATGGTGGCTCAGCCTTGAAATTGAATGAAGGTGCCACAGAATGAGGAGGTGAAAGAGGAGAAGTCTTGCTTCCTGCATGAGAAGAGAGGAGGATGACAAGAGGAGACCTGTGAAGACAAGGTAAATATATTTAGACTGTACTAAAGTTGCCACTGTGGGCAACTGACCACATGGACAGTATAAGCATTGTCCACTCCAAGTCTTAATATGTGTGTCATCTGTGAAGAATGAACAATTTATTTAGGTTGACTTTACCACCGTTGTTGCTGTATGATAGATCCATTGTCCAATCCCACTCTTACCATACCTGTCACCTGTGAAGAACAAAAGTAATTTTGCCTGGCTTTGCCACCATTCTGGCAGCACAAGAGACCCATTGTCCAATCCCACCCTTTCCATACCTATCATCTGTGAAAAAAAAAAAGTAATTTAGCCTGACTTTGCCACCACTGTGACCACACGATATAGCCATCGTCCCATTCCACTCATTCTAAATCTGTCATCTGTTAAGAAAAAAATAATTATTCAGCCTGACTTGGCATGACCAACGTATCATTGTTTACCAGTGAAAGGAAAAAGTTAACATTAAAACTTAAAAAAAGAAAAAAATAGCAGATATTTGCCATTAAATTAGTGATCACTATGCCATGCATCGGTACAATGGTGCCACAGAGAGGGGTGATAGAGGAAGATGCGACTTTGGAGTTGAGCTGTGTGGTCCACCAGTGCCAAGGTGGGTCCCCTTTTCCCCACGGCTAATGTGCACTCAACTTAGCTGGCAGATAGCCACTGATTCTTCAGCTGGGTCCAGGATGTAAAAATCCTTAACTAGAGATTTTGTAGTCCTTGTTTTTATATGGTAGTGGACTTGGTACTGGGACATTGGGGGTGGTTGGCAATGGGTGTTTTGGAAGATGATTTCTGCACTGCTGTGACAGTAGGTGTCTCGTGCTGTGTTATTGGCTCAAGCGTGCTAATTCTGTGAAATAACTGTGATGTACACAGTACCACAGGTTCAGCAGCATGGCCTTTATTCTTTTTTTGTCAGGTTCCCATAGAGGGTCCAGATCATCATCCCCATTCCCACCGAGGCTGATAACCTCCTCCTGAGACCTGTCCTCATCCTCCTCATCCTCATTTCTCCACTCTTTATTTCCTTTCATGCAACAGTCTGATCTTCTGCATCGACTGTGAGTCAAGCTAAAGCTCATCAACACAACCATCAATAGCAGTCATGGGAACAACATCAACTATATTATCATCCTCATCCACATTTCCGAAGCAAGACTTTTTTTGCTTCTTGGATTGATCCTCTTGTCACTGCCTTCACTGCCAGCAGTGTCAGCACCCACCAGCATTGGTGCCCCAAATGTGGCTGAGAAAAATTTGTTCACACTAATGCCCGCACCACTTGTGCCACCTTCTTCTTTTTGAGTGCTACTACTACAGGCCCCTGATGAACCTGTGGCAGAAGTTCTTTTTTTTAGATGAAACACCCTTGTGAACCACAGAACCCACACCCTTCTTGGCAAAAAACTCAAGCATCTCTTTCCAGGCACTTTTATATGTAGACTTTTGAACACTGCAGTTAAAGTAAATACAGGCAGCTGAAGCAGAAACACTAAAACACCTTAACAGAATAGTGTAATTTAAATAGCACAACAGTGTACTGAGCTAACAGTAGCTGCAATAAAAGCAACACAAAAATTATTTTTTATAAGTTCTTTTATAGGAATAATATAACAGGGAATAAGGAGTCACATAAATACTGGGGTAATTATAAATATGTTACTGTCGCTATTACAGTAAAACTGTAACTTCAATAACAAAAAACTATTATATATATATATATATATATATATATATATATATATATACACTAAAACCAGACTGACACATATAATTCAGTAAAATGCACTAAACTGTTTTACAGAAGTAAAACAACAAATCACAGGAAACAGAAAAAACAATTAAGAAGAAATACTGAGGAAAACAACACTAGTGCTCACAAACAGGGATGACGTGCTTGCTGCTACAGTAGCTAACACAGCTCCCCTCCCCTACAGCACAGATTTACTATGCAAAACAAAATCACTACATTAGGAAGGGAAGGGGAAATTGTTTAACCAGGAAAGCCACACTAAGCCAGAGCTTGTTATAACTTATAAGGTGCGACCTGGAGCACAAGGAAGTAATGTGACTTGCTCAGGGTCATACAGTCACACTATGTCACAGTCACATCAACTTAACTCCCCAAACCACCACTGCACAGATTCTTCCTGTCAAGATCCTTCTCAGTACACATAATAAAGCCATCACAGTTGTCACAGTCTACATTCCACCGAGAGAGCAAGGTAATGGGCTTAATGCAGTCCTGGAGTTTACTAAATCTCTCTCACTTGATTCAGAAACCATCCTCCTCAGTGACTTTAATATTAACTGGCCTGCTGCAGAGGCAGGGGCATACAGGGACTTGATAGTGGCAGAAAACCTTTCTCAGATGGTTAGCTCCCCAACCAGGACAAACTATAAAATGGGTACCAGCACCCTTCTGGATTGGATCATAACAAGCCATCCTGCCAGGATCACAAACACCACTGTCCTCCCTGACACACTTAGTGACCACTCCCCCATCATCTGCTACTGGCCCAATAAATTGATCAAGCCCCCCCTCAAAACCATTACTAGCCTGGTTCTACCTAGAGGCAAGCTACCTCATCTCAAAACCTTCCTTCGTCAACAGGATTGGTCCCCAATTCTCACTGCAACCAATGTGAACACTGCACTGGAACACTTCATCAGGATCTTCAACCAAGCATGCAACGTATTTGCACCCTTCAAGAAGCACAAGGCCAAAGTCCTATGTAACCCCTGGCTCACCAGAGACCTACTTAGATGACTAAAAGCTTGAGACCACCTTTGGGAGATTGCGAGAGACAAGTTGATATTGCTAACTATAAACGTGCACGAAATGACTGCACCAAATATATCCAGGATACGAAGACCACCTATTTCCATAATGCTCTCACTAACTCATGGGGCAATGGTAGGGACTTCTGGAATAACATTAAAGAAGTCACCGGGAAGCAATCTAAATCACCCCCGTCAGTACTCAGCATAAATGGTGAAACTACACTTGACCAGAAACTCATTGCTGATACATTCAATGACACCTTCACAGACCTCAGTGCTATACTCCCACAGGGTTTTTTCGATGAGGTGGTTCTCCTTGCCCCCCCAGCCACCTCCAGCCGCCCTCCCTTCTATTTTAAAGCAGTAAAAATGCATCAAGTCCGCAGCTACGTTACCAAAGCCATTTGCAACTCCAGATCCAGCAGTGACTCCCTCAACCTCAAACTGCTATCACTCACACTTGAAGAAGTACTCCGACCACTGGCCAGGATTTTCAACCTCTCCATCAGCCTCAGCCAGTTCTCTGATTTATGGAAATCTGTCACGATAACCCCAATTCATAAAAGTGGTAACAAAACAGCTACTGAGAATTACTGTCCAATTTCCATCCTACCTCCACTCTCCAAGGCCCTTGAACGGATTGTGTCAGAGCAGCTCACCGACTTCCTAGACAATCACAACATCTTGTGCAAGGAGCAACATGGCTTTAGAAAAGGTCATAGCACCTCCACGGCACTACTTGAATTCACTGGTGCAACCCATCATTCACTCGATAACAGTCATCTTTCTGGGTCCATCTTCATAGACTTAACTAAAGCCTTTGATACCATCAACCACAATCTCCTACTTGCCCATCTTCGACTAGCAGGGCTCTCACCCAACTCGGTGAACTGGTTCAAAAGCTACTTAGACAACCGCTCCCAAAGAGTGAGAATTGCTGCCACACTCTCAGACCAAAGACCAGTCCGGTCCAGTGTCCCACAGGGCTCAACCTTGGGCCCCCTCCTTTTCAGCCTTTTTCTGAACTCACTGCCAGAATCCTGCCCTGAACAGATCCTACTCTATGCAGATGATGCTGTCATCTTGGCATCCCGCCATGATCCAGTCCATCTACAAGGTAACCTCCAACAGGCCTTCTCTGCTGTCGAAAACTGGTTCACAAAACACAGACTTAACCAGAAAAAAACAAAGACCATGATCTTCTGAAGCTCCCAAAACAAACACAAACAATATCAGCTCTCCATTAAAACCAAGCAAGGAATCACCCTTGAACAAGTTCATACCTTCAAATACCTCGGCCTCACCCTCACCTGTAATCTCTCCTATGTCCCACACATCAATAATGTGGCAAAAGTAGCCAACACCAGGATGGGCCTACTATTCTGACATAGGAAACATCTAACCCCAGAAGCTCTGTCAATAGCTGTCCAGAGCTCCATCATCAGCATCATTGACTACGGTCTCATTATCTATGGATCTGCCACAACCTCATCTCTCAGGTGTGTTTCGACTTCCATCAATCAAGCCTGCCGACTCATTACTGGTTCCCACCGTCTCACCCACACCTGCGACCTCTACTCCAAAACAGGCTGGCTGCAACTGAACAACTGAATCAAATACCAAACCTGCATCACTGCTAGGAAAATCATGATGGGAAAGGCATCACCAGGAGTCAGCACCCTCCTCAAACCCAAAATCACCAACCGCAACACCAGGAGCTCTAAGACCCAAATCCTTCAAATCCCCCATCCTCAGCAATGCTTGGAGCGTTCAAAATAGCTCCGCCACTCCATTACTGGCACCTCCACCTGTGCTTGCACCCCATAGCATCTTCATTCCCTACACTGCTTCTGACCTTATAGGTGTCAGTTTCTGTCTTATCTTCTTGCACTTACCTGTCCAATGCAACTTCTAATGCACTTGCCCTGTGTCTGTCCTGACAAGGCCCCTCGGCTGCCTCACCCTGACCCTCTACACCTATGCCTTCCCCTACCCTCAGCACTCTCCCGCTCGCTCAGTCTGATTTGTCAAGCAAAGTTACTGTCTAAAACCATGTACCTGTAACTGTTTTATGTTATAGTGTCTGTCGCCCTGTAACCAGCATGACGTGGAACCTTTGTAAAAGAGCCTTGGCTCCAAGGTACTTTGTAATCCTAGACACAAATAAATAAAATAAAATAAATAAAGTATGCAAGCTGGGGCTGATGAGGTTCAAAACCAGATCTCCAGGTTTGAAGTTCAGTGTCCTTAACCATTACACTATACTGCCTCCTTTAAAGTAAATAAATTAGAAAAAAAGATTGCTAATCTTAAGGCACAAGGCATTCTATACACTTACAAGAGTGCTTTGTTCAAAATACTCCACATTTAAAGTCCTTTTGAAAGGTTGTTGGGCACAAAGAGATTCACAGCAGATTTAACACCAACTCTCTCTTCATAAGACTCCACTGAATTCAGTCTTCGTGTGGCAATACAGCTCATTGCAGTACCACATGACCTCCAGTTCCATGGGACATTGCAAACTTTGGCTGCGGGCCCCAATTCACAGGAGAAGTTATCAAATCCACGTTCGCTAAGTTTTAACTGTTATGTTAATTAAAACTTTGCATTGTGGATTCAATTGGCAAAACATTCATTAATTTTCCCTCAAGGCAAAGTTTTCTAAATTTGCACACCTCTAGCAGGGACAATCTGGCCTGACTGGGTGGGCCAAGCAGCCTTCTGCTGACAAATTCTATGTTTCCAGTGATTAAATTGGATTAGGTGTGGGAACTCTCACATCTAGATTTCAAGGTGGTGGAACTGTCATTTCTAGATGGTGGAACTGTCCTATAGTAGTCAATGGAGAAAGGTGACAGAAGGGGTGGCTTAATGCACTTGTAACATGGTTTTCAAATACTGAAGTGTGTTAGAAATGTACATACTATGAGTTAATTATAAAAATGGTCTGAGAAATGGAGCTTTCTGATTGGCTGCAAACATTCTAACAGCCCTATGTTAATCTTTTATTAACATACATGTAGAGTTTAACCATATGCTGAGCAAGGTTTAACACTGTTTAAAAACATTTTTTTATTCTAACAGCAATAAGGCACTCCCAGGGATTATGTTAATGATCAGTTAATCACCGTCTAGGAGTATGTGGCAAGTGGCTACACCTCGTGCCACGGTACACCCCTAGAAGGTGATTAACAGACCATTAACATAACCCTTGGTCATGCCTTATTGCTTAAGAACCAGTATGTAGACAGAGTTTTATTTTTTTAACAATGTTTAGTGCACTTTAACAAACATCAACAAATCGTTATTTATATGAAGATGTTGCAGAAAAAACATTTCACATATTCACATGACATGGACTCATTAAACTTCTTTTCAATACGTTTTTGAAATCTGCATGGCTATTATTCTTATAGCACGCCTAGGAGGTCTACGATACACTGACCTGTCTCCTGTAGTACTTTGCTATCTTACTTATTAGCATACTGCATGACATGGTGTTCAGGTGCTGTCTCAGCAGGAGTAGTACCTGTTTGGATTAAGTAAACAGATACTTTATTAGAAGAAGGGGGGGGGTCTCATTTAAGTAAAAAAAAAAGTGTTTTTCCTGAGGAAGGAGGCAGTATCACTTTAATTTACTGAGAGCAGAGAGTGAATCTAATTGGGGGTGTGGCTTAGCAGCTTGGGTGTACAAAAGCAGCTGTCTCCAATTACAGCTTCCGGCTGTTTCTGGCAGAAGAGGACTGGTTGCAGAGCAAGAAACAGAAGTCCAGAACTACAGATTGTTTACTAATTTCCCTCCTTCCCACCCCTCCATCCTCCCACCCAAAGCCAGTTCTAGTTTTATAGCCACTGAATTTGACTGATAACAGGAACTTCCTATTTGGCAGTAGGAAGGGAAGGATCATTGAGACACATTAGTTTCAGCAACCTTGAAAGAACCTCAAAAAAAAAAAAAACTTTATCCCCCCGGCTGCTGGAGGTCTGAATCCAAGCACGGAGGAAGAAGACTATTGAAGACTACAGGAAGTTCCTGTCCCTGAACAGGAAGGGTGAGAGTTATAAGGGCACATAGGCAGTAGGAAAGTAAGTATAAAAATACATAGAGGGAGGAGACAGTAAGCATACAAAGCAACAAGAGAGGGGACACAAAATAAGTCAAGATGGGAGTGGTGCAGTGCAATGGCTGTGGAGCAGCAGTGTTTCGGGAGACATTCTGGAGGCTACGATGCTGCCCTGTTTGCAGGCACCTCTCTGGTCTGATGGAGGAGGTTGCCCATCTCCAGGCTGACCTGGCTAGGATTCGTGAAACCTCTTCCCCCACCCAGGGACCACCAGGGCCACCACCGTTTCCTCAGAGGTTGCCAAGAAAGAGGAGTGGTTGGACCAAGGTGGGCTCAGGGAGGGAGAAGGTGGTGGAACAGAGGTGCATCCCTTTAGTTGCAGATCTCTGAAATTCATATGCTGTTCTGGCAAAGAGTGGTTCCTCTATGGAGGTGCCTGCAGTGGAGACCAAGGAAGGTGCTGGGAACCTCCACAAAGGAGACCCACAGGAGGGTGTCACGAGACCCCACAGGGGAAGGAAACAACTCCTGGTGGGGGACTCAATCATTAGGGGGGTAGATGTGGGGGAGGAAGGGGATAGGGAGGTAAGGTGCCTGCCTGGGGCCATGCCTTGGAGGGACAGGAGGCAAATCCTTAGGATCGTGGGAGCAGCTGCATGAGGGAGGGAGCTGGATGTCATTGTCCACCTAGGGACAAATGACCTGGCTGTAAATAGGATCAGAGTGGTGCAAGAGGAGTTTGTGGAATTGGGGAGGGGCCTTAGACAAGTAACATGTATGGTAACCTTCACGGAGGTGTTGCCTGTCTATGGCAAGGATGATGCTAGGGTATTCCACACCATGGGATTCAATGAATGGTTGAAAAACTGGTGTGACGCTCAGGGTTCTGGCTTCATTGGGGACTGGGGAGCCACCTGGAGGGATGCAGGCTTATACTGGTGTGATGGTCTGCATCTATCCAGAGGGGGATCCAGGATCCTAGGTGACAGGTTTAAATGCTTCATTGGCAAGCATTTAAACTAGCCAAGGGGAGGCACTGAAAAGGAGCAGGGAAATCCCAGCCTCCCCCCACAAAGCGCAGTAGTTAGAGAGGTAAACACCAAGGCAGAGAAGTCAGTAGGGAGCAGGACAGGGATAAATGTAGAAAAAGGTGTTAAAGACAGGGATGGGGCTAAAAGGGTTAAGGCCATAAAAAATAAATGGAAGGTGATGAGTACCAATACCCGTAGTCTGTGCAACAAGCTCCCTGAGCTAGTGGCCTTAATGGAAGAGGGATGCCTGGATATTGTGGCAGTCACCGAAACATGTTACACAGAGAACCATGAGTGGGAAGTCAACATACCAGGATACACAGTCTACAGGAGGGACAGGGTGAGTAAAAGAGGAGGAGTAGATCTCTATATAAGGGAAGGGATTAAAGCAACAGAACTAAAGAGTAAACAGGAAGTTGATGAGTCACTATGGGTCACCCTGGAGACAGGAAAGGGCACCACAATCCGCATGGGGTTGTGTACAGACCCTCATCTCAGGGAGGAAATGGACAAGGAAATGATAGAAGGCATCCTTAAAATGGCAGAAAAGGGAGATATTGTTGATGGGGAACTGAATATGCCAGATGTTAACTGGAGCACCTTTGCTGCAGGCACATCCTAGAGCAGGGTCATTCTTGATGCCCTACAGGGGGCATGCCTCAGACAGCTAGTATTGGAACCCACTCGGAGGGAGCAATCTTAGACCTGGTACTCTCAAATGGGGAAGGAGAAAGGATCTCAGATTTAGAAGTGGGTAGCCATCTGGGAACAAGTGACCACCAAACAGTGTGGTTCACAATAAACATAGCCATAGAGTCAAGCCATACAAAAACAAGAGTATTGGACTTTAGGAAGGCTGACTTTGGGAAAATGAGCGTGCCTTAGAAAAGCACTAGCAAATGGGCAAGAAGGAGGGTGGAGAACAATGGAATAATCAAAACAGCCATCATGGAAACAACAAGTCTTTATGTGAAGCAAATCAATAAAACAAATGAAGGAAAAACCACTATGGTTCTGAAAAGAGGTGGCAGGGACGGTTAAGGAGAAAAGGATAGCATTCAGGAAATATGAGGAAGCACAGAAGGAGCAGGACAGAGAACTTTATCAGTTAAAGCAGAAGGAGGCAGGGAAGGCAGTCAGAATAGCAAAGGCAAAAACTGAGGAAAAGATAGCCAACTCTGTTAAGAAGGATAAACCTTTATAGGTACATTAAAAAGGCGAAAAAGACCAGGGAGGGATACAGAGACTTAATAAGGGGAGGAATGTGGGCAGAGGATGACAGTGAAAAACAGGGATACTGAACAGATATTTCTGCTCAGTATTCACAACAGATGAGAAGGGGGAGGTGCCTAAACCAAACAAGGGAGAAACTCTGAATGGGGGGGGTCAACACCAGTCCATTCACAGAAGAAAGGGTTTTGAAATAACTCTTGAAATTGAGGATAGACAAAGAAATGGGGCCTGATGGGATTCCCCCAAGAATACTAAAAGAGCTAAGAGTAGAACTAGTAATACCACTGACTATTCTCTTTAACAAATCATGGGAGGATGGAGTGGTACCTGAGGACTGGAGGAGGGCAAATGTGATTCCACTTCACAAAAGTGGGAGCAGGGCAGAGGTAGGAAACTACAGACCAATTAGTTTGACTTCAGTGGTAGGGAAAATAATGGAATCACTTCTGTAGGAAAGAATTGTTGAGTACCTAGAGGCCAGTGGGGCACAGGACCCAAGGCAGCATGGTTTCACAGCAAGAAGATCATGTCAGATGAACCTAATAGGTTTCTTTGACTGGGTGACTGAAGTAGTAGACCGGGGAGGGGTTGTGGATATGGCCTACCTAGATTTTAGCAAGGCATTCGACACAGTCTCACACAAAAGATTAATATACAAGTTAGCCAGCCTTGGAGTGGGTCCCAAGGTGGTAGCCTGGATAAAAAACTAGCTGGACAACTGGACGCAAACGGTAATAGTAAACGGAGTCCATAGTGAAGAAAGGAGGGTAACTAGCGGGGTACTGCAGGTTTCGGTACTGGGACCGGTCCTCTTTAATATCTTTATAAGTGACATTGGAGAGCACCTGGAAGGAAAGGTATGCCTCTTTGCAGATGACACAAAGATCTGCAACAGGGTTGATACACAAGGTGAGGTTGAAAGAATGAAAAGGGATTTGGCCAGGTTGGAGGAATGGTCAAATATGTGGCAGCTCAGATTCAGTGCAAAGAAGTGCAAGGTAATGCATCTGGGAAACAAAAACCCGGGGAAGAGTACACAATGAGGGTGAGTTAATAACAACAATAAAAATCGAAAGAGACCTAGGAGTAATTATATCAGATGACCTAAATGTGGGCAAGCAATGTGAAAAGGCAGTAAGGAGGGCTGGAGGGATACTGGAATGCATAGGGAGAGGCATCAACAGTATAAAACAAGAAGTTGTTATCCCTCTCTACAGACAGTTAGTGAGACCCCATCTGGAGTACTGCATGCAATTCTGGAAACCCCATCTCCACAAAGACATAGACAGAGTGGAGGCTGCTCAGAGGAGGGCAACAAAAATGGTGCAAGGTCTGCACCAGAAGACATATGAGGAGAGACTAAAGCAGCTTAATATGTATACCCTTGAGAAAAGGAGGGAGCTGGGGGACATGATAGAAACTTTCAAGTATCTCAAGGAAATTAACAAGGTACAAGAGGGTAGTATCTTTCAGAAGAAGAGATGTGCAAGAACATGGGGGCACACTTTGAAGATAGAGGAGGGGACGGTTCAGAGGTAATGTTGGAAAGTATTTTTTCACAGAGAGAGTTGTAGATGCATGGAACAGCCTTCCTGAGGAGGTTGTGGAGTCAGGAACAGTGGGAGAATTCAAGAATGCATGGGACAGGCATAAGGCAATTCTAGTGGGGGACAGGAGGAAGTAAGCTGTTGATGTACTAGAATCTGCAACTTATTCATCAGGTAGGGAAATGGGCAGACTGGGTGGGCCAAGCAGTCCTTATCTGCCGTCAAATTCTATGTTTCTATGTTTCCAATCCATGTGATCTGTCCATTTGGAATGCTGTACTATTCATTTGTTACACAGATTGAACATTTCTGCCTGCTGCATGCTCCGGAAGTGTTGCATTCTTTGTAGTGCTCTTGTCCATTGTGCTACTGCTCCTTTCAGGTGTGACTTCCCTATCCTGCTGTTTTTTACACACTGCTCTTTGGGATGTGTGAATTAGCAGGGTACTTCACTTTCAACACGGCATTATTGCTTAAATAATGCCGTGTTGAGCTATTACCATGTGATTGATGTTAGCCAATGACATTTCTACTTTCTTGGCTTTGTAAATTAGCCATGTTACAACCTGCCTTCTCACTCTCTCTTTCTGCTCTCCCACCCCATCATCCATGATGTTTTTTGTTTTCTTTTCTAGAATTAATTTGGAAGCTTTTTTGGACACTATTGTTGAGACTGCATTTCAGTTCTTTGACTGCAATGCTGTCAGTCACAGCAACAGGTGTGTATGATATGCTGCTCTGGGGTTTAATTGCAAAGTGCATGTGAAGCAAGCATACCTGAATGTAGCAGGAGAGAGACAGACCGGGAGACATACAGAGAGGACAAAGACAATACTGGGAAGTGCCAGTAGTTTAGAACTATGGGCATAAGAGCAGCAGAGAAACGTGTGCCTACTGTGTCTGTAGGCAAGTTGATTACTGCTCTGTGTTACTATTTGCATGGGATCCTTGGCCTCACGATTATAACTGGGTTAAGGAGGACTAATACCAACTTTTGAAAATGTAGGACTTCTGCTTATTAGTTGTTGGGGGCAGGCTGTGTAAATAGTTAAAATGGTGAGTTCACAGTTGATTACAGCAGATTCTGTGTTTATTCTTGTGGGATTGCTATAGGAGGCAAGGAACTGTCTTGCCTACATCTTTCATCAACCAATACATTTCCCTTTGTCCCCTCTTTGATCTATGCTATAGGATATATATACAAACTGATTTTTAATTTAAGCACTGTGTTCCTACTCCATGTAAGCACTGCTTTTTTACTCCATGTACTGTAGGTCTGAAGCATGGTGCAAGTACAGTAACTACCGGTTAGCAGATTACACAGTATATCTGTTTTTCTGGTGGGTTAACTTGGTTTGAGCACCTTTGTCCTTCAAACCATACCCAGTTCCAGGATTGTTTGTTACCTGTGAAAACAGCACATTTATGACATACTGCATTAAGGGTAATCGCCTGGATGCCAAATAAATGAGCTCAGGTTAACCTTAAATATCCACAACAAAAATCACTTGACTTTTCCCTATTAATGAAACATATAAAAATCAATGACCATGAAAAATGTAAGGCAAATTCAATAGTGGATTGCAAAAAAGGTAACTCCCAGTTTGGGGCAAAAATGAAGGAATTATTAAGAGTGGGTGAGTGTGACTGGATGCGTGACTGATCACACTGTAGAATAACTGTGAGCTGTATAAGCTTGTTGACATACATTAGCCGTAATTAAAGAGTTGTGTGACCTGTTCAGAACTGAAGCTTACAGAGTTATCTAATGTAGCATTCAATGCACAGATACAGCTGTAATACACTTGGTTTATTTTGGGGGGGCGGGGTTACAGTGATTGTACTATGTGATACTGTTCTACAGCTGTATTAAGTGCATCTCTAATGTTTTTCTAGAAGTATTTATTAAAGTGAGTTTTGTTTTTAAGCTCCGTCACATTTGGCATGAAATGCAAGAAACATTTATTGTGCCCCTTGGGTCACACTGAGAGATGCAGCAAATTTAAATTTCGCTCGTGGAGTGCAGGTGAAGTGGGCAAATTCGCATCATGGAGCACTTTGCGAAATTTTCCCATAGAAGCCGGAATTTTGCCTAGGCAAAATTTTGCCTTCTGTGGGCAAAATTTTGAATTCTGCAGTGAAATTTCACCTTCCCTCAATGGGCAAAATTTAGGGTATACATAACAATAAGTAGATCCCTGGTGGTTAGCAGTCCCTTCCCCCACCTGTCCCACATGTAGAGAAAAATCCCTGGTGGCTAGCGATCCCTCCCCCCACCTGTCCCATATGTAATTGTAAATTATGAAATTATTTATCCATGGTGGCTAGTGGTCCCTCCCCTCCACTTGGTAATATAAACCACCCCGCTGCCCGCTGCAGAATTGTACGGTAACCCCCACCCGCATCCCTCCATATCTCCTCCTTTAGTCCTCCTTATCCTGTTAAAAAAAAAATCTCTGGTGGTCTAGTGAGGTTTTTGTACATTTTAAACCCCCTCCCAAATCCGTTCCCCAGTTCCCAGTCCCTGGTGATCCAGTACTCCCCCACCCAGCCTCCCCAGCAGCCAGATGTCCCTGCCACAATCCCACTCCTACCCCCGTCCTAAATCCTGGCATGGCAGTGGCAGACAGGCACAGCCCTCCTCTCTCCTCCACAGCCAGCCTGCAGACTGAGCTGTCAATGTAAACTCATTCATTAACAGCTCAGTTGGAGGCCGCCATGGAGGAGAAGAAGGGCTGTGTCGATCTCCGCTGCCATGTCGAGATTAGAATGGATATCATGGCGGTGGAAGCAGGGTCGTGGCGGGGACATCTGGCTGCTGGGGAGGCTGGCTGGGGGGGCACTGGATCACCGGGGAATGTGATTAGGATTGGGAATGTGAACTTGGGATCGGATTCAGGAGGGGGTTTAAAATTTACAAAAACCCCACTAGACCACTGTTTTTTTTTTTAACAGGATAATTAAGGACTAAAAGAGGAGATACGGACTTACAGATGGATGCGGGTGGGGGGGGTTACTGTACTTTTCCACGGCGGGCAGCAGGGTGGGTTACTATCGGGTGGAGGGGAGGGACCACTAGCCACCATGGAAAAATAATTTAATTATTTTCAATTACATGTGGGACAGGTGGGAGGGACAGCTAGCCACCATGGATTTGTCTCTACATGTGGGACAGGTTGGGGAGGGACTACTAGCCAACAGGGATCTACTTATTTTAACTTATATACCCTCCAAGGTGAAATTTCATCCGTAGACGGAAAGTAAAATTTCATCACGGAAGGTGAAATTTCGCCTCGGAAGGTGAAATTTTGTTGCGGGAGAAAACATTTTCCCATTCTGCCAGGTAAAATTTCGCCACTTCGCCAGGCAAAATTTCACATTCCGCTGTGTGAAATGGGTGGAATTTCATGGATTTCTCAGCAAAGCGAAATCCACCCACATCGCCCACCACTAGTCACACTTCATTTGAAGCATATGATCATCCGAATATGAGATCATGTTTTTATTTTTTTATTACACAGAGAATAATAAGAAAGTGTCTAAGAAAATATAGAGGCTGAGTTTTTTAAGCCCATTTTTGCAATTATTCTTTTGGCGCAGTCACCCCTTCTCAATTATTGCAGATCATGTTGAAATGGTGGACCTGGCATGCATTACCGAGACCTGGCTAGATGAAAATTCTGGCCCCATTTTGGAGGCTATGACTCCAGCCGAGTACTCAGTAATACACCGCCAGAGATTGGATCGTGGGAGGGGGGAGTTGTGGTCTGTTTCAAGACCAAACTGAACCTCACAAGGGTACGAGTTGAGGAGGTTGAGTTCTTTGAGTGTTCAGTAGTAGCAGATGTAGGCTATCAAATTGCTCTCATCTACCATCCACCAGGTGATGAGAAGCAATTCCTTCAGGAAGTGGTGGACTTCGTCATTGACATGGCATTTGAATTGCCCAGATTGATGGTTCTGGGTGACTTCAATGCCTGAGTCGATGACGAACTCTCACAATTTTGTCAGCACTTCCTCCAGTTAATGACATCTCTGGGCCTTACACAGGTATTTTCCACTGCTACTCATAAACATGGACACTCTCTCAACTTAATCTTTCTCCTAGGGATTGAAACATCGGACTTGGGGGTGGAACCAGTTGGGTGGTCCAATCATTACACCATGGAGTTTAGTTTTAGCACCCCCCTCGTAGGCCTATCCCTGTGGAGATGGTTAGGTACCTCCCTTTATGGGACATAAATTTCCATGGTTTTGCGGTGGCACTGAACCTCTCGTCCCTCTCTTTGGCAAGCAATGACCCAGAGACCCTCATGTCAGCTTATAATTCAGCCATTTCAGTGACTCTGGATTAAATTGCTCCAGTCCGTGTTTGCCTCTCTTCCTTCACCCCAGGTCCCCTTGGTTTGATGGGACTTTGAGGGGGATGTGGAGACTAGGGCGAAGGTTAGAGCATCGCTGGCAAAAATCCACCCTTGATGCCGACCACCTTAGATTGATGGACCACTATTTAGTCTATCAATCTGCAATCACCCATAAGAAGGCAGAATTCCTGTCTGGGGAGATTGTCGCTGTTCAGAATCGATCAGCTCAGCTATTCCAAACAGTGGACAGACAGTGCAACCCAGCCTGTCTGCATGTTCGGAAAGCTTTTTCGCAATTAGAGTGTGATGATCTTGTTCAATTCTTTACAAATAAGGTGACTGACATCAGGGCAGCTCTTCAGCCAGCACACTTTATGGGGGCTGTTTGTGATCAGTATGGTGTCACCGTACCTCAGTTTTCCTGGAGTACCTTCAGTCGACCGAAGTTCATGGATGTCATGAGGATCATCCAGAGTGTGCACCCTATGTGCTGTAGTTTGGACCCTGGACCGACCTTCCTAATTTTGGGTTGTATTGACATCATTGGTCCAGTCCTTGTGTGGATAGTCTGGTGCTCTTTGGAATCTGGTGAGTTTTCTTGCTCTCTGAAAGAGGCGGTGGTGACACCACTCTTGAAGAAAGCTACCTTGGACCCTGACAGCCAAGCAAACTACAGACCTATCTCTAACCTTCCCTTTGTAGGGAAGGTGATTGAGAAAGTAGTGGCAGCACAACTGGAGGACCATTTGACCATCCATGACATCTATGAACAACTCCAGTCTGGTTTTCGTAAAAGACATAGTACCGAGACAGCACTGGTTTGGGTGCTCAGTGATCTCCTGATGTCAAGAGATTGGAAGAACCATTCCATCTTGGTTCTTCTGGATCTCTCTTCAGCTTTGGACATTGTGGATTACATGGTGTTGATTGGATGCCTGAGGCATATCTATTGAATGTCAGGGACAGTCCTCAGATGGTTTACATCATTTCTCATGGGTACAACACGAAGAGTTGTGTCTTGGGTTTTTTCTTCAGGCCCAACTGCTTTGTCTTGTGGGGTGCCTCAGGGTTCAGTGCTATCACCCATGCTGTTCACGGTGTATATGCTACCCCTCGGAGACATTGTAAGAAGGTATGGGCTGAGGTTTCACTTTTATGCAGATGATACCCAGCTGTACCTCTCTTTTGCACCCGACTAGGATGGAGCTCTCTCGGTCTTTAACAACTGTCTGAACAAAATCCAGTTGTGGATGGATTCCAGTTGGCTGAAGTTGAACTTGGAAAAGAGTGAGATACTGGTTGTGGACCCAGGTAGTCAGATAGGGGGGTCAGGTGTCAGTGCGCCCTCTGGAATTTTTCTTGGAGGCATCTCACTCCGGACCTCTGAACGGGTGTGTAGCCTGGGGGTAGTTTTTGATGATGGACTGACCCCTACATTCTCAGGTGTCAGCGGTCATCAAAACTTCCTTTTATCATTTTAGGAATATCACCAGGATTAAGCATCTGGTTCCGTCTGATGACCATCCTACCTTGGTCCATGGCTTTTTGTCCTCATGCTTGGATTACTGCAGCTTCCTTTATCTAGGGCTTTCTGGGGTTGAAATCCATCACTTGCAGCTGGTGCAGAATGCGGCAGCATGGCTTATGATGGTATCTACTCGATCCTGCCATATTACCCCAGTGTTGCATGAATTGCACTGGCTGCCAGTACAGTGATGGATCACCTTAAAAGTCAGTTTACTAACTTTTAAAGCCCTACATGGACAGGGCCCAGACTATCTGAAAGAGATTCTGGTCCCTTACTGTCCTGGTCGATCGTTCAGCTCAGCCAACGAGGGGTTGTTAGAAATTCTGAGGGTGAATATGAAGTCATCTGGTTCTAGAACTTTTGCTTATGCAGCCCCCACCCTTTGGAATTCTCTACCTTACCGGTTACAGGAGTGTGCAACTGTGGAGGAATTTAAGCAGGGTTTAAAAACCTACCTGTGTCAAAAAGCTTTTATAGTTAACTGAAATGAGCAACTGTTGCATTGGTATCTGATTTTAACTGTATTAATTTGTCATTTGATGTTGTTGTGATTTGTTTTTATATTGTTAGGCGCCTTGGCAATGGAAAGACGCCATATAAATAAATTTATTATTATTATTATTATTATTTATTAGTCTCAGTAAGCAGACCTTCAGTGTTTAAGCATTCATGTGGCCACAGTGAAATTAAAGCCCTTAGCACTTCCTAACAGCTTAGGTTCTGGTCCTGCCTTCAAAGAAACTACTTCTTGTTAATTGCAAAATGAGTTGGTAATCCAGAAAATACTTTCTCAAGTACAGTACATAATCCAAATGAGGCAATGCAAGACAATGTTATTTATGGAGTGTTTTTTAGGTGCCATAGCTTGTAAGCACCTATTGTGGTCATGCATACTGTTTTCTGCAGTTCACTCAAGTTTAAAGTTGCTTTTTGCATGAGTTATGCACCCTGTATCAGGGTTGTTAGACTCCAAAGGATGATTTATCTACTGTGTTGTAGGTCTAGCTAGCTGGGGAGGATTGATTGATAGCCACAGTGAGGACAGCAGCAGACTGGATGTTACCATAATATAAGTACTACGCCAGCATGGAATTTAGCAGTAAGTGGTCTGCCTTCCTTGAACTTTTAGTAAGTAAGTATGTAAAATTTTATTTTTATGGTGTCCAATCTCAGGGGCTCTGGGCACCTTACAAAAGGAGTAGACATGGCAAGAGTTAAACAAGAAAATAAATATAAAATCATTAAGCAAATAATTAAAATTCATAATAAATAAATAACACTAAAATCAACTGCAGATAATCAAAAAAGGCTTGTCTAAAAACATGGGCTTTCAGCTCCACCTTAAAAACCTCCACCAAAAGGGCATCCCTCAGGGGTCTGGAGAACAGGTTCCAAAGGACCGGGCTGGCCACCTCAAATGTGCAGTCACCACAGGTTTTCAGCCTGGCCCTCAGAACCTCAAGGAGGCCCTCAGTGGAGGAGCAAAGGAAGTGCAGTGGAGAGGCAGCGGTCAGGAGGTCACTTAGATAGCCATGGCCTGAACTGTATAGGGTCTTATAGTTGAGCAAGCCCACCTTGAAGATGATCTTCCATCTGACAAGTAGCCAGTGCAGATCTTGTAGGACTGGGGTTATATGTCAGGACCTAGGTAGGGCCGTGAGCAACATGGCTGCTTTGTTCTGCACCAGCTGCAACCAACAGAGGTTCCCTCCATTGACCCCGAAATACAAAGCATTGCAGTAGTCCAGCCTTGATGTAACAAAGGCATGTACCAGTGCAGGCAGATCATCAGGAGGAATTAGGGATTTAATCTGGGCAATATTCCTTAAGTGGTAAAAAACACTTTGGATAATGGATGACACCTGCTCATCAAGCATCTGGTGGTTGTCAAGGATGACGCTCACATTTCTCACCTTAGCGGACACCATCCAGAGAATATTTCTGAGAAGATTGTTGCTTCAGGAGATGCTGCTGTGTGCTCATGTGAATGAGGTGTGGAGCAGTAACAAGCAGCTCTGTGTTTTTTGAGGGGGTAAAGTGCTATGGGTGCAGTTAGCTAGCTGAACAGTTTATATTTGTTCTGGGTACACTCTATGGTGTTGCCTGCTTATTAATTATAACAATCAGTCAATTTGGGAAATGTTTGGCAATCCAGTTTTAAAGCAGCTACTTAGTAATGGCTACTATCCCCTGGTGAAAAGAAAACAGCCAACAACTCGAGGCTATTCCTTTTTACATTCAGAATTTATGTTGTGTAGGACACATTACTCATGCAAAGGTCTAAAATGTTTTGGTCTCTCTCTTGTTCTCAGGGCAAATGATGAACTAGCAGAACTAAGTGCTACACTACTGCTGGTTTGAATATTGCAAAGTCACAACCATCGCTTACAGATATGCAATTCCACACAACACCCCTGCTGACAGAATAACCACTGGGCCAGAAAGAGTGAGCAGTCATTCAAAGCCATGTGTTGTGGAGCTGTATATATGTGTTTATTGCTATCAGTCAGTTTGTTTAGTTACTTATTTTTCTACTGGCTTGTATTGATCCCTTAAGATGAAACATCTTGGGGTGTGGTTGAGGGCATCAGGTGTGTGTGTGTGTGTGTGTGTGTGTGTGTAGTGGATTCAAAATAAATCTAGAGGGAACACTACATTACACTTTTACAGCCCTCATTAGCCCATTTGGATGGGGATGAAGGTCAGTACTGGCTTCAGTTTCTTTTGGTTACTACGTTAGGTGGGTGGGGTAGCCAACAGCTGGAAGTTAGGGCACCAATACATGTGTTAGGGCACATGTAATTCATATGGGGTAGCTCTGCACTGCACTACATGGGGCACCAACTGTGGTACAGCATTCATAAAAGATCATGCTGACTCCAGAGACCCTAGTGCAGGAACTGATCTGATGACTGTGTGTGTTGTGTAGGGTATTCTTGTTTATTCTGAGAGGTTTATGTGTGTGCTTGTAGTCAAGAATCAATGTGTCTGTATTGTGCAACATCTGCGTATACATTGTTTATCATGTATGTGTGCCTTTTGCTACACAAAAATGACACATGCATACTTTGGCACTACTCCATACCACTGGTACTTTGATAAGTTTTGCTTCCTAGTGACATGAGCAATCATATTATCACTGTGCGAGAGGGCACTTAGGGGCTTGATCCTTTTGCACCGATCATAAGCTGTCTTAGAAATCTCCTCCCTAATATGGGCCACTATCTTAGCCTATTCTTTGCTGTTGCCTTTAGTTTGCTTTACCAGACACAGAGCTGGAACGTGCAAAGCTTGGTGCTTTCAAGGTGTCTACTAGAATTGTTTGTTGTGCTTTTTGTACCTCACATCTGTAATTGCCAAACATCTCAGTGCGGATGAGATGTATTTTCACAGCTTTTCCTAGACTTCTCAGCCCTGTCACAGCAGATTTGTATACCCTTGAATGGCTTTATGAGTCCTTGTTACGGCACTGCATAACCTTGAAAGGCTTTTTATTATTATTTCTCCTGTATAGGGCTTTGCTATTTTTTTTTGCATGTGTGTGTACAGTATGTGTGTTTCTGTATGTGTGAAGTGGCAGGTCTAGTGTTTCTTTCTCAGAGGAGATGCTGTCAGCTATAATAAAGTCCAGACACACCACAAACACAAGTCCTTTGAAGTTTCCCTACCCTTCCCCTGCCTCCCCACACTGTGCCAGCAGATACCAGTGAGTAATCGTAAGTCAAAAATATTTTTATTTGTTTTAAAGTATGCCTTGGACTCTTACAAAACTAACACCTGCCTAAATGCTTAACAATTACACAAAGCCAGCAAAGCTGCTTAGTTTTGATCTCTGGCAGGGTTCTCAGCATCATGGAGGGGTCTAGCCCAGGCAAGTCTTCTCCTTCCCCCCCTTCCCCCTCTCTCCTTTCTACCCAACTTGTCCTCACCTAAATCTGCCCTCTGTCAGGATTCTTTGCACCCTGGCGATGTCTACTCTCAAGTAAGTTTCTTCCCTCCCTCTTTCTTTTTTTCTTTCCTCTTCTATCCCCCCTATTCCCTCTGTCCAACTTGTCCTTGCCTAATTCTATCCCTGGCAGGGTTCTCTGCATCCTGGAGGGACCCAGCACTGAGCAATTACTCTTCCTTCTCTCTCCCCTTCCCCCATATCCTTTTTACCCAACTAGGCCTCACCTGATTCTGCACTCTGTCAGGGTTCTCAGCATCCTGGAGTGGCCTAGTCTTAGGTAAGCTTCTTCTTTCCCTCCTCTTCCCTTCTTTCCCTTCATCCTTTCTTTTCTCTATTCCCAACTTTTCCTCTCTTCCTGGAGGGGTCCAGCACTGGGAAATGATTCTTCCTTCCCTCTTCTTTCCCCTCCATACTCTCTACCTAACTCATCCTCGCTTGACTCTGCTCTCTGGCAGGGTTCTCAGCATCCTAAAGAGGCCTGGCTTAGGCAAGTTTCTCCCACCCCTCCTCCTCCTTCCCTTTACCATCCCCTTTACTATCTATACCCAACTTGTCCTTGCCTACTCCTGCCCCTTATTCTAAGTCCTTGCCTCATTCTGCCACTGGCAGAGATCTCCACACTCTGAAGGGGCCAGTTTCAGGTATGACTCATCCTTCCCTTCCCTATCCCTTACCCCTACTTCTCTCCTGCCCCCCTCTCTACCCCCTGCACTTAATCAATGGAATTAGTTCACTTGAGCTAATAATTTGCTCTTTTTGTTCTGTCTGAGGTGCTCCCTGATTGCACTGGCCCTGTGTTAAATTGCCCTTCACAACAGATTTTATTTTGCTCACTTTTCTCCGGTAATGGTCCCCCCATCTTTATCATCTCCTTCTCCCAGCTGGCTTCTCCTGTCTACCCCTCTAGCCTCCTTGATGTCCTCTCACTGGACCTCATTCATTCAATAATTGCTAAATAATCCGTCTATTAACTGTTTATTTATTTATTTAAAAATTTCACCAGGAAGACATACTGAGCGGAGTACCGCTCGATTCCAGGTGCGTCCTAGGGTGGAGGAGTGGAGAAATACAAAAATAATAACATTGAACATGAAATACAAAAACTGGAGTGGTTACAGAAAATATGAGCAACACACATGGGAAATCAGCACAACCCATGATGATAGCGGATTAAACATTATTGCTGTACAATAGAATAATTACAATAAATACAAAAATAATAACATTGAACATGAAATACAAAAACTGGTGTGGTTACAGAAGATATGAGCAACACGCATGGAAAATCAGCATAACCCATGACAGTGGATTAAACATTATTGCTGTACAATACAATAATTACATAGCGAAACAGAGAAATACTATAGCCAGGCCCAACATAGTGCAGAGAGTTAGTGGTAGCATAGAGGGCAATCACAAATGAAATACTACTGTATCCATTCCTGCAAGGAGATGGCTCCAAGGCTACATTAAATTTTTGTGCAATGTTCCTCAGATATGCCAATTGTAATTAAATACATATTCCACAGGTATGATATCTTTAATTGTATGTTATGTCACAAATGCAACTGTATGATTATTTATGTTTTTTTTACTGTATGTCTTGTTACAAATGTAATTGAATGTTTAATTCCTCAGATATGTTAAATGTTTAGCTGTATGTCTAATTCTTTATCCAATTGTCCCCCCCCCACACACACACCGGTTGCACCTGGAGACAAGCAACTTGTTGCTCAGTGTCCCTTTTTGGTGAAACATTTCAGTAAATAAAATACATAAAGCGTCACTAGTTTGTGTACACTCTAGAGGTCAGAATATGTAGGTTAAAAGGCAGGACAATGGACTCCAAGCTAAAGAACTCATTTTCAAACAAGCTTTAATGTCTATATACAGTATATTCCGCAGTAATGGATTGTACTAGTATAACATTTTATGTGCATCTAAGTTAAAGATCCCTGAACTGTACTGACCAAAACAAAATTACAACATAGGTTAAAAATGCATCCTTCCTTTTTCATAGCTACCATAGCCAGTTAGGGAAACATAATCCTTAATGATAATGACAAAATATATTGGGCAGAGTGGTACTAAAATGTCATTTGTTCATCCTGGGCCCTCCCAACATTTTGCTTGTGTCTGCCACTCTGCAACAAAGAAGAGTTAAAAGCAAGGACAACTGAAGACAATAATTGTATTTGAACACCAAGGCTGTCAGCATTCAAAAATGTAATGGACCCACCGCTCTTTCTTGAACTGTACTGACCAAAACAGAATTACAAAGGTGAAAAATGCATCTTATCTTTTTCTATACATACTACAGACAATTGGATAAACATGGTCCTTAATGATAATTGCAACATGTATTGGAGACATGCATTATAGGAAAAGTCAATAAAAGAGTATTTTTGCATCTTGGGTCTCTCAAAATCATATCCTGTATGTGCCACTATGTCACAAAGAACTGCTCAAAGCAGGGAATTCTGGTCAGCGAAATTCCATTTGCACACGAAGGCTATCAGCAACCAAAAAGTAATGGACCCACCTCTCCTACATCGGCTACAGGCTTTACCTTTTAAACTCTCCTCCAACCATGTGCTCATCGGTGAATGTGCCCAGTACTCTGGGAAGGAGTGGCTAATCCCAGCTACATGGAAATCTGTCCAAAAGATCCCAGCACTCGAGGATTTGAAGTTGGAATGTACAATGACTTACAATCTCAGACAGCAATTTGCAAAAAAATAAACTCCTTTATTGCAAAAACATCAAACTGCAGTGTAGACAACGTGGCTATACAGCTACCAAACTAACTCCCCAGTGCTTCGACAATGGTCTGGTCTTCATCAGGGGGTGGAGTCAGAGGGACACTTATGTTATGTAATATTATTCAGCCATGCAGGTGAGAAGGGAGAGCTAAAGTGTTACCTGACTGAACCACTATATATTGAAGGATTTGACCACTCTGATCCTACCCCCATGACAAAGACCAGACCATAGTCAAAGTGCTAGGGAGTTAGCTTGGTAGCTGTATAGTTACGGTGTCTACATTGCATTTGGATGTTTTTGCAATAAAGGAGTTTATCTTTTTGCACATTGCTGCTGAGATTGTAAGTTATTGTATATTCTAACTTCAAGTCCTCGAGTGCTGGAATCTTTTGGACAGATTGGCTTTACGTTTCACTGGCTCCTCTACTAATCTGACAGTTCTTCCACACCTAAAAAAATACGTATATCATATCCACTTTCCAGGAATTAATTTTAATAATGTATTTATCAGTTTTATTAAATCATTCCATTCATTTAGAAATGTATTATATTCAGTGTATGTGAAACTTCAACCTGCCAAGCAACTAAGGAATGCCTGCTGCAAACTAATGGGGACTTTTTCCATTGTGACAAACCACCCGCTTGCACTCCTGGTGCACTGTATTAAACCACCTACTTGCCCCTCACAAGATGAAAGCCATCATTTTGAAGGGACACATATTTAATAGAGAAATAGAATCCTTCTTGATATTGATAAAGTGATTTGAGTAAAGTTTGACAAGCCATTCCTGGGGTTTGAGCAGTCTGTCTTGGCTTGATACAGGGGAACTGGTGACTGGGCTCAGAGGGTTCTGGTTTCTGGAGTGTGCCACTTTCTTTTTTTAAACTTTAAGTTTATTGTTTTATAAAAACTGAAGTACAGTTAATATGCAGACACAGAGGAAGAGATAAAAATAAACCTTATGCAGTGAGGGCTCCACTCTTCTTAATACATTCAAAGAGATCAACTTGTGTCTATAAAGTACTTCCTTGGAGATAAAACAAAACTACATTAGTATAATTCGAAAGTAAAACATTCAGCATAATTAAAGCTATGTGAAGTGAGTCCATGAGCAGCAGGTACCCTACTGAGTGGTAAAATTAGCAAACAAGTCCATCAGTGTCTTTGATCCCTAAATTGGGAGAAAAGAGAAAAAGCATGCTCAATCGAAGTATACACATATAATATATGTGTTGCAGATGGAATAAGTTTCCATATAATCCGACTGCATTAATAGAATAATAAACGTGTTAGGCACAACTGCATTTCATAGTGGCAATAGACTGCTATAGAACTGTGAAACTGACCAGCACTCAACTGGTGTTAAGAGTAATGTTAAAGTCCAGTAATGTCCCCAAACAAGACAGAACTAGTGTTCAAGAGTTGAATATGGCCTGCAACTTTCTGCATGTGTGTTCCATATCAGAGCTTGACTGCTCCATTCTAGACACCATTAGCCAGGCCTCTCAGTGAACCCATATAATAGAAAGACCTAAATCAAAAGAAAATATGCCCCTTACCAGCACATAGAAAAAGGATTGAACAGAAAACCTGGGAAGACAGAAGGTGAATATTCAGGTGTACTTGTTCTCTTCATCTGGTTCTGAGCCCTGGGTGACCTCAGTCCTCTGATGGGCTGATGCGGGGGCCCTGTGTCCACTTTAAGGTATCAGCTAGATCAACAAATAGGAACATTATTCCTTGGTAGGAGATCATCACACGAGCAAGGAATATCATCCCATGTGAAATTTCAGGCCCCCTCAATATGGCTCCCACTTTGTCAAATGTTTTTTCTTTTGCTGTGTAGTGTAGCTCAGGTCTGGATACAGTCTCATCCACTGTCCATCACAGACCAATGATTTTTTTCTGTGGGCCAAGGCAATCACAAAATCCCAAGATCCCACTACATCTAGCACCATAGCAAGTGTCCGCTTGGCTTCTGAATTCTCTGGATGGCCTCGCATCACCACCAGATAAGCCATTTTGATGAGAAGTGGGTGTTCCTATATGGGGTCCCTGAGCTGTTTTCCAGCCAGCCTTTTAAGAAACAAGCACAGATTGTTTTCTGTGCAGTTTTCCAGCATGCCAACCACCCACATGTTAGAGGACCAAGCTTGGTTCACTAATGATTTGAGTCTTGACCTGAGGTGTCTGTTCTCTTTTACAAAGTTGCAGTAGCTCCCAGGGCCGCTTCCAACTTTTTTTTGCCTTCAGGGTTTCAGTCTTAGTGAAGCTGAGTTCTGATTCCAAAGAAACCTCCGTGTTTGTCAAGGTATTCAATTTATCTGCATGATCGGAGACTGTAGCAATGATGTGACTGATTTTATGCCCCAGTCTCTGGAGCCGTTCCTCCCCTTCATCAATCAGCTTCGTTGCAGCATGAGTTGGACCATACCACGTGGCAGCGGCTCTGGACTTAGATTTACTTTTCATCCCATCTGGCTGCTGCTTGTCCTTCTAAGGATTCCCCATTGTGCTGAGCAAACTGTCCAACACCATATGAAAATATTTCGTTAGAAGCTGCACCCTAAATTTCTAGTTTAAAGGTAGATTAGTTGCAGTCAATTGCAGAGCTCTATTCCCAAATGGCCAATGTGCTTGTGTGCCACAGTGCACCTGGGTGTGCCACTTTCTGCCACCTTGCAAAGAGCTGAGAACTTATGCAAGTTATTGTACAAGGTAAACCAGGGCCTGTGGCCTGACTTTCAGCTGTCAGGGGCAAGCTGGTGGTTTAACACAGTGTGCAAGGGGGCAAGTGGGTGGTTTAGCTACCAAAAAAGGGAGGTAAGTGGGTAATTCAGCTACTGAAAAAAGAAAAAAACATACAGCAATATTTTTCTGCCCCCTCCACTTAGCCACCCTGACCCACTGATTCACATATCTGGACTGAGTAGTACGGTACGGGCTGCACGCCCATTGGCTCATGCTGTGGACCAATGGGTGTACAGCCCTACCATATGGTGTTAGCGGGCAGGCGGTGGGGCGGCAGGTGGGTGTGGTGCTGCCGCCCGCCACTGACTGGGGGGAGCAGGGCGGTGGGGCTCAGTGGGCCGGTGAGGAGGGGGGTACCACTGGACCACCAGGGTTATTGGAGCTCTACCTTTTACAACATATGCCCACAGTCTGTCTGTGAGCAGTCCATTGGTACACCAGGGATATTGGACTGCTTTTGTTTTAACTTATGCCCGCAATTGGGCTATGAGTGGTCCACTGGACCACCAGGGATATTGGACAAACAATTCTACATATGCCCTCGATCGGGCAGTGGGGCACATTGCCACGCTGTGCAGGGGGCGTCGGTCTCCGACGCTGCAGCATGGCAGGGTGCCAGGTGCAAGTCGCCAGGGATCTGCGCAGCTGCATGCAAATGGGGCCATAATGACATGCAAATGGCCCCATTTGCACCTTGCATGCATTATGGCCCAATTTGCATGTGCATTTTTGAATATCGTGACTGTTGCGCCTAGCACAATGGAACTTGCGCTAACGCATCCCACTGCTCCACTCTGGCCACTTGCGTTAGCACAGTGCCACTGTGCCATGTGCACTGCGGGTGGCCAGGGTGCAATATTCAATGCTGCTGTGCCATGGTGCAGCTCTGTTGAATATCATCCTGTCAACGCCCCTGTGCAGCACATTTGCTCTGCACCCAGGCATGCGCCACAGCCTGGCACAGTCTGAATATCTGGGCCAGTAAGTTCAGTTGGTGGGTTTTTTTTTGTGTGTTTTTAAGTTTTACTCATAACTGTCATTTTTCAAGATTTTGTCCCTATATTTTCAATAGTTTTTACCCCACTCATGAACAAGACGTGTGGTAGTTTTTCAAATCCCCCAAGCAAGTTTTCACTTTCATTCTGCAAAATCATTGATTAGAAGAGATTTAACAAATAAAATATGTATTGATCATGAGCTAGGGGGAATAAAAAGACTATGCTGAACTTTTGAGGTAACAGCCTCAAAAAACAGCAACATTATGAAGAAGTGTTGACATTTTCAGTGTTTAGTCATAACTGGTATTTTTTTTTAATTATGACCCAAGATTTTCAACATAGCCTTTATTATGCCACTTTTTTATGAATATTTATTTAATTAGGGAGCAATATACACAAACATTCTGAAGGCAGGTTAAAAATTCTGTATAGCTTGTAAATATGTGGAAAATGCTATTACAATAATACAATGTTAACATGACAATATTTTGTTGTTATACGCTGTTGCATAATTATATGGATAAAGAATGTTGATTTCTTGAGAGACTGTGCATCAGATTAATTTGTTATAATATAAATATATATATATATATATATATATATATATATATATATATAGATCATGTAGTGGATTTAGGGAGGCGGGAACTAGATGTTGATAGGGGCTAGGTTGGTGGGGCAAGAGGCATCAGGGACATGCTATATGAAATCACTGTGCAGAACTGTGACCAGAAGAATGGGAAGAGGAATTATTAGAACATGAAAAGGGAGGTACGGTCTCAGTTCTAGGTGGCTCAATACTAAAAGGAGTGAGATGAGAAAGTAAGGTTATAAAGTATAGTCGCATTCGTGTGGGATATATACCAGGAATGATGACAGGAAGGGTAGGGCAATTTAGTCTTGAGTGTGTAGGGAGGGAAGGGGAGAAACATCATATTGTAGTGCACCTGGGCACAAGTGACTTAGAGGGAAACATGGTTGGAAGATACTGGAGAGATTCATGGAACTGGGGAAGCTATGTGAGGCAGCGGGGAGTTTGGTTGCTTTCTCTGAAGTTCTTCCTGTACCCAGAGCAAGTACTACAAGGAAGCAGAGGACAATGGCGTTTAACCCATGACTGGGGACATGGTATCAGACAAAAGGGTATGGGCTGGTGGGGGGGTGGGATATAATATGGGACAACAGAACCCTGTATGCCCCAGACAGGTTACACTTGAGTAGAGGGGGCTCAGGGTTCCTAAAATGGAAGCTGGAGGAGTACATAGAGACCAGAGTGAATATAAATTAGGTGTGGGGGATGCAAGTGTCTGGGAATCAAGCAAGGTCTCCAGAATGGGGGGCCCAAAGGGCCTAACACCCCATACCAGGAAGAAAGGATCAGGGGAGTATTACAATAGGGGTGGCAGTAAGAGTGACCACACAGGGAAGGACAGGAGGCATGCATACTGGAGGACAGTCTCCTTGAATGCAGGGAGCCTAGGGAACAAGGCAGCCAAGTTGCAGGCTCTGATGGAAGAGGGGGAGGTGGACATAGCTGCCATTATGGAAATATGGGCCACTCACTACCCAGACTGGGACCAGGTAATTCCGGGGTACAGGCTGTACCGGAGAGATAGGGAAATAGGGAAGAGGGGTGGGGTAGCTATGTATGTAAAGTGGGGGTTACTGTGTACCAGAGAGCAGGGCAGGAGGGCAGGTCAGAGGCACTGTGGGTACAAATCCAAGACTCAAAGGGTAGGAGGGTCAGTGTAGGGGTGGTGTATAGGCCACCATTTCAGGCTGAGGACATTGACAAGGAGCTTGCAGAGCAGATAAGGAAAGTCAGTGGGAAGGGTAGCACCATGATTGATGGGAACTTCAATCATCTGGGGGTAGACTGGAACACCACAGCCACCTTGAGTGCCAGGGAACAGGTCCTCCTGGAGGCTTTCCAGGACTGCTTCCTGGTACAGGTGGTAAGGGAGCCGACAGGGTTAGATAACATTCTGGACCTTATGCTAACTAATGGGGAGCTTGTCTGGGAGCTGGAATGTGGAGGATCCACTGGCAGGGAGTGACCACCACACAGTGTGGTTCTCACTTAGCATGGGCAAGGAGGCTGCAGGAACAGGAACTAAGGTGTTGGACTTCAGGCAGGCTGACTTTGGCAGGATGAGGGGCACAGTGACCCAACACCTAGCCAGCATCCACACACACATGGATGCTGATCAGAAATGGGATATTATCAAGATCAGGCTAACAGAGGCCACTACCTCTTTCACAAGGATCCTAAGCAAAAAAGCCAGGTCCAAGAAACTGAGCTGGCAAAGCAGGGAGGTGTTAGAAAAGTTGAGGGTGAAAAAAGCAGTCTTCAGAAAGTTTAAGGTATCCAAATGGGGGGAGGATAGGGAGGATTATCTGAAGAAGTGAAGGGGAGTGAGCAGAGCAGTTCAGGCTGACAAGGCTTCAAGGGAGCTTAGGCTGTCACAAGGTATCAGAGAAGGGGAAAAGGATTTCTTCAGGTACATAAGGGAGAGGAGGAACTGCAAAGACAAGATTGTAAGGATCAGGAAAGATCGAGGATGGGCAGGGAAGGGGGCAGTCCAGGCAGAAGCACACAATGACTACTTCTGTTTGGTGTTTACCAAGGAGAAGCATGGGTCGATGCCACAGGGGATGGGGGAGGGCATGGCTGGAGGTTAACAGATGGGGAAATCCCCATGAGCATGCTACTAGAAGGCCTAAGGGACCTGCAGGTGGATAAAGCACCTGGCCCAGATGGCATACTACCCAGGGCTCTGAAGGAATTAGCACCGGTCCTGGTGGAGCCACTGGCAGACTTGTTCAATACCTTGCTGGGAACAGGGTCTGTACCCCAGGACTGGAGGATGGTGCACATGATGCCCCTCAACAAAAGTGGACCCACGAATGAGCCAGGCAACTATAGGTCAGTCAGCCTTTCATCCGTTGTGGGGAAACTAATGGAGATTATCCTTAATGAAAGGTTGGCAACCTTCCTTTCTGGAAGAGAATGGTCTCCAGGGCAATTGGCAATGTGGGTTTGTTTCTGGTAGATCCTGTCAGACCAACCTGGCTGACTTTTATGACTGGGTGACTAGGACATTTGACAGGGGCCAAGCAGTGGATGTCCTGTGCCTCGACTTCAGCAAGGCCTTTGATTCTGTGCCACATGGGAGGCTGATTAGCAAGTTGGAATAACAAGGGACAGTGGGAGAAAATAGTGGATTGGGTCAGGAACTGGCTACAGGACAGGCAGCAGAGGGTAGATGTGTGTGTGGGCGGGCACTCTCAACTCCAAGAGATATAACCAGCAGAGTACCACAAGACTTGGTAGTGGGCCTAGTGTTTACCATTTTTATTGCCGACATCTCACATGGAATTAAATACAAGATCAGCCTTTTTGTGGATTCACCAAAATTGGTGTGGTGGTGGATGACACAGAAGGGTGATGGGGCTACAGGCAACCTGGTTAAGCTGGGGCACTGGTTGGACATATGGTAGCTGGGGTTCAATGCAAATACGTGCAATGTCATGCACATGGGAGCAAGGAACCCAAGGAATTGTTATCAGCTAGGTGGTCTTCAGTTAGCCACTACAGAAGAGAAAAAAGATCTTGGGATGATAATTACAAGGCAAATGTACCACTTAGCAAAGTGCATTAAAGTGGCAGCTAAAGCTAATAATATGCTGGGGTGTATAGCCAGGGGAATCACCTCCAGTAGAGGGGAGATACTCTTGACACTGTACAGGTCATTAGTGAGGCTACATCTGGAGTACTGTGTGCAGTTCTTGTACCCTTACTTAAGGAAAGATGTTAAATTGCTAGAGGGGGTCCAACTCAGCTATCAGGATGATCCTAGGAGTGGAAGACAAACCCTATGAGGAGAGGCTGAGGGACTCAACATGTACTCCACAGAGGAATGGAGGAATAGAGGAGAAATGAATGAAACCATAAAATATATAAAAGGCTTAAACAAGACTGCTACTGAGGGAATTCTTAATTTAAAGGGTGGAAGGGACATGAGGGGGCACAGTCTGAGACTGGAGGGTTTAACATTCAGGAGGGAAATGAGAAAGGCATTATTTCGTGGAAAGGGTAGTGTCAAGGTGGAATGCGCTGCCCGAATAGGTGGTATCTGTAAAGGTAACTTTAAGAGGGGATGGGACAAGGTCAGTGGAAAGCTCACCAACGGGACACTGGGTGGAGGGGTGTCACCATGCATGGGCATCAATTCAAACAACAGGTTAGAGGTGGGAGGGGCAGCTGTATTGTAATGACTGTCAGCTGCACATTTAAGCAGACTTGATAGACCATCTGGCATGTATCTGCTAGCAGTTTTGTATGTTCTTACGTATATACATATTTATAAAAGATGTTCATTAAATTCCACAAATGGGAGTCATTCCCAAAATCTTTATATTAAGCAAATAGCTGGGAAATAATTGTGTCCCATTTCAGTTTGGGAAACTAATATACCGAGGCTGGACCGCAGGGGGAGGGGTTGTGGTGTGTTGTAAGACCGAATTGGCACTCACTAGTGTTCCAGTTGAGGAGACCATCTCTTTTAAATGTGCTGTTGTAGCAGGTGTGGGCTGTCGAATTTCTCTCATCTACCATCCATCAGGAGATGGGAAGCAATTCCTTAAGGAAGTAGCGGACTTCGTTGTCGACATGGCTTTTGAGTCTCCCAGGCTGATGGTCCTAGATGACGTTAATGCATGGATTGACGACGAACTCTTGCAATTTGGACAACACTTCCTCCAGTTAATGGATTCACTGGGCCTAACACAGGTGGTTACCACTGCTACACACAAAGGTGGCCATTCTCATGATTTGGTCTTCCTCCTGGGGATCGAGGCTTCTGACGTGGGGGTGGAACCAGTCAGTTGGTCAAATCACTACACTGTGAGATTCAATTTTGGTGCCCCACCTTGTAGGCTGACCCCAGTGGAGATGGTCAAGTACCGCCCTTTGCGGAATATTTCTTCTAATAGCCTTGTTGCGGTTCTTGACCTATCACAATTTCCTGTGCATTGCAGTGATCCAGAGGTGTTGGTTGTGGCCTATAATACTGCCATTACCTCTGCCCTGGATTTTATTGCTCCAGGTCATGTGCATCCTCTCTCCCTTTGACCTTGGGCTCCATGGTTTGATAGGGCCTTGAGGGAGTTGCGGCGACTTGGACGCAGGTTAGAACGTTGTTGGTGGAAATCTGGCCTGGATGTCGACTACCTTAGACTGTTAGAACATTATCAATTCTATCAGTCAGAAATCTCTCGTAAGAAGGCAGAGTTCCTGTCTGGGGAAATTTCTGCCGCTCAGAACCGATCAGCTCAGCTGTTCAGAACTGTGGACAGATTGTGAAACCCAACCTGTCTATAGCTCCGTAGAGCATTTTCACAATTACAGTGTGATGAGCTTGCTTGGTTCTTTGCTGATAAGGTGGCTGACATTAGGTCAGAGATCCATTTGACACATTCTGTGCAGGTTGCTATTGGCCAGGATCTGGTCACCACCCCTTCATTTTCCTGGAGTACCTTCGACCGCCCGGAAATCGTAGATGTTATGCGCATTGTCCAAGGGTTGCGCCCTACCTGTTGTAGTTTAGATCCAGACCCTACTTCCCTAATTCTGGGGTGTGGGGAGTCTATTTTCCTGGCTCTAGAACAGATAGTCTGGTGTTTCCTTGACTCGGGTGAATATCCCTGTTCCTTGAAAGAGTCAGTGGTGACACCCTTGTTGAAGAAAGCATCCTTGGACCCAGATTGTGTTGCTAACTACAAACCTATCTCGAACCTTCCCTTTATGGGGAAGGTGATCGAGAAGGTAGTGGCGGTCCAGTTGGAGAACCATTTGACCATCCATAGCATCTAGGAACCTCTCCAATCAGGTTTTCAAAAGAGGCACAGTACCGAGACTGTGCTGGTTCGGGTGCTCAATGATCTCCTGATGGCAGAGACCAGAGAAAATGGTCCATTTTGGTACTATTAGATCTGTCATCAGCATTTGACACCATTGACCATGGGGTCCTACTTGAGTGCCTGAGATGTATTTGTGGGCTCTCTGGGATTGTTCTCAGATGGTTCACTTCATACCTCACTGGAAGAACCCAGAGGGTGGTGTCAGGTTTTTTTTCCTCTGATCCCATCTCTCTACTTTTTGGGGTTCCTCAGGGCTCTATATTGTCCCCCATGTTGTTTGTGGTGTACATGCTTCCCCTCAGAGACATTGTCAGGCGGTATGGGCTGAGGTTTCATTGTTGCGCAGATGATACCCAGCTATACCTTTCCTTTGCACCCGACCAAGAAGGAGCCATCTCAGTATTTAACAGCTGCCTAAATGAAATCCAGGACTGGATGAGGTCCAGCCAGCTGAAGTTGAACTCTGGAAAGATGGAGGTGTTGGTATTGGATCCGGATCGCCGGATAGGGGGACCTGGGGCCAGCACCCCATCTGGATTGTTTTTTGGGGATGTTGAGCTACAGGTCTCTGAACAGGTGCAAGACCTGGGGGTGATATTAGATGCGGGGGCTGACTCTTCTGACCCAGGAGTCAGCAGTGGTAAAGTTATCTTTCTACCATCTAAGAAATATCACCAGGATCAAGCACCTTGTTCTGTCCAGTGATCTGCCAACTCTGATCTATGCCTTTGTGACCTCATGCCTGGACTACTGCAACTCGCTTTACTTTGGGCTTCTGGGGGTTGATATCTGCCACTTGCAGCTGGATTCTGGAGCCCGGGTGTTGATGAGCACCCCTAGATTTTCCCATATTACACCGGTGCTGCTGGAACTGCACTGGCTGCCAGTTCAGTGGCAGATCACCTTCAAAGTCAGACTACTGACTTTTAAAGCCCTGCACTATCTGGGCCCTGATTACCTGAAAGAACTCCTGATCTCTTATTGACCTGTGAGATCGCTCCACTCAGCCGATGAGGGGTTGCTATAGATTCCAACGGTGATGTTAAAATCTGCTGGGGCCCATGCGTTTATGTTTGCGGCCCCTTCCCTGTTCAATTCTCTACCCCGTCGGACCAGGGAGTCCACGACCATGGGGAGTTTTAAACAGGCTTTGAAATCCTTTCTGTGGGAAAAGGCTTATGGTTTTACTGTTCATTGATTTGCTTTTGTGTGTTTTTACAATATTGCTTTCTGTATTTTTGTATTCTGTACTCTTGTATTTTTTATCTTATGAATTTTATTGGAATGCATCTTGACACTTGAAAGGCACAAAATAAATACACATATTATTATTATTTTGTCTTTTCCAATGTTTGGTATTATTCTTTTCATTGCTATACTGTTTGCCTTAAGAATTGACCAAACATTATTTTTTTTGTTACAATGAGATGTATTCTGTTGCAATATGACTTCTATTTTATTTGCCTCTTTTATTTTTACACCTTGTTTATCAATTAATTTAAGGGAAGCATCCCACCATTTTCAAAATATTTTACACTCTCAAGATGTGTGAACTATACCTAAGCTATTCACAAAACAACAGGGCAAGCACCTGGATACAGCCATGGTGTAATTGTACTACAGTGAATGCAAAATAGAAAGATCAAAGCACCCATAAAAAGGAATAGGCTCATACAGCATAAATAATATTGCTTACTGTTTTTTTTTTTCAAATGTTTGCAGACAAAAACAACAGCCATGGTCACCATCTTACTGACAGAAGAAACCCACTGGCAGCAACTGAGTGACATATCAGGTAGTAACACAGACATTGACATATCACTTGGGCACCCCAAAAATTTCTCAGAGTGAGTTAGAACTGTGCAAATACACTCCTCATATAGTGTGTATTCAACAGAAACATAGAAACATAGACATTGTCAGCAGATAAGGACCACTTGTCCCACCTAGCCTGTCCTAAATTCCCTACCTATAGTGCCACCAGAGACCCTACTTGAATTCCGGCTTAAACCCCCCTCTTGCTTTTAAAATTTAGTGTCACCTGATCACCCTTATCCATGCAGATTCAAACATTAATGTGTTATTCAAATGGCCATGGCCAAATACATGACCAGGCATCATACCTAATAAAATCCATTCTAACACTTAGATACAATTTTCCCAATCCTATGATCAAATGATGACCACTCATTCTGAACATCTGCAATTTCCCCAATATTATGAGCTAAAATATCACATTTGTCGAAGTACAGCCTTTGACCACCTCCATTAAACTGATACATTATTTTAAACTCATAGGTAAAAGATCATGCATCTGTGTGCATGGTTCAAATTTTGATTGAACTCAAGTAAATTTACATTGCACAACTGTTACTAAATTCCTCTTGTTATTAAAAAAAGAAGGCCACTGCACACTTAGTTTAAATTTGTGAATGAACCCAAGTAGCATAATGCTGCAGGAAAGTCGCTCTTCAGAAGAAACAAAATATATACATTCTGTCGCAGAATGAAACTACTGGGAAACAGAAAATGCACAGCATCACCAACAAGTACCCTCCATAGAAAACACATTTTTAGGACTGCAGTGGGCAGAGCTCTACAGACCTCTTGCTTTCAAAAAGGGATTCCATATTCATTGCATTCTCTGTGACTGAACAACATGTTGGAGTGGCACCACAGTCACCTCTGCGTCAGTGGAACACTCAGCTCCCATTGCATTATTTTTTACTAAAAAACACTGGGGGTATCCTGATCATGACACTTGGGGATTGGGCAGTCCCAGTGTTACTCTTATGTTTGTGGGGAGGGTGGGGTTGGGGGTGCTGAGAGAGAGGGTAGGGTGTGGGGGAGATATCTATGATTTAAAAAAAAAACGGTAGTCACGGATCACTCTGCCATCTCCAAGATGGCCACTGCAGTCTAACATAGAAATATAAAAATTGTCAGCAGATAAGGACCACCAGGCCCATCCAGTCTTCCCATAGACCCTATGCATTGTATGTGGCCAGTGACCCCGAGCATGCATGACCACTAGCGCATGTGCTGTGGACTACAGTGGCCATCTTGGTCACAGCACACTGTGCCATGACTGCCGATCTTTTTTGTCTTTTAAATTATAGATATCCCCCCATCCGACCCTCCCTCTCATCATCCACCATCACACCCCCCACCAGAAACATAACAGTGACACTGGGGTGCCCATTCCCCCAGTGTTGTGATCGTGTTCCATGCCCCTTTTTTTATACACCCCCCAAGAAATAGAGTGAAATTGCAGGTGCCCAATCTCCCAGTGTCACCATCAATACTCCTTTGTATTTTGTTTTTACAATTCCCACCCAACCCACCCTCTCAGCCCCACCACTCCACCCCTCAACACAAGAGTGACACTGGGGATGTCCAATCCTCCAGTGTTGTGATCTGGAGCCTCATTTTTATTTTTAAATCCAGTAAAAAGAAAACCATCCATCAATGTCTTTTGCAGGCAATTTTGTTCCCCCAAACAGACCCTCCCACTCAGCACCCACCACCCACACCTCCCAAGCCTTTACTTACCCTTCGGGGTCCAACACCATAATCATCTCTGGACTGCAAACATGTCTTCACTCTTCGATGCCAGACCATGAACTGAGGAAATCAGGTATGTGATTTAATGTATTTCAATAGGGTTTTAAACTTAGTAGCATAACTTGGCCATTTTCAAATATTTTTGCCCCAAATGTTCAACATATCTTTTTTGGGATACCACTTCATGAACAATGCAAGTGATGTTAGGTTGCAGATGGATGACCTTATTGCAACCCGCAATGGCTATGATGCTGTCCAGTCTGGGTTTAGGAAGAGACATAGTACCGAGACCACCTTTGTCTGGGTTTTAAATTACCTCCTAATTGCAAGAGACTGAAAGGCTCGTACTATCTTAGTCCTTCTTGATCTCTTGGCAGCATTTGACAGTGTGGACCATGGTGTGCTTTTGGAGTGCCTGCAGTTTTTCTGTGGACTGTCTGCAACAGTCATAAGATGGTTTCAATCATTTCTTATGGGCAGGTCACAGAGGATTGTCACTGAAATGTATTCCTCTATTACTCTCCCCCTGTCCTGCAGGGTGCTGCAGGGCTCCATATTGTCACCCATGTTGTTTGCAGTGTATATGCTGCCATTAGGAGATATCATTAGGTGATACAGTTTGGGTTTTCACTGCTATGCAGATGATACCCAACTGTATATGTCCTTTATGCCCGGACAGTATGATGCAGTCTCTGTGCTTAACAGCTGTTTAGCCAAAATCAAGAACTGGATGAGCACCAACTGGCTGAGGTTGAATCTGGTTAAGACCAAGGTGCTGGTTGTGGACCCTGGTCATCCAGAGATGGGTCTTGGGGCTGGGCACCCTTCAGGCTTATGGCTTGATGGTGTCCAGTTCACGACCTCAGACCAGGTGCGTAACCTGGGCATTATTTTTGACAGTGGCGTGATCCTGAAATCTCAGGTGTCTGCCATTGTCAAATCCTCTTTTTATCATCTGAGGAATATTACCTGGGTGAAACACCTAGTTCCTCCAGCTGACCTTCCTACATTGGGCCACACCTTTGTGAACACAAGCCTTGATTACTGCAATGCCCTCTATCTAGGGCTTCAAGGGGTTGATATCCATTGCTTGCAGCTATTGCAGAATGCAGCCACCAGGCTTTTGACTGGTACATCTAGGACTAGTCATATTACACCTGTGCTGTGCGAACTGCACTGGCTTGTACAGTGGTGGATCACCTTTAAGGTTGGGTTACTGACCTACAAAGCCCTACATGAACAGGGACCCTGGAATCTGCAAGATCTCCTGACTCCCTGCTGCCCCTCCTGCCCACTCCGATCCACCGATGAGGGACTGCTAGAGATTCCCAGGGTTTGATTAAAAACATTGGGTGCACATGCTTTCTCCTATGCTGCCCCTACCCTGTGGAATTCTCTACCTCATCGGTTAAGGGAATGCCTGACAGTCTCAAGTTTTAAATCAGAGCTTAAAAACATATTTGTTTCACTGGGCTTTTTCTGAGGGTTTTTAAATATTATGTTGTTATGGATGTTACTAAAGGAATAATGCACGACAGGATGTGTGTCATGCTGGGATAACGCCATGCCTGGGGGGGTTGGGCACAAGGCACGCAGGCAGTCGTCAATATCCCAGGCATGGCGTTATCTAAATTTACACCACAAGTGCATTATTCATTATACAATGGCTCGTTGTTATACAGAATGAAAAAAGTAATTTTAAAGATGTTTTTATTAGTGTGGAAAAATATTTTTGCTTCTTAAGAGGAGATGCAAAAAAAGGCTCATCTGGCTCCTCATCAAAAAATCATCTAGCTCCAATAGCTCATCTGCAGGTTCACATTGCTGAGACTAGACCCATGGCATCGTGCTGGGATAACGCCATGGGTCCAGCCTCAAACTGACCAATCACAATCCAAGATTTTTTGTTGCCATTGTATAATATTTGTTTTAAATTGTTCAGTATCTACCTTTTAATTGTACAGTGCCTTGGTATTGGAGAGGCACTTTATAAATAAAGTTTTACTTTGCTTACTTTACTTACTAATTCATAAACGTGTCAGTCACTGTTGTAGTATGTGCACTGTGGTAACCAGGTGGGGAAGGGGAGCAAGTTAACATAATGTGCTCAGATAGGGATATATAAACGCTAGATGCTGCCCCAGATACATATGTAGCTGTCTTGCACACTTCTAAAAATAAAGTGAGGTCTTTTACAATAATGAATGAGAGGAGGGGTGTTTTCTGATTTGGTTGAGGACAAGATAAGTATATATTTTGGTAACCATTATATTGGAACACCCCTCCAAGGAGGGGCACCACACTACTTCAGCACTTCAGGATATAAGTTCCTCCTCAGGATTGAGTTGGCGACTCCCTGCCCATATCCATTTTGAACTCTGAGCCTTAAAGCATGGTTTATTTGACCTGATAAGCACTTTCCAACTCATGGCTAGAGATGCAGTGAAGTAAAATTCCACCCACAAAGTCATCACGAAGTTGTCACTTCACGTTAGTATTCTGCTATGCAAAGTGCCTATTTTAAACCCTCACTTCACCACTTGGCATTGTAATTATGACTTTGTGTTGTGCACTCTGCCTTGTTCCGCTTTAAGGTGGAGTGAGAATTCCAGGTAGCCCACACACATCACAGAGCTTACATAGTGTAGGTTACATGCTTCAGGCAGGCAGGCAGGAGGTTACGGGCAAAAACACTCTCCAACATGGGCTGACTTAAACGTTTTGCATGGGATGGGATAAATGGCTCTGCTCTGCGAATGGCCAGGGGTGGGGTGTGAACATGTGATGAAAAGGGGTGCACAGGTGACAAATCTACAAATGATGTTATTTTCCCCATTTTATATACAGAAATTGATGTACCAGTTGTGCTAGACATACTGCATTGACCACCACCACCACCACTGCTACTCTGACCATCACTTGACAAGATTTCTAAATCATAATCCTCCCCCTCATCGTGCCTGTAGTAATCCTCTGGTGTTATTTCATTGCTACTGCAGACATTGCTACTAGGTCTTACACTCATGGAAGGGGATATCAAGCTCAGTAAGGTTGATGACGAGGGTGAATGCCCCACTATGGCATTAGCTGCCATCTGGTGCCGGTTCCACAGTGCCATGTGCCTGTTCTTAAGATGTGCATACTGGCCCCCCCATGCCCAGATGACTCCCCTTTCTACTTCGACTCACACAAACATGGCAATGCTGGCAGATTGCAACTGAAACACCATTTGCATCATGGACAAAAAAATCCCAAACACATGATTGTGATCCCCTATTTTTAACATGTCCCTGATGCTGCCTAATGGACTCCAGTTTTTTAACCCCTGAAATGGGGGGGGGTGCTACATCATATTTCAGGCTGGACACACTTGGACTCCAACTGACCACCATGACTACCTATAATTATTACTGGGTCATCATCATTGTCATTAACAGGAACTGCTAAATCACAACTTTTTTGAGGGGTTGGATTTAACTCCAACAGACCCAGATACAGCCACCTTGACTTTCTTTCTCTTTGGTTCCCAAAAGGGGTCACTGACATCATCATCATCATATTCATCAACATCATCTGCATCCATATTTTCAGCTTGGATGCTGCCATGTGGAGAACATGTTTCAACCACAGCATCTTCATCATCATCATCATCATCATCATCACCCGATATTTATGCGCCACACTTAGAATCATTAGATGGCAAAGGCATGACCTCAACAGCGCTGGAAGAAATGTGACATTGTGCGTTATCATCGCCAGGATCAGAATCATGTTCAGCTACCATGGAGATGTTAATGGGGAGTATGACTTCATCTACACTGTCAGTCATAGTTTTAGACTCAACTGTATTTTTTGAAATGGTTAACTTGTTAGAAGTGGAACTTGAGGCAGCAATACTCATGCCAGCAGAAACTGCACTGATACTACCAGCTGGGACAACATCATCTCCAACTATGAGTGAAGCTACAGATTGTGCTGTAAAAACATTGATGGAGAAATCCCTTTACTGACATCAGCTATGCAGTTCTGTGTACTACCATGCCCACAGACAGTCTTGCCACTGGCAGCAGTGCCATGGCCAGAAACAATTTTGCTTGTATGTCTCTTTGCAGGCATTTTGGGGGAAGGGGGTCACCAAAAATATTCTAAACAAATTTAGATTTCTGAACTTTCAGTCTGGGCCACTGGATGTGAAGCCAAAAAAACAACAAATGTGACTTGCAGATGAAGATTGGGCACTAAACAGATGCAAAAGCACTGACAGATTAAGATTGCACTGCGCAATCAAGAAGAGATGCAGATGTAAAGTTACAGCAGCACCTTAACCAGTGCTCTCAAGTCACAAAATCCAATTTGGAAAATAATACCTTTTTCTGGTTGGGGGTTGGGGGTGGGGTGGGGGGCAGTGCACTGCAGTAGCAATCCAAAACCAAGATACCAGAAAGCAGTACAAAATCACACAGGTGTGGTGGATTACAGGTTCACACTGCTACAATTACTCTGTGTGCACAATAAAAGGTGTCTGATTTGATGGCAATCATTGCACACTCACTCACACACACTCTACAAGTAATGCGTAGCAAATTGAAAACTTTAGTAATATACCAAATCTTTTGAACAAACTGAAATTATGCACTGCTGCACCAAAACAATCAGCAAAAAATGTCAAGAATTACTGAAAATATTACTGTGTGTACATTAACACAGTTATAGAAAAATATAACCAAAACAGAAAGACTGCATTATCTCCCAGTTAATCTACCTCCACCACAGATACACCCCTCCCCCAAAGCACACTTCAAGTGTTTGTCAGTACACAGACTGAATGTTTTAAATTAACTTTCAAAATCCACACACAAACAATAAATACTCGATGATATGAGCACAGAAGGATTTCCTACAATTAATGAACTAAATTTTGAGGAAAGAAATGGTTCAAAATAGCTTTTTTAACAGCTTTTAGAGGGGTTGAATCACAGATAATCTGAGATCAAACTTTCTCCAGCTACCACTACACATACACTACAGAGAACTGAGGCTGTGCAGAACAATCAAGAGCCCATGTGACCTGCAATCCCATGAATCACTCCAAAATTCACCTTGGAGCTCAATAACAAGGCAAAGCGATGCGAAGTACATTTTTTTTCCATTTAAAGTTTGTTAGTAATTTTAAATGTACATGACAGATATCCATATACAATATCATTATACATTAGCAGTGTACAAAAGTCTGAATCTGTCCTCCCCCACCCTCTCCTCCCACATTTAAATACCCCACACTTCTAATACAGCATTATTCTAAGCCTACTTCCTACAAACCCTACAGCACAGACAACTCAATAATGACAGAATACACTAGGTACAAAGACCCTCACAGCGAAAACCTTTAGATCGAGAATAAGGTATATAAGGGGTCCCATATCTTCTTGAACCTTCCTAATCTATTATTTAAGCTTGCTATAGCCTTTTCCATTCTGAGGTTCGCAAGAAGCTCAGTTAACCATTCTCCATAAGTAATTTCAGATTGGTCTTTCCAGTGTCTTAATATTACTTTCTTAAGTGACATGGATATCATGGCCATATAATATTTCCTGTTAGGAAACCTGATGCTAGAAAAGTTACCTACAATACTGTACATATTTCAAGTTTAAAGAGGCCCTCTAGTCCCAAAATGGGGTCAGTCTTATTTTGGATGGTGATCCAAAGCGGAACTATTTTGGGACAAGTCCAAAAAATATGATATAAAGTGCCTTCATGCTTAGAGCATCTCATGCACTGGGAAGAGGATGTCAATCCAAATTTTTACATTTTTTCTGGGGAAAAATATAAATTATGTAAAATATGCATCTGCATCAGCCTTAATCTATCTTGAGTTGCAAATCTGTGACATTTAAACCAGAGGTCAGCCCAATTTATGTTATGACCAGGAAAGTAAGAGGACCAATAATAGGTTGGACTGAAACACTCTGGATATAACTGATCGAACAAAGTACAATAAATTTTAGAGACGGCTTTCGGCTGGCCCACCTAATGTGACAATTCTATTAATAAAGAAGGGCATATGTTTGAGTCTGTCTTTTGTCCAAAAACTTTTATTGATAGGTGTCTCACTTGAATGATTCTGAAAAAATATTTAATCGGGATCTTAAACTTTTGCATAATACTTTGGCCTGATAACCAAGCTTCGTCTTCGCCTATAAAGTTATGCATTGGAATACCCTTTAATTGAGGTAACCAGTTTGAGGGGATATATTTGTCATCGATCTTAAAATTAGGATTTCTGAATAGGGGTTGATTTAAGTCTTCCTTATTGTTATACTTCAGAAAGCGACATAGTTGAGAGTGGACCCTAATTGACAGTGCTATGGGAGCATTTTTTAATCTGCTGGGAAGGAGGTTCTCCTTAATATAAAGGAGGGCTTCCGGGACTAGACCACACTCCTGAATCTGAGTCAGTTCTATTTTGAGCCATAACGGAGTATAACTTGTTATTTCGGGTAAGGTCCAGCTCAGATATTTATTAATGTGACTAGCCCAGAAATAGAGCTCTTGATGAGGCAGATGCAAGCCACCTCTCAGCTTAGGTGCCCCTAATTTATGGAATGTGATCCTAGGAATCTTGTTAGGCCAGATAAACTTTACAAAGAGACTATGTACCTTTCTGAACCATGATACAGGAAGCCAGACATTAAGCATTGACAGGGGATATAAAAGCTGTGGGAATACATTCATTTTAAGCAGGTTAACTCTCCCTCCAATGGAAATTGGAAAGGAGGCCTGCCTGTTGAGATCCTGGGTTATCACATGAAGCAGAGAGTCCAAATTCAATTTGAGGATGCTTCCCGTAAGTCTGGATAATTCAATACCCAGATATCTTAGGGAATCCTGTTTCTAGGCAAGCCCTAACTTAAGAATGTCTGCTTTGTAAAGTTTATGATTGAAGGGGAAGACACTTGTTTTATTTACATTTAATTTATAATTAGAGACAAGGCTAAAGGTTTTTATAATATTTAATATTGGGGGAATATAAGAGACAGGATTAGCTACTTGAAGAAGAAGGTCGTCTGCATAAGCAGAGACTTTGATCTCACAAGGGTGTATTGGGATACCTTGTACTTCTGGGCAAGCCTGCAATTTGCAGATTAATGGCTCTAAATATATATTGAAAAGTAAAGGGGAAAGGCGGCAGCCTTGCCTAGTTCCTGAATAAAGGGTAAATGGGTCTGAAGTGACCCCATTTCCTGAAACTCTTGCAATAGGGGATTGATAAAGGGATCTAATCCAAATCTGGAATGATTTAAGAAATTTAATGGCATTTAAAGTCTGAAATAAGTACTGCCAGTTGACCCTGTCAAATGTCTTCTCGGCGTCCAGGAAGATTAAGGCCGTGGATAGGGAACATCTCTGGACACCGAGAAGACATGAGTCAGGGTATGGAGGTTGTCCAAAGAAGATCTACCCTTCATAAAGCCCACCTGTTCAAGACCAATAATAGAAGGGAGGATTAAATTAAGACAGCATGCTATTAATTTAGACAACATTTTAATGTCCTGATTCAGGAGAGAGATTGGCCGGTAGTTGGTGACTAATTCAGGTGCCTTACTCAGTTTAAGGATAAGTACAATTAAAGCTTCAAAGAGAGAAGTGTCTATCTGTACTCCTGAAAGTATATACTGATATAAGGGGAGCAACAAGGGGATAATGGAGGTCTTAAATTGTTGGTAAAAATAAGCTGAGTAACCATCTATCCCTGGGGCTTTATTTATGGGTAAAGCACTTATTACATCAGATATCTCTCTTCTTGTAATAGGTAAGATTAATGCATTCTGCCGATCTTCACTAAGACTAGGTAAGTTAGCCTCCTTTCAATAATTGTCCAGTTGAATCCGCGTTGGGGGATCTGTCATGGGACCATATAAGTCTGTATATTAATTGGAGAATTCAGTTATAATTTCATTCGGGGCAGTCTTTAGAAGACCATCTGTTTGAGACTAAATGGATGTTATATACCTAGAAAATTCTATTTGCTTAATTCTATGAGCCAAAAGGTGTCCCACTTTCTCCCCCTGGTCAGTAAATGATGCTTGTGTCTTTAAAATAGCATGCACTGCTTTTTCTTGAAGTAATTCAAGATAAGCCGCACTTAATTTAATGAACTCATGAAGTGTAGATTCAGGTGTGGCTGGGGACAGGTCTTTTTCCATGGACCTTATTTGAGACAATAGCTGGGAAAATTGATGCTCTCTTGTTTTTTTCTTATTAGAGGCTAAGCTGATAAATACTTCTCTTAAATAGGCCTTAAAGGCACACCACTCAATATCCGGCCTTTGAGTTGTGCCATGATTGAGCTCAATATACTGATCTATATGATCCTGAATTGTGCAAACCAATTTAGGGTCTTTAAGGAATTGATCATTAAGTTTCCATCTTCCTCCACCACTGAGCGGAGGGTATTTAGATAACAGACAACATACAAGGGAGTGGTCCGACAGAGTTCCCGGTTGTATCGAAGAATCAATAACTTGTGGAATATAAGCATGAGAAATAAGTACATAGTCTATTCTGGACGATGATTTATGAACCAGGGAAGTGAAAGTATATTCCCTATCTGATGGGTGTAATAACCTCCAGATATCACAAAGTCCAACCTGATCCATTAGGTTTCTAAAAGCTCATTGAGCTGGGGACAGCCCCTTCCTACAATACCCGGTCTTAGCTAACACCGGGTCATACACCAGCTTGAGGTCTCCTCTCAGTATCATCGGTATCGAGAGAAAAAGAAATAAGGATGTAATGATTTGTGTAAAAAATCTAGGAGAATCCTAGTTTGGTCCATAGATACTCCCTAAAAGTATTTATTTAGCAAATAAGTTACCTATAACAAAAATAAATCTTCCCTTGGGGTCTTTGATTGATTTAGTCGGAGTAAAGGGGAGCTTCCTGTGAACTAAAACCATCGTGCCACCACTATTTGTGGAGCACTCGGCTGAAAAAACCTGGCCCACTTGTTGTCTATGTAAATTTGTGGCCTCAACATCTAATAAATGTGTCTCCTGCAAAAACATGATTTCCGCAGCTAGCAAGTTTAAGTGCTTCAAAATTAAATATTGCTTAGTTTTATGTCTAACCCCTTTCACATTCCACAATATGACTTTCAATAACTTAGCCATTAGCCCTTCCCTATATAACCCAGCAAAAGCATATGAATGACAAAATCTCCTTGAGTAGTGCTGTTATAGAGTCTAGATGTACTGTGATGTGCCCTACTCCCTTCCTTACCCCCTGACCTCTACCCAATCCCCTTAATGTCACCCATCTGTCTAATGAACTGAACCACATGTCAGATAGTGACTATGCCTGTAAATTAACCCATTCTGACCCCATTCTATTCTTCCAACGTTGTGCAGAACCACTTTTCAACTTCCTTCCCAGCTACCCATCCCTGTCACCCGACTCTCTAGGAAGAGTCAATAAAAAACAAGAATAATTATATTAAAAGCCCAACTTAGTATTTTAGGGAGACCTGGATGTACTTATGGTGGAATAACCCCTAACATAGTAGCACAAACCTATACATTCTATTTTCTTTCTTAGTATTGGAGGGAAATAACAGTTAGAAACTGAAAACCCTGGTTACAGGATCATACTCTAGTAATGTAATAAAAACATACTGAAGGGCTAACTGTAGCATGACCTAGAAATAAGAGACTGTATTTATCCATGTCTAAGAAATAAATCTGAAAAGCATTATTATGCCCCAACTGAAAAAAAAAATATTCCTTTTATTCAGACTTAACCACAGTCAGAGAATAAAACATGTAAATCTTTTTCTTATAGCCTACTGGCAATAATCCCACGCAAATACACTTTTACTCCAATGTAGCAACTGGCAAGTACCCCTCTTATAAACAAAACATATCATTGTAACAGGGTCCTGTTACGCAGAAAATAAAAAAGTTTCAAAAAGAAGAGAAATTCAAGATGTCCCCTCCTTTTTATTTTCATTTTCACTCTCTCCTGTCTAATCCTCTAACTTCCTATCTATACTAATTTTCTTGTCAGGGTGGCCAACCTGGCAATTCTTAAAGCTTTACTATCCCTGTTATCCAATTCTAGTTTGTACATCTTAATAGTAGTTATTGGGCTTTACTATAACGTGTAATTGCCCTTAAAAGCATTTGTTAGAAAATTCAGACAAAGCAAAAGTATGTTGCTAAAGGAGCCCCCCCTCCCCCCTGCTGTCTATGCAAAGGGTTTACACCAGTAAAGAAAAGGTTGCTAAGGAACAGTGCTACGCTCCCTAGCAAGTAACTCTGAAGTCCTGTTCTGGTGCTCGCTCCAAGGAAATAAAAAGCAGCTGAATTTATGCAAGGACACTGAGGGCATAAAGAAGTAAGCCCTGCAGTGTCTATATTCATTAAAAAGGGGCTATAATTGTTTAAAGAAGGTGCTGCCTTTCTGTTAAAAGGCTGAAAAATGAACAGCTATTGGTTGAGAATTGCAGCCATTGGGGAATCCCAATATTTCTTAACTAAACACAGTAAAAACGCTGTTAGCTAGAATCACAGTATGTAAATAGGAGATCAATGTGTTTTATAAATAAAAACTGTTGTTTTTTTTCTTTGGGTTTTGCACTAGAACATCAAACTGGCTATTTATTAAAGAATCTAGAACCTTACAAGGAAACAAGATAGCGAGCGCGCCCCTCATCTGTTGCTCTTGGTTAAAGATCCTAGATTCTTTATATTTAATATTTAGCTTACTTCTCTTTTCTCTATTATGGTTTACTTACCTGGGTAAAGTCATTTGGGAAGCCCTTCTTACAGGGTTGGCAGCCAACAAAATGGCTGCCTTTATAGCAACCAAATGGAGGTGATGTCAGGGAGTAGGTGGAGCTAATTTCAAACTCCGCACCTTTTGAGTACTATATAAGGTCTCCACCAGAAGACCTTGTCAGATAGGGAGAAGAAGGAAACTGGTCAGTATCTTCTGATCAGGTGATGGAATGGAAGTGTGAATGCCTACACACTAGCTTGGAAGTATTGGATACTGAGAAGAGCAGGGAGTCTGACTGCAAGACTTGCCTGGGTTTTTGTTTACTTTTGTTTTGGTGAAAGTTAACCTATTTCTTTTCTGTAAATATTTTTTTTTTTTTTCTGGAAATAAAATGATAAATGCTATGCCAGCGTTTTTTATGCACTTCATTTTTGTGACTGGTGTCTGTTATTGAACCCACACGCTTACAATCATGCTTTAGTTCAGATAAACATTACCTCTACTTCAAAACAGCATTTAACATAAAACTGAAAAAAACTCTCTCCTTAATTAGTACACTGTATATTTTCCCTTAATAACATATTGGGAAGAAGCACGCAGCAAACTTCAATACAATACTATCAGAACTGCACTGTAAAAAACAACAAGAAAATATACTGAGCACCTACATTAGCCCTAGAGGTCCGTGAAAAAAGCACTGTATAGCCTAAACAATCTATCCTTATTTCAGATCGTGAACAAATGAGCCTCCAGATTTTAACTCGCTGTGCAATACTAAGAAATTTCCAATAATCTTGCCTTGAGGGGTCTCTTGTGGTGGCAGATGCAACCGCATCTTTTACCTCTTCCAACAAACAACAGCAAACTCCACCAGAAGAAGTGAGATACTTAAAAAGTCAGGATCCTGTCCTTCAGCAACAGTTTACTGTCCAATATACGAGGGCTCCTCCTTAAACTGAGAATCATTAAGCCACAATATTTGGCACATCTATACTGGGATCACGAATCTCTTGAACCAAAAGGAGGCTGCCCTCCGTATAATGTTTTTCAAGATCGCTTTTAACAACTATATTATTTCTTCCTCTAGGATTTTAGGACATACTGTAGCTCCCCATACTTTTACCTCTTGCAGTCAGCGATTACGGAATAAATCAGGCAGGGACTTTTGAAGGGTAGTTTTGGCAACCTCCACCTCTTCAAATGTAGACCAGGACCCTACTAGCAGCACTTGCAGTCTGGCAGGATATCCCATTTTGAACTTGATGCCAGCCACGATTAACTTCGAAACGATTGGATGGAATTGTGTGCGACGAAGCCTAACGGAGGCAAGGAGATCTTGAGTTATCCTTATTTTTGCTCCCTCCCACTGGATTTCTTTCTGCTCTCTTAGTTTCCTCAATAAATATTGCCTCTCTTGAAAATTCAGAAGCCTGCATATAATGGGTCGCAGCAAGGATCCAGGTGGCAGCATGTGTCTAAGAGCTCTATGGGCTCACTCTATTGTGTAGACATTTCCAAAAGATGAGGTGCCAGCTAATTTTTCAACCAGCTTCTGGATGAAAATGATGGTATTTGGGCCTTCCTTCTTTTCTGGAATGACAAGAATGACCATGTTATTTCTGAGGCTCCTTCCTTCTAAATCCTCTAATTTGCCCTCCAATTTTTTAATCCTTTGTTGATTATCCACCGCCTCCTCACTAAAACAATCATCTCTTTTCTCTAACGATGTAGGACGGGCTTCATTGTCGGTTATCCTTGTAGATAGGTCTTCCAGTGCCAAGGTCATTTGTTTAACTTCCATTGTCAGGGACTTTACATCTTCTCTAAATGGCGTAAATTCGGAAAGAAACCCTTCTAGTGTAAGGGGAGTCACTTCGGTTTCTTTGGCAGCGATGGAACTGATAGCTGTTAACTTGCCACTATGGCCTTGATGAACCTTAAGACATTTGCTCTGTTTCTCTGGGGAAACTGGTGGGGCATGTTTTGGGGGTGCCGAATGCATCTCCGCTTCCATTCCAGTGAACTGGACTCCTTCTCTGGCAACAACAAGCGTTTAGCCCAAAAATAATGAACTTATACTTTGTTAATTACTACTTTTGAGCTCTTATAAGATGCTGGGCGATGGGAGCTGACCGGAGAGCTGCTACTCAGCATGCTGCATCATGTGGTCTAGTAACAAACATTTGCGATGTGAAGTACATTGATTTCTATGTACTTCACATTAAAATTGGTAAAGAAGTGGTTGGGGAAGGTGGAGTAATGAGAAGTAATTGTTATCAATGGACTTCACATTCCTCATTATCTTAATTCAATATACTTTATTCACATTTTCTTCATAATACAGAGGTAGATTCATGAAGCAGTCTTAATTACAGAAACAGAAAACAGCTTAGATCTATGAGACTGTATTCTTAAGACATATTATACCAATATTAAAAATAAATCAATAACCTTACCCTACTTCCCCCCATTACTACCAAGTGTAGAAATCCATTTTTTTAAAAACAAAAAGCATAGACATTATAATATATTATGTGAAATTCTAAGGTTTTCATGCTACTAGTAAAGCATCAAGAGTACCCCACTTATCTATGTAAGTCTGCAGTATATTAGTCATCAGAGCTATATGTTTTTCTAACTGAAGAACCAGTAATATTTCTCTGTGTCATTCTAACACAGAAGGCAAGGAATCATCCTGCCAATGTCTCATGATTGTTAACTTAGCCGCAGCAGATATTAGGGCTATGTAAGCTTTCCTCATCCTTGTTGTCCCTGAAGGGAAAAAATTAAGAAACAGATCTCAGGCAAGAACAGTGGTTCCAATCACAGAAGAGGATCTAGTGAGCTTTTAATGGCTTGCCAAAATGCTTGGACCTTTGGACAAGTCCATAACATGTGGTATAGATCCCCATTTGCACCTAGACACCAGTGACACTGTGAGGAGGGGAGCCTTCTAATCTTATGTAACCTTACAGGGACAAAGTAAAGGTTATGCATAATACTGTATTGCACTAAACAAAGTCAATCCTGCTTAATAAATCTGTACAGATTACTCCACATTTGCTGCCAAATGTCAGCCTCCTCCTTAAGAGATACTTTGTAAACCCAATAATAACAAATACCCTTGGGCAACGGAGGATCTAATGATTGCAATTCCTTGTAAACCCTAGAAACTGAATGTGGCTGGTCAGCTGTTTGTAGGAGTGAGGATAGTTCAACTTTAGGAGGGACAGATCCTGACAGTTTTTTTATTAAAGAAAACCACTGCATGCCTAACCTGCCAGTATTTAAAAGTGCTTCCAATTGAATAGTGAAAAAATTGTTGGAATTGAAGATAGGGAAGCACTTTACCATTAGGAGCAATATCTCCAAGCCGGAGTCCCACCAGGAAAGTCCAGTATGTAGAAGAAATGGACCAATTCTGGATTTGAAAGTGGGGGTTACCAGGCAATGGCTGTTCCAGGGATTTATGCCATTCTAGATTCAGGTGTCGCTGCACCTGATGTAGAGCTCTTAGGGACCAGCCTATTGAATTTTTATGTAAACCTCTGGGGATAGACCTCGGAGAAGAATAAATCAAGGCTGGAAGGGTGCAGGACATTTAAAGAGCCAGTGTCTTCTCAATGTCCATCCAAAGAGGGAGGTAAGACCCTGTGCCTCCCGAGCCCGGTGTATGAACCCAATGTACTAATTTACTGATATGGATCACCCATAATATGTGAAGACGGATGGAAGGGAGAGACCACCATGTAATTTTGGTGCCGTGAGTTTGGAATAGGCTCTTCTGACTCCTTTCCCCTTCTAAATATATTGATTTAACAACTTTTGAAGGTTAGTAAACCAGGAGTTAGGAAAAAATAAACCTAGCATACTCAAGGGATAGAGGATCCGGAGTAACACATTCATTTTAACAGTGCTAATCCTCCCCCATAAGGAAATTGTCAGTGCTCCCCATTTTTCAAGGTCTTTTTTTATTATGTTAGTAAATTGGAAATGTTTTCTTTTAACGTTGTAGAACTCTCCCTAGAAACCTTAATACCCAGGTAAGTCAAGGACTTCAATTCTCATGTTAAACCATATTCCTTTATGTCCATTGGCAACAGTTTACCATTCATAGGAAAAATACTAGTTTTTGAAAGATTAAGTTTCTATTAGGAGACCTTTGAGAAGGAGTCAATTTCTAGTAACAAGACTGGTATGCCGGACACAGGGTCTTCCATATGTAGCAACAAATCATCAGCATAAGTTGATAGAAGGTGTTACTGCATCCCCACAGTAATTCTGTGAAGGTTCTGAGAGGTGATTAATCTCCAGATAAGGGGCTCCAGATAGAGGTTAAAAAGGAGAGGGGAGAGAGAGCAGGCTTGCCTAGTGCCACGGTACAGTGGGAATGAGTTAGAGAGGATGCCATTGCACCACGGCTGTAGGGGAAACATATAATAACTTAACCCATTTAATAAATTCTTGAGGGAAACCAAAGCAGGATAGGCAAAAAAAAAAAGAAAATCCCAAGAAACTCAGTCAAATTCTTTCTCCACATCTAATGCGATGAGAGCAGCTGGAGTATCCGAGTTCTTGGTTAGAGAAACAAGGTGTAATAATCAATGCATATGGTCACTAGAGGATCTACCTGACATGAAACCAACCTGTTCACCACTAATGAGTTTGCCCATCAGAGGTCCCAACTGACTGGATAATACCATAGCCAATATTTTTATGTCCACATTAAGTAATGAGCTGGGACGGTAATTTTCTGGATGATGAGAATCTCGACCTTGTTTAGGGATGAGAGTAACGAGAACCTCTAGGAAACTGTGGTCAGAGAATCCATTCTCATACCATGAGTTAAAGATGGCTGTCAAGAATGAGGAGCGTTCCAAGGCATATGACTTATATAGATTAGTGGAAAGGCCATCTGGCCCAGGAGACTTATCTGAAGGGAACTGCTTGATTGCCTGTTTAACTTCCCATTCCTCAATATGAGGTCCCAATAAGGAGGCTTCATTTGGGGATAAGCCAGGAAGATCTAACAGTTCAAAATATTTCTTGATATCCTCTTCCGCTGGAATTTCCTCTTCAGGGACAGTATAAAGGGCCTGAAAACATTGTCCAAATCCAGAAGCTATTTCCCATGGATCCATGGTTAAAGGACCATTTCTTTTTAGGCACAGACTGGATATACACCATGCAGCTTCTGCCTGTTTAATCCGGATGGCAAGCAGTTTGCCTGCCCTTTCACCAGATTCCAAATATTTGAGCTTGGTTCTCTTAAGAGAGAGTTCAGCTTTTTGAGACAACAGGTCTGAGAATTGGGCATGTAAAGTGTATAATTCAATCCAGTCACTCGTTAATGAAGCGAGCTGATGTCCCTCTCAAGGGATTTAATAGAATCAAGTAAGCCCTTAACTTGGGACTTAAATTTTTGGTTCTGGTGGATGCACGGTGGATGCATTCCCCCCTTAAAGCACACTTCAAAGCTGACCAAACCACATCAATTCTAGAAATGGACCCCAGGTTGGTCTCCAGAAAATAAAAAATGAAGTCCTTAAGGTGAGCCTGGGTACTAGGGATATGAAATAATTGGTTATTTAAACACAAAAGAGAATCTCTCCTAATTCCTGGACCCAAAAGCTAGGTGAGGGAAACAGGGTAGTGATCCGATATGCCTCGTGCATGTATACATGCATCCAGTATTCCTGGCAAAATATGGGAGCTAATCAATAAGTAATCTATTCTTGAGCAAGTATGATGAGGAGAAGAGAAAAATGTATATTGCTTTTCAGTGGGATTCAAAATTCTCCATATGTCTATTAACCCCGCCCCATACATATGATCTTTTAAGGCTCTCTGTGCTGGTGAGAGACCAAACCTCCTAGAGTCTGACCTATCCAGCTGTAATTGAGGAGTAATGTTCCAGTCTCAACTTAGGAATGTTGTTCTGGGTGGGTTGGAGACCACTAAGTCTAGAAGACATGCAAAAAACTACGGGGAGTCCACATTTGGACCGTAAATGGAGCCAATCAAGAACTGTTGGGAGTCTAAGGATCCACAAAGTAATAAATAACGTTCATTGCTATCCCATACCTCATGTTCTAATCTAAAGGGAACAGTCTTGTTTATTAAGATAGCAACTCCCCCCTTTTAGTGGACACTCCCACCCGAATGCTTGTCCAACCCAGCCTTTGCACTCTAATGGAGTATCTTCTCTCCTGAAGTGGGTTTCTGGCAGACATGTGATACCAGATTTAAGATGCAGTAAATGCTTTAAGATAACTTGCCTTTTACATCTACCTTGAGCGCCCTTAACGTTCCAGCTCAAAATGGTGTACAAGCCACACATTTATCAAGAATAAGGTGGTAGCTTAATAGCAAAAGGAATGCAAGTAACACAAAGTACAGGAAGCCTTGACACTTGGTACCCTCCCAGTCCCAAATAAAGTTTAACAAACATCTCTTCCCTCTCTAGTCCTCCCCCCTATACCCCAAAATTATCTTAATAACTACCCCAGTTCTAACTGCACTGACATACTTATCCTGCCAGGTGATGTTACAGCAGCGCAGATCCATGAGCAATCACCCCCTCCGTTCCCCATTACACAACAAACAAGTAACATAACCAAGGTATATTGGTAATCTATCGAACTTGTGTTTAACACCAAAATGTGAAATAGATCTTAGGCTGCATGCCTCCTTCTCATTGGAGTATTACAATATTTGTATTGATCTGGAATACCTACCTACAAGCTAGAAGGAGGTGTCTGGCAAAAAATATTTTAAAAGTTTAACAGAACCCTTGAGGTTCAACAAAAGGACAATAAAAACATAAAGCTTGTAAAAATGCAAAATAAAGCTTCCTGTTTAACTCACAGGAGCAGCATCAAAGTAATATGTTCAGTAATGGCGGGCAAAGTTCGCCAAAATTCACCAAAATCAGAGATGAAAGGAAACAGATGTTCACATCTCTTGGGTAAGGTGAGGTTTTTCCCTATTGCAAATAACGTCACCAGTGGAGCCCCACTTACAGTTTACTCTTCCAAGACAGCTCATAGAAGTAAACTGAGTTTGGACTAAACCACAGTGGACCAACCAGTTTCTCATCCCATCCGAATCCCCGACATGGAGCTCTCAGACTTATTTAATAAAGTATGTCTCCATGAGACAATTAGGACTGGAAACGTTCAGTTGTTATCATCTGGGAGTAGTACTCACAATCTGATCAGGTGAAGTCACATAAGTCTGGTAGCACTTTCTTTAACTCATGCAGAGCTTGCTCCTGTGTTTTGTAGGTTAGCCATTGTTCTCCAATCTTAACCTGCAATACCGCTGGGTATTTCACTCTTAACTGCTTCCCAGCAGCGATCAATTTAGAAACAAATGGATGTAGTTCTTGTCGCTTTATTCGGACAGAATGCAGTACGTCCTGTGTGATTCTAACTCTTTTGCCTGACCATTGTACTTCCTGCAGGGTTTTCACTTGGGCCAGGATGTGTTGCTTATCTAAAAAGTTAAGCAGTTTAAAAATGAGAAGCCAAGGGGGTGAGCCGGGTGGTGGTGGTGGGCGAAGCGCCTGATGGGCTCTCTCTATCACTTAGGTCATTCCACTGGAGAAGGATCTGCTATTGTTTTGCAGAATTTTTGAAGAAAGAGTATTGGTGAGCTGCCTTCCTCCTGTTCCAGTATCCCAATAACCAGCAGATTGTTTTGTCGATTTCTCCTCTCCAGATCCTGTAGTTTCTCTTCTAGTTTTTTTATTCTCCCTGTGGCAATGGTATGTTCGAGTTCCATTTTATCATGCTTCTTCTCCAAAGATGTGAGTCTAGCTTTGGAGTCCCCAACTCTCACTGTTAGAGAATCTACTGAAATTTTGATGTGGTGTAGTTCGTCCATAATATTAGTGATTGAATCTTGCATTGGCCACATTACTTCTAGGAAGCGCTCCTCCGTTAATGGTGTAGACCCCTTAATAGTTTTGGTAGCTTGCTGTTTAGGCTGCTTAGAGGCCTTATCCTTCTCAGGAGATGGTGGTGGAGAGTGCAGCGGCAGCACTTGGCACATATAAACTTCAATTTTTTTCAGAGTCTGCAGGCACAGGGAGATCTTCAGGCACAAGTTCGGCAGGTTAGATGAAAAATTCTCTTTCAATTAAGTAGTTTAGCAATGGGTACTGATGGGAGAGGGATGAAGCAATGGGAGCTTGCTGCTTATCATTAGGCTGCCATCACGTGACCCACGTTCCTCATTATGACGTGAAGTACTCTGCATTGAGTTGCGGATTTCTTTGCAGATTCCGCATTACTCCGTGAATTGCTTCGTGGAGCGAATTTTGGCCACTTTGTCCACCTCTACTCACAGCTCTGACCTCAGTGCAGCCCAGGATCTGTAGATTGCAACTATATGGATGACTGGAAGCTCGGAGTATTCCGGGCTTCTCAGGCACCTCCCCAACCTCCATATGGGAAACGGCAATGGGTATGTAGAGGAATCCCCCCCAGCTGCAGATAACCATTTTCTCTGTTGCACAGTTTTGTGCAGTTGCATGTAGTTTTTTTCTTATGTTAAAGTTAGAAAATTGTAGTAATTAAATATTTAGTCAACAGATGGCACCACCTCACCACAGTAAGATATGGAATGAGTATGTAATGTTTATTGTTAATCAGTATCAGATTCTTTGGCTTAACATCTTGGACTTAAATAGAGAGCTGCACCCCTTTTATTTATGTGGCGGCTTTATGCTGTCTTCAAATATTAATATAGAACCATGAGATATAGGCCATATACTAGAAGACCATGACTGAGATATCCTGTTACACGTGGAACATCAGGGGTCTTAATACCCCTATAAAGAGAAAAAAGGTAATTTCGTATTTGAAGAGAGCAAAAGCCCAACTAGTCTTTTTACAAGAAACAAAGCTCACTGGTAATAATCATGCTTCCTTAGTCTGGGACTGGGTTGGTTTAGAGGTACATGCTAGTGCACCCACAAAAAAATGTGCGGTGGCTATTCTTGTTCATAAAGGCCTCCCATGGACAGTCACTAAATGCAAAAGGGATCCACAAGACAGCTGGGTTATGGCTTTAATGAGCACTGCAGAGGGACCTCTCCTATTAGTTAATATATACACACCCAATGAAGATGAACTGAAATTCTTTCAGGAAGTCTCAGATAAAATAGGATCCATGAAAGACTCAAGTACCCCCATTATGGTGGGGGGAGATTTAAATATAACTTTGATCCCAGTATTTGACAGGAGTACATTGGGGGAAGGAATCACACCCAAGGGGCACCATAGCTGTTCACCAACTTCCGCACGAGCACACCCTGGTGGATATATGGTGCCTTGCTCATACTCAAGAAAGGGATTACATGGTAATCTGGGGCACATGGTATGTTTAGTAGACTTGACTGTTGGCTAGTCTCCCCAGGTATCTCCCAAATTTCTATTAGTTCTAATATTCTCCCTGTGATTATCTCTGACCACGCCCCAGTCCAGCTATTTTCTTTGGGGTCCTAAGAATAAGTCATCCCCCATGTGGCACCTAGACCCATCACTGTTAAAAGATCCAGATTTCTTACCATGGGTCACTCAGGAGTCGAAGCAGTTCTTTTTAGCAAACCCTATTAATGACGCCATGGCTGGCAATACATGGGAAGCTTATAAAGCCACCATTTGAAGGAAAATGATGGGGGTTTGCTTTCCATAGGAGGAAACTAAGAGACCTGAAGTTGGTCACTCTGGAACAACAACTGACTGTAGCAGAAAAGTGTATAAAAATTCCAGGGATCCCAACTCAACCTCTCAGTAGGGGAAGGAAGTTCTTTGTCTAAGGTTAGAAGTTAATGAGCTTCTATCCAGGAAAGCTGAGTTATCTATGTTACATGTCAGACACATATACTGGGAGGGTGGTGACAAGAAAAGAAAGGTACTGGCTTATCAACTTAGAAGACATCAGGCAAATTGACATATAGCTGGCCTGCTAGATCCTAGCTCTCACACACTCTGCACATTTTCCTCTGAGATTAACACCATAATGGCCAATTTTGATATGCATATATAGTTGTACACCACCTAATGACTATCCCAGCCCAATGACACAGTGGCTTTCCTGGATAATTTACAGCTTCCCATTTTGTCTCCTGCACAACAAGATCATTCTTATACTCCACTTATAGAGAATGAAGTCCTGCAGGCCCTGTCATCCCTCCAAAAAGGTAAAGCCCCTGGAGGTGATGGCTTTTCAGATGAGTTTCTGCAAGCACTTGCTCCAGTGGCCACCCCAATCCTATGCAAGTTCTTCAAGGGAGTTTAGAACATGGGTCAGTTCCCACCTACAATGTGGGAAGCTGTGATTGCTATCCTTCCCAAAAAGGGGAAGGACCCCAGTAGGGCAGGAAGCTATAGACCCATATCGTTGATTTCAGTTGATAGTAAAATATATGCTAAAGCTATTGCCAGTCACCTTAAGCCCCTCTTTCTGGATTTAATTCATCCCTCTCAGGTCAGATTTATACATGGCAGATACAGTGCTGATCATATCTGGTCTCTCTTTAACTTAATGCACTTGGCCAAGAACCTCTGAACACTAGCAGCTGGTATTGTTGTTGATTTTGAGAAGTTGTTCAGTTCTGTCAAGTGGGATTATTTCCTCCTGGTACTAAACAGATTCTGATTTGGGCCACATTTCTGTGTCTGGGTTAAATCTATTTACATGTCTCCAATGGCCAGAGTTCTTCCTAACTCCATACTGTCCAAAACCTTTACACTAGGATGGGGTACCAGACAGGAGTACCCCCTTTCACCTCTTTTATTTATTCAGGCTGTAGAACCTCTAGCTGCAGCCCTACACCAACATAAGGGCATTCTTGGAATCGCTATAGGAAACATGCACTGCACTGCTCTATTATATGCTGATGATCTGTTCATACCCCTGGCTGATCTGCAAACATCACTCCCTCCCCTTACAGATCTCCTCCAAAAATTCACTAAATATTCTGGCCTTAAATCCAGCCATACCAAAATAAAAATACATCTCTTCAATTTGCAATGTACTGCTCAAAAATTGCCTGTCATAGATTTAAAATGGGCAGCAGAGGGTCTGACATATCGGGGGTAAAATTCTGCCCACAACTTGACACTATATGGAATACAAATCTGGGTCCGTTACTAGCTAAATGTAAAGAGGAATTAAATAGATGGGCCCGGTTGAATCTTACTATGGCCGGCAAGATTTCAGCCGTCAAGATGACCTGGCCCCCATGATAACATAGCTGCTCTATCACATCCCCCTATATCTCCTCTTCTGGTACGTCAGATGAGATAAGATGATCGGTGCCTTCTTATGGGGTCAGAAAACACCAAGGTATAGCCAAAGTAAGTTGAGAACTCACTGGAAGAGAGGAGGCTGGGGATTGCCCTGGCTGGGAGGATATAAAATAGCTTTCCATACTGTCCAGACTTTACATTACATTTACAACCCCACAATGGTCAGGCATGGAAATGGATCTATCTGGCACCTCCACTCTGGCATTCCTACTACGGGGCACTCTTCAGATAACCAAGAAGTTACACCTTACTATTGGTTTGATTCTTAAATACTGGAGACAACTACACCACCTGCTTAAAACCTTCCCTACACCTTTTTCATAGACCCCTTTTTGGCACAATCCCCAGATAACCATTGCCCACACCCCCAATAAACTGGTGCTCCTGGGCACAGCGAGGTTTATATTATATGTCAGATATACTGGGCCCCTCCCAAGCATATATAGATTCTTTCCAGAATCTTCAGAAGAAATGGGATGCTCCATGGGGTGATTTCTGGAAACATTTGGAACTGCGAGATGCAGCAGCACGTCTTCTTACTAAACAACACACAGTGCATAAGGGAAATATACCTCTCACTAAATGGCTGTCCCTAGCTAAGGGACAAGCAGGGGTCATCTACTTGCTCCTCAGAGAAACCTTCCCCTACCAGACTGATAGGGCTAAACAGAAATGGGGAAATGTCATGGGAATAGTTATAATGGATGAGATGTTCACAGTAAGATGATACAGAATGAGCTTTTACATTGATGGCACAGGACACTGACCAGGCTGCATAATATTAACTTGCTTAAAGATGACTCATACAGGAGAGGTCATCAAGCAGGTGGAGACCTGTTTTACATCATATGGTCATGTCCACAAGCTCAAAGCTCATGATGCAGTGCAGGACAATTGGGAGACTGGATATTGGGAAAACATACCCCCTTATCACTGACCTTAATGATACTAGGGATTCGGCCCCAGTCATGCATGCTATCTAAGGTGGAGTTTAAACAGTATATGCTGCTTGCCATGCAGAAGAAATGCCTACTGTTAGCTACTGGTGTATAGCCCAAATCCCTACACTTAAAGATATCCTTACATCCATGAGTCCCATCTTTGAGATGGAGAGATGGTCCTCAGTGACTGGAACCCTGAAGAGTGATTTTCATACAATATATGCACCTTTTTTGGCCTACTTGGCACCCAGAGCAGGGATATGGTAAATAGGTGTGGACTATCAATTAAGGGTTGCCTTTATAGTTACTTTAGAAGCAAATCCCTTATACTCTTGTCACGTTAGTGGTTCTATGCTGAGTGTGGTGCAATATATGTTATAATATGTATATGTTTTCTTGTATATACCTAAAGAAAAAAAGGCTTGCTACTGCCATGGTACTCTTAGAGGTTATGTCTTTTTTTTTCTCTTTTTCAGATGAGGAAGTGCATGAGGCCACATGGAGATAAGAAACCAAGATCATAATAGCTGCCTTGACAACAGATCAGACTTTATTGCCTTCAGCATGGTTTGGCTCATCCTCTCTGTATACATGGTATGTACCTTTATGTCATCTGTGCATTTGCTGGTATGTTTCAAAGTTACCTGTTAATCCACTGATGATTATGATTCTTATGTATAATTATATGCAGGCTTATTGGCCTATATTGTCAATTTTATGTATCCTTATCGACTTCACTGTTTACATACTTGTAAAATGCAAAATTTAATAAAAAACTTTGAACTATAAAAAAAAAATCCTGGCCAAAATTTTCTTTGCCTGTGTTCATGAGGTGGGGTCATAAGAAGGCTATGTTGAAAATTTAGTCTAAAAATGAAAAAAAAAAAACAATAAAGTTATGAGCCTTCATTGAATTTTGTGAATGCAGGCTGTAACTTTGGTAATTTTCAATAATTTTTAAACCAGATTTACAACATAGCCGTTTCTATACAGCACCTCATGAATGTGACAGCTGTCATTTTTCAGCCCCTGCCCAAAATGTGTTTCTGCATCCTGAAAGTTGATTTAGCAGTCTCTGTGCAAAATCACCTTTAGGCCAAGAGTTGAACATTTTCTATGCCATCCTTCATGAGGCAGGGTGATAACAAGGCTATGCTGAAAATTTGGTGTCAAAATATTAAAATACCAATTTTCAATATCTTTACCCCAGATTCTTCAGCTGCAGCCCTATTGGCTCTGGCCAGAGTTTATTTTGTACAACATCTGTCTTCTATATATATTATGAGCGATAGCTTTTATATCCTTAGTGACCACATTATATGCCAGATTCACAGTGGAATATATCTTATTAAAAGTAAGTATATGGTAAGGCAATACTATTAATGTTGTTTCAAAACCAGGCTGTCAGTAGGATATGAGCAAATGACCACAACAAGGACTTTCTTTTATATGTCTTTGCCAAGGTTTCCAAGAATAGCAGCAAAAAAGGGGGTCATGGCTAAATTAATAGTGTTTCACCAAAGCATGAAACACATAACAAATGGTTATGTGTTGGATATAAACATATAGCCACAGTTAGGACAAGCCATTTTTTCCATTTAATGAGAGCATTTACATAAGAAATATAATCCCAGCAGGCTGGTAAATACAATGTGTACAAACCATTTGGACTCTTACATAGTTAAAATTTCAATATATACCAAACACTGTAAAACAATGGATTCAACAGATAGAGTACTGCCACAAGTGTTTCTTTTTATCAGATAGATAGATAGATAGACAGACAGACAGACAGACAGATAAATAGATAGATTTTTTATTTATTTATTTATTTAAACTTTTGTTAACCAGGTGAGCAATATGAGCCAAGGCACTTTTTCAAATGCGATCCGGTACCACACAAAACAGTAAAGATGCTGAAAAACAAAACAAACAAAAAAAAATACAGGCACATAAAATACAATATTATACAATACAATACACTAAATACAATAAAGTACAATAAAATAAAACCCACACGATTATACATATTTACATTTCAAAGAATCAGCATAATGCTGATAGATATAGGTAGGTAGATAGATATAGATATATAGATATATTTGTTAATTGCACTAGCTTCTATAGATTTTTAAGTCACCTGTTGATCATGGAATGTAAAGGGGCCTAGAGTTCTTCTTGTTTATTTTATGTTGGAATACTGAATGTTTTCCAGGTTCATAATATTGATCATGAATCTAATCCAAGTCTCATAATTTGGTGGAGAGGGATCTTGCCACATAATAAAGATATAATTTTTTGCTTTTATTATGGAAATGGTAATCAATTACATGTTTTCTTTATGTGCTTAAACTTATCATCAGGAAGTGTAAGTAATGTATTAATGTAAGTAAAGGTGTAAATGAAGCCTGACTGCCTACTCCTCTTGATAAAGCATCCATGATTTGTGTCCAAAAATTCATAAGATAGGGGCAAAAATGTATCATATGTACAAGGGTCCCTGTAGTATGTGTACATCTTCAGAAACATGGGGAAATAGCACTATTTATTTTATTTAGTATTTTAGGGGTGTACTAAGTCCTATTCAAACAAAGAAACTGAATTTGCTACAGTTTAGAAGCTTGAACATTGTTTAAGGGTGTTCTAATTATTTCTTCCCAAGTTTCATCTGAAATATCCAGCAATAAATCACTGCACAATGTATTCCTTCATAGTGTAAGATTCTTCTGTTTTTGATCTCCGAGGCATTTATGAATTGTAGACAAAATTTTTGTATTTATTGATTTATTCATCAATATGTCGACTAGGGGAATTTGGAGATAGTGCCAACTGACCATTTATCTTTTGTAAAAGAGTCCTTATTTGCAAATATTGGAAGAAGTAGCACTGTGGGAGATTAAATTATTTTTGTAGCTGCTGAAATGTTTTGAATGTGTTATTATAACACAGGTTATTCAATTCTTTTAAACTGTTTTTTCCCCATTGTTTAAAAGCTGTATCCATAATTGAAGGAGAAAAAAATAATTATTGCCAATAGGTGAATGTGGACTTATCTTACTTTCAAATGTTATAATTTGATGAGCTTTCAACCAACAATTTAGTATTGTTTTAGTATCATCATTGGAATATTGTGTGTGTGTTTGTTTATAATAATTTTAAAACAATAAAGGTTTCAAACTAGGGTAATTATGTGCTTTTTGTTCCATCTTGAAAGACTGTTACATTTTATTCTGATCATCAAACCATGCCTTTGTAATTGCCATTTGTGCAGCAATATAATATAAGTGAAAGTTAAGTAATAACAGTCCACCATACTCTTTACCCATTGTTATTTTTGCCAAAGCAGTGCACATTTTTTTGTTTCTTCATAAGAATTCAGTAGTTATTTTATTTAAGTTATGAAAATACAGTGCTGGGATTAATAGCTGAAGTGACTGAAATAAGAATAATAATTTAGGTAGAACATTCATTTGAATTACATGGACGCTACCAGGGCTTGGTCTTAGATATTCATGCCAATGTTTTTAAAGTCAGGAATAAAATATAAGTTTATAATCTACAGCCAAGAAAGGGAGAGTTTTGTCAAAATATAATGCAATACTCCACCCATAACCAAAATGTACCAATATTGTACTAAGCAACAGTAATGGCAAGTGGGTTTAATGAAACTTGACATTGGCTGTCATCTGAAAGTCTGAGCTCTGTTTATTTGTTTGAATTGATATTAACCACTGGTATAAACTCCTACACAGATAGAAATAGTATGTGATATCGTCACCCATCCTTTTGAAACAAATAGATATGGACTAATACTAGATATCATATAATACAGCTGAGGGAGATATTAACTATACTATGAAAAGGGGGGCCTGGTTTAACCAAAGAGTGGTAGCTATGTGAAATGACCTTTCACTTGTAGTAGTAGGAAACAGGAAGAACAGAATTTACTTTTCTTCTTTAAAAAAATACAGGATTACTATAAGAAGAACAATATAAACGGTTATTCCCTTTGAGTTAAGGGTGAGCTGTAAAAGGGCATCTGCCTTACTTATCTCATAACTAACCTATGAAGCCTATGGCAGCACTGATTATACCAAACAGCAGTACAGCTTTAACCATGATATGCGTACAACTGATATAAATTCTGTAATTAATAAATTTCTCATTGTGCATACATGTAAGAAGTACCCATGTTACATATTATGCTCACTGAAATGCTGCAAGGTCTATTACATCATTAAGACCTCTGCTTTCTTGGGTCCCCATTTTGTGTATCCAATAACTTTCTCTGCATCCCATTTCTTGTTTCCTGTTGTTCCCTCTAGGTCCCAATATAACCTTTTCTATACCAATAAAGCATATTTCATGCTGACTCCTCAGGTTGTTCCCTGCATATTTAACAATAGCATAAGTTGTGTTCCCATGATGTAGTGCCCTAATGTGATTGCCTATACATCTTCTAAATTGATGCACAGTACAACCTACATGAAATGCACCACAACTGCAAGATAAGAGATACACAACACCAAAAGCATTACAGTTCACAAAATCTCTTAATAGCAAGTTCCCTTCCATCACTAGGATTTGCAAACTTTTTAGTTTGTTTAACATATGGACTGTATAAACATGTACCAGTGAGGGAAGATAACTATGATATGTCTCAGGTGTTTGGCAGTCTCAATAGGCTGAGGACAAGGATCCTGATTGTATTAGGTTTACGAAAAAATGATATATGGTCCATTTTCAATAACTTCCCTCAATTTGGGCTCAATGCTCAGAATACCCCTGCTGGAAATTAATCTAGAAGGTAGTAAGAGATGGACATGTTGGTTCTTTATTCCTTCTATCAGAAACTCTTTGGATCAAGGTGGATTCTCTGGAGTTACTTTCTACATGTAGGACAACCCTAACTATAGAGAGATTATTGTAGCCCCTTTGCTTGAAACATTTGATTTGGTATGTCTTGTTTGTTTCAAATTTTACCACTGCTGTACAGTTCTACAAGGTACAAATTAACTGCCCCTTCAGGATATTTCAGGTCACATGTGGGGGATGGTGACTATTATATAACAGAAAGATATTGGGGTCTGTGGGCTTCTGAAATAATGTGGTACATATATTTCCATGCTACCTGCTATATATTTTTAGGTCCAGGAAGGTGATACCATGAGCATCAATGCTAGACTTGAATCTGAGACAAGGGCTTGTAGTTTCCAGCCACTTTAAAAGATTTCTAAATTTCACTGACCTGGCCTCTCTAAATTATCAGATATCATTCATATAGTGACACCACAAATTCAGACAGGAAGAGAATGGATTTATGGCATCACTACAGTACATCTGACTCCCATTTTCTAGCAAATAAATTTGCATAACTGGGGGCCATAGTGGTCTCCATAGCAGTGCCACACAACTGTCTAATGAAATTGTTCTGAAACGCAAACATATTACATTCTTAGCACCAAACGTGCCATTTCCAACATATAACAATTGGGGAAATCCACACAAGCAGACTCTTCTCTTTCGTTAAGTAAGAATTCCAAGGCTGCTATTAAAGATGGGCAAAGTGGCCTCAATTAATTCCGTGGAGTGATCGCGGAGCGACGACAAATTCATGGAGTGCTCTACAACGTGAAGAAGAGTACTTTGCGTTATAATGGATAACGAGAAGTCCATTGAAAACAATGACTTCTCTTTACTCCACCTTCCCAAACCACTACTCCACCAATTTTTAAGGTGAAGTACATTGAAAACAATGTACTTCACCTCGCTTTGCCTTGTTTCTAAGCTCCAAAGGTAAATTGTGCAGTGATTCATGGGATTTCAGGTCACATGGGCTCTAGATTGTTCTGCACAGCCTTAGTTCAGGGTAGTGTGTGTAGAAAGCTGCAGGAGACAGTCTGCCCTGAGAGGTCTCTGTGATTCAAACCTTCTAAAAGCTGTTAAAAAGCATGTTTGAGTATTTTGTTTACTGAAACTTTAGTTCATCGATTGTAGGAAACCCTTCTGTGCTCATATCATCTAGCGTTTATTGTTTGTGTATGGATTTTTAATGTTACTGTACAACATTCAGTCTGTGTACTGAGACACTGTGGAAGTGTGCTTTGGGGAGGGGCGTGTCTGTATTCTTTCTGTTTTGGTGATATTTTTCTTGTATAACTGTGTTAATGTACACACAGTAATATTTTCAATAGTTCTTGACCTTTTTTTGCTGATTGTTGTGGTGCAGCAGTGGATAATTTTAGTTTGTTTAAAATACGTGCTTATATTACTGAAGTTTTCAATTTGCTATGCATTACTTAGTGTGTGTGTGAGTATGTGTGTGATGTGTGTCATCAAATCAGACACCTTTTATTGTGCCACATAGTAATTTTAGCAATGTGAACCTGCTATCCACTGCAGCTGCATGATTTTTGTACTTCTTTGTGGTATCTTTACTGGTACTAGTATTAGTGACTGTTACTGCAGTACACTGCCCACCCCAACCAGCAAAGGTATTCCTTTCCAGATTTGAATTTCTGATGGTGAGCACTGGTTAGGTGTTGTGCCTTTGCATCTGCATCTCTTCAGTGTGCAGCGCAATCTTAATCTGTCTGTGCATTTACATCTCTTTAGGGCCCAATCTCCATCTGTAACTTACGTCACAGTTCTTTCTTTGGCTTCCCTTCAGAGTACTGGACTGGCGTGGTACATATCTCTGCATGAACATTGTACTCATTAATATGCATTTTTAAGTCAGGGTCATCATCACGAATCACTTGTGATACAAATCACGTCCTTCATCATCATGGTCACAAATGCAGTCATGATTCACGATCACATCACAAATCACATTTTTTTTTTTTACTAGTTACTTGGATGTATTGTAATCCTGTTTTGTAGTATCTCTCCAGACTTCACCACCCACCACTGTACTCATTAACAAGAGTTTCTAAATTGGGGAGTTTTGTGTTACAGCCCATCAGGAAAGTACAGCCATAGGCATTTGCATTTCCATACAGTTTCATATTGGTTATCTCACACCGAATCACATTCTTCATCATCACGGTCACAAATGCAGTCACAAATTGTGATTCACGATCATGTCACAAATCACAAAATACATTTTTTATACTAGTTACTTGCATGTATTGTAAGTCTTTTTTGTAGTATCTCTCCAGGCTTCACCCAATCACCACCACTGTACTCATTAATAAGAGTTTTTAAATTGGGGAGTTGTATGATACAGGCTCAGCTTATCAGGGAAGTGCAACCATAGGCATTTGTGTTCCTTCCTGTACAGCATGTGAGTTACAGTACTGTAAGTAGTTCTGAGCAAAGTGGCCCCAATTCACCCTGGGAAGTGATTCACAGAGTAACGCGGAATCCGCAGAGTACTCCGCAAACCATAATGCGAAGCAGAGTACTTCGCTTCATACTGAGGAACACAAAGTCCATTGAAACCAATGACTTTGTGTTATTCTGCCATCAACAAACCACTTCTCCACCAATTTTAAGGTGAAGCACATTGAAATCAATGTAATTCACCTCACTTTGCCTTGTAATTGAGCTCCAAATGAAATTCTGCAGTGATTCATGGGATTGCAAGTCACATCGGCTCTACATTGTTCTGCACAGCCTCAATTCTGGTCTGGGTTGTGTGTGTGTAGTGGTAGCTGGAGACAGTTTGCTCTCAGAGTTCTGCAATTCAAAACCTCTTAAAGCTGTTTAAAATGCCTTTTTGAGTTATTTGCTTGCTCAAAATTTAGTACATCGATTGTAGGAAACCCTTCTGTGCTCATATCATTGAGTGTTTATTGTTGTGTGTGGATTTTGAATGTTAATTTAGAACAGGCAGTCCATGTACTGTGAAGTGAGCTTTGGGGGAGGGATGTATTTGTGGTATAGGTACATTAACTGGGAGAAAAAGGCAGTCTTTCTGTTTTGGTTATATTTTTCTTGTATAACTGTGTTAATGTACACACAGTAATATTTTCTTTAATTCTTGACATTTTTTTGCTGATTGTTGTGGTGCAGCAGTGTATAATTTGTCTGTTTAAAACATTTGGTTATATTACTAAAGGTTTTCAATTTGCTATGCATTACTTGTAGTGTGTGTGTGTGTGTGATGAGAGCCATTAAATCAGATACCTTTTATTGTGCCACAGAGTAATTGCAGCAGTGTGAACCTGCTATCCACCGCACCTGCATTAATTTTTTGTACTGCTTTGTGGTATCTTTATTGATAGTGGATTGTTACTGACATGAACTAATCTGACAACTGGCAAAAGGTGTTCCTTTCCAGATTTGGATTTGTGACTTGTTAGCACTGGTTAGGTGTTGTTGTGCCTTTTTGTATGCATCTCTTGAGCGTGCAGCACAATCTTAATCTGTCTGTGCATGTGCAGTATGCCATTAATTCTGGGAGACTGCATTTCTTGTTATGATCTCTTTTCACTTTGTCAGCACTGGGGAATTTTCTGGACACAAGACAGTAGCATTTTGTCAGCACTGGGGAATTTCCTGGACACAAGACGGTAGCATTTTGGGGATGCACATTAATTCTGGTGACTCTGTGTGTGACCACTGTTCATATGACTGAGTGCGCCATTAATTCTGGGAGACTTTGCATTTCTTTTTATGCTCTCATTTCACTTCATCAGCACTGGGGAGTTTTCTGAATGCAAGACAGTAGCACTTTGGGGTTGCACATTAATTCTGGTTACTGTGTATGTGTGCGGTGCTGCCAATATTGTTGTCACTCCACCTTACTTCATGCTAAGGCAGAATGACAATACGAAGTAATAATCACAAGGTGAAGTGAGCCTTTCCTATGGGGCCCTCTGCATAGCAAAGTGTCAATGCAAAGCGGCCACTTTGTGGGCACTTTGTTGGTGGAATTTAAATTTGCTCCATCTCTAGCTGCTTTACTGTCATCATGTGGTATGACGGTATAGAGCAAATCCATGTAAAAAGCAGCAAAATACCAGGACTCCTGCATGTTCAAATCTCCATGCTATTAATGACTTCCATGGAGTATCTGGTATAGGACAAGAAGCTTCTCACAAATAGCTGTAAATGTATATCCAGGAAGTTCAAAATTGGCTCAGTGTTTCAGCCATTTCCCAAATTCTGTGGTCTTCCAAGTGGGTGCTTGAAGTCCATGGGCACTTTGGGTATTGTATTGTAAATATAGTGGGGATGGTTGGATGTTCAACTGTAAGAACTCCATATGTATTTTCAGAACTATAACCTTTAATAAATCCCTGGTTAGAATGGCCATCCACTTGCTGCTTTAAGAAAGATATTTGATTGGTTTGTAGCCTTTCATAAAATCTGGAGTCTGATAACTGGCGCTTAGTTTCCATGACATAATCATTACAGTTTATAGCACCATGATCCCACCCCCATCAGTGGATTTTTTATTTTGTATTTTGCCAGCATTTCAAGTGCCTCTCACTCTTGTCTGGTGCAGTTCTGATAATAATCAGGCATGGGTGATGCTTTCAGGGCTTGTACATCAAATTCCCATTTTTTGATAAAAGGCAAAACTGATGGGTTTTTAACAGGGCATTATGTTGACTTAGGTTTAAATTCCACCCTGTTTGAAATTGCTTGTGTGATGTTTCAGTTTCATTTCATTTCTGAGGCAGAATTTACACATTTGAACATCAGTATCCTTGCAAAATGGTGGAGGTCAACTCTAGTTTTGAAAAAAATCTATGTCCGTAGTAGTGGCAAATGATAGCCTCCAATTTAGAATACTCTCCTCTGCTTCTGTCAGAGGTTGATCAGATATATTTATAACTGAAGATTGTGTGTTACTGGCTGATGCTTCATCCTGTACAGCTACTGTTTTAGAAAGGGCTTTCAATAGTAATTTCACCATCCTCCTCCTCCACAAGTGCCCCTTTCCTTGTCTTCTGCCACCATGGTAATATGACTGAAACCTGGCTTTCCACATGCTCCTCCAGGGAGGTCAGTTGTGGATTCTTGTGGGAAAGTCTTGTGGGTGAGGTGTTTAAAAAACTGTCCTTCTAACTCTTAGTATCACAGATTTCAGTACAGTAGTCCATAACAGTTTATCCCTGTTGTATTTAAGGGTTATTCAGGGTTGATTTTAAAATAGACATTAGCATTGTCGTCTGCTCTTTCTTATCATGCCAGTCATACATGTTACTATGTAGGTAGTCATTGGCATAGTGTACAAATTTCTTCTGCTTAGCTTTTTTTTAGCTGAACATATACTCTTTATATTGTACCATTTTTTGGTATTTAACATGTTCATCTGAGGTAGACAGCTGCTTCAACTTTCTTTCAAATGTTGTGTTTCTCTGGACACTTGCTCTCTAACCAGTCCCACTCTCTCTGGTATTAATTTGATAGAGTTAAGTCCTGCTTCTTTCATCAAGGCACACCATTGTGTTAGGAATTATTGATCTTGCGTACCATAAGATGACTTTTTCATATTCAAAGGCCATGTGCCACACCCTTCACTTCACAGTACACTTCCAGCATGACCTTGTGCCATTATGTTTTCTGGCCTTTTAATACTGACTTTTCTATTGATCTATGTACTCTTTTTGTGTCCTGTTGTGTTTGTGATTCAGTACCCTTGTTAGTGGTTATTAGGTAGGATTGTTCTCACCACAAGTCTGAAATGCCCTGTCAGCAGTACTGCTGGTCAAAGCATAGTGGCACTGTTTGGACCCTCCCCACTGTTCTCTGTGGCTACATTTAATGAGTCAAGTGGTGTGATCTAAATTTATTCACACACGCAAAGATGGTGAAGCTGGGCATACTCTAGATCTTAAAAGTTCATTCAGACCTCAATCGAGACCTATACCTTTTATACCCTGGTCAGGAAACCTGTGCTGCTGGGAAACAAAATACTCAAGCAATCCACAAAACAGCAGGCAAGCAGCAGGATACATCTGTGGTGCTATAGTACTACAGTAAATACAACAAAGGAAAAACAAAGCACCTATAGCAAGGAATAGCTCAGACAGTGTAAATAGTTTTGCTTACCATTTTATTCCACATGTGTGCAGACAAAAACAACAGCTATGGTCACCATCCTGCTGACAGAACAAACCTACCCATAGAGACTGAGTGACCTAATAGGCAGTGACACAAACACTGACATTTGTCTTAGGCATCCCCAAGCTTCCCCAGAGTGAGTTAGAATGGTGTAAATACACCCTTCCTATAGTGTGCGATTCAGTGTCACCTGATCACCCTTATTCATGTACATTAAAACATTTATGTTTTATTAAAATTCATATGACCAAATATATGATCAGGCACTGTAGTTAAAGAGCTAGTGGAAGCAAAACAGACACACAGGAATATCACACACATTATAAGAAGTAGCCAGTTATAACTTTTTATTTCTGAATTATTTTTCTTTTTCCTTTAGCTAATTAGAAAGTTATCTATGTGATAATACTGTGCTGGACATGTGGAACAGCTCTCATCCTGGCACCTGACATATCTATCTCTAGTCCCGCCCCACACTACATCATCAGCATTGTGATTTCACTGACAGTGACATCACAGGTGACTGACCTGGCAGCTGTTGAGTAGCTGTTCCTAAGCAGCAGTGAATTGAACAGTCAGTGAGGTCACAATGCAGATGCTGCAATGGGTGGAACATAGCTTGTATGTCGGCTACTAAGCAGAGTGCTGTTCTACCCATAACACCTATTAAGATCAGGTGAACAATCTTCTAATTAACCAAATGTAAAAGAAAGTGCACCTCAGCTATAAAAAGTAATGGTTGACTACTTTTAAAACTAATATTACCTTAGGAAAGACATACAGAGAATAGAACAAGTCCAGCACAGAGCAACTAAACCAAATGATTCTATTAAAAATCTGCCATATGAACAAAGAATTAAGGAATTGGGTCTTTATACTCCGAACACCAGGACAGAAAGAGGAAACATTCCTATGTTGTTTAAAATAATTAAGGATAATGAGTTAAGGGATGGACTAGAATTGAAATTCAACAACAGGGACCTTGAACTGAGGAGTCACGATAAACAACTCTTCTTAGAAGCTTCAAAAAAGAACAGTAGAAGAAGGTATTTCACATATGGGGCAGCTGATACAGTATGTGGAATAACTTTCCAAAGGAAGTGATGGGCCAGAGAAGTTTTGCCTGTTTTAAGGATAAATTAGATGAGCACCTATTAACAAAAATGAGGAATGTGGCCCCACTCCAGTGGGAGATAGGCTCGATGAGCATCCACCTCCTTCTGTTTTACTGCCTAGTATTAAACCTAGTATTATTAGTTATAGACAGTACATTAGCTCTTTAATAAAATCTATTGTAACACTTAGTGGTGGAGATATAATGATTCCAATCCTATGATCAAATGACAACCATTCATTGTAACCATTTGCAATACTACCAATATTACCAGCTAGAAAATCATATTATCAGAGTACAGCCTTTGCCCACGTCCATTAAATTGATATATTATTTTAGATTGATAGGTAAAAAACACTGCTTCCATGTGCCTGGTTCAAATGATGTTTGATCACTGAACGTCTGTCAAATTCAAGATGAGCTTTGTGTCCCACTTTTTAGGGCTGAAGTGGGGCAGAGCCCTGCAGACCTACTGCTTTAGAAAAGTACTCCCGCATTCCTTGTGAAACAACAACCTGATGAAGTGAAAAAAGTCTCCTCCGAGGTCACATTTCTGAAATGCTCTGCCGTCGCTCGCACTATTTTTATTTATTATTGTCAGCGACCCTTCCTCTCAGGACCCACCACCCCACATACCCCCACACCCCAAAAACATAATAGTGACACTGGGGGTGCCCAATCCCCCAGTGTCTTGATTGCAACTCCTTACTGCCCCGCGCCCACCTTTGTCCACTACTGCACATGCATGATAACATTTTTGTTGTTGCATTTCTGTCCTGTTTCTTGCTAGGTTTCAGATTCTGGATTCCTTACACTCAAGTGGAGCAGAGTCATGCTACCATGGTCAGAACACTTGATACTCCCATTAATAAATAAATGCCCATCTAGGAGACCTTTCCCCTTGCTGGCCAGCCTCCCACCCATTCAGCCTCCTGCACATCCTGTAACTGGGAACCAGAGAGACATGCAGTCAGCAAGAAAGGGACAGGGAGTTTTGAATTCTTTCTTCTCCTTGCAGCAGTAGTGTGTTCTCCTGAGAGTGAGAGAGAGAGAGAGTCGTGTAGTGAGTGGTGTGAATGCCTTGTCAGTGCCCATTCTACAGCCCCCCGCTCAAGATGAGGTAGTGTCAGTGGTTTACAAAGCCTTTTTTAACAATACTGCAGAAGTTGTATCTTTTATTCATGCAGGTAGAGTTTGTATTGTCAGCTTAAAATGTAGTGGTCACTGGTCAAGGGCATTGTTAGGGATGTGGAGCAGAGGTAGAGCTTTCACCTGTGCCAGAGGAAATGTTGCAGTGAACGGAAATGGGACAGAAGGTAGGCACTACAGCCAGTCCCAGAATAAAATTAATACCCACCCTATCTGCTGATACCCAACCACTGTCCAAGTGTAAAATTAATACCTCTGCTCCTCCCATCTGCTAATATCCATCCTTCCACACACATCCAATGATACCTGCCATCACCAACCTCAATGATACCTGCCGTTACCATCCTCAGAGCTGCTACTGTACTGCCTCACAAATTATACACTGATTAAACTACTACTGGCCTGGCTTTGGATCCTAAATAAATTATTATTGGTCCCCTCTAAGCTGTCTGCTCCCATATTTGCTCACGCTCCTGTGCTGCAGCAGTGCTACAAGCATGCATACTAGTAACACTGCAGGAGAGAGCATAAGGAAAGAGTGGTGGGCAGGAAGGAATAATTTTTTAAATAAAGTATTTTTTGATGCCAGCCCAAAGGCACTAAGGGTAGAGGGATTGGACACCACACCCTGTGCTATGCCAGTGACCCAGGTTTGGAAACAGACCCAGGTCATTGGGACAGGATGGGGGAGGAGGATAGACCATCACAATGGATGCTCTCCTCCTTCAGATGGGGTGGGTTACTGGGTAGCATATGCACCTGTAGCTCTTCCACCTGTGAAAGCATGGGCGGTGGGGCACATGACTGTACAGAGTCGGGGAAGGAGGATGTTGTCTGGCACTTGATGGCTGCATGCGTCTGCAGGCCATACATCAAGATGTACATCCTTTACACTGGTGCTCTCAGGGGATGGGGAAAAATATAAACAACCCCAGTCAAATTGAGCACAATGAAGTCAGGGATCCCGATAATCAGGACCTGACAGGAGGAGTTTGGGGGTACTGATCCCCTCGAAGGAACGAGGAGCCGGCAAGTAAAAAAAATTTTATTTGTCTGTGATCCAGGGAGAGGGAGTGTTTGGCAAATTGGAGAGGGTACAGTGTTTTTTGTAAATAAGCTGATGTGTGTGAGGCTTGCCAGTACACCACCAACAGAGTTGGGATTTACCGCAGTTTAAAATATCCATATGACTTATTCAATGAGTGGGACTTCATTTCTTTAACACACAGTATCAGATTTGTATGTGTGTATATATGCATGTAGCATGATGACTGTTCATACATGTATTAAAAGGAACTACACAGATTATGAATCCATTTATATTTGCACCAGTAATTACTAGAAAATAAGAATTTTTCCCTTCTCAGAAAAGGAAGCAACATGATATTATTGCTATTTACATAGTGGAAATCTGGAAAATGATCCCATTATTTAGATCTCAATTCAAGTCAGTTCTAATAACTAAGAATAGCTACTGAAGAAATACATACATCTGCTGTGGTATAGCGTAATATTAAGTACTAGTAGGAGAAATGAATCCCTAGACAACCAAAGATATTTGTAACTATAGCCTATGGAGAGGTCTAGTAAATTTTATGAATTTGGAACAAGATTTAAATACAGTATTAATTTCAGTTTGCTAGCTACTGAGCAGATTTGAAACAAATGGCCAAAAGTGCTTAATTAGTTTAGTAAAGGAGGCGCTAGCTTGAAAAACTGATGCTTAATTATTAAACTATTTAAAAAAAAACGGAATATGCAGTGGTTTAATTCAAAAATAATTAAATGGTTAGAAAATATTGAAACATATAAACAAAGCCCTATTTGGAAGGTATTGTATACAAAGAACAAATGATTGTTTCATACTAGGTATGTATGTGTTTTTCTCAAAAACAAGTTACTGTTTATCTGTTGCTACCCTGAAACTTGTATGAAAATAAAATCACACATCATATTGGGCTATCCCAGTGGATACAATCTCAAACAAATAAAACTAAAAAAAAAGTTGTCTTACCCATTGATGGAGCACACACATACAGTACATAGTCCAAGTAGTAGAATCTTTACAATGCATAATTACACACTTTTGATATTTTAAAATGGCTATTATTTAAAACTTGCTATTGATATCTACTGCAATGTCTATATGTAATTACAATTGTATACTGTGTCTTCAATATTTTTACTTTTTCTTGATATTTATTATACAATAATAACCACATTTTTACTCAATAATATAACTGACACTACTTGTTAATTAACAAAGTAATATATTTCATAGTTAGCACTTTTTCTACTTTTTATTGATTACTGATCAATATTATTTTAATTCAGATTTTAATTTAATTTTTTTATCAAATAAGCATTTCTTGATATCCCTTTTCATTATGGCACAGATATTCAAACTGCGCCCAAAAAGTGCTCAACAGCAGGAGCAAGCACAAGTCCACTGCTCCCATGCGCAAGAAGTGCGATATTCAAAGACTGCGCAGGCCAAGATGCGCCTAAGGCCGACAACTGAATATTGCACCACCTGTGCCATAGCACAACTAGGGAGGTGAAGCTGAGCATATCTGATGTGCCATAGAGCAACAAGGGATGTTCAGCTGAGCAGTCCAGATGTGCCATAGTGCAACCAGGGATGCCCCCAGCAGCAGGGCAGCAATGGAACAGCACAACCAGGGATGCAGGGGCCCACCACCCATGCCACAGATGGGCAGAGGAACACACAGCAGAACAGACATCGTCCCCCCACATCCCATGCACTGCACAACTGGGGGAGAGCTGAAATAACCACCAGCCCATGGATACCAGCAACCAACCCACAGCCAGGCCATGGTGCCCCATCACACCCCCTGGCAAGCTGTGACTGGCACACAAGGATGGCCGACCACCCCGTACCACACCATTCCACCAATGCAGAGCACATCCTGCACCATGATCCTCATGCACCCTGCCCAGGAGTAGCACCCAACAGTGCTGGACACCCCATGCATGCCACCACCCCCACTTTGACAATGCAACCCTGTGCACCATGGAGCCATGCAAGGCAGCCCCACCATAGGCACCTGCAGCGGGTGGCAGCAGACAGTGATGCAACAGATGCATACACAGTGCCGCCCTGCACATCCCCCCTGAGGTACAGCTGACAGACCGACCATGTGTCAGCACACCAGGTACCCCACATGCGACAGGGCATGCCCCGGACCCCACCTCCAGCGATACAGCACCCTGCACACCCTCCCAAGGACAAATCCTGTCCCAGCACTGGCCACAACAGCCACCACTGACACACCAGCAGACCATGCATATCACAGACATGCAAGGGTGTCAGCTGCACAGGCCATGGATGGTCTGACAGGGGTGCCATGCACACAGTGCAGGCCCCATGGACAACTGCACACAGGCATCCAGTGCACAGAGTACAACACACAAACTACAGACAGTGACTGATCCCCCTGCCCACACCATAGGTGGTTCACCTCTGCACACACACACACACGCCCATGCCTGAACTACCCCTGATGCCATGCACACCACTGCTGCTGAGCACCTGTAGCCCCCTGCAAATCAGAGACCACCACAGTTGTCATAACAAAATGCTTACAATTAAAAGAAGTAACAAAACATATATACAAATATTTACGGGGAGGAAGGGACACATAACAGGTGGGGGCAGGTAAGGGGCAGGGGTGAACATATGGGAGAGGGAAGAAGGGGTGTGAGGGTGGGTCAAAGGGGGGAAGGAGGTAGTAGGGGCATGGAGTGCTTTGTGTGTGCCCTGGTCCTCCTCCATGTGGCGCTTATGCCTGCCACTCCTTCTCCTCCTCACCCCATGGTGGTGGATGCGCTCCAACAGCTCCAGTGTTGCCCTCACCACCTGGAGCAACTCCCTCACATTCCTTTCCAGCACCTGGAGTAGCCATCCACCTAGGATGAGCAAGCAGAGTCAATTTGTGTGACTGTCCAGCCCCCTGCAGCCCACCCATTGTGCATGGCATACAGCCATGTGCCACGCCCCTATGATGGTGTGCGACCACCCACAGTGACCGTGTCCACAAGAACTGCCTACCCAGGCAGCCACAGCCATGTGGACCACTACACACACACACACTGCCCATGTCCTGCACAGCACCACTATGGCCATACAGTGACTTGGCTATGCGGTGTGAAGGCTTTGCCACAGCCATGTGCCTGGTGCATGCATGGACCACCATTGATGCGCTCCCGGACATGCAGTGCCATTGGACAGTGCTGACTGTAACAAGTTGCATGCATGGCAGTGGTGTCAATGGATGGTGGCCATGCCCCACTGCCCACCCAATTATACAGCATGCAATAGTAATCATGGATGTAAGGCACTCACCATCATCAGGAGGGGTCCATGTGCCACTGACCACCGTTACCCCTCCTGGCTTGCTGCTCCTCCAGGTGGCACCTCCAGTGTCTGACCTGCTGGCATTCTGTGGGCCCTAAGGTGCAAAACATGGAGAGAGGAACATCAGTACAATCCTGTAGCAATTTTCCCCCTGCCTCCATGTGTGTGCAATCCCACACAGCCAGACCCACCCACCCACACCCTAATAACACCACCACGGCCAACACCGGATGGCACCCCCATGTGCCGGACACATGCAACCGTGATACCCGTATGGATGATAAAAGTGTATGGATGTTGCACCTACCTGGCCGTGGCACTGCGCCCCTCCTGGCATGTGCCCACAGGCAGGCAAGCAGGTCCGGGTCCCTCCACCTCAGGTCCCCATATCAGTGGTGGCACTGCTCTGCCATCCACCCCATACCGGTGGCCTCCTCCAGGGCGTCAGCCACCTCCTGCCACACCTGACTCCTGGCCCTGTCCAGGAGTGCCTCCCCAAACAAAGGCCCAACATGTGGCTCCACTATGGCCACAAGGTTTTCCAGCTCCACCTGGCTCCACTGCACAGCATGCCTCTGCACCATCTCTGCTGCTCAGTTCAGTCAAAATGGCGCCCTGCAGCACGGTCCTGCCATGTGCAGATGCTGCTCGGTACAGTGCTGCCATTCCCTATCGTGCTGTCACCGAACAGCATGATAGTGGTGCACCCATGCCTGACGCATGGTGCCTAGGGGGCAAAGGTCAGGCACAGGGTCAAGGGTCTCTGGCGCACTAACAGCCACAGCGTGATTGGAACCCAATGCATGTAGCGCTATTGGGTGCCTGTGTGCCACCTCCTGTAGTGGCCTACCATGCTGTCACAGTGCCATATAGGTGAACAGCACTGTAGCACCACTGGCATAATGGTGGCCATGCCCTGCATTGCCTCCCGCACACAGGACGTCAGCAGCGCGGCATGCGCCTGTGTCATCAACCCGGGCATGGGCCGTTAGGTGTGTACTGCGCATGTCACAGAACTGCGCCCATGGCTCAGCACGTTCAACACAATTGCGCAAAGTGCAACAGCGTGATATTCAGCCAACATATGCAAATCAGCTAATCAGCCATTCAATGGCACAGTCACTGCATTTGCATCCACTTAAAGATGCGTCTCGCCTCATTTGCATGGGTTGCGCTATAAAAGTGCGACATTGAGCTGCACTGGCCATAGTCGGTTACTGCAGTCTATTGCGGTGAGTTGCATGCTGTTTGGGAGTGTGGACTGTGGATTTTGGAACATGCATGGGACTGTCATTCTCACAGGCTGAATCATGACCGAGTGTGTTGTGGAGGAAGAGGAACAGAGCCGTGGGAGGAAGAGGAGGCTGAATTTCACTAAGGCCGAGACAGATGCCCTGTTTGAGGCCTACCTAGACCAGGAGCCGCTTCTCAGCGGACGCCAGGGAACACCACAGGCCCGTGCTGCTGCATGGGAGGAGGTGGCACGTGCTGTAAACCTGCATGGCAGCCATCAGTGTTCTGTGCAGGAGTGCAAGAAGAAGATGGGCACAGACAGAAGGAGGATTAAGGAGAAGGTGGCTGCCATCAGGGCAGCATGGTCTGTGACAGGTGGGGGACAGCCGGAGGTGCTACGCTTGACCCCTCAGGAAGAGCGGGTTGCTGGCGGCATGCAGCGTTGTGCCATTGAGGGTGTTCTGGGTGGTGGATTCCAGATGGGTGGTAGCCTGTCACTGCATGGTAGGTCATGGTCTGTCTACTGGGGGGGAAAGGGCAGGTCACATGCAGTAACATGACTTTGTTTTCCCTTACAGCTCCAGAGCATCTGCATGGGTCAGCGGTGGTGGGCTTCTCCAGTGAGGCCAGTTACATGGAGATGGAGGAGGGCCCATCCACCTCCACAGGAATACATGGGTCAGGGTGACAGTGGGCCTGCCTGGATGTCCAGACTGATGTTGGTGGAGCAGGTGCAGAGGAAGCCCTGCCCGTGTCCCAGCATCCATGGATGCCAGCGTGCTGAGACTTGGGCTGGTGCCGGATCCATCAGCGATGATGATGTCGCTAACGTCATGGGCAGTGACACGTGTGTGCCACAGGATGGCCACACAGCAGGTTACATCACAGCCATGGCTGTGGGTGGTGCCGCCGTGGAGGCCTGCGTGTCATCACAGTCCCAGCCTGTGCCTGTCAGCACTGGTGTGTGTACAGGACAGTGGGACTGTTGCAGCCACTGCGGAGGCACCATTGAGCCCTGAGGAGCGGCAGCCAGATGGGCAGCATCAGCAGTTGGCCAATGGGCATGGGGGTACAGTGTCAGGGGGCGGCGTCAGTGCACCGCCTATGGACATGCCCAGGCCTGGCCCTGGTGTGCAGCGCCCATGAGCATCAGGGCCGCGAACACCCTGAGGGACAGCATGCCGATCAGGCAGATGACCTGTTGGATGAGCACACCCGCATACTGCAAGCATCAGTCAATTAGCAGATGCAGCTTGTGACGGCAGTGGATGCACTCAGTGCGGCTCTGCACCAGGCAGAGAAGCGTCGCAGCAGAGACATTTCTCTGCTCCTTGCAGGGATGGACCGGTTGCGGGAGGATGTGACCTCTGCCATTGACAGGCAGACACAGGCATTCACTGCTGTCATGGCCAGAATGGGCACACAGTTATTTGCCCATGCATCGCAGACACCACGCAGTGCACTGTCCTCCCCCGTTCCCGGCATCATGAGATACCATCCTTGTCGACACCGGGTTCAGCTGTGGGCATCCCGAGCACGCCTGGTGTAGGCATGTTCAGTGTGCTGCAGACCCCTGCGCGAGCACGGTAGCGTTCACGCAGTGGAACCCCTGGGGGACCATCGGTGCCACCCCATGAGGCCAGTGGTCAGCCTGTCACTGCTGGCGGGTCTTGGCAGGGCCGCCCATGCATCCGTGGTGGCCGTGGCACTGTGGCACGTGACTAGCCTGTCTCCCAGTGTGGCTACTGTCTGATGCTGCCCTGTGTGCATTGTGTCATTCAGCGGGCAATGTACGGGTGGGTATCCAGCCCTGCACGCACACACACAGTCCATCTGCACACCTTCCCGGCTGCTGTGTGCATGATGATGCCAGCATTGCACTGTACGCCACTGTGCAATGGTGCCCAGTGTCTGACACATGCACAATGATAGGCAGTGGGCGTGGTGGTCTGTGGACATGTGTGTGGCTGGGGGGCATTCTGGGTCGGCGTGCCTCCTACCCTTTGTACATGTCTGGTTAGTTGTGTGTGTGCATGTCTGACCGTGTGCCATGTTAAACCTCACCCATCCCTGGTGGTGTGTGCGGTTCCATGCCCGGCCACTTCCCTTGATGGCATGCACCCCTGGTGTGTGTCCATGCATATTTGTGGGTTGTGCCTTTGCCACTGGTGGTTGCACATGGCCCCATGACTTACCTGGGTTGGCTGAAGTGCTCCTCCGTGATGGTGTCCAGGTGCAGCTGTGCCAGCCGTAGCAGTCGGGGGTCCCGTCACCCAAGGGGGGGCTGCCCATCACCATTGTCACCGGCGTCCTCATCATCCCCATCACTGTCCCCCTCTTTGACCTGTACAGCTATCCCACATTCATTGGCCATGTTGTGCAGGATGCAACAGGCCAGGAATAGCCCACAGGCCTTTGAGAGGCTGTACTGTAGGGCACTGCCGGAGGTGTCCAGGCAACGAAAATGTGCCTTCAGCATACCGAACACCCGCTCGATGACATTACATGTGGTGGCATGTACCTCACTGTAGAGTTGCTGCAATGGGGTTGCCGGCCACCTGTATGGTGTGAGCAGCCAGGGACGGAGTGGATATCCACTGTCACCTGTATGTAGAGGGTGGAGGTTAGTTTGGTGATCAGCATCGTCCTGCCCTGGGCCATGTAGGCCACTACCCATGTCACCTCTGACCATGCCCCTCCCAAGCCCTATGTTTGTCTATGTGGTTTGCATACTTACCCACTAAGTGGCCAGTGGGGATGTCCCCAATCTTGAATCTGTGGCACAGTGCCAACTGGTGCCAGATGAAGGCATCGTGTGCTCCCCAAGGGTGCGTGGCACAGACATTGATTATGCGCCCCTGGCATTGCACACCACCTGGCAGTTGATGCTAGCACAGCCCTTCTGATTAATATATGCGGCCCCCTCGGGGCCAGGTGGTGTGCGGATGGCCACATGGTTGCAGTCTATTGCCCCTAGCATGCCAGGCATATGTGCTACCCTGTGGAACTCCTGTATGTTTGCTGTGTGCTCAGCCGGTGTGCTGGGGAAATGGATGTACTCCACATCATGTGGCAGCAGTGCACTGAGGAATTGGGTGAGGTGGCGTGACGCGGCCTATTGAGTTATGCCTGTTGTGTCCCCTGTTGGTCCTGGAAGGTACCCGTGGTGAGCAAGCACATGCAAGCTGTCACTTTAGTCTCCACTGACAGAGCATGGCTCCGTCGTATGGGTGCCTGCATCACATCACTGCACAGCTCACAGAGCTGCCTCAGAATTGCCCGATTCAGGTGGTACCGGCCCATGATCTCAGTATCACTGTACAGCTCGAAGCTGGTGCGGACTCGTTACTGCCTGTTGGGGGCATACCGCCGACGGGCCCTTCCACGGCCATGCCCCCTTCTGCCTGCCTTCTCACCCCTCATTACTGCCTCCATCTGTATGGTGGCACTGGCCATGTCCCTGGCTTGTGTTCATCCCCCTCCGGCAGCTGTTTCTGTGTTCCCCCGCTATCCTGGCTGCTACTTCCCCTGCACCAGGAACACCTAAATGTGGTGGCCTCTGTGCTGTGTGGCACTTCCCCCTTCTGCACTGGCTGTGTTTCTCCACACCTTCCCTGTGCCTCTCTGTTCAGGGTGCCCTTTCCCTGGCCTGCCCTGTGTGTCCCTCCTGCACAGTTTGACTTGCTATGGTTCAGCCTCATGTGCCTTCCTTGTAGCGTTCTTGCACCTCTCCCTTGTTCCTTTTTATTTTGGCTCATTTCTACTATTGCGCAACTTCCGCTTGCTCCCCTATTGTGCTTGGCGTATGTTGTTGAATATCGCACTACACCATTTATGCATGGCTCCTCCCCCTTCAGTTGCGCATACATTCATTATCATTGTGCTATTGCTCAGCGTGATTTGGGGGGCGCATCTGCCTCCCGCTGAATATCGCAGAATGGCGCATTTTCGGACTTGCGCTGGAGTAACCCTATTGTGCATGGGGCAACCCTTTTGAATATCTGGGCCTATTATATGTTTAATATCTGCCACATTATGAAAAGTCCCCAATCTTGCTAAATATGTCTAATTGCATAACACATATGACAGTACTAATTCAAGAACCCCCATAATGCTCCTTGCTTTCACAGCCTGAGAAAGCTTTGGAAGATAATTATAAATTACATCAAATGACTGAAAGTAGTAGCAGAAGAAATATTCTTATCTATTGCTTATATGAATAGCATCACTAATTGTCCTTCAAAGAATGCATCTAAGGCTGGCCTGGTGGTGCTGAGGGTTGAGGCGCTAAATGCCACACCTCGAGCCATGCTGGTGACCTCGGTTCGGGAATGGACATGGGCCACTGGGGTCGGTGGGGAGGGAGAGGATTGAGAATCCTGCAACAGCTCTCCTCTATCTGGGGTGGGTTAAAGGGTGCACATCACTCTGTTGTGGCCCCTGACGGAAGTCAAAGGCTCTACAGGTGCAGCGCATAGAAGGGGAGCTGGAGCAGGACAGACATTGGCACATCAAGTGCACTTACATCATTGCATGTCCTGCCCCACAAGGAAGAAAAGTAGGCAGAAAATTGCAGGATGGTCATGGCGGCTGATGGCCGTGCACTGTGCCCCGGGACCTGAAGATGTGCACCTTCCAGATACTGGATCCAAGTCCCCCACGTGGGGGATACTTCATGTGCCAGCCTATGTAGGGAGAGCGAGACACTGATGAACCTGGGTCCTGGGGTGTGGGTGCTGGCAGCCGGATGACCTGCCAGCCTGCTCTACAGAGGAGAAAAAGGAATATAAAAATAAAAGAATGCATCTAAATAAGAAGATGACTGCTCCTAGCTTTCTTCATAAAAATGAGTAACAACTGTGTGTGTGTGTGTGTGTGTGTGTGTGTGTTTGCAAGGAGAGACAATTCAGTTTACTTGATTGGAAAGAATACTGTTTCCTTAATTATGGTAACTCAAATATCATGGCCCCCATATTCAAAAGGTCAGCATGGCACTAACAGGCATATTACCATGCTAACCAGACTCAGTATGCCAAAACAGGACTGGGGCATATTCAAAGAGGCTCCCTGTACCATGCATGGTAGATAGCATAACTGCACTGAATATACCACTGGGCACCTGAAAATTAGGGTGCTGTCTTTTATGCAGGGTACAGTGGCATAGTCAAAGTGTTCTGTAAGTGCTAATAGGCTGCCAAAGAAATAGTACTTAATGCTTAAAGAACCTTGCGCTTATAAATGCACACAGTGGTGCACAGCAGTCCCTCCCCCTCCATCTGCCCTATCCCTAAGTTAAATATAGGTGCCATTCATGTCTATCCCTGGTAGTTTAGTGGTCCCACCCTTTTGACTGATCCCCAGGTTAAATATAGATGCCATTTACATCAGTTCCTGGTAGACTAGTTGTCTATCCTCCTACCTGATTCTCAAGTTGATGATTGGTGCCAGTTATGACAGTACCAGGTAGTACAGTGGCCCCCCCCACCGCCTGATCCCTGAATTGATGTATGGTGTCAGTTATGACAGTTCCTGGTAGGCTGGAGATACCCACAATCTACCCAGTCCCCAGTGTAACTGTCATCCATCCACACACCTCTCTGGCACACCCACTCAGCACCCACCAACCCACCCCTTCAGCCCCCGACTCAACTATCTGAACACTGAAGAGCTGTCAACTTGCCTTCAGACTGTGAATGATGCAGAACCTCTGCATGCCACCTCAGCCTGCTGCCATCTGAATGACAAGAAATGATTGCGGTCTAAAAATGAGTTTCCCAATTGACACACTGGAACGCTTCTGTTTGGAGTTTCGCAGCAATCCTTCTGCGACTCTAAAATGGTGTGCTCGCTCCCCGTGTGTAAGTGCAATGTACTGTAAAAAAAGCTATTTCTGCAGTTTGTACATGCTTGGTCCCAGTCATTCAGATAGAGTGTAGGGTCTGTGCTTGTCATCTGAGACAAGTCAGCAGCTTTTCAATATTCATATGGCTGAGTTGGGGGCTGACAGCAGGTGAGGTGGTGGGTATTGAGTGGGTGGTCAGGGAGGGGATGGATGGCATTACATGGCTCCCAGAAGCAATGGTGTTATCCTGTTTGGTATGTACTGTCTCCCCTTCACTTCTAATAGTCTGTTGCTGGCATGGTGAAGTGGTAGCACCTTGCATATGCACTTAACATGGTGCAGTCACTGAATGATATTCGTACAGGTTGAACTCACCTGACAAGGCATGCTGCCCACATGAATATCATACCCAGACAGCTAGGCTTTATATTTTATGTGGCAATGACTTAACACAATGCACATGGCTCCATCTGAATATGGGGTCCATCTGCCTTTTCTACTCCCATGGAGATGTCTTGATGGTGTGGCACAGTGAGTGTGATTGTGTTCATTACACCCATCAATGAGTGTTATGAAATTTTTATAACCTGTCACTGGGAGTTTCTGATTACTAGCTGTTGATTTGACTCTGGCTATATGTACTTTCCTAAAAATTAAAAGAAAGATTAACTTTAAATAGGTTGGAGATTTAGTCCATTTTTCTGCACATATTAAGGCATGACTAGTTAGGAAGTGATGGATTGTTCAGTCACATCAAAGTACAAAATGTCCTTAATGTGCTGTAAAGAACACTCTGCCTCTTTAAAACAAGCATTTGCCAATGCTGAAAGTTGATTGCTTATATGTGCTGTTTAAGTATTTGGAAGTGAAAGTACCATGCCTAAGAACTGTCATGTGCCCCCCCCCCCAAGACATCCACTATGTCTTTCTGTTCAGTATTCACAGAAGAGGGGGAGGGGCAAGGGCCACAGCAGTTGCAAAGGCATGAAGTGGTGGACAATAGTCCATTCACAGGCAGAAGAATCCTGCAGAAAGTGAGTAAATTAATGGTGGACAAAGCAAGGTGACCAGATAGCATTTACCCAAGGATATTAAAAGAACTGTCAAGGGAGATAGAAGTACCTCTGGCAGCCATGTTCAGTGAGTCATTCAACACAGGGGTGGTACCAGAGAATTGGAGGAGGGCATGTGGTCCCTCTATAGAAATCCAGCAGTAGGGAGGAGGTGGGGACCTATAGGCCAGTCAGCCTCAGCCTCACTTCAGTAGTGGGGAAGATCGTGGAGACATTGCTTAAAGAAAGGATAGTGGGGCATCTAGAAGGCATTGGAGGCCAGGACCATAGGCAACATGGATTCACAGTGGGGAGGTCATGTCAGACAAATCTGGTTGATCTCTTTGACTGGGTGACAAAGGAGGTAAATCAGGGTGGGGCAGTGGACAATGCTTACCTTGATGTAAGCAAAGCCTTTGACACCATCCAATATAGGAGGCTGATAAACTAGCAGAGTAGGCTGGGCATGGGGAAAAGGGTAGGAAAGTGGGTTAGAAACTGGGTATGAGACAGGAGGCAGAGTGTGGTGGTAAATGGGGCGCGGTCTGGGGAGAGGAGGTGACCAGTGGGGTGCTGCAGGGATTGGTCATGGGGCCAGTCCTGTTCAATGTCTTTATTAGTGACATTGCAAAAGGGCTGATGCGAAAGGTCTGCCTGTTTGCAGATTACACCAAGATCTGTAACACAGTGGATACCCCAGAGGAGGTGAAGAAAATGAGGAGGGACCTGGAGATGGTGTAGAAATGGTCAGAGGACTGGCAACTGAAGTTTAATTCAAAAAAGTGCAAAATTATGCACCTGGGACACAGAAACCCTGGGGAAAGGTACAGGATGGGGGAAGGGGAGGAGCTGCTGACAGCCACAAAGAAGGAAAGAGACCTGGGGGTTCTTATTTCAGGTGACCTGAAAATGTCAAAGTGGTAAGGTAGCTGGTAGGGCCAGTGACATGCTGGGGTATCATCAGCAGGAGGAGGAGGAAGGTAGTGATGCCAGTATATAAAACCATGGTCAGGCTTCACATGGAGTACCGTGTGCAGATCTGGAGGGTGCACCTACATAAGGATATTAACAGGCTGGAGATGGTCCAGAGAAGGGTGAATGAGATGGTACAGAGCTTGCAACACAAGACTTATGAGGAGAAATTAAGGGACTTCAATATGTATTCAGTGGAAGAGAGGAGGAAAAGAGGGGATATGATAGAAACATTCAAGTACCTCACTGGTATAAATATAAGTACTGAGAAGCAGGAGACAGCTGCTATAGGCATATGTGCCAGCTTCTGTGTGATATTCTTTTGTTCTTATAAATCTGTAATCTCCAGTATTTCAGTAACCACATAACTACACTGCCTTCTTTAGGCAAATTTATGCTGGCTGATGCCTGGTGTCAGATGGCAGACAAAGGGCTCACCAGTTTATGTTGCCATTTGAAAAACTTCATAGAGTGTTGTTTTACTGATAAGCATTTTGGAAAGCTGGTGAAGGTTTCACAATTTTTATTAGGATTTTATCTCCTTCGGTCTGTCCCCTTTAGTCCCCCATCCCCACACCCGAGCAGTCATCAGTGGCCACAGCTGCAGCCTTCTTCTTGCCAAGATAGTGGGTGAGAAACATAGAAACATAGAATTTGAAGGCAGTTAAGGACCGCTTGGCCCACCTAGTCTGCCTTTTTCCCTACCTGATGGATAAGCTGCAGATTCTAGTTTATCAACAGCTTACTTCCTCCTACTCCCCAGTAGAATTGCCTTATGCCTGTCCGTGAGCAGCTGCCTTCACAGTCTGTGAAGTCTGATGTCTTTCAGTGCCACTTATTGGTCCTCTTCCAACACAGGCGAGGTGCTGCCAGCCCAAAACTAACTTAGGACAAGCAGTTTTCAAAGTGGGGAAGAAATGAAGTGAGGAAGACTCAAGTGCTCATTCAGATGAGGCGTCGATTGTAAGATCAGCATACTGGTGTGGACACTGCAAATAGAACCCCATCTCTTTAAGCAGCCTTATAAAGAGTAAAGGTTTCTCAAAGCACTGGGGTTCTGTTTATTGTACTGTAAGTGGGCTGCATCTAATCTGGTAATTTACTGTACCTTACATCTGGATGTATGGTAGGCCCAACTTTGAATAAAAACTGCACCTGAATTAACATATGATGCCATAGAAACAGAATTTGTCAGCAGAAAAGGACCGCTCGGCCCACCCAGTCTGCCCAAGTGTTCTCTACCTGCTTGTAACTCCCGCCTGTATATGTTACTGCATGTCTTATTCTGCCTGTGTCCATCAGGACCTCCTTGTGAATGAGCTTGCTTAATGGATTTTTCCTGCAATGAACTTGTACCTACTCCACTTCCATAGTCCAATTGATCTCCGTTGACTCCCTCCTTCCCCTTTTTCTAATATACCCCAATGTTTATCCTATGCATGCTTCATGCCCCCTACCATTTTAGCTTCCACCACTTCTCCTGGCAGTCTGTTCAAGGTGTCTATTACCCTTTCAGTAAAGAAATATTTCTTCACATCTATCCTGAATGCCACTCTAGCTTCATTGTATGTCCCTTGGTTTGGGTGCTCATCCTCATTTGAAGGAAACTCCCCAACTGTACCCTCTTTACCCTGTGAGGTACTTTGTAGGTCTTGATGATGTCACCTGTCACCCTCCTCTCTTCCAGAGTGTACATGTTGAGATTCTTCAGCCTGTCCTCATAGGGATTCCTGTGAAAATTCTGAACCATTTTAGTTGCCCCTCCTCTGGAAATCTCCACCTTATGTCCTTTCTGAAGTGTGGACTCTAAAAGTGGACACAGTACTCCAGCTGGGGGTATACCAGGGAGTGATACAATGGTAGCACAAGATCCCTCCTCCTCCTACTGGAAATGCCACTCCTTATGCAGCCCAGAATACAATTTGCCCTGCCCATTGCCTTGTCACACTGTACTGCTATCTTCAGGTCCTCTGATATAATAACCTCAAGGACCTTTTCATGTCTAGTGAGTATCAGTACCTCCCCCCATCCTATACCCAGCATCGGGGTTCCTATGCCCTAGGTACATGATTTTGCACTTGTTGGCATTGAACCCTAAGTAAGTAAGAAAATGGAACTGATTTGAATGAATTGCAGACTTTTAAGCAGCTTTTTGGGGAATGTATATGTGTGTGTGGGGGGGGGGCTCTGCTACTATAACTATTTACATTTGATTTGGTATAATGTGCAAACAGACTAACCCTGCTCCCCACTTCGTGTGCTATATCAGAGATAAACAGCCCAAACAGCATTGGGCCAAGCACTGAGCCCTGTGGCACGCCACTTGTCACTGCTGTGGGTGCTGAGAGCTACCCCACCGCCACCTCCCTCTGCACCCTCCCCTGTAACCAGTTCTCTATCCATGTAGTCAGACCACCTTTCACCCATACCCCTCGTTCTCCTCACTCTTCTCCTCCATTGCCTGTGTCCGTGCTCCCAGTAGTCCGCACCCTTTCTCCTCGTTATTCTTACTGGGTGGTGGTGCCTACTGTATTACACTCAGATCACTCTGCCTGACCCCTTCCAGGGTTACTACACCTCTACCTTTACCTATATCTAGGGTGGTGAGGTCATCAGGCATCCCTGTCTGGACCTTTCTATCAACTTCAGTCTTTTGGCCACCCCACCCCTTGCCATTTGTTTAAATCCACCTTAGCAGAGATACACCCTTCTAATCCTGCCTTTTTTTTATTTTACATATTTTTTCACTGGGCTACGGTCGGCTTGGTCATCCCAAATGACCCCCCCTAGCCCTGCCCTCAACATCGGGCCGACTTGCTGACCTCCACAGATTCCCCCCATGGTGGGGTGGTGAGGAACTTCCCAGGTCGACCCACCAGAGCAGGATCCGGTTGAGGAGGCACCATTCAGGGCAGGCGGGGGTGGGGGTCGGAAGCTCATGCTGCCTGACCTGAGCACATTTTCCACTTTTTTCCCTTTTGTGGAGTGTGGCCGTGCAATGACACTTAGGCACAGCATGCCAATGTCCACCACAGTCTGCCACCCTTTACTACACCGCTGTAGTATCACCCGTGGTCATCACCAGGGGCCGCTACAGAGCGATGGGTCCCTAGATCCCACCCCAGGATAGGAAAGCAGTCCTCCAGATGCTCAATCCTATCCCTCCCTTTCCATCCCCTGGCAGGCCAGGCTTGCATCTGAACCCGGGTCACCAGCATGGCATGAGATGTGACGTCCAGCACCTCAACCCTCAGTGCCAGCGGCCCAGCAGCAATGCTGCCCTTAATATGCCCCTCCTCTTCCAGTGTACCCTCTTCCCCGTTTACAAGTCACTATTCCTCCCTGACCCTACTCCAGTTAGTCACTAACCCATAATATTTCGTGTGGCACCAATCCCTCAGCCACTCGAACTCCTCAAGCCTACTCTTCCTCTCCATGCTTGCACATGGTACCGGCAGTACCTTCAAGAAAGCCACCGGCTTCCCCACCCCCCTACACTGCCTGCCCAAGTACTCAGACTTACCTCCCCCTCACTACTTCCACAGTGTCCCCCGCCAAGTCGCTTGTATCATTACGCAACAGTAAATGAGGTTTCTTCCTCCCCCTTGGTGTACGCTTGAGCATTGCCTGCCCGGCTGCTCCTGCAGTAAACCTGGGGACAGCTTCAACCCAAATATGGCCGTGCCTTTCCTCCTTTCCATCCCATCTCACCCATTTCAGTATAGAATCCCCCAGGATAAGTACCGCCCACCCCATACCCCTTTTCTCTTCTAATGCCCCTTCCACCACCCCAGTATTCATTCTTCCCTGTCCCTTACCCCGCCAACTGCACCCTCTGTGACTTCTGTATCTGTACCCTCTACTTCTGCCTCACCTGTTTTCTCTGCCTTTTTCCTCCCATCCCCCTTGAACCCCTCCCTTCCCAGTCTGACTACTTCCTATTGGGCTTCCCATGTCGACCTCCCCTCCACCCCTGCTGATTTCCAACCCTTCTCCTATCCCAGCTGTTATCGATTTAGAGCCCACATTCCCTTCTACCCCAATAGTGATACCTCTCCAATCCTTCACCCTTCCCATATCCTTCTCTCCTTCAGTCACCACCCCCCTCCTTCCTTACTAGCCCCCTTCTACCCTTTTGTCCTCACTATCTCTTCCCCTACCTGTTGCCATCCCTCTCATGCCCTGCTTGTCCTCCCCCCTTCAGTATGTTCCTGCTCCCCCTCCCTGTCCCATAGCAGAGGTTCAAATCTATTTGTAGTTGATACCAGTTTTACATCTCTTGCTCCTATTGGTTCCTCCCTCCTATGTATTCTCCTCTGTGCCACCCCTGGTCCCTCCTTACCCGCAGCCATCTGCTCTTTCCCCTGGTTCTCCCCTGGTACTCCTCGTTGTCTCGTCCTCCCCCATCAGGAGGCCCCCCCCTCCCTCACCTTGGGTACCCTCTCCCTTCTCTTCTCTTTTCTGCTAATGCCTTTGATACTGGGGTCAGTTTCAGTCCCTAGTTATTCTTCCTACATCCCCCTTTGCCATCCCGTATTCCCCCCGCCGCAGGATGCCTACCATACTCATCTGTCCTGCCACTTACACTCCTCCCTAACCTCCACAGTTTCTCCCTCAAACTAGCCAGTCATCTACAGACCATACACCCCCTCCATCCTCCAAGCTCAGTCCAGGATCATGGCACACCCACACCCTGTACACCCCTCCACCCTTCCAAAGATACCCACCCTATTGACATGTGGCACCTGCCCCATTTTGGCCCCCATCTTATGATACGGGCTCTTAGTCCCAGGTTCAGTACACTACTGCAACTGTTAGGCCCCTATTTAGTCAAATTCCTTTCCCCCCCACACTAGTCCCCCTACTGACCCCTTGCTGACCAGGGTAATTCAGTCTCCAATCTCATCCGTTAGATACTGTATTAGTATAGCAATCCTAAAGCCTCCTTGTCCATTTTTCACCCCTCAACTACCATACTTTTGGTTCTTGGCTCTCATATAGTTTCACTTAGCCCAGTTAGAAATCCAATTGCACTCCAAGTATTACTCAGCTCAGTTAGAAAAATAAACAGAACAACTAAATATGTATTATTTCAGCAATCCTAAAGTATCCAGTCATTGCTTTGTCTCCACTCCAGAGACCCTGCTGTAATATAGGACCACAGAGGACCTGAGTGGGAAGTTGGACAACTGTAAAGTCCCGGCAGAGCTCCATTGAGCTTGCACACTCCCCCTCTCTTACTTGCTTGTTCTATTTCTCCCGATTCGGCAGGCTTCCCTTTTGTAATGGGCTCCTGCTTGCATTGGCACCTTTTTCTGCCCACAAAGAAATACCCAGTAGTCCCAACACAGCTCCGTTGAGGTTGCTCACTCCCCCTCTCTCACTCACTCATTCTGTTTCTCCTGATGCTGCAGGCTGTCCTTTTGTACAGGACTCCTGCCTGTGTTGGCACCTTTTTCTGCCCAGAAAGAAATCTGCAGCAGTCCTGACACAGGTCCATTGAGCTTGCTCACTCCCCCCCCTCTCACTCACTCGTTCTGTTTTTTCCGGGTCTGCAGGCTGCCCTTTTGTACTGGGCTCCTGCCTGTGTTGGCACCTTTTTCTACCCACAAAGAAGTTCACAGCTGTCCCAACAGAGCTCCGTTGAGGTTGCTCACTCCCTCTCTCTCACTCACTCATTCTGTTTCTCCTGGCACTGCAGGCTGCCCTTTTATACTGGGCTCCTGCCTCTATTGGCGCTTTTTTCTGCCCACAAAGAAATCTGCAGCAGTCCTGACAGAGCTTTGTTGAGCTCGCTCACTCCCCTCTCACTCATTCATTTTGTTTCTCCCAATGCTGCAGGCTGCCTTTTTGTACTGGGCTGCTGCCTGCACTGATGCCCTTTTCTGCCCACAAAGAAATCTGCAACAGTCCCAACAGAGCTCCATTGAGCTCTCTCACTCCCGCTCCCTCACTCCGTTCATTCTGTTTCTCCCACCGCTGCAGGCTGCCCTTTTGTACTGGACTCCTGCCTACGTTGGCACCTTTTTCTACCCACAAAGAAATTCACAGCGGTCCTGACAGAGCTCATTTGAGCTGGGTCACTCCCCATCTCTTACTCACTCAATCCTAATCTGTCCCAAACACTGATTTCGCAAAGCAACTGCACTATTCTGCGCCTGAAGCGTGAAAACACATTTCAGCCAGGATGTGAAAAATGACAGCTGTACTGTTCATAAGGAGGTGTGAAAAAATGCCAGTGCTGAAAATCTGGTGTGAAAATTTTTGCAAAGTTACAAGGGGTGCGTGGAAACTGCACAATGCATGTTTGTAACACAGTCATTTTATGGACTTTCATCACAAAATATTCACCATAGACATTTTAGGACCTCTGATCATGAACAGTGTCACTGTGGTTTTCTTATGTGTCCCGAACACTGATTTCCCACAGCGACCGCATTATTCTGCACCTGAAATGTGAAAATGCATTTTGGCCAGGATGTGAAAAATGACAGCTGTACTGTTCATAAAGAGGTGTGGAAAAATGCCAATGTTGAAATTCTGTAGTGAAAATATTGCAAATTCACGCAGTTATGAGCGTGTGTAGCAACTGCGCAGTGCATGCTCGTAAAACAGTCATTTTTTTGATTTTGTCTACCAAATTTACTACTCAGCTCAGTTAGAGAAATAAACAGGACAAATTAATATGTATTATTACAAGAATCATAACACTATAGCGCAGTACTTAGCTCAGTTAGAGAAATAAACAGAACAACTTAATCTGTATTATTACAGCAATCCTAAAAGTATCCAACCATTGCTTTGTCTCCACTGCAGAGACCCTGCTGTAATATAGGACAATAGTCCTTAGACTTTGTCACAGTGAGCCTCCCCAAATCCACGGAAAAGATGTTGAGCCTCCCCCAAAAACTGAAATAATCTTGGGCCTCCCCAAAGAAAAATAACATATTGTACTTCTCGCAGAATACCTCGAATAAATTGAAACCCCTTTGAGTACTTGCCTCACATTCAGTTCTTTGTCTTATACTAATGTGAGACCTTTGAAAAGAGCTCTATGCTCAAAGGTGTTACCTGAATAACAAAAAATAAAATAAACAAATATCATTATTGCTTATTGTAACCCCCCACAGGACAGCCTACTTGCTCCACTATTTTCATTCTTGAACCATTGTTATCCTTTGATGCAGCACCTTCATGGGTCAGACTACTTTCTCGGTTTCCTCTCTATATGAAATAACCTTCCTACATGCTTTGCCTCTCCCCCTCCTTCCCTGCTCCAAAGCAACCTCTCTGGGATTACTTTGCTCCTTCCTGCTATTGCTCTTAGCACTTCTATGCTCAACCCTTGTATTGGGCTGTTCTACCATCAGTCTAAAAATTGATCAATTACCACCACACATTATTATTTTATTGTTCATATTTGTTTGCATAGAAACATAGAAACATAGAAGTTGACGGCAGATAAGGACCGCAAGGCCCATCCAGTCTGCCCATTTCTTTTTCTACCTTATAAATGTGCCATCGGCCTTTGCTCTGTCAGTGACCTATCTATTCATAGTCATTTGTATTGCTCCCTTATGCCCATCCCATGCCTGTTTGAAGCCCTGCACTGTATTCATAGCCACCACTTCTTGTGGTAAGCCATTCCATGCATCCACCACCCTTTCTGTGAAAAAGAATTTCCTCACATTCCCCTTAATCGGCCTCCCTCTAATCTCATGCTGTGTCCTCTTGTCCTGCTATTTTTCTTATATTTAAACATGTTAGACTCTTTCGCCTTGTTTATGCCCTTAAGGTGTTTGAATGCCTCGATCATATCACCCTCTCCCTCCTTTGCTCAAGGGTATACATATTGAGCTCCATTAATCTGTCCTCATATGTCTTCTGATGCAGTCCCTGCACCATTTTGGCTGCTCTCTCTGGACTGCCTCAATTTGGTTAATGTCCTTGTGAAGGTGTGGCTCCAATACTGCACGCAGTACTCCAGATGGGGCCTAACTAATGTCTTGTACAGAGGAGATTACTCCCTCTTACGACTTGTGATACCCCTACTAATACACCCTAACACCCCTAGCCTTACCTACTGCTTTGGGGTCTGCTTGGATGATTTCAGGTCATCAGTGATGATGATGCCCAAGTCTCTTTCTTCCTTTGTGACTGCTAGCAACTCCTCCCAGCCTATAAGTGGCTTCAGGGTTTCTCTTCCCTATGTGCATGATTTTGCACTCTTTGCATTAAATCCCAGTTGCCACTCTTGCTCACTGCGTATTTCTTGATTATTTTGCTGTTACCTTTTGAAATGTATTCACTCCCTACCCTTCTCCGGTTACACCTGAAATGAGCCTTGGCTCCATCACCTTCCCTTGTCACCTATTATAAACAAATACATAAAATTCACCTACTATTATCCTCTTTCAGTTTGCTCCATCTCTTCTCACAAAATATGTAAAACTCAAAATTTAAATACAGTACTTTTTCAGACTTGCTTGAGCCTCCCTTGGAACAGGTTGGGGCCTCCCCAGGGAGGCTGGCCTCACCATTTGAGAACCCCTGATATAGGACAACAGAGGACTCTGGCAGGAGGGTGGGCAACTCTAAAGTCCTGGAAGAGCTCCATCGAGCACACTTACTCCCCCTCTTTCGCTCGCTCGTTCTGTTTCTCCCGATGCTGCAGGTTGCCATTTTCTACTGGGCTCCTGCCTGTGTTGGCACCTTTTTTGCCCACAAAGAAACCGCAGCTATCCTGACAGAACTCCTGCTGAGCCTGCCTCACCCTCTCTCTCACTCACTCATTCTGCTTCTCCCGGCGCTGCATATTGTCCTTTATACTGGGCCCTGCCCATTGGCACCTTTTTCGCCCACAAAGAAATCCACAGCAGTCCCAACAGAGCTCTGCTGAGCTCGCTCACTCCCCGTCTCTCACTTACTTGTTCTGTTTCTCCTGGTGCTGCTGGCTGCCCTTTTGTACTGGGCTCCTGCCTGCATTGGCACCTTTTTCTGCCCACAAAGAAATCTACAGCAGTCCCGACAAAGCTCCGTTGAGCTCGCTCACTCCCCCTCCCTCACTCGCTCTCTCGTTCTGTTTCTCCCCGCACTGCAGGCTCCCCTTTTGTAATGGGCTCCTGCCTGCATTGGGGTCTTTTTCTTTCCCCAGCGCAATCTGCAGCAGTCCCGACAGAGCTCAGTTGTACTATGTCACCCCTCCTCTCACTCGCTGGCTATTAATCTGTCCCAAACACTGATTTCCCACAGTGACCATGCTATTCTGTGCCAGAAGTGCAAAAACATATTTCGGCCAAGATGTGAAAAATGACAGCTGTACTGTTCATAAGGAGGTGTGAAAAAATACCACTGTTGAAAATGTGGCGAGAAAATATTCCAAATTAGCCAAGTTACAAGGGTGCGTGGAAACAGCTCAACGCACGCTTGTAACACAGTCATTTTATGGACTTTCATCACCAAATTTTCAACATAGGGATTTTAGGACCTCTGCTCATAAATGGTGTCACTGTCATTTTCTTACTCTGTCCCGAGCACTGATTTCCCACAGCAACTGTGCTATTCTGCGCCAGAAGTGCAAAAACACATTTTGGCCAGGATGGGAAAAATGACAGCTGTACTGTTCATAAGGAGGTGTGAAAAAATGCCAGTGTTGAAAATTTGGTGTGAAAATAGTGCAAGTTCGCAAAGTTATGAGTGTGCCTAGCAACTGAGCAATGCATGCTTCTGAAACAGTCATGTTTTTGATTTTTTCCACCAAATTTTCAACATAGGCTTTTTGAGAGCCCACCTCATGAACACTGGCACTGTCATTTCATTAATCGGTTCTGAAAGGTGATTCCACTCAGTGACCGTGAAATCACCTTCCGGGGCCGAATAATGCCATGACAGTGGCTGAATTCATGAGAAGGGGTCCCAAAAACCCCATGTTGAAAAATTTGGTGCCAAAATTCCAAAAATGCCTGAGATATGCTCCAAAGTTGAAAAAAAACTATTTATGCCATTATACAGCTTACCGGCTTTTCCTCAGTCAGCTTTGAAGAGTGCAAGCGTGTTCCTGGTCCACCGAAGATCATCGCATCAAGCTCCAGAGGTAAGTATGGGGCAAGGGGGGGTGGGGAGGTGGTTACGCAGTGGGTGGGCATGAGTTGAGGGAGGGGGTGCAGACAGCGATGGACTGTTTTCTTCTTTTCAGGGTGTTAAAAAAATAGACATTGTGGGGTGGTTTTTCTTTTTACAGGTACTTGTGGCACACTGGGGGTGGGCTCCCAGCATGCCACCTACTTGTTTTGGGGTGGGGGCACTGGAGCAGATGGGGATTGGGCACCCCCCCATTAGCACATACTTGGGGGGCTCATGAGCTGAGGGGGATTTGGCACCCCCCTCAGCACACAAGAAATGGGGGGGAACATGCCGATGGGGATTGGGCACCCCCGTCAGCAAAGAAAGAAGCAGGGACATGATGCCAAGGGGGATTGGGCACCCCCTCAGCACACAGTAACAGAAAGCAACAGGAACTGGGATCCCGGTCGGCAAACTGGATGGGGGAATGCAAGGGACTGCCCTGCAATGATGGGTCGCTCCCTCATTGCAGCGGATGACGCTGCAATGACAAGTTGGCCCCTGATTGCAGCAGCTGAAACATTTCAAGGTTGTGGCATGCTGGCTGAACTAGTGTCAGCAGCAGCGTGCCACGGCATTGGAGAATAGGGGCCAAGCCTTAAAAGGCAGTGGGGGCATTGGCCACAACAGTGTCACACCTCCACAACCTGCTTCTGCAGCAAGCTGCCGCAATATGTTTCTTGCGCATGCGTGCAATCAACATAAAAAATGATGAACTTAATGAAAGTATCATGTCATTATAGTCAAAAATGTGTAATAGAAATGGCAGAACACTGTAAAACATCTGCTGGCAAAAATACTTTCCTTGTTCACTTTCCCCATCTTTGGAACTATCTCCAGACCCCTACTTGACCTCTCCTTCTTTTACCTGTCTCTCAAACGGAACCTCAAAATTCACTTTTTCCCCTTCCAGTCCTTAGCTCCCTCCTCTTCCTGCATTCCTCCTCCTCCTCCTCTCTACTCCTTCCACTCTCTCTCATTTCTCCCCATCCACTCTTTCCCCCACTGCCAGATAAGTGTTAATGGGTGCTATGCACTAAGCGGGCAGGGGTATATGGAATAGTTGCATACCCTGCCTATGGCACTTCGCACTCATGGACAGGTACTCCCATACCAGCAGTCATGAATGCCATCAACCTGTCCATGCCTCCCCAGTGCACAGCACTCCAGATGGCAGCAGGGGCTAGAGTCACAGACCTGGGTGGGCATCCAATGGGATGCCCATCCCGGGTCCAACAGTGGATCCCTCATGCTGTGGTGCTCAAGTCTGGGGCTGTGCATGCCAATTATAGGCATGCAGACCTGCATGGCACCATCTCATCCTGGTGCTGTCACTCCTGTCTAGTGATGGGCACTCACCATTTTAGCTGCCTCTGCCATCTCCAGCTGCCCAGCGGGCAGAGGCAGCATGGTGAGCCCTGCCCCAGTCCCCCAGTGACCGGCGGTCTGTGTCCATGGGGGTGCACAGTGAGTCTCCCCACCGTAACTTGCGCCCTGCTCCCAACCTATTCAGTCAGCACTACGTGGGTTTGTGCATACCGTATAGTGCTGGCACACCTCTGGAATGTCCCCTTCCCACCCCCAGTGCATTGCTGTACACATGGCTGGGGGATCGGTGCATAACCCCTCTGCACCAATGTACTGAATGCTATGTGGCCACCACTCCATGGCATTCATGCGCACAATGTCAACATGCCCCGTTTATGTGGCGCGTTGGCATCATGCATAGCACCCATTACGAGCAACACTATAAATACTGTACTATGCTATTTTTTGTTCCTGCTGCTGTTTGATATTCTATGCTGTATGGTGTACTTGTTTTTTTAGGTGGGGACTCCAGAACTGGGCACAGTACTCCAGGTGTGGCTTTACCAGTGACCTATACAGGGGTAAAAGTACCTTCAGTCTTTTACTGTCAAACCTTTTCCAAATGTACCCCAGCATCCTGTTAGCCTTGCTGAAGGTCTTGTTACATTTGCAGTTTTTTTTTTTTAAGGGAGTCACTAATGATGACTCCTATGTCCCTTTCTCTGATGCTGTAATCAGGTTACCCCAATAGTCCTTAGACTTTGTCACAGTGAGCCTCCCCAAATCCACGGAAAAGATGTTGAGCCTCCCCCAAAAACTGAAATAATCTTGGGCCTCCCCAAAGAAAAATAACATACTGTACTTCTCGCAGTATACCACGAATAAATTGAAACCCCTTTGAGTACTTGCCTCACATTCAGTTCTTTGTCTTATACTAATGTGAGACCTTTGAAAAGAGCTCCCGTGCTCAAAGGTGTTACCTGAATAACAAATAAATAAAATAAACAAATATCATTATTAAGCTTATTGTAACCCCCCCCCCACAGGACAGCCTACTTGCTCCACTATTTTCATTCTTGAACCATTGTTATCCTTTGATGCAGCACCTTCATGGGTCAGACTACTTTCTCGGTTTCCTCTCTATATGAAATAACCTTCCTACATGCTTTGCCTCTCCCCCTCCTTCCCTGCTCCTAAGCAACCTCTCTGGGATTACTTTGCTCCTTCCTGCTATTGCTCTTAGCACTTCTATGCTCAACCCTTGTATTGGGCTGTTCTACCATCAGTCTAAAAATCGATCAATTACCACCACACATTATTATTTTATTGTTCATATTTGTTTGCATAGAAACATAGAAACATAGAAGTTGACGGCAGATAAGGACCGCAAGGCCCATCCAGTCTGCCCATTTCTTTTTCTACCTTATAAATGTACCAGCGGCCTTTGCTCTGTCAGTGACCTATCTATTCATAGTCATTTGTATTGCTCCCTTATGCCTATCCCATGCCTGTTTGAAGCCCTGCACTGTATTCATAGCCACCACTTCTTGTGGTAAGCCATTCCATGCATCCACCACCCTTTCTGTGAAAAAGAATTTCCTCACATTCCCCCTTAATCGGCCTCCCTCTAATCTCATGCTGTGTCCTCTTGTCCTGCTATTTTTCTTATATTTAAACATGTTAGACTCTTGCACTTTGTTTATGCCCTTAAGGTGTTTGAATGCCTCGATCATATCACCTCTCCCTCCTTTGCTCAAGGGTATACATATTGAGCTCCATTAATCTGTCCTCATATGTCTTCTGATGCAGTCCCTGCACCATTTTGGTTGCCCTTCTCTGACTGCCTCAATTTGGTTAATGTCCTTGTGAAGGTGTGGCCTCCAATACTGCTGCAGTACTCCAGATGGGGCCTAACCAATGTCTTGTACAGAGGATTATTACCTCTTATGACTTGTGATACTTCTACTAATACACCCTAACACCCCCTAGCCTTATCTACTGCTTTAGAGGTCTGCTTGGATGATTTCAGGTCATCAGTGATGATGATGCCCAAGTCTCTTTCTTCCTTTGTGACTGCTAGCAACTCCCCTCCCAGCCTATAAGTGGCTTCAGGGTTTCTCTTCCCTATGTGCATGATTTTGCACTTCTTTGCATTAAATCCCAGTTGCCACTCTTGTTCACTGCGTATTTCTTGATTATTTTGCTGTTACCTTTTGAAATGTATTCACTCCCTACCCTTCTCCGGTTACACCTGAAATGAGCCTTGGCTCCATCACCTTCCCTTGTCATCTATTATAAACAAACACATAAAATTCACCTACTATTATCCTCTTTCAGTTTGCTCCACCTCTTCTCACAAAATATGTAAAACTCAAAATTTAAATACAGTACTTTTTCAGACTTGCTTGAGCCTCCCTTGGAACAGGTTGGGGCCTCCCCAGGGAGGCTGGCCTCACCATTTGAGAACCCTTGGGTTACCCCATTCAATACTCTGTTTTTTCCCTAAGTGCATAACTTTGCAATTGTTGACACTGAATTTCAGCTGCCAGAATCTGGACCAATTTTCCAACCCTTGCAGGGCTCTGTGCAAGTCCCTCATCCCCTCCACCCTATCAACCCTACCACAGTGTTTAGTGTCATCTGTGAACAGAAATAACCTGCCCTGGATTTCTTCTCCTGTGTTGATGATGAATATATTGAAGTGGTCTGGGCCCAGAACAGATCCATCTGGTACAGTACTCCAGTAGTGGCCTCTCTTTCCTCTGATCTGACCCCATTCACCACACCTCTCTGCTGCGTCTCCTCCAACCATCTCTCCACCCACCTTACTATTTCCTTAGCTGTTCCCAGATCCCCATTTTTATAACCAGCCTTTCATGTAGCACTGAGTCAAATGCTTTGCTGAAGTCAAATTAGAGCAAATCTACAGCATGACCCTTATCAACTGCCTTGGTTACCCTGTCATAAAATACTATCATGTTGGTCTGATAAGACCTCCGTGTCAAAAAGAGGTGCTGCAATACTGCTTACTATCCTAAAGTCCATTTTTCTACAGGTATTCCACTAGATCTTCTTTGACTAATGTCTCCATCAGTTTCCCTACCACAGAGGTAGTGTGACAAGTTTATAATTACCTGGCTGCTCCTTTTCCGTTCACATGTGCAGCGGAACCACATCAACAAGGCCACTGGCTTACATTTTTTACCAGAAAACCTGATACAATTCCAGAATCTGGCCTGCCTGAACACTGGTGAAAACAAAGAGTTCATGGTATCTGTCATTTTGTACTAGATCAGTAAATTTATAAAACTTGCATTTTTCTGATAATTACAGTGCTTCCTGTACTATTTTCAGTTTGCTTTATCTAATGCTCTGTATATTAAGCCTTCTTTTATTCTGATTATTTATACACAAACTAAAAGATAGACAGTAGAATGGCAGTAAAATCCAGAAATTAGAGTAACAATCACTGGTGTATTTCCTAGAATTTGAAGACTTGAAAACAACATTTCAATGTTTTAATCACTGTAAATCAGTGGTCTTGCACATCAACCATCCTGAAGTCCCTGGGAACCACCCCTTGCTGTACTGAGTGATTGAATAACCTCACCAGGGGTGCTGCTAACACCAATGCCAGTTCCTTTAGCAGTTTGGATACATCACACCCTACTATGGGGCCTTCTTTACCTTCAAGGCTGCAAGTTCTATTTCACTCTTTCTCTAGTAAATTCCTGCAGTTTCATTTTCAGGACCCTTAATCAGCTGCCTTTGTGCCACTATCTGGCAAGGGTCCGCAATTCTATTCTTCCATTCTGCACCCTCTGCTTTTCTATATATCTTAAATTTGCCCTCTTTTTAGCTCTGATTGCTTCCTTGACCCTTTTAGAGAATTAAATTGGCCTCTTATACTTTTTTTTATATAACTGTTCTCATGTAAGTTTTGTTGCCTCGAGAATGGCACCTTTTATAACACCTATCTTTCCTCCACTCCTCTGATACTGTCTACCCCAGCTAATCTATCCAGCACTATTTCCCCTCAGATGGTTGAAATCCACCCTCCTGAAATCTAGCATATCAGCCTTAGACAAGGGCTTTCAAGTGCACATGGCCACCTCTAACCATATAGTATTACGAAGTTTGATAATTTTCAATTTTGTACCCCTAATTCTGCACCTGCAGCCCTATCGGCTCTGGCCAGAGTTTGTTTTGTTCTGCACACATTTAAACTGGACATAGTTTTTGTCTAATTTATCTGTTTCTGGAACTCTCTCACATCTCTTAAAATCTTTTGTGTATATATTTTGTATTTGCCTATATTAAAAAAAATCTTTACTTGATAATTCCAAATTTGATTTTAGATCAGGCCATAGTAACATCCTATTGCTATTTATCATATTACTCCATCTTTTAATACTTGCACTTTCCCAGTTAAACTATCAGTCTTTGCTATCAGTTTTCTTGTTTGAATTATCCCACAACCTACTGGAAACACAATGTCTTGTATTATGTTTGGTTTTATTCTGATACCATCTTGTAACATTAGCCAGATTTTCTTTAAATTTTCATATGCTTACTGGTTATGGATCTTACTTCGAATTCTAACATATTGCATTTGTCTTGTACCTCTTTTGCTTCTAATTTCCTCTCTCTATTTTTCCAGGAAGAAAAAAATATAATCCCCCCCTTAGGTTTGCTTTGAATGCAGAATGCATCCCAATATTTTACAGTATTTTCTTGACAGGGTACATTGTCTTCCCAGAAGGAAGTTATTACAAGTTGACTTTTCCTTTGAATGTTTTATCTCAAAGCAAGTCATTATTACATTTCTGGCAATGTAATTTATTTCTCTGGTATCTATATTAATTTGAAAGTGTACTGGGCTGTGATCTGACAAGAGATTTTTTCTATGGAGGAGGAACTACATGACCTGTTCACCATTAGAGCTTTGAAGAACAATACTGTATGAAAGCCAGCCTTGCAGATGATTTATGTTTTTTCAATTGGTGTGTAAATTCTAGACTGTATTTATACTGTGTGCACCATACATCTACCAATAAACTGGCTCCAAAACTTATTACATAACCTAGTTTTACACTTGTCCCAGCTTTGGGATTTTTGATGATTTTTTCCAGTTTCCAGTCCTGTAAGCAGTTCATGTATTTGCCTAAGATTATGTGTTTGGCATTCCAATCTAACAATAATTTATTTTTTTAAAGAAATGTGCTAGATTCTTGAAGGGTACATATACTGAGCCAAGTATCATTGGAACTCCTCCCACATTTCCTTTTAAACATTGAGCCTAATTACAAAGGAAATTCTCCAACATTTGCTTTTAATAATACATTTCTGGTCTCAGCATCTGATCTTACTTTCTCAATCTTTCTGTCAAAGCTTTCATTAGTAATTATGATAACACCTTTGCTGTTATTTTTGTCTTTAGGAAAGCAAAATACTTATTTGATCCAAGGATTTTCATATTTTGAACATCTGCTGTGTCAAAATATGTTCTGTGTAAGAATGCAATTTGGATGCTATTGCCTTTTATATATTTTAACAGTCCAGATCTTTTTATGGAGATGAAACTCCATTGACATTAAACGCCATTCCCTTAATCCATACTCCCATTTTTCTGTAAAATAAAGCCACACTCTGGCATAACATTATTTTCTAGACAATAGTTTCCATTTTCTAGCTTTGTTCCATTTATGCTCCCCTTTTTTATTTTCACCTTTTATTTATTTCCTCATACCCACCCTGTGACTGCTGCCCCTGTATCATCCCACCCACACCCACACCATCTGTGTGTATACTGTGGGAGACCCCTGTAGGCTTCTCTTTGATTACTTGGCATATGTTGCTTTATGTATGTTATTCTGCAGTGTACATCTGCTTACCCCAACAGTAACACGTACCATAGAAAAACATTATTACATTTTCTATTGCACAACATAGTTTACGTGATTCTATATAGGACAAGAAAAGAACATGAGAGGATTAGTTCCTCCCCATTAATGTGCCACACATTCTTTTTTTTTATTATTTTCTTTCTTCTCCTCCACAGAGCTGGCAAGTGGCTCCAGCCCTCTCAGAGGGCTCATCTTCTGAGCCTGGCTGTCCTGGTCCAGCCTTACCCCAGTAGCTTCCACAAGGATTCTCCTCCTGTGGTGGGGCCAGAGGGAGGGTTCCAGCTACCCCTACCCCTTGGAGCACAATCCAGAATCCAGGGAGGCTGGTACTGAGGACATGTTTAAGCTATCATGAAGCCTGCCAACTCCATTTTCCTCCTGCCTTTCTCCTCGCCCTTTGCTGTAGGCATGCACATGCACATGGAGGCATGCACACACAGCCACCTGCAATGCCCTCCCTTTGGGTCACTCCCCTGTCCTGCACTACTGCTCAGACCACCACCTGGTGGCAGTCATTCGGCATGGAGCAGCAAACCTCCCACCCAGGAGAGGAGCGCTGTCCCCTGGACACTCAAATCTTTTCCCTCTGACCCCTATCATAACCTTGCCAATGCTCACTCACTCCTGAACATGGGTTGCTGTTGTGGAGTGAGGTGTGGTGACCAGCGCCTCAACCATCGGTGCCACTGGGCTGGCCTATGTGATACACATTCCCCCATCCCTCCATCTGTCCCAGTAGCAGAAGAGGAAAGTCCTCTATTAAACATCAGCATCTTGTCATACACATTTCAGATCCCCCTTTTTAGTAAACATTAATTATGAAACAGTCAGAAATTGATTTTAAAGGTGCTGGTATCAAAACAAAGTTGGTAGTCTCAGCTTTCGGTCTGTAAAAGCATCTTCACATGTGTCATACAGTAACACCTGATTGTTCAAAAACACTCTAAGCTTGGCTGGGTACAATAAATTAGCTCTGATGTTCCCTTTCCATAACACTTGTTGTATAATTCCAAATGATTTCCTTTTCTGGAGCAAATCATAGGAGAAGTCATGCTTAATAACAATGTTTTGATCTTTAAATTTAAAGCCTCTCTGCTGAATTATTGTGGTGATTACTCGGTGTCTGTCTTGTGATCTAAGAAATTTTATGATCATAGATCAGGGTCTGGAACCATCCACAAGTTTCCCAGTCCAATGGATTCTATCGATTTCTACTTCAGGGTTTTGCTCATCTTACTGTAAAACATTTCTGTTGCAATTTGTTTTAAGCTTGAGCCTTTTGCCATGATTGCAATACACCAAAAACCTTGACATTTTTCCTTCTTGATCTGTTTTCCTGCTCTTCTTGCCTCCTTTGTATGCCCTCTTGCTTTAATTTTTTTTATTCTGTACTCAAGAAGTAGCGGATTGAAATTCTCTTCTGAAGAGGATTGTCTACTTTCAAGCTCAGTTATGCTTATAGTTCCTCCACTGCTTTTTCCAGAATGCCTATTTTGCCTTTTAGTTCCTTAATACTGTCTGGAATTGATTTGAACTGATTTATAGTTTTTTGAATACTGTTTACACTCCCCATTTGTTTCACAGCCCAGCTGGTAGTTGTATCATAGAGTTTTGTGTTTTCGTGTGTTTTTTTTTTACTTTCACATCAGAATTAGGTGAAGGTAGGCCTGTTTGTTGGTCAACTCTTCATGTGTAAGTACTGTAGTTTTATTAGCACTTTGCTACTCAGTCATTTCTTGTGCATTGCTTCCAATCTCTTTTTCCATTTCTCCTTGGGTACCTTTATTTTTTCTATACCTGGTGACTCCAGGTTTCTTTCTATTTTTTTGATTTTTTTATTTAATTATTCTAGGATTACAAGTACCTTTGAGCCAAGGCTCTTTTACAAAGGTTCCACATCAGAAATAACAAACAACAGGGAAGCAACAGTGAAATAACAGTAAACAATTCATGTACAACAGTGCTATTGAAAGGAGTCAATTATAAGAAGAGTAAGGTGTAGAGGAGGAGAAGAAGTGTAGGTAGTTAACAGAGGCAGCTATAGTAAAATGGTGAACACAGCTAGGATGCATGTGACCACAAGGAATGGGTAGCATCAGGAGCCCAGGTGTGGCAGAGAAACAGGGATGAGAGGAGAGGGGGAGGATGAAGATGCAGCCAGAGGCATTTGTGGAAAAATAAATGGGAAGGAGTGATAGAAGAGAAGAAGGGGGCATGGTGAGGGGGAATAAGAGCTATAATGGGTCAAGGAGAGACTAATGTAGTGGTATGAAGACCTGAGATTTGAAGTGGCACCTCAGGAGCTGGGGAAGGGGGACTGGGGGGGCCTGAGGTTAAGCAGTATATAAGTTAATATTAAAGTTGTGTAAGTCATCAGCAAGGAGAGGCAGTCACAGGAGCTAGAGGCAATGAGAAGGGCCCAGAGCCTGGTTTTGAACAGACCTAGTGTTGAGGCAGAGGAGATGGTGTGGCTGAGACCATTCATCCATAGAGGAGCACTATAGTCGAATGAGCGCTGGCCCTGCGTAATTAGACAGTGAGGAACCTGTAGAATCTGGGTTGTCAAACTCCTGATGTTCTGTCTGTTGGGGTTTGATGTAACAAAGCAGTAACACCGGGGGGTGTGAGGCCAAGGTTGATTTTTCCTGCCATAGCACATGTGAGATACTTTATACGGTTGGAGAGTTGGAGCCATCCAGATTTTTCATAAAGGGTGCAGGTGTGGGTGAGGTGGTGAGCACCAGTTGTGAGTCGGCATGCTTTGTTAAGTGCAGTTGTTATACGTTGGAGGGCAGACGTCATGGCGGAGCCATAGATAATGAGGCCATAATTAATAATTGCCACCATAAAGCTCTGGATGACAATCTTCAGGGCTTCTGGGGTGTGGTGCTGCCTGTGCTTGTAGAGTAATCCAAGGCATGTGTTGGCAGCTTTAGCCACGCTGTTAATGTGAGCCGTATAGGAGAGATTGGGGTCAAGCAGAATCCCTAGGTATTTGAATGAGTAAATTTGTTCGAGGACAGTCCCCTGCTTGGTGGAGATGGCAAGGGGGTGTTGCTTGTAATGGTTATGTGAACTGCAGAATAGCAATGACTTGGTTTTCTTGTGATTGAGGACTAGTTTATGATTGGATAACCATGTTTCAATGGCACTGAATCTGAGTTGGAGGCTATGTTGTATTGGTGGAAGGTCCTTGTGCGTAGAAAAGACAACAGCATCATCTGCATACAGGATGATTTGTTCCAAGCAGGATTGTGGTAGGGAGTTTAAAAAGAGGCTGAAAAGGAGAGGACCTAGTATGGACCCCTGAGGGACTCCGGAGCAGACAGGCAAGGTATTCGAGATAGCACTGACAATTTTTACTTTTTGAGAGCGGTTGTCAAGGTAGCTTCTGAACCAATGGGCTGAGTCCGGTGCGAGGCCAGCAATGAGTAGTTGGTCATATAGCAGCTGATGATGGACCGTGTCAAATGCCTTTGAGAGGTCAATGAAGACAGTCCCAGTAAGAAGACCTTTATCAAGGGAACTATGCACTGCACTGGTAAATTCAAGCAGGGCAGTGGTGGTACTATGCCCTTTTTGAAAACCGTGCTGTTGTGTGCACAGAGCATTATATTTGCCCAAATAATCAGTGAGTTAGGCCATAACAATACGCTCTAGGGCCTTGGATAGTGGTGGCAATATGGAGATTGGGCGGTAGTTAAAGTGACAGATCTTATCTCCACTTTTGTGGACTGGGGTCACAGTGGCAGTTTTCCATATTTCAGGGAATGTACTGGTGTGGAGAGAGAGGTTAAGAATTTTAGTAAGGGAACTGAGGACCTCCTCAAGTGTAAGTGATAGCAGCTTAAGGTTCAGGGTGTCACTGCTGATTCTGGAAGTGGAGATGGCTGAGACAATGTGGAGGCGAGCTTCATTCATCTTAATCTCCCTGAAGTCAAAATGAGGGTGGTTTGACAGAGTGCAGGATGAGTTAGAGGGGGTGTGACTGACTGTGAAGAAATCAGGTGGTATAACAGTACTGAGGTCAGTAAAAGCCGTGTTAAAGGTATTTGCAGTGACCATGGGATCAAGGGTAGTGGACCCTTCAACAATTAACATGGCCGGAGAGGACTTTGATTGTTTCTCAGTAATGTCCTTGATATTGTCCCAGAAAGCACGACCATTTTTTACCCAGGTGTTTGTGAGGATGTCCTTATAATATGAGCTTTTCATGAGATGAATGGATTTTGTGCAGGCATTACGGGCATTTTTGTATTTTTGGATGTCAGATTGTTTGCCTGTGGCTTTAGCCACTGCCCACAGGTGGTCCCTAGGTTTCAGCTGGGAAAGTAGCTCTACAGTTAACCAAGGGTTGCAGAGAGCTTTTGTTTTCCATTTTCCTGAAGGAGCAAAGAGGTCACAGGCCTTATTGAATGCGGTTATGAAGTAGCTGAGGGCTAGGTTAACATCCATCGCCTTGTAGATAGGCAGCCAATCTTGCAAGGATTGGTGATCTTTGAGATGGGTAAGTTGACCATGGGGGAGGACTCTGCTGATAATGATTATAGGGGGTGGCTTTAGAAATTTATTAAACCATTCACATATAACCAGGGAGTGGTCACTGAGAGAGTCTGTGAGAATGGAGGTACAAGAGATCCTGGTAGGGTGATTGGTGAGAACCCAGTCCAGCAGGGTACTGGTTCCAGTTTTGTAATTTATCTGAGTTGGTGTGGTGACCAATTGTGAGAGGTTGGCAGCTGCAAGGGCATTCTTATGAGTGTAGACATCAGACGGGAGCCAGTTTATATTGAAATCACCAAGCAGAATGTGTTCAGAGCCAGGAGGCTGGGAGCTGACAAAGTTAAGAACTTCTTTGATGCCACGGTATTGATCTCAAGGTGGAATATATACAGAGATGATGGTGAGGACTTTTTGATTGGGACCTAGAAGAATTTTAATGGGTAGAAGCTGGGCCGAGAAGGCAGGGATGGGGGATGGAACAAGGTGCCCCAGTAGATTATCCTTAATGTAGATGGCACAGCCCCCTCCCCTTTTAGAGACATGGTCCAGTCTGAAAACATTGTAGCCCTGTAAGGTAATTGCCAGATCAGGAACTTTTGGTGTCAGCCATGTTTCAGCTACAGCAAGGATGTCAGGATTATGTTGGCTGATAAAGGCTTGGAGTGCATCAAGCTTTGGTAACAGGCTGCAGATGTTAATGGTTGCAATGGTGAGGGCTACTGCCTTTTTCAGAAGGCTTGAACAGTCCATGCCAGGGTTCGGAAGGACGTTGCCCAAGGTCAGTAGGAGAAGTAGGAGGAGCATCATTGAACAGAGGCGCAGGTCCAGTAGTGATAATTTGTGTTTCCTTTTAGCGTATGGGCGTAGGAAGAGGCCATATGACAGCCCCGATGGTGTGCAATGTGGTACAGTGGGGATAGGCTGGCATTAAGACCAATCTTAATGTTGTTAAGAAGCAGCCAGATATTTCCAAAAGGAGGCCCATGGAGAGGACTGGTTGAGAAGTGGAGAGTTCCCAAGGTGCTGCTAGTATTGATTAATTAGATAGTGGGTACGGGGTGGGGTGGCGGGGCCTGGGAGAGAGAACAAGGGAGGAAGTACAAGGAGGGAGAGAATGGAAAGGAGTAGGTGGGGGAGGGAACTCATAGCTGGTGTGGGGCGAAAGAAAAGAAAGAAAAGAAAAGAAAAAGAAACAGGCAGGGAGAGGTAGTGAAAAGAGAGCTGAGAGTGAACAGGAACAGTGAAGATGGGGTATGTGAGCAGCAGGGGAGGGAGAGCAGTGTAGGCTGGAGCTAGGTGGGACAGAAAGGAAGAGAAAAGGCAAGCAAGTGTTGTAGGCCAATAGGAGGGACCAGCGGGCAATTGAGGGTGGAATGTGAGGAAGAGTGGTGGAGCTAGAGCGTATTTAACTAAGGTAGGAGGGGATGGGGAGAGGAAACTTTCCCAAATTTCAAAAATTAGAAGCAGTACAATATAAGCATTTCCTCAAAACAGAATTTCCCAATTTGAATCAGTACAGTAGGTTGAAATAATACTGGGTGAAAATTTGGGCAAAATAGGATTTAGTAGGGAGGCAGTACAAGAAAGGTATATAGTGAGTAAAGCAACTATGACTTTTAGAGGGTAGACTTTTTTAAATGAAAGAACTAGATCCCTCTAGTGGCAGATCTGTATAACCTGCTAATGGAAAACTAGCCACTTGGAAAAAAAACAAAAAACTGTCATTTTAAGTATAAGGCGCAATTGTGGCATCAGGAGGAATTAGCCAGGGGAAAAGCCACTCGAGATGCAGCAACAGAGGGCAGTGTCCAATCAGGATGTGGCTGTGGAATGTGCCAAAAACTGAAACCTGATGGCTGAGTCCTGTCGTACCTTTGCAGGGTAGAGAAGCTTTCTTCTAGGCAGACCAGCTGAGTAGCACAAGTGGAGGCTTAGTTAGTGCCAACCAACCGGGCAAGGCTTCGGGAGGCAACAGAGATAGTATTCGTGCTGGAGGCAGCACCCAATTTTCTGCCTTTCCTTGATCACTAACTCTATTTTCTGATAATAGAGTATCTGTTCTTGAATTGATTGGGCAAGGAAAATTCTGACTTTCTTCCTCACATTCACTTCCTGGTTTGGAAGCCATTTCAGCCAAAATGAGTTCTCTTGTAAACTAAACACTAACTGTGACTGGATTAATGTGGCACTGTGATTTTCGTTTATCTTTAGTGGTCTTACATTGTTGGTCTGTGTTTTTCACTTTTCTGTAGTCTTTGATTTGTTGCTGGTACTGCTTTCTTCTCTGACTCTCTAATAAGTTTGCCAAAGCATTTGATTTCTCTTTGTCAAAATTAGTAGCTGTACTTTTTGTTTTCCGTCTAGTTCCAAGCCTATTTTTAATGTTTTGATTGTGCATTAATCTATATATATCTGGCATTTACTGGATTTCCTATTTGTTCCTCACTTTTATCAATTCTACCATTGTGCTGTGGTTGGGACAGCTGATCACATTGACTTTATCTGAATGTTTTCCATTCCAAATGCATCTCAGAACATCATGCTTATCAGTATTTTGATCTATAACCTTCTGGAAAGCTCTGTTAGAGTTAGGAACTGCTGAAAGATATAAGCATTTAGTATTTTTATGTATCCATTTCTCTTTATTTTTGTTATACAGTGTGTTTAGACAGAACTAGATGAAGCAATGAAGAAGTACATTTTAATGGTTGCCCATGATATGAGTGAATCAGTTTCAGTGAGGCAATATGGGTGATGTAAAAATAGCGAGGGTAAAATGGACTATGTGCATTTAATAGCACATAGTAAGTTTGGTGATATTTTGTCCATAGCGAGTAGGTGTTGTATGCAGAATATAGGGCTGTATTCATTAGGCCAGTCTCGAGTTGGTCTGTTGATGTAGTAGGTCGAATCATCGCCTTTGTGTCCGGCAGACCCGGTTCAGGACTAGCTATAGTTTTATATATTTGTTTTTGTTTTGGTGTTGGTTATTGGGTTGATGAAGCTCTATTCCCTTACCCTTCCAACTATGTTTTCCCACTGCCTGCAGGTTGCCCCCCCATGTTCTCCCCGCCTGTCACTGTCCCCCCATAATGTGGCTTCCTCCTGAGTTTCACCTCTCCTGCAATATCAGACCCCCTCTGGAGTTTATTATAATAAATATGGTGCAGGGGGGCATGGGGGGCATAGCCCTCCTCATAAAAAGTTACTTCGCCTCCCACACATAAAGTGAGTACCCGTCACTGTTTGTGGTGGGTGCTGTAGTGCTCATTGCTGTTTTCAGTTTTGATGGTGTTGCACTCGCATTTGTTGTCCATGCTGTTTTTGAGTCACGTTTATGACATGGAACCATTTTAAAAGTTTACTTCTTTAAGTGACTACAAAGTTCATGTTGCCTTTAAACATGAAAATTGAGCAACTTCAATGCTGAGAATGGGAACTTGTTTGACTCAGTAAATTGAGAAGTTTGTCCAGTGAAAGAAAGAGTTTTCATGTATTACCCAGACATATGTGACTCCATGCACTTCGGTTTCATTTGTAACGCCTAGGTGTTGATGGTCACTGGTGGATGCTGCTTAATTCAATGCTCCCAGAGGAAATTTAGCCTTCCTGAAATATTTGTATCACAGTTTCTTCCTCTCTGAATGATCTTGTTATTTTTCAGGCTGCTTGCCTGTGCCGTAAGCTATTACTAGGCTTGGTGCTGATCTCTTCCCATGTCATCGGCAACTTATCAAAAGTTTCCAGAATGAAAATTAGATAAGTGCAGACTTGTGCTTATAAGGTACTGCTTGATTACAACACATGGCCACACACAAAGTACAGGGGTTGGTGTTGGCATTGCTGCTAATGCCTCTTGCCATTTATTTCACTGCACCCCTCTCCCACCATTCAGGTTATCGAGCCGCGTTCTGTTTTCTTGCACCCATTGCTGACCCGCTCAAGGCAATAGTTTGCTATAAAACAGATGTGGATAACCACCAACTCCTTAAACTTTTTAACTTACTCTACACAGAATAGTTGGTTGGGGTTAAAGCTCAATTATCCATTTATATAAGGATCTACAGTTCCTTGTACAGGGCAGAGCAACAATTTCTTGTGCTGACTAATGCAAGTGCATGATCAGTGTGTCCTGTTTAGCCTTTTTTTAAGCCACCTATGAACATAACAGGTGTCATTTTAATCTTTCACAAAAGTCAGGGTGTTCCACAAAATAGTGGATAATGGATAGGCATCAGTTAATAACCATACTGTATTCACTTGGAGAGGTTACCATGACAACATAATAAACCTTGAGAGCGAAGCGAAACAAAAACAGAAAACAGCTAATAAACATATTACTGTACTTAAAAAAATTACATATTTAAATGAAATCAAAGGTCTGACTAAAGTGGAACATGAGTGTGAATCGGAAGTCAGTGCAGGTGAATGCCACGCTGTGTGTAAAATGGAAGTGTCTCAGAAAGTCATAGTGTAGTGCAGATGGTGATCTGCTAGGTACAGCAGACATTCAAGGTACCTGGCTGTCACATTGTTTGAATGTTATTGAAAAAAACAAGTGATCAGTGTTAGTTCATGGGAGGTGGCACACAGCAGCATTCTAACTTGTACCATCACTGTGACATAGTAACGATGGTAGAACATCTACATGATGTCACAATGATGGCACAACAAGCATGTGTTTCCATTGAATTCTGACTGTAATAACCCTCTCCCATACACTATATGACATTTTGGGCAGCATTTAATACATTATACATGTCATTTTTTCAAGGTATGGTAATAAAAAGACTATGTTGAACTTTTTGAGTAAAAAATCCCTAAAAACCATGATGTTACTGTATGAAGAAATGTTGATATTTTTCAGTGTTTGCTCATAACTTTGGTATTTTTTTTGGGGGGGGGTTAAACTCAAATTTTAACATAGCCATTTTTTACTTCCCCTCATGAACAAGGTATCTGTTTTCTTCTTTCATTTCCTTCCAATACTGCTTATGCAGTCATCCCAATCCTGTTTTCGCAGTCATTCCACAAAATCCCCATTTGGGTGGGATTCAATAAACAACCCCTGTCATATTCATATGGCGAGGGTGATAAAATGTTGAAAATGTGGGTGTACAATCTAAAAAACTAATAATGGAATACAAAGAAGAATTAGAAAGAACACAAAGAAAGGTCAACAGAACCAAACAAAAGCAAATCATAGTAGCATTCCTACTGAGAAGAAGCTAGGAGAAAAATGCAGGGTTGAGGGGAGGAAGTAAAAATAGGGATGTCTGAACCTGGAAAGCCACAAGCATGAACGCTTGCAGTCTGATAAATAAAACCTCAGACCTAATTGCCTTAATGTCAGAGGCAGACCTGGATATTGTCACTGTTACCGAGACATGTTATAAAGGAAACCATGACTGTGACGTAACTGTGACAGGGTATGCTCTATTCCATAAACACAGGTTAGTAAAAAAGGGAGGAGGAGCGGCTATCTATGTTAGGGAGGATATAAAAGCTACAGAACTTCAGAGCATAAGTGATGAAGTGAAGGCACTGTGGATCACAATGGAAAAAGGAAATGGTACTTCCATTTAACTAGGTGTGATCTACACACCACCAGCACAGGGGGGAGGAGTTGGACAATGCACTAGTGGAAATCATCCATGAAATGGCAGCAAAAAGGGAAATGCTGCTGATGAGGGACTTCAATTTGCCTGATGTCAATTGGAGCATCCATACTGTAGCCACAGCAAGGAGCAGAAACATCCTAGAAGCCCTTCAGAGGGAAGAACTCAGACACTTACTGGTAAAACACACTCATGAGGGGGCAATATTGGACCTGGTCCTCACCATTGAGGACAAAGTGGGGGAGGTAGAAGTGGGGAGTCACCTGGGATCCAACGATCACTGTAAGGTATGATTTAGTGTGAGGACAGTAGAGTAATCCAGTTACACAAGGGCCTTGGATTTCAGAAGGGTAGATTTTGCAGAACTAGAAGTATGTATGAAGAAAGTCCTAGTGGGTAAATTGGGAAAGGGGATGTAGAGATGCAATGGGCACTTCTAAAGGGAGCCATAATGAAAGCCATGAGCCTATGCGTTAGGCAAATAAGTAAAACAAGGAGAAGGAGAAAACCACTCTGGTTCTCCAAAGAGGTGGCAGAAAGGGTGAGGGAAAAAAAGATTAGCATTCAGAAAACATAAACAAACAGAGGGAGGAGGACAGAGAAAAGTATCTGGAAAACTAAATGAGGTGGGGAAGGCAGTCAGAGAAGCCAAAGCACAGACCGAGGAAAGAATAGCCAAGACAATAAAGAAAGAAAGGAGATAAGACCTTTTTTAGACACATCTGAGAAAAGAGAAAAAACAGGGGTGGGATTATGAGACCAAAAAGAGAAGGGGTGATCAGCAGAAGGGGACCAGAAAAATGCACAAATCTTGATCAAGTATTTGTGTTTAGTATTCACAGTGGAAAGGAAGGGGAGGGTCCACAGCTAGTATGGAGATGCACCGGGTTGGGGGGGGGGATAGATACAAGTCCATTCACAGTACAGGGAGTCCTAAAGGAACTAGAAAAACTGAAGGTAGATAAGGCAATGGGGCTGGATGGAATACATCCCAGAATTCTAAAAGAGCTTAGAAAGGAGCTAGCGGCACCACTGGCAGCCTTGTTCAACAAATCATTAGAAACAGGTGTGGTGCCAGCAGACTGGAAGAGGGTGAATATTGTCCCTCTCCATAAGAGCGGGAGTAAGGAGGAGGCTGGCAAGTATAGGCCTGTCAGCCTAATTTCAGTGGTTGGAAAGTTGATGGAATCATTACTCAAGGAAAAGATTGTGACATACTTTGAATCCAATAGGTAGCAGGATCCAAGACAGCATAGAAACATAGAAACATAGAAGTTGACGGTAGATAAGGACCACAAGACCCATCCAGTCTGCCCATTTCTTTTTCTACCTTATAAATGTACCAGCGGCCTTTGCTCTATCAGTGGCCTATCTATTCATAGTCATTTGTATTGCTCCCTTATGCCTATCCCATGCCTGTTTGAAGCCCTGCACTGTATTCATAGCCACCACTTCTTGTGGTAAGCCATTCCATGCATCCACCACCCTTTCTGTGAAAAATAATTTCCTCACATTCCCCCTTAATCGGCCCCCCTCTAATCTCATGCTGTGTCCTCTTGTCCTGCTATTGTTCTTATATTTAAACATGTTAGACTCTTTCATCTTGTTAATGCCCTTAAGGTGTTTGAATGCCTCAATCATATCACCTCTCCCTCCTTTGCTCAAGGGTATACATATTGAGCTCTGTTAATCTGTCCTTATATGTCTTCTGATGCAGTCCCTGCACCATTTTGGTTGCCCTCTCTGGACTGCCTCAATTTGGTTAATGTCCTTGTGAAGGTGTGGCTCCAATACTGCACGCAGTACTCCAGATGGGGCCTAACCAGTGTCTTGTAAAGAGGGATTATTACCTCCTCTAATGACTTGTGATACCCTACTAATACACCATAACACCCCCTAGCCTTACTCTACTACTTTAGAGTTCTGTTTGATGATTTCAGGTCATCAGTGATGATGATGCCCAAGTCTCTTTCTTCCTTTGTGACTGCTAGCAACTCCCTCCTAGCCTATAGGTGGCTTCAGGGTTTCTCTTCCCTATGTGCATGATTTTGCACTTCTTTGCATTAAATCCCAGTTGCCACTCTTCTGACCATTTTGCTAGTTTATCCAGATCTCTTCTCATTCTTCCCACCCCATCTGGATCATCTACTCTGTTGCAGATCTTGGTGTCATCTGCAAACAGACAAGCCTTACCCTCTAGTCCATCTGCAAGGTCACTATTGAAGATGTTGAAGAGGACTGTCCCCAGGACTGATCCTTGAGGTACCCCACTTGTGACTTGCATCTCTTCCAACTGTATACCATATACCACCACTCTCTGTTTTCTGCCCGTCAACCAGTTTGCCACCCACTTGACCAACTTCTGACCCACCCAGAGCCTACCCAGCTTATTTATCAATCTTCTATGTGGAACAGTGTCAAAAGCTTTGCTGAAGTCAAGGTAGGCGACATCAACTGCTCCCCCTTGGTCCACCACTCTGGTTACCCAGTCAAAGAAATCTATGAGATTAGTTTGACAGGACCTTCCTTTTGTAAACCCATGCTGTCTTGGATCCTGTGCCCCTATGGATTCCAGGTGTTGCACTATCCTTTTCTTAAGGAGTGCCTCCATAATCTTGCCCACTACTGAGGTAAGACAGATTGGTCTGTGGTTCCCCGCCTCCTCCCTGCTACCACTCTTGTAGAGTGGGATCACATGAGCCCTTCTCCAGTCTTCTGGGACTTCTCCTGTGCTCAGAGACTCACTAAACAGTTCTGCTAATGGCTCTGCTAGTTCCACCTTTAGCTTCTTAAATACCCTGGGATGTATGCCATCAGGTCCCATTGCCTTATCCACCCTGAGCTTAGCAAGCTCTTGTAGGACCCTTTTCTTTTGTGAAGGGAGTAGTGCTCACCTCCCTCCCCCCTTTGTCCATGATGCTGAGCTGTGGGCCCTGCATAGTTTCACGGCAGGCAGGTCTTGCTAAATAAACCTAATAGAGTTCTGCGACTGGGTGATGGGGGAGATAGATCAAGGAGGGGCATGAATTTTAATAAAGCATTGATATGGTCCAGCATAAAAGGCTAATAAATTGGTTGAGGGGTAGGACAAAAAAGGGTGGTATTGAATAGAGTTCTGTCTGCAGAGAGGGACAGACAGATGGGAATTCTAGAAACAGTGAAGGGTGGGAAAGAAGCAGTTCAGCTACAGTCCACAGCATAAGTAAAGGTAACAAAGATGGGCAGTCTAGATGTGCCAGGCAGTCCTTATCTGCTGACAAATTCTATGTATCTATATATGTATATGACCTTTAGCGACAGCCAATCATTGGCCAGCCTCTCAAGACTTCCATTCTTCACCAAGTTGGATGGCTCCAATTTTGAAGTGGTGCCTTCCTTCAAGTGGTTGGCATGTGACTAGACAGTAAGCTTGACTTCTCAGCCTACACTGATGCTATAAATGCTAAACTCCACCCTAAACTTGGTGCCTTGTATTGTAACAAAGTCTGTCTGCTCCTGCCAATTCACTGTGAGCTGGTCACCAAACTGGTGCTCCTGATCTTTAACTATGCAGACATGGTCTATGGCACAGCCCCCTCCACTTCCCTCCCCAAATTTGACACCTTCTGCAATTCCTTCTGTCGCTTTGTGACTAACCTCCCTCCACATATGCACCACTGCTCATTGTACTCCTCCCTGTCCATCCTCCCCATACCTTCATGTCATCAGTCACACAGCACTTCCTTCATATTCAAGTACTGGTATGATTTCCTGCCCTCCTAGCTCTTCTCACTTCTCCATCCGGTTCCTCTTCTTTATGCTTCCTCTGCTCAAGAGACAAATGAACCTTCTCTGACTACTCCTCACCCCCATACCTCTGCTGGGCAATCTGCCTTCACCTATAACTTGCCATCACTCTGGAACCAACCCCCTTTATCCATTGACCACTCCACCTCCTTAGGGTCCCTCAGGCTGTCAGTTGAAACTCCTCCCACCACCAACTTGCACCTGTTTCCCATAGAGGTTCCCCATAGTGATTTTTGTATTTTAGGTTTTTGATTCCCCTCAGCACAACTGTTCTCTAGTGCACTGTTCTGACTGTCTTTATACTGCTTTGATACCAGTCTCAGTTTCCCATTTGCACTTGTGCTTGCACAAAATATTTACACTTTATCCTGTTCCATGTTTGTTCCAGTTAAGTATTCTTACTGTACAGGGTCTACATTTTCTCTACATTATACAATGTACTGTATTGTGCTTTCCTGTTCCTCCTGTTACCCTTGTCCCAGGTCTCACTAGGAAATAAGCCTCGGCTCAGTGTGCCTTTTCCAGTTACCAATTTTCAAAATAATAACTAACTAACTAACTAACTAACTGAATGAACACTGCTGATTACATGGGTGGAATACTTATTCATAATACAGAGTATTACTTATAAGAGTAGAATATTCACTGCCTAGTAGACACACTAATGTGAGAAATTTCAACATTTACCATGATTAAGACCTGGTAGTGTAGCCTATTAAGGACAAGAATCAAGAGCAGGGGTAGTGTTCAGTAAAATGAGAGACTACCCCTTTTTTGAGTAGTTCAGGTAGTATTACATAAGGAACTCTTGTCTTATCTTATTAACATTACCTAGATCAGAATTTGTATAATATGTTTTGGCAATGGAGGGTAGAATGTGAAGTTTAGCAAAAATGATAAACTTTGATTTTTAAAAATGCAGTTCTCTGTTAAAAGACATCTTTATGTAGTAGAGTTTTCATATTTAATTGGGCAAAGATTTGATAGGCATCTATTGTATTACCATAATAGACCAGCTGTCATGCTCTGCCTTTGATATTTGTTATGCTTTGAGACTGTACTCAAATTAACACCACATTTCTAGCAGATTCTGGTTATTGTTCTTTACCTGACAGGAAGTGTGTATGTCTGACATATTATCTACACCCTACTGCTGGGCAAGCTCCCAACTAAGGGTCTGTGAATAGGTAGAATAATGTAATGTGTAATAAGAACATAATAGGGCTCCTATCTTATCTGGCAGCATTCCCAGAGAATGATGCTCTGCTACTGACAAAAGTAGGTGGTCCTTCTTCTCTTATTGTATGAAGACCATTACTCTCTCTGTCACACACCGGTGTGATTTCTTCACACGTTATGTCACAGAGTGCATTGCAGGGCTAGGCACTACTGATTTTATTCATAAAAAAGCAAATTTAAATAAGTTGCCTGGAATTAAATGAGGTCTCGTGTTCTTTTTTATTTCATCCTTTGTAATGAAATGCTCTATCATTACATCCTAGACATTTATTTCACACAACAGCTAAGGCATTGTTAAAACAGCATGAATTAAACTACAGCCCACATAAGAAGACTAACAAAATAGATTATGCAAGCCTGTAACATTTCTGATGGGTACACTGTTTTCCTTTAATAATTGTAATGGCTCATATGACTTAAGAGAACAGCAGAATAGTCAGTGGGAATGGGCCAGTTTAGATTTAATCTTTGTGAAAGTACATTTGAAAAAAAAATATTCAGGCAGACCTTTTGAGGTTTGCACGGCAACATGTATATTTTCATTTGTTCTCCAAACACTGCTTTCATTCTTACAGAAATGAAGTAGATGCTGCATAAATAATGAATAAAGGTGAACAAGGCACTTCAAAGGTTGAGTGGCAATTTTGTTTTTTTATCCTAACATTTTAAATCTGTGACTTTATATAAATTTTATTCATATGGCATGGCAATAGTCATTCACCTTTGCTGACCAGTGTCTGATTGTAAAAAAGATGACTAAAATGAATTTTTGTCTTCCTAGCATTACAGTCACAGGGGAACTGAGTTCAGCAAGTCAAACCAGCTTCCAGTATAGCTTATAACACATGCCGAAAAACACAGAACTGACAGCTGTTTGGCAGTTTTAGCTCTCAAAAGAGCCTCAGGACTCAAAATGTGGCAAATTATGAAAAAATAATCAATGCCAACAAGGGGCTTTACTTTGCTCTTCCAGCTTTGGGTTATACATTGAAACACTGCCAAGGACTCATTCTGTTTAAATGCCTCGAGGGACACTTACTATTGGCAAAGGTTCAAAGGGAAAAGTAGGAGCATTCATTCCTTTTACATTTTTGCAGTGAAATAAATTGTCTATACCCTCCCCTCCCTGCGTAAATAGGCACACTGCCTGCCTCTATGTTTTCAAACTATATTGAGATTTTTCTTGTAAACACAGGTATTTTCACAACAAAGCCATCACTTGCATCAACTGGCAGCCTGATGAAAATCACATATGCTATATTAAAGAGCACTTGACACTGGGAAGATTTTTAAAAACAGAGACTGGGATTTCCAAAACTGACAACACAGTGGAAAATCTCTATTTTGAGTTGTGACTGCATCCTCTGAAATGCACCAAAATGTAATTTTCCCCTTTTCAGATGTCTTGGTACATTTGCAGTAGTTTACCTGCTTTACAGCCACTTGCTGGGAACAAATGAGTGATTGGCATCAGACTGCAGGGGCTCTAATGTGGTCCCAGCTATCTCTTTATATACAACAGGGCTTGAGCTGGTGTCTTCCCAATATAAAATCAATTCTTTCTCTGGAGCAATGACCTTGATGAGGGAATATTTTAAAGAGCAGCTGATGTCTCAGCAAAAACTAAAAATAAATAATAATGAAATGCAATTCAGTAAGTACTCTATGGCACGTTGCTTTGTAATTATCTTGCTTGTGCTATGTATTACTATGGATACTTCTATGGAAACCCCTGAGCTCAATTCTTAAAACTCTGATGGGGACACAAGGTGCCTGCATCAAACAGAAGTGATGCAAGGGGCACCTTGCATCACAACTTGTGGAGTTTGGGATCCTGGAAGGATGGCTGCAGCACAACAGGGACCCCTTGCACAAGACCTGCTGTGTGCCAGGCCTACGCCATGGTTGGAGGTGCACCAGGGTGCTAGGGGGCTTGCAACAGATGCTGGCAGCAACATCCCCTTAAATGGGATTTTGACAGCCAGTGTGACCTGCCAGAACTTGGACTGCCCAACAAGTGGTCTAACAGCCATTTTACCACCCTTGGAGCCTTTGTGAGGTGGCATAGAACCTGTACCACTGCCCGCCAGTGGTATCCTGTGCCCCCACAGCACCTGAAGCACTCACACCCAATGGTGCATTGCCCACAGGTTGCCACCCATGATGCCAGGCATGTGGTGGTCACCCCCTCCCAGGACAGCACAGGCATGGCAGCACCCTACAATGTCTCTGGCAGGGACCTGTTGCCACTCAATGGCACCCATCCATGCCCTACCTGCCCTCCCTGATCCCAGTCCAACATGTTCAGCTTCCAAGGTGGTCCCCATTACTGTGCTCTGATGCTGCCTGACTGCTCCACAGCTTGCAGCTGTCCTCTTCCATGTGCCTTGCCTTTGGTGCATGGTAACATTTGACACAAGCTGTGGGACTTTGGTGCTGGAGCCTCACTTGTTTGTTAATCAGGTGCAGGGTCCCTGGCACGCCAGTGATCGGTGCAAGCTGCTGTTGGTGCAGCGTGTGTCAGTCATTGAGAATCAAGTCCAGGATCTTTGTCCCTTTGAGCTCAGTTGATTCTGCTGCTTATTCCTTACCTAAACCAACAGCCTTAATTTGGTTCAGCTTCAGTTGGTTTGCATCTGTATCCCCCTCCACCAACAAGGCTGAAAATAGGCAGTATTTTCCAGTTCTTCTTTAAAAAAAAATACTAAATAAATAAATGCACACACATGCACACAAACATATATACTATACATAAACAAATAAAACACTTTGAGACCCACAAGGCATACATTTACCACAGACTAAAACTCCCATGCTTTCTTAAACCACAGATGTGTGTTGTGGGCAATTTTGTGGCTGCTTATGTGAACAAAAGCATCCCTTTAAAATCATAAATGATAGCTACAGTTCTGATCAGGTCTAACATTTGTCTTTATCAGAGAATGTACTTAAAAGTGCAATTCTTTGTTATATACAGAAATCTACTAATGTATGTATTTAGAACAGTTTTTAAATGAAATTGAAATTTGACTATTATCTTGGCAGCCATGTTTTTATCTCAAGATAAATTTGCATCCATGTCCACAGATATGTGGGACTCATTTTAAAGCCAAAAATGTATACATGGGGAAACAGTGCACAAATTGCATCCCATTCTTCCAGCACATAAAGCTGTTATGCCAAAAATGATTATCTGTGCTGGGAGTGGCCTCCTCATGCAGATGAAATTATGCAAATGAAGGGATTCAGCTGTTACTGGGTACCATCATGGTTTTGGCACAGTAATGGAGCACAATACTTGCCCATGCATGTATGTGTTTGGTGCACTGCCATGTATATAGTTTTAAGAGATGGTTCTGCAAAGGTACATACCACGCTAGCCTCTGACCTACACCTCAGACCTGCTTGTGGTTCAAGTTCTCATACTATTTGTCTGTTTCATGTGGCACCTTAATGAGCACTATCTCCAAAATGTGACAGGGTCTGAAACCCAAATGGAGGGGCTTCTAGATGCCACAAAGTTCCAGGTGAGGATTGAACAGTACCTCCATCATTTCCTCGATCACCTTCCCCATAAAGGGAAGGTTCAAGAGATCTGCAAATTGCCAGATTGCCAGGGTCCAGAGTTGTTTTTTAGCGCCCACAGCCCTTTTGGGATTGGATCATAGCTCTAAAAATGGCTGATCATGGAACCTTCCATTGGACATTTGAAAGTATCCTTCCAAATGTCCAATGGAGCTTGAAACCCTCTGCCACAATCAGCCACTATAGAATAACTGCCGCACTATTTCGGCTGTTACTTCTGCATTCGGGTGCATGAACTGTGCATGCTCAACTCATGCGCATGCGCTGTTCTACTGTCACCACCATGTTGTGAATGGAAAAATGCCACTTGCCACAATTGTGAATGCGTGAGTGCTGCACATGCACAGTTGCATCACCACCACCAGCACTGGAAAACAAAGTAAACCAAAAAACCCTCCCGCAGCCTCCCACTGTTACTGTCCTCTCTGCTCCCTCCATTCCTGCCACCACACCGACATCTGGGTCCCGAATCCCCATGCCGGCATTGTGTGGCAGCCCCCTAACACATGTGGCATACTGGGAACCCACCAAAGTGTACCCAAATATTTATTATTATCCCCTCCTGTCGACATCAGGGTGCCTAATCCCTGTGTTGGCATTCTGTGTACCCCCAACTCATGCGGCACACTGGGAGCCCATCCAAGTGTGCCCTTCTATTTTGCCCTTCCCCACCCCCTCACTGACATCAGGGTACGCAACTCCCGTGTCACCAAGATGTGCCCCCCCACACTCATGTGGCACACTGGGAGCCCACTCCAGTGTGCCCAAATGTGTCTTCTTTTTTTTTCCTGTGAATAAAGAAATCTCTCCTGACATGTTTTTTTCTGTAAAAAAGAAAACGGTCCCTCATTGTTGCTCCAGTCCTCCTCCTCCATCCCCACCCTCCCACTGAGCACCCACCTCCCCTTAACCCCCCTTACCCCCATACTTACCTCCAGAGGACAGCACCATCTTCTTCTCTGGACCAGGACACATCTGCACTCTTCAAAGCTGAACCACAAACTGAAGAATCAAAGGTAAGCATTCAATGGGGTTTTCAACTATGTTGATAAATCTTCCATTTCTTTGGAATTTTGGCCCCTGTTTTCAACATGGCATTCTTGGGACCCCACCTTGTGAAAACTGTCACTGTCATTTGGTCACTTTGTCCTGAAAGGTGATTTCACTTTCGCTGTGTGGAATCACCTATTGGGACTGATTCACGAAATGACAGTGCCAGTGTTCAAGAGGTGGGGTCCGAAAAAGCCCATGTTGCAAATTTGGTGAAAGAATTCCAAAAAATGACTGCATTATGAGTGTGCATTGCACAGTTTCTACGCATGCTCCTAACCTGGCCAGTTTTTAATATTTTCACTCCACATTTTCAACATTGCCATTTATGCATACCTTTTTCAAAACAGTGCAGCTGTCATTTTCCACATCCTGCCCAAAATGTGTTTTTGCACCTCTGGCACAGAATAGCGTGTTTGCTCTGCAAAATCACCTTTCCGGACAAGTGAACAAAATTACACTGGCACTCCTCATGAGGAGGTGTCCCAAAACGGGCATGTTGAAAATTTGGTGCAGGACCTCCAAAGAATGGCCAAGTTACACCCGAGCGTTGAATAATTTCTACACACATGTGTAACTTTGGTCACTTGGCAGCTCTTCACAGCCCTATTGGCTCTGGCTAGATTTTGTTTCAAGAGGTCTTAACTGCTGTCTTTTTCTAGGTGGCAGGCAAACACCCTCCATCAAAAAACACCTGACAGTCTCAATGAAAATTGGCCTGAGAGATTCCTGGCAACCAAGTAACTGCCAGGTAGGCCAGGGGTCCAACATACTGCAAGTGGGGAGCTAACCCAAGATCACCCGAAGTACCTCCTAATCGACAACTAGCTGAAATTCAGAAAAGCTGGCCAATCAACTATGCTGCTGCCTGGCTGACTAAAAAAAAAAAGAGGGAGGTTTCCTGTGCCAGTAAGGAAGCAGTGCTGCTCAGCAAACAAGGGTAACTATCCTACATTCAGTGAATCCAGAGATGCTGGTGATGATACCATTGTTAATGAAGTTCAGATTCAGAGTCCACTATTTCAGGTTGAATACTTATTTAGTGATCACCGCCACACACTGCCCCAGCACTACAGCAGTTTGCCTTCCTTAGGGGGCGCCCCCTGAGGAAGGCAAACTGCCGAAATGCTGGAGCAGTATGTGGCGGTGATTTTGAATTCCACACTTTCTAAAATAAATGTATAATTTCAACCCTGGAATGAGTGGACTTGCAATTTCTGGACTTCATTTTGCAGTGGGGGGAGGGGGGTGCCAGCATCTCTGGATTCCCTGGCTGAGTAACAGAGGCCCATGACAGGATGCTTGAGGAAATCTCAGTTTGAAAAGAAGCCACTTTGTTGGGAAAGAATCTGCTGAACTCCTTGCTTTTTTCAATGGAAAAGGCTTGAACAGATCAGACACAGGAGGTAGTCAATCTGTCCACAGTACAGAACAGCTGAGCTGGCTGATTCCTCCTGGCAGCAATGATCCTTGACAGAAACTCTGTTATTTTCAAGGTGATTGCTTGCTGTTACTTATCGTAGGGAACCCTCAGTGTCAATTTGTCCTCCATGGAATTAGACTTCAGCCAAGAATGCTCCACCTGCCATCCCTTCATCATCAACTGCCTCAGCTTATCACAGTGCCATGGTGAGCTGTGGTGGGATGTTAAGGGATGGACACAGTAAAGTGCTAGGGAGTTCAAGACATCCATGAGAGTCATGTTATAGTGCTCCATGACTTTCTCATCCCCCTGAGCATTTGCTGCCATCATGCCCAATGTGTCCAGTACCTCCTGGAGTCTGGAAAGTTCCAAATTATTTCAACAGTACTGTATCACTGAAGGCTCCCAGGATCCCCTCTGAGTGTAACATAGGTGAGTTGCAATCAAGAGACTGTCCCAAAATTGTTTTTGAAATGATTTTGGGACAGTCTCTTTTGACTGTGAATTAGGCCACCGAATCTTACAAAAATATATCTTTGTAGCTAAATACATTCTCCTTTAAAAATAAAAACTCTTTGTAGCTGTAATACAGGTTAAGATTTGCAGTCCCACATACATAAATTTATAGATATTTTAAAATCTGGTCCATGGGGAAACCAAAACTAGAATGTTCCAGGCTTTCCTACAGTCTACTTTTGCCTAGTGTTTTTTTTTTGTTTTGTTTCCTTGCATGCATGTGCAAGAAACATAGCACCACCATTCGAGTTTTCATAGATGTGCCTCCCTCACTTCCAATGCCCTGCTCCCTTTTGCAGGTGCAGCTACACATCACCAATGAATATCTGAGTTGTCTGTGACAGCCATTCAGATACAGTGGCATACAGTTCTGAGGAAAACACCACCACAATGAACAGTGGCAATGTGTAGGCAATTTGCATATTGCCATCGGCAGAATGCAAATTGCCTACACATACATCAGCACTGCATCTGAACTGTCATAGACAGTTCATCATCCCCCCACGAACACTACGTAGCATGCTGTGAGCCAACCCTAGCATGCTTATGTGCTCCCCTCCACCCCAGCACACTGTATGACACTGGGGGTGCCCAATCCCCAGTCAGCTCCACTGCCCCCCAACAGACTTCTAGGTGCCATGCTGGGAGCCCACTCCAGCATGGCAAAAAGTCCTTATGGCTGACGGGGCTGCATAATCCCCTGTTGACTCCACTGTACCCCCCCAAAGAAAAAAACACAGACTTCTAGGTGCCACGCTGGGAGCCCACCCCAGTGTGGCACATGTCGGTATGGATGACGGAGGTGTCCTATCCCGCATCAGCTCCACTGCCCCCCTAAAATAACCTTCCAGCTGCCACTCTGGGAGCCCATCCCAACCTGGCAAAAATCCCATCATCTTCCTAAATAAGAAAACAAAAACCTGTAAAAAAAAAACCAGTCCCTAGGTGACTGTCTTGCCCCTTCCCCCAACCCACACCCACCCTCTGCACACCCACCTTACCACCCCCCTGACCCCATACTTACCTCTGTAGCCCAGCGCGATGATCTTCAGTGGACCGGGAACACATCTGCACTCTTCAAAGCCGACCATGAACTGAAGAAATGCCGGTAAGCTGTAGAATGGCATAAATGGTTTTTTTTTTCAACTTTGGTGCATATCTTGGCCATTTTGGGGAATTCTTTCACCAAATTTTCAACATGGGGTTCTTGGGGCCCTACCTCATGAACTCAGTTACTGTCATTTTATTATTTGGTCCAGAATGGTGATTTTGCAGTCACTGTGCAGAACCACCTTTCAGGACTGAGTAACAAAATGACAGCATCACAGTTCATGAGGTAGGCCCACCAAAACCCTATATTGAAAATTTGGTGAAAAAATTCCCCAAAATGACTGTTTTATGAGCGTGCATTGCTCAGTTCCTATGCAGGTTCGTAACTTCGCAAATGTTTAACATTTTCACTCCAGATTTTCAACATTGCCATTTTACCACACCTCCTTATCAGCAATATTGTCATTTTTCACTTCTCTCCCAAAATATGTTTTGGCACATGTAGCGCACAATGGCACAGTTGGTGTGTGAAATCAATGTTCGGGGCAGATTAAGAAAATCACAGTGACACTGTTCATGAGCAGAGGTCTTAAAATGGCTATGTTGAAAATTTGGTGACAAAAGTCCATAAAATGACTGTGTTATGAGTGTGCATTGTGCAGTTTCCATGCACCCTCATAAGTTCACGAATTTGTACTATTTTTAGTCCAGATTTTCAAGATTGGCATTTTTCCACATCTCCTTATGAACAGTACAGCTGTCATTTTTCATACCCTGGCAGAAATGTGTTTTCACACTTCCGGCACAGAAATGCGTGGCTGCTGTGGGAAATCAGTGTTTGGGACAGATTAAGAAAATCACAGTGACACTGTTCATGAGCGGAGGTCCCAAAATGCCTGTGTTGACAATCTGCTATACAAAATCCCCAAACTAATTACATTATGGGTGTGCATTGCACAGTTTCTACGCACTCTCATGACTTCACCAGTTTTTTTATATTTTCACACCAGATTTTCAACATTGCCATTTTTTACACCTCCCCATGAACAGTACAGCTGTCATTTTTCACTTCCTGTTCGAAATGTGTTTTTGAACCTGTGGTGCCAAATGGTGTAGTCGCTGTGCAAAATCAGCTTTTGGCTAATGAATTGATACTACCACTGTTCATGAGGTGGGTGTCACAAAAAACCCATGTTGAAAATCTGGAGTGAAAATAACTACGAACACCTGGGGCATTAGGGTTTCCAACCATAACGCCCCACCCTGTAGAGACTGACAGGTATCAGGGGTGTGACTTGGGATTGTCGCCTGTAATGCTCATGCCATTCCACCCTATCCACACCCTGCAGCCAGTGACAGGCATCAAGGTGTGCCTTGGACTCTTCGGCCCCAAAGTTCACCCCATTCTCCTATACTGCACCCATCTCACTGTATTTCCTTATGGAATGGGGTGAGCATAAGGCCCAAAGACCCCAAAGAACACTGTGACACTTGTCAGTGTCTGCAGGGTAGGGTGTGGTGAAATGGCATGGCTATTATGCCTGATGACCCAAAGGCACACCCCAATGCCTGTCAGTCTCGACTATTTTGCATCTCTGTAATTCCTACACTACCAATGCCAATGCGAGCAAGCAAACATTCAGCATTGACAAATGCTTGATTTCTTTAACACAGGCTCTATGGTGGTGCTATTATGAGGGCACAAATGGAATTACTACCTCTTACTTTGTATTCTGATATCTCATGGAACAAAAATGCATGCAGTCTGGCTTTAGACATACTTTTTCATTGCTGTTTTGAAACAGCCCTTCAGTGTGGAAGTGACTGATCTTGTTTACTGAAATAATTTGCAATAACATGCTTCTCTCTCCATGAGCATAGATGCTGTCCATCTTGTGTACTGACATGAGCTTGGGGTTAAGTTTCAGGTTTTCTAAAATGCCAAACAGAAATACAATTAATAGCAGGCATAGTAGTAGGAAGTTGAAACACTCAGCCAAAGTACATTTCTAATATATGAATTTGTCTCATTCTAGGCTGAAAGCCACATGCCTTCAAGAATTACCAACCCAGTACAGACCTTTCCAAGTAGGTTTATCTGGCCTCAAAACACACAAATAATATTTGCTAAACTGTTGGTTTCTTCATTATGAGCCCATGTGAAAGCATTGATTTTGCCATGGCAAGAGCTGGTTAGGATTAGAAATTCTGCCTGTAAGCAGAGTTAGTCTACAGACGGTTAGAAACAAGTTCTAGCAGCTTTCTTAACTTCTCATTTATAATGATAGTATTGCTACTGATATACTGTAGAACTTGAAATTTTCTCTGTCAAATAACTTTCGCTATCTTTGCTGAAGCATCAATCTGAGTGAAAATACATTTGTGCTAATTAGCACGTTTAGTGTTTTTTCCATTATATAGAATGTGGTGATTGTGACTTAGCACTAAAATAAATTTGTGCAATTGCATTTGTGTTTGCGCTAAATTTACTTTGCATGAAAATAACTAGTTCTACAGTAGGTTTCATCAGCGGAGAGAACATGGAAACAAAATAACTGTGTATTCAGCTCACGATAGTACCAGGCAAGGAATTATATATGCGGGTGATCTATAGACAACCAGGACAGGGGGATGATGATGATAGGGAACTATGTGGAAAAATAAAGAAGGGCACCGCTATGAGAGAGGTAGTGGTAGTGGGGAGGATCTCATCCTGCCTGACATTGATTGGGACATTCCAGTGGCTAGGAGCATTAGAAGTCAGTCCCTGCCAGAAACATTACAAAACTGCCTACTGGTGCAGCTGATCAGGGAACCAACAAGGGAGGCTGCTATTCACAACATTGTACTCACCAACTTGGAAATGGTAGGTAGAGTGTAGCAGGGAGAACCACTAGGGTACAGAGACCATATCACCATGTGGTTTGAACTGGCCCTTGGTACTAGCATACGCTTGTCAAAGGCTTAACGTCTGGGTTTTGGAAAAGCAGACTTTAACCAGTTGAGGGAATCAGCCTGAGATAGGTTGGTTGGGGTGGACAGAATCAAATGTGTGTGGAGGAAAGGTGGGCAGAAATTAAAGGAGCCATCCCTAAAGAGCAACTGACATGAATGTTGGCTCCACCCAGGCAACCATACAATAGAGTTGCCTGCTAAAGCAACTATTTGAGCCATATACTGTTTTTTTTGTTACTTATAAAAAGAGTTATTACCTCCATAAAACCTTGCTCATAACTTCCTTGTATGAGCCAATCAGCCACAGAGCTCTGCAGCCCTGCCCCAAAAAACAGCATAATTATGACACGAGGTAGGGAATGGGGCTGCAGGCACTCTATAAATCAATCAAACTTTATTTAACCAGGCATAAACACTGTTGCGCAAGCTCATTTTCAAGGTGGTCTTGGACATTTATACAGAAAACATACAAAGGAAGGGTTGACAAGCCAAGAGCATAGTACATGTGTAGGATTGTCCAGGTCTATACATATCAAACTAACATAGGTAACATGGTTGCAGGGTCATAACTAGTAGGCCTAAGCATACATGACAACATGGTTGATACAGTTTCAGTGTCATAACTAGAAGACTCGAGAGTTACACATTTTAAACTTAGGTATACATCAATGTAAGGCAGCTATTATCATATAGGAGAGGATATACTGGGAGGGAAAGAAAAAAGAGGGGAATTTATATAAGGCGGGGTGGGAGGGAAGGGACAGGGGGAAGAGGAGAGAGACTAATAAGTGCTTGGTGCCCCTTAACAGGGATGAAAAGTTAAGAGGGTTACAGAGATGTCAGATTCGTGGATGAGACTAGGGGCTACAGGTACATGGTCACTTGTAGCAGCTACAGCTTTCTCTAAGGTAGTCAACCATTAGTGCTTTGAAAGTGAACGGACTGGAAAGAGAAGAGAGTTTAAGTGAGCTTTGCATGGCGTTCCATAAGAACGGGAAGGAGAAGTTGATTGCAGCCATGCCATAGGTTGTTTTTACTCTGGGTATCTGGAAGCAGAGTATGGAGAAGTGTATCAATTCATAAGATCTCTTGGCACATTCAAAGAAGCTTGAGATGTAGGCAGGGAGTTTGTCAGACAAGGCTCTGAAGAACCAAAGAAGAGTGTTTCTTTTCCTCCTTGTTGAGAGAGAGGACCATCCCGCCTCATGGTACAGTATGTAATGGTGGGTGCAAGAGGGCAGGTTTAGGATGAACCTTATGGCCCGGTGGTAGAGCGCGTCAAGTTTGCTGAGCACAGTTGTAGGGCAATGGTTGTAGAGAAAGTCAGCATAGTCAAGAAAGCGTAGGAATGTGGATTGCACTAGTCTCTAGCTTCTTTGGTAAGTAGGTGCTTAATGCGGTAGAACACGCCTAACCGCTGCCTTAATTTTTTTGAGACCTCATTGAGATGGCATAAGAAGTTGATCTTGTTGTCCAGCCAGAACCCTAGGTATCTGAAGGTATTTGCTATTTCATGGTGTTCACCTAATAGCTTTAGAATCATATGCTTGTGTGTTGGACCCAGGGCTGCCTTAGGTGCAAGGATCATGGCTTTGTTTTTGTTCTTTGCATTGAGCAGGAGCTTATGTTTGATCAGGTTATGTTGGAGAGAGATGAAATCTTGCTGTAGGTCCTTACAGGCTGAATCCAGTGATGAGTTTGAGGTATAAAGGATGGTATTGCCTGCAAATAGGTGCACAATGGATAATGTAATAGGATCAGGGAGTGGGGCTACCTAAATGTATTTAGATTTCCTTTTCTGGCAGGTATACCTGTGTAGGACTAATAAATAACATATATTATAGCCCCATATATGTACGTTTGCCAGCAAAGATAACCTAAGTACATTAAGGTACCCTAATAATGCCACTACTTATAGAATGAACAGCAGCATTACAACTAACTTTTCTTTTGCAGCTGTCTTTCTCCTCCTCAATATGCCATTGACTCCTCACTAACACACTCCTGCATCACAGTTCTTATTTTCACTTAATGCTGTACAGTTTCATTTATGCCACTGCTCCTATATGAGGAATTCCAGCTAATACAGATTTTAGCCCCAATTTGTCCATCGCAGCTGACTGCTCAACTCATATCACTTTCAGCTCCCAGCTACAGCTTTAATCATTGGCTTTCCACACTTTATATACAAAAATACTTGGCAAAGACAACAGTGTGCATGCATATTGCATGTGTGGTGGTACATATGGAGTCCTCCATAGCTGCTACAGCACCACTTACTATACTAACCTATACTAAACTTCATAAAATAAAAACTTTTTTATATGTACCCATTCACTACCTCCACTTACAAACTGTGAGACTCTGAGCAAGTCACTCCCCAGTGCTCCTGGCTTGCCCTTGAAGACGGCACTTGTACCTTGTTGGCCATACCTGGTTAACAAAGAATTAAAAAACAAAACATTGACTTTTTTTTTCATTTTTTATTAATTCTTGATTTGTAAATAAATCCAGTTCATAACAGCAATAATATACTCCATGATGTGTATATCATGGGATATTGTCACATCTCTAGTGCATGAAGCACTCGGCCTGGGGCTCATGTCTCACAATGCACACCAGGAGTGATGATATCCCATGATATACCACACCTTGTTGTATATTACTGCTTTATTGTAGAACTTGCACATAAACAACAATGATCCTATGTCCAATTTTAAAAGCTAGGACATGGCTAAGTCATGGGGCCCAATTTCCAAACTATGAAGTTTGACGCAAGGTGGCTGTACCAAAGGTGTATGATGCAAGTGGTACCTTGCATCAGACTTTGCAGAAATCCTGATTTTAGAATGCAGGCTGCATTGAAATCAGGATGCCCTGTGCCCAAGCTGCCCTGTGCCATCCTTGCGGCAAAAGCACCCTTGTATCAGGTCACAAGGGTGCTTGTATCACAGCGGGGCTGCAAAATCTCCTTTTTGGAATTTTGCAAGCCCAACCATGGATGCAACAGGGGGCTCTGTTTAGGCCAGCCAGGAGGTGGTCTAAGAGATCTGTGCTAATAGGGTACGATCTTGCCATTGGGAAAGGATGGAGATGGGAGCAGACCATGGGGGGGTGCTCTAGGTGGTGTGAGGGAGCTGGAGGAAGTTCAAGGTGGTAATTTGGCACCTCACTGGGGTGCAGTGTGCAACACCATTCAGCCGATGGACTGACAGGCCATGAAGGGTTGAAATGGAGGTAAACGGACCTAGCCACAGGTGAATACAGCCGTGGCACCTTCCCCAGAGATGCCATGAGCCACAGGCATGTACGGGAGATGCTTTGGCTGCAGTGTGAATGTTCTAGTGGTGAAGGGGAACATTCTCTGGGCACTGCTACAGTCCCTTGTCACTCAGCCCCCCAACATTGTAGCAGGCCATCTCCCCCATACATCCCAGTGACTCAACTTCTGGAGCAGATGCCACGGTAATGGGGGCCAGTCCCATTTCCCTCCCTGCCAACTCTCCATGGACCTTCAGTCCATCAGCTGCATGATACTTTACACTGCACCCCAGAGGGTTGCCACATCACCACCTTCAACTTCTTCTGGCTCCTTCATACCCCCTAGGGCACTCTCCCATGCTCTGTCTGCCCCAGCCCCCTCCTGGCATGCTCAGTCACACACCCCCAGCTCTGCAGCTATGCTACTGGTGTGGTTGGGGGGGGGGCTGGATCCCTGTGTCCATTCCCACAGGTGCACCACATGCTTGGCACAAGTCTGCAGCAGCAGCAGCTCCTGGGTTTTTGTTGCAGGCAAGTCCCATTTTATAAAATTGGGTGCAGGGTCCCTGATGCACATAGAGTTTACTGCAGCCCTAGAATGAAGCAACTTCTGTTGCTGTAAGGCACCTTTTAAAATTGGGCCTCTAGTTTCAAAACTCCATCTGATTTAGTTACAGTATGTCCAGTTTGCAAAGTTCAGATATAAATGTGCCTGGACACAATTGTTAGACCGAACTCTGAGCTATCTTTACATCCATGACTAGCTATTCTTATACAAAAACTGGATGTAAAATGCCATAAAGCAACTAGTAGGCCTGCAGATAAGTTCAGCATTTGAAAATATCCCCCTGTTTTGACTTTTGAAAATTCTAACGTAACTCGGCATTGCACCAGTTTTATCACTTGAAAATCCCACCCGCCATAACTTAGGGTTTTGGTCAATTTTGACTATTGAAAATCCTACCTCAAGTCTCATGATAGGATAGAATACGGTAGTGCAGGCAGACTGGATGGACCATTTTTTTTGGTGTTTTTTTGTTTTGTTTTTGTCATCATTTTCTGTTTCTATATAGAGAAATATTTAAAGAGGAATCTCCTGAATTTAATAGTCTTATAATCGGATAGTTCTGGCATCAGAGAACTTCCCCATTATAATGCTGCAAAATGCGTTCCTTTTTAGTCATGTTTTCCTTGGTAAACTATGAATAAATTGTGCACAGCTGACACTAATTTGTCATATCTTACTTTTAAGAGTTATACCACTCAGCTGGCTCTAACCAATCTGATTTTCTAATACTGAACAGATTTACACTCCTTATTGACTTACACTATTTACCAGCACAACTGTAATCACAAAATATACCAAACTATACATAAATAAGGGTGTAATTTTATATTGGGGTTCCAGTGCAAATATAAACCACTCAAATAGTGCTGTGAGGAATTTTCAGATTCCAGCAGAATGAGATTTTGCAGCATTTTCGAAATTATGCCAAAATTCCATCAAATTTTGCCAGAAATGGAATGGCAGAATCCCACAACAGAAACATGTGGAATGAGTTTTTCAGCAACATTTCCACTGAATTTTATTTTGCGGGTCTCAATATAGTCTGCAGAAATGGTTGCAGAATTATTTTCTGTTGAAAACAATGCTGTTCCACGGAATAATATTCAGTGGATTGCAGGAGGTGGAATTCCAGACAAGAACCAGTGAAATTCAAGTGGAAATTCCACTGGCAGAATGGTCATTCCCATTAATTCCCTGGTGGAATTCCTCATTCCACACTACACTACCACTCAAGGTTCACTCTCATGGTTTATAAATGTCATCAGAACTTAATAATAGAAATATGTCATTATTACTTATACCTGGGTATATGTTGTTCCATGTGTAATGACATGTACTGTTTGTCATGAATCCATAAAAAAATCCACAATGAATTAAAAGGTACATTACAATAAAATATTGTTGTATGGTAGAGGTTTACAAGTAACTTGCCTGTTACTCATAATGCTGTACTTTTTTTTAAACACATTGCTATCTTCTTGGTACACTGACGACTGGTAATTGGGAATATCACATAGCTTTTAGCAATTGTTTTGAGTATATAATTTCTGATAGAAGCCAAAGAGACTTTGGTAACTATAGCAGATTTCTTAATGTTTCAATTAAATAGTTAATAAGAAAAACATGCTTACCACAGTAATGCACAAAACAAAAACAGCTGGCACTCAAATGCACATGCTGCAACCATAAACATCACTAGACCACAAACAAAGGTTCTCTTAGGGAAAGGTTGTGCAAAAGAGATATCTAGACAGCTGTCCAAGTAAAATGTATTTAATAGGTGCAGCAACAAAAAGAGAACAAAGTAAAAGTTTATACTTTGTTCCCTATTTGTCGGTGCACCTATTAAGCAGCTATTACTTGGACACCTGTCTCTGTATCATTTTTGTGCAACCTCTGAGAGTAATGGCAGCCAAATTCAAACCTGGATAAATAAATGGTTCTTTCCCATTCTTCTCTGAAAACTGAGTATTGAGAAATGGGAGTGCTGCTGTTCTTTCCACCAGTTCCACCTGCGAAGCCTATTGACTATATCTTAGCTAATGGGCTGTTAAGCTGCATGAGCTTAAATAATAATGTGAAGCTGTGAATGTTTTACACATGATTATTAATTTTATGACTGTGTACAGTAGGTTACACACTGGGAATAACCTTATTATAAGAGCAGGCCATATAAACACTAAAAGCATGAACTCTGTATAAAGAGATGGCTGACAAGAAAAGTTAAAAATGTCAATTTTCTCTTGTTAGGTGTGTCAGTGGACTGCTTGCTCCAGGTCCCTGTGAGTACTATTTAAAGAGCATTCTGTAGCATTCAATTGGCCCAGGTTTTCCTTGCTGCAATTCTGTTGAGGACTGCTGTGCTTGCCATCTGTGCATCTGCTGTGTTCCAGTTCATTTATCTTTTCCCTTGTTGAGGAGTCCTTCCATGCTTAGTCTGCATTTGATAGCCTGCTTTGATATGCACTGTATTACCTCTCTCCTACTGTACTTGGTAGCTCAGTATTGGCAGTTTACAACCTCCATAACTGCATCTCTCTGTATCTCTCTCTCTCTCTCTCTCTCTCTCTCTCTCTCTCTCTCTCTCATTTCTTGTCTTTCCTGCCTGTTGTACCTAACAATAGTAGAACCCAAACCTCCATTCAGTCCAGGGAGCACCCTGAAAATTTACTTTACATAGATTCAAAGTAAGGTATAAAACCCTGTTTCAGTGCTTACAAGACAAGGGCAAGGCAATATTATTTTGAAAGCTCTCTATCCACCTGGCTTAAAGTGCTTAACAGAGTGCATAACAACAAATGACATATCAATTCTAAAACATCAGTAAATAAATAGCCTGACTCTTCTGTTACAAATTCAGCTTCCTAACTATGTCATTTCTAGAAGTGTCAATAACATAACAAAATTCAGAAAAAGAAAGAAAAGAATAAAAAAAGGAAAACTGGCTCCCAGATACAATAGCTCCTAAGTAACTGCTGCAATAAGCTTGTTCAAATACATAGGATTCCTCCCCTTTTTGAGTGTCTCCATCAAGAGGAAACTCTGACAATGACTAGTAAGGAGCTCCAAACACTGCCCTGGGCCCTTGTGGGCCATCTCTATAACCCTCTGAGGAGGGAAACCTGGGTTGCAGAAACTGTGCTCTACTGGGCACTTGGATGTAACAGTGACATGATGCCGCCACCTTGGGTAGCAATAAAGGGCACCCGGACATTGCATACTATTACCCCCCGGGGACAAGAAAAGTATGTTTGCCCTCACAACCCCTCCCCAGAACATGTAATGCTGAAATAGTAATGACCCCCCCAAAAAAAAGAAAATACATATAATAACATATCTTTATTAAATGGGGGAGTAAGTGATGAACAAAGGATCAGTAGGCAAAAGGTGAAGTAATGGGAAAGCAATTCAATTCTTAAGCTCTATAACAATAACCCCACACAGTCTGACACCCCCACTGCAGTCCCATAAATTACCTACATGGGTGCACCCAACTTTGATTTCTGCACAGGCTATGGGTAAGAGTGATTTCAGCTGCAGTGGGTACCTCACTGGAGATGCAGTTGCTGCTGTCAGGGTGGCTGAAACAGTGGCACACATCTGGTAGGCAAACAGCTGCAACACAACAAAGCTGAATAAACAAACTGTGCTTGTTGAAAAAGTGGCCCCATGTGTAAACCAGGGACAGGTGGCTGGGTGGCCTCATTATGTCTTCTTCAAGGATGTATCAATTATTACACAGTGCACCCAGAGCTTTCTCCCACTGTCCAGATCACTGGCAGTACCCCAGTTGCAGGGCCAAAATGCCAGTGGTAACTCACAGTTTTCCTGACATCTTGTGATATCTTTAGAGGGTTGGATAGGTGAGCAAGTGAGATGCTGGATGTGCTCCAGGTTGGATGGCAAACCTCTCTGGAGCTGGTCTTTGCTCTCTCACCTGTCCCTCTCAGGCCATAATTTAGCTGCACATGCAGGAGATCTGGGGACATTGTCTTAGGCTGTGTCCTTGTCTGGCTGTAGACTCTTTGTGGCGGTTGCTTCCCCAAGGAAAAAGTCTCTGGAGGACAGAATAAGCGCAACTCTACTCTTTGCCTTTATCACTCAGTTCTGAATAAACTGCTTTATATGTTCACCCTTGTGCCTGTGCAAAGTGAACATATTGGTATAATGTGGGTTTTGAGAGGTATGTCACTGTTAGTCCAATGAAGTGCAGTCTGTAAGGGACACGATGACACTCTTCTGATCCTGCTGGATGGAAACTTCTTGTAGTTTAAAGCAAAGTGCTGACTGAATCATTTGATCTGCATAAACCACTAAGCAAGCAAAGCTGATCGGCATTGTGATCAGCTTGCAGTGATCCTCCCCCCAACACAAAAAACAATGCCTCCCACCCTCTGCCAAGAAATCCTTCTCCCTCCTGTTGCTTCACCTGTCTAAATTTTCTGACACCAAGTTGCTCGTTCTCCAATGCTGGTTAGTACCTCCCCACCCTGCACATTTTCACTGTGTGACACCAGGGAGCCCAGCCCCGGTGTCGTCAAAGAAAACTCCAGCAGCAGGATGCCCAATCCCCAGTGTCAGTACCTGAAATAAAGTAAAATGTCTGTCATAGTCTTTTTATATTTTTATACAACCCATAAAAAAGAAAACTATCCATCGATGTCTGTTGTGGCCACTAGCATTCTACAGCCATTACAGTACCCTCCTCCCACCTGACCTCCCACTCAGTATCCACTACCCATCCCACCACTGCTTACTTTTACTTTGCAGCACTGGGATGCCAAATCTCTGGTGCTGGCTAGTAACCCTCACCCTTACTGTTTTCACTGTCCGACATGAGGAGCCCAACTCCTGTGTTGCCAAACATAACACAGACACTGGAGTACCCAATCCCCAGAGTCAGTATTTGAAATAAAGAAAATCATCCCTTGTAGTGCTTTTTTCTATATACCCTGTAAAAAAGAAAACCTTCCATTGATGTCTGTTGTGGCTGCCAGCATACTGCACCATTACTGCCCCACCCAGCCCTCCCACTCAGCACCCACTCCCACCCCTTTCTTTTAATTTTCCAACACCAGGGTGCCCAATCCCTGGTGCCAGCTAGTACCATTTACCCCAATCATTTTCACAGTATGACACTAGGTAGATCACCCCCAGTGCTGCCAAACACCGAAACTCGTAGTTTTTTTTTAATTTTTATACAACCTGTAAAAGAAGAAATCTATTCATTGATGTCTGTTGTTGTCGCTGGCACACCACTGCCATTACCTTCCCCCATCGAACCTACCACTCAGCACCCACCACCCCACACCCCTTACTTATCTACCAAGGGTCCAATGCCATAATTCTCTCTGGACCAGAGACACATTTTCACTCTTCAATGCTGGACTGAGAACTGAGGAAATCAGATATGTGGTTTAATGTATTTCAATTAATTTTGAACTTGTCTTCATAACTTGATAATTTTTCCCCAAATTTTCAACATGGCCTTTTTATTACCCCACCTCATGAACAAAGGTGGTGAAATTATGCCAACCTGTCCCAAAAGGTGTTTACACAGTCACTGTGGAAATTATCTTTTGGGCAGGATTTGACAATTTTCTCCAACTTTGTTCATGAGGTGGGGGATTTTTTCCCCCCACCTGCTACAGTGACTGTACTTAACACCCTGTGTTAAACTCTATGCTCCTCACTCCTGTATCTTGTATCTTTCCAAATCTCCCACCTATCCCTTCACATTAATTTCTAAAGCCTTACTGTCTCACCTGTTATTCTACAGTAACTCTTCCCCCCCTGCTCCCACCTCTCCCCTCTCTTATATATTGTAATTAGCTTGTGTATATTGTAAATATGTTAAAATTCCTAGTGGTTGCACTCATACACTTTATAATGTTGGACTTTTACTACTATACTGATTGTTTGATGCTATGTCCACTCTGCAAGTAACCTGCCTGAACTCCTCGGTCTCAAGTCTCCATCACTGTGGACCCTAGCCCTACCAAAGTCTTATCCTCACTGGACGCTTCAGGACCACCATGGAATCATTGGTTAAAAGCTGATGGAACTGACTGTATGTTCAAGAATGAACGTGTGGCTCTTTGTGTTTAATTCGTATGTGTACTGCTTTCCTGCCACATACTGATCCTGTTGCTACTTATTGTATTACCTATTGTACCCAATTGTACTTGTATCCACTCTTGGAATTGTCTGCACCCAACTGTGTTTGTATCTACTCTTGGAATTGTCTCTATTCTTCGGGTCACCCCTGAAAAAGGGACTTGACTGTCTCAGTGGGCTCACCCGGTAATCAAAATTCAAATCAATCAATAAATAAATAAGAAGGCTATGTTGAATATTTGGGATAAAAATGTTTTAAACCCAACAAAGTAATGAGCCTACACTGAAATTTTTTTGTACTCTTATGTTTTGATAATTTGTATATCTTTTACACTGAATTTATATTGTAATGGCATTTTGTCGATCAAATAAACTTGACCTGCCATTGAAATTTTTCAATGCACACTCATAACATTGGTAATTGACAATATTATGACCTCAAATTTTCAACAGAGCCATTTTTTCACACTACCTCATCATGAACATGGCAGCTGTCATTTTTCAAATCCTGGCTGAGATGTGTTTTCACACTTGTGATGCAAAATGGCATTTCAGCCACTATTTTATAAATGACATTCATCATGTTCAGAAAGAGCAGTCATAAAAAGACTCTGTTGAAAATTTGGGGTCAAAATGTAAGAAAACAACTAAGTCATAAAGAAACATCGAATTGTTCCAATGTTAATCCCAGTTTTACTTTTGCCCATTTGTGCCGCTAATGTTCAACGTATCCTTTGTGCTACCTCACATCATGAACACGGCAGGTGTCATTTTTCAAATCCATTCCAAAACTTGTTTCCACAGTTGCACAGTGAAATCACTTTTTTGGTGGGATTTTAAAAATTCCACCTGTCTTGATCATAACATCAGGTCATAAATAGACTGTTGGAAGTTTGGAATCAAAATGTGGGAGCCCACTGAAAATTAGATATTGCTTCTCAGGTGGCCTGTCCTGGGTAAATGCAATTTAAAAATGTGTGCACCCTGGGCACCTCACCTCAGGAAGAATAAGGATAGGCTTGAGATGGTGCAGTGCAGTGTAACAAAAATGATTCAGGGCCAGCAGGGCAAGTTCTATGAGGTGTGGCTCAAGGCACTGAGCATGTAATCACTGGAGACCAGAAAGGGAGAGGGGAGATATGAGAGACCTTCAAATTCCTTAAAGGAATTAACATGGTGAACTGGGGGGAACTAATTAACTTGAGTACTGGCTTGCATTCACATAGTCATGGGTGGAAGTTAACAGAAGGGAGGTTCAGGAGAGACATAAGGAAATACTGTTTTACAGAAAGGGTGGTGGAGCTGCGGGACAGGCTGTCAGTCGAGGTGATGGGTGCATAAGCCATTAGTTGTTTTAAACATGGCTGGGACAGAATGAAGGATAGAGTGGTTTCTCAGGATGTCAGAACTAGGGAGGAGAAGGGTGAGGGTGGAGGGCTAGGACCCTAGAAGAACAGTAGGCTCAAAGGCTAAATAGGGAACTTGGGCAGACTGGATGAACCTCTGGTCTTTTTCTGCTGTCATTGCTTATATTTCTTTGTTTCTTCATGGCCCAAACCTGAGCAGTTGCTCCATTTCATGGTGCTCTAGTTGCTACATGTATGCTGTAGCAGAACAAATTCAAAAAACATGTTTATTAGTGTTCAGAGTCAGATATGTTCTTTCTTGTTCTGCTTGAAACTGCTTCAGGTGAGTTACATTTCCTTCCTGGAAATTCTGGATCTGTACTTCCAAGAATTAAGGAATGAATGGTTGATTAACAGTATGCTGTAGATAAAACATGGACTGGATTATTTTCATTACCTGTTTGCTACATTTCCTTTTTTGTTATGGCTGTCTATTGTGGCTGTCTGTGCTCTGCCAGCTAAATTTGTGTGCCTTCCTGTAGTCCATACTGTTTATGCACATAGTTCATAAATGCTAATGCCACCTCCTGTCATTTACATGTGCCTATAGTCCATATGTAGTCCATACCGTTTATGCCTGTAGTCCACACATGCTCATAACACCTTCCTGTAGTCTATCGATGCCTGTAGTCCATATGTAGCACATGTTATCAACATCTGTAGTCCAGTAATTAGTAATGTTCATGGTCCTTTTCTAGTCCATCATGTCTGTAGTACTATAGATGTAGTAATAACTGTAAAGAGGTAGTCAACCAACTTACTAATAGTTCTGTAGTTGGCAATAAGTAGTCCTTATACAAACAAATGAACAGGACACCAGATAAAGGCCCTGGATTCTATCTTGTCTGTTTAAGTGTGCAGGTCTCCCCCAGGTCAACAGTTGGATCTGCCATTTCATTCCTCCTGACCCCCCTCAGTTCCTCTATACCTCTTCCCCCCAGCAACATTTCCCTTCATTTTTCCCATCCTTTCTTGAAGCTATCCACCATCTTCAGGGAGAGCACCTCCTCTGGCAGCTTGTTCCACTTGGCCATCACTCTGTCAGTGAAAAAGTGCTTCCTCATCTCTCTCTCTCTCTTGAATCTTTCCCATACCAGTTCAGAGAAGGGTGGCCAAGATGACATAGGACCAGCAGGGCAACATCTTTGAGGAGAGGCTCAAGGGGCTCCACATGCACTCCTTTGAGGACAGAAAGGAGAGGAGGGATATGATCGAGACCTTCAAATACCTTAAAGGTATTAATAAGGTGAATACAGATGGCCTCTTTGGCCTTAGTGGGAACCTCGTCCACTAGGCTTCCCTAATCAATTCATTCTACAAATACAAAACATGTATACCTTCCCACAAGCTTATTTAAATCTAGACTGCTCTGTATCTGACCCATTCCCCCTCTCTAGAGGTACCCGACAAGAGTGCCCATTATACTCTCTTCTTTTTGCACTGTATTTGGAACCCTTAGCAGAGTCCATATGCTCTCATCCAAATATAGAGGGTGTCCCTATGAGGGGCTGCTCTCATAAAATATCACTTTTTGCAAACAACATTCTGCTTACCCTGACATCACCGGAGGTTTCTATTCTGGAGGTATGGAGGCAGTTTCAGATTTTTGGAACCATGGCAGGATATAAAATAAATGGACAAAAGACAGAAGCCCTTTTGTACAATTTTACACCATTCTCCACTCTAAAACATAAATTCCCTTTTAAATGGAACAAAATAACTATGCAATATTTAGGCATTAAATTACCCGAAGATCTGCTTCACTTAGACTACTTAACTATGAACCACTCACTCAACAAATCACAGAGGACCTATCCAGATGGTCACAATTATCGCCCGGGTTTACGGCCAGGGTTGAAGCAGTACAACAAAATATACTACCTGATATTCTTTTCGTCTTACAAATTCTCCCTATTCTTCCTAGTAATGTATATTTTCAAACATGAGATAAGGTAATCTCTAGATTTGTGTGGCAAGGAAAGCCTACAAGAATTCGATATACGATACCACAGCTATCAAGAGATAGGGAAGGGTTGAATCTTCCAAATGTACACCAATATGCTGTAGCGGCTCACATATGAACAATCCTGTACTGGTTCATGCCAGAATATATGGCAGATTGGAAAACAATTGAACTAACCCTTAGTGATATCCATGACCTGACTGCATTTCTGTTTGGAAATCCACCCACTTGTCAGCCACTAAGTAAATTCCCCACATCTACTATGGAGACCTTCCGCCAATAGTTAACTGTATGGAAAAAATATCTCTTTAATGTGGAACAACTCTTTCTTAGGTCCCTGGCCAATGATACAAACTTCACTTCAAATAGATTGGATTCCACATTTGATGGGTGGTGGCAGCATAACCTCAAATTTGTGCATCAAGTAATAGGACCCTCAAGGCTATTGCCGTTTGCATCCCTGCAGACTGCATATGGGATACCCTCTGTAGATTTCCACAGATTCATGCAATTGAAATCATATCTACAACCTCATGAGGAATCCGTAGCCATGCTGGCGGAGAAACTGACACCCTTGATTTCTGTTATTCTCTCCCATCTTGGAGGTAATCTGTCAGAACACCTCATTAGCCTGCTCTACAAAGCTTTGAGAAATATACCCAAAGACTCTATGGGTATGATAAGGATAAAGTGGTCCCAAGAACTTCAAAGTGAAATAACCCCAGATGCATGGGAAAAGTCAGCTCTTATAGTATATAAAGCCTTTATGGCAATTTATTGGAAAGATTATTCTTGGAAAAGTAGAATTAGATACTTCCATACACCTACAATCATAGCAATATTTTTGGGCCCTATATATCGACAGTGTTGGAGGGGATGTGGTCAGGCACAGGTGGATCATGCACACATGCTTTGGTCCTGTATGTTGCTAGCACAATTCTGGAGGGAGGGTTTGGCATACATAATATCAGTTTATGATTGCCTGGCACTACTTATTCCTGTACACAGTCTCACAGCTATCCCCCCTCCCCTGGAGGGTATCAAAGTTAATAGGGATACCTTGAAACTAGTAAATCTCCTAATAATGGCAGCAAAGAAAACTATAACTAGGTTGTGGCATACAGCCAGAATACCCTCCTGAGATTGTTGGTACAAACTCACTTTGTCAATTTACACATTGGAGAGATTAACAGCTAGGCTATCCAATAGATTGGAATCTTTTGAGATCAAATGGCGTAAGTGGGTCATGTATCAGCTTGAACACCACCTGGATTTTGTACCTTAAAGGTCATGGTTGGTGAAATTCAATCGGTGTTGGGATGGCTGCCCCTCTAGGATCATGACTTCCTTAGGTGAATAAGCAACACAGAGCTGCTTCCTTTATTCCCTTTTAATACATAACTGGTAAAATGGGAAACACTACTCCTTAGCTGTAACTTAACCTCGTTGTTTTTTCAATTCCTTTTTCATTCCTTCTCTTGCATTCTTTTTTCCTATATTTGGGCTAGCTTTAAATTATAAGACACCATTGCTTGTACAATTAGTATTATATGATATGGCAGAAAGTTTGTATTGGCATAATACTTGAAAAGGACATTCAAGGTCAACCATCCTATTATGAACATGCTTGGACACCCACGTTCTCACATCTGGTCCAGGAAATATTGGATGACTGAAATAGAAATGACTTGTCAGTCAGCATGAATTAAGGACATTCATGGACATAGCTCTATTATATTATTTATTATGTATCATGTATCCATGCTAACAGACTGCATATACTTTGTGAAATCAAGTAAGATTGTCAGGTCAAGTGGGTAAGAACAACCTAATACTGGAAATAATTCACTTAATGTTGAAACTTCATACCTGTACAATTACTGGATATGATTAGGGTATCTTTGATGTGTATTTGGAACTTAGGAACTGTTTTTGCTGTTGTGAAAATTAATAAACAATGATTTAAAAACCAAAAAGAAGGGACCACTTCTGTACAGACCCAGCCTGCACCAAGCAGTAAGAGACTTAAAACCAAGCAATCACAATGCCCTCTAGGAAGGAGGACTGAACTGCAACAACAGTGCAAGAAAAAAAGAAAAAGAAAAAACAGCTTTCCAACACAAGCAGTGTGAACCAGGAGGACTGCACATTTCCAGCAACTGCAATGTACTGTATTGCCTGGCAAACGGCATTTCGGGAATGAGTTCCAGAAGGTCAAGAGTACAGCTGTTTGGAATATTCACATTCCACTTCCGCTACAGTTCTGCAGAATTTTGGAAATGCCACCTAAAACAGTGGAATTTCATCAGAAGTGGAATGCCAAAGTTCTAAAAGCAGAATATTAACTGTAGAGTCCTATTCCACAGTTTATATAAATTGCCCTGAAAAATGGGCCTACTTCATGCAACTATGGATGATTCCTAGATGATGCTTTAAAGAACAAGTTTGTCTGCAGTCTTTATGGTGGTAACTACAAAACATGTCTCCTTACAGAACCAGACCTGACTTTCACATCTGCATGTGACATAACATTAGCATTTGAACTTCCAGAAGACACTATGGAGTTTGTAAGTTACATGGACCCATCTAGGGGGATCATCCACAAAGTCACCCTCACCCAACCTCATATGTGTCAACCTAGACCATGCAAAGGCAACTCAATAGCACATCCTCCTCAGCAAGCTTGTGGGCACCCACCACTGTAAGCCAAGGGTAAGCAAGCTTATTACCAATGTGTGGGAGACCACAGGCAAGCCATATGTCAAATTCACTAAGAAAATACAACTGCAACAAAGTGGGACATCTGATATGGGTCTGTAGAAGCACACCATGCACTGCACAGGCACGGTATCTATTGACTACTCTGTCAGAGTCACTGGAGGCACATGACTCCATGTGTCTTTTCATTGCCTACATCATGCCATGTCATGGATATGGCATCTGCTGCAGTCTGGGGTTAGCAGGCATGGACATGAGCATGCAGCTTGATGCCAGAGCATTAGTGTCACTGACACCAGAGAACAGCTACACCACTTGTCTCAATCAGTACCTGGTCAGCCGACACCCACCAAAGGCCTGGAATTTTACAAGTCAGACTTCCAAATCAACAAATAGTTTCTGTTTCCCTTTTTCCAGGGAATGATTGTAGGCTTCCAAATGGTGCAAAAATAAAATCTTCATTCAAAACTTGTGCAAATAGTGCAAAATACAAAAAGGTATAAAAACAGGAAAAAGACACTCCCTCAGCAAGTAGCACTCAAACAACTGGACAGTTAGTCAGTTAACATGTTTTACACTGACTCGTGCTTTTTCAAAGCCTAGCAACCACTTTCCAGGGTTCACTTAAGTAATATACTTCTTAAAGTGACAGTACTCATTTTAGACATTCAAGTATTGAGATCATCAATTCTCAACAGTCACAAAATATATAAAAAGATACAAATGTTTTGTCTTAAATATTATTTACAATTATAAAAATGTCCTTATAAGAGTACAGTGCACACCATGAACATGTTTATACATTTAGTTGGCACCTGTTCACTTTAAGTTCATATATGCACAAAGTTTTAAGTTCAATGTGGCAAAACTCAACAGCAGTCTTTTGCAAGGTTGCTGGTGCATACATTTGAAAAACACAATAAAATAAAATCCCGATAAGACATATCAGGTGATACAACTTCACATTCATGTAATCATTTATTTTTCCTTAAAAATTGTTTTATTTCTATTCTACCATTCAAATCTGTCCACTCCTTTGCATTAAATGCATATATCCAGTACTGTTCTTTCTGCATAAGGAAGTTATTCAAATTACCTCCCCTATGTGACCATGTGGGTTTCCCAATGCCTGTAAAAATGAAGTCATGTTTAGTTCTGTCCCTGTATTTTAATATATGATTTGCCAGGGCATTGGTGGCATCCCCATTTTCTATTGCTTTTACATGCTCACCAATTCTGACTTTAAAAGTTCACTTCATTTTTCCAATATAGAAACTCCCACATCTGCAGTCTGCCAGGTAAACAATGCCACATGTATTGCAGGTTATAAAATCTTTTACTTCAGTATCCCTGCCTGTGGCTGGGTTCTGAAATATTTTTGTACATTTTTCCTTTTCACAGTATTTGAAATTCCCACACTTATTTGTATTATTAGTTTTATCTGGTAACCACATACAGTATGAGGTTTCTCTACTAGTTGCATGAAGTGTACAACATGGCCCTTTACTGTTTTCCCCCTTCTGTACACCATTTGTGGGGCATCTCCTGCAATGCTTGTAAGTACTGAGTCTAATTTGACTATATGCCAATTTTTCCTTATGATAGCTGCCATCTTGTGTGACTGGGGGTTAAATGTTCTCACAAATGTTAATTGTGGGTTGGTGAGGGCTGCATTGGGTTTTTCCTCCATTAAGGTGTTCCTAGGCATTTCCTCAACTGTTCCCCTTGCTTGTGACACAAAATCCATATTATAACCCATTTCCAGTAGTCTCTCACTAAGTTCATCTGCTCTTTTTTGTATAAATCTTCAGTGGTACAATTTCTTTTTGTTCAGATGAACTGTCCCTAGTTCCAGAGGAAGAACTTTTTCTTTTATTAAATACTTGGAGGAGCGTAACCCAAATTTAAGATTCAGCATAACCTTTAGTAGGAGTCAGTTCAGTTATCTGGATATCATTATTAAGAAAGATGGGAAGGGAGGGATAGTGACTGATTCATTTAGGAAGGGAACTGATAGAAATACACTGCTGTTGGCTAGCAGTAGTCATCCGGCACATGTAATCAGAGCTATACCCAAGGGACAGTTCATCCGAACAAAAAGAAATTGCACCACTGAGGATTTATACAATAAAAGAGCAGATGAACTTAGTGAGAGATTACTGGAAAAGGGTTATAATTAAGGCAATAAGGCATGATAGGGTGTGGTATATCATGGGATATTGTCACACCTTGGGTGGTTGGGCAATAGGCTGCAGGTGAGTGCATCCAACCACCCAAGAAGTGATGATATCCCATGATATACCACACCCTGGAGTAACTTATTGCTATTATGAACTGAGTTTTAAGTTTTATAAATAAAAAGAATAAAAGAAACAGGTTTTAAAATGTTTTATGATTGAGTTATTGGGTGGTGTATGAGTACATTTTGAAAATATAGTTCTCAGACAGTAGAGAGCAAGGAGGCTGGTGGCACTGGAACATTTTTGAAGCCGTGATGATGTAGCCCAATATGATCAGGGCTTCAAAGAGCTCTGGGCCAATCAGATTCCTCTATTTATGATCAGTTCATAATATGGATTTGGTGGAAAAACCCAAGGCAGTCCTCACCGACCAACAATTAACATTTGTGTGAACATTTAACACCCAGTTACACAAGACAGTGAATAGCATATGGAAAATTGACATATAGTCAAATTAGACCCAGTACTTACAAACATTGTAGGTGATGCCCCAAACGTGGTATACAGAAGAGGGAAAACAGTAAAGGACCATGTGGTACACTCTATGCAACCAATAGAGAAACCCCATACTGTATGTGATTATCAGATAAAACTAATGGTACAAATAAGTGTGGGAATTGCAAATACTGCAAAAAGGTAAAACATACAAAAATATTTAAGAATCCAGCCACAGGCAGGGGATACTGAGGTAAAAGGTTTTATAACCTGCAGTACATGCGGCATTGTTTACCTGGCAGAGTGCAGATGTAGGAGTTTCTATACTGGAAAAATGAAGCGAGCTTTTAAAGTAAGAATTGGTGAGCATGTAAGAGCAATAGAAAATAGGGATGCCACCAATGCCCTGGCAAACCATATATTAAAATACAGGGGACAGAACTAAACATGACTTCATTTTTATTGGCATTGAGAAACCCACATGGTCACATAGGGGAGGTAATTTTAAGAACTTTCTTATCCAGAGAGAACAGTACTGGATATATGCATTTAATGCAATGGAGTGGCCAGGTTTAAATGGAAGAATAGAAATAAAACCATTTTAAAGGAAAAATAAATGATTACATGAATGCAAAGTTGAATGATCTGCTATGTCTTATTGGGATTTAATTTTATTGTATTTTTCAGATTTATGCATCAGTAACCTTGCAAAAGACTGCTGTTGAGTTTTGCTGCTTTGAACTTAAAACTGTGTGCATATATATATGAAATTAGCATGAACAGATGCCAACTAAATGTATAAGTATATTTTTTGTGTGCACTATACTCTAATAAGGATCTTTTTATAATTGTAAATAATATGTAAGCCCAAAAGGTTTTATCTTTTTATATATTTGGAGACTGTTGAGAATTGATGAATGCAATACATGAATGTATAAAATGCGTACTGTCACTTTAAGAAGTATATTACTTACATGAACACTGGGAGGTGGTTGTTAGGCTTTGAAAAAGCATGAATCAGTGAGAAACATGTTAACTGACTTACTGCCCAGTTGTTTGGGAGCTACTTGCTGGAGCTACTTGCTGAGTGAGTGTTTTTCTCCTGTTTTTATACCTTTTTGTATTTTGGACTATTTGCAAAAGTTTGGAATAAAGATTGAATTTTTACACCATTTGGATGCCTACAGTCATTCCTTGGAAAAAGGGAAACAGGAACTATTTGATGATTTGGAAGTCCGACTTGCAGGATTCCAGACCTTGGGAGGGTGCCAGCTAACCAGGTACTGTTAAACTCTATAAACTTTTGCAAGGCGCCACCATGCTCCTAGGTGCAGTCACAAATTGTCTTGTGTCAACCAGTACATACTGTGACCATCCCCCATCTATCTAACTTCCTATGCAGGTTATTGGATCCCCATGATGGGGGAAATACATTTCCTAGTAACCTACTGCATGAGGCAGGAGAATAGACCCTTCCTCTTGCTGTGGTATAAGGAATGTCACCTACACTGCTCAGCAGAAACTTGCTGCAGAAGAAACAGATCATTAGGGAAAATATATTTCTATTACACACTGTGGCATAGCTGCCACAAAACATGATCAAGCAAAGGAAAGGTAACCATGCTCTGATAGTCCAGTGGATACGGCTTCATTTGGGACTCCAAAATGAAGATTCAAGTGAGAGAAGGAACCCATGCAACACCCAGATCCCAAAGGCTGTCAGACATTCTTTTTATACTCCAGAACACCACACCTACAGTTATGAAGAGGACACCTGTCAATTGTTTTTAAAAAGACACCATGATCTAGATATTTCTCTTAAAAGTACAGTCATCCCTCCAAGTACACAACTACAAGCTACAAAAGAAGAAGAATCATGAGAGATTTCCGCTGGTGCCTCCCATTTTTCTTCAGGGGAGAGGGAGATGGTCCAAGATTGCCTGAGCAAGAAGCAGTTTTGGAGTTCAAGGATACAGCAAGAGACTTGGTGACCTTTATCCTATGGGATACATATAGGTCAACAAACAATACACACCTGTATAGATCACCTTCTACTGTCATGTCATCATACCAGCTTCAGCAGAAGACCTCTCTCTTTCATTCCTGCCCTGGCTCAAGTGCCCTAATGAGTTCCTGCAGTAGCTGTTCCCAAAGCACCTACTGCTCCAGACTTTCTGTGGTTTTAGCTCAATTTTTCCCCCAGTCATCGGTAATATATCCCTCCTCTTCTTTACTTCTCTAACCTGCCACCCCATACACGGCCTCTTTCCCTTATATGTGTAGTTGCCGGCTGCCTCACTCAAAAGATCTCTGCTTATAACCTCTGTATGCCTATGGTTGATTGTACATCTGCTGACTTCTTCAATTGTAAAATAATGCTTTTTTTTATTTATTTCAACCTTGTACTGTACTGTATACACTGTATATACTTTTTCTTCCTTGTATATTATTGCTTTTTGTATACCTGCTTCTGTACTGTACTTTGATGTATTCATGACCAGGTCCACCTTGCAAATGAGCCTTGCTCAATGGTGCCTGCCTGGATAAAGATTTTGATTGATTGATTGATTGATATCTGAATCAGCACTACCCACCACAAACAATTAATCTCTGAATGAGTGATTCATGGTGCCACTGAACTACACTGTTGTTAGTTAGAGCAAATTGTAACCAAAAGGGCAGAATAATCCCCAGAACCTATGGGGCCTTGAACAGCCCATCTCAGGCCTGAAGGTAGGATATAATTGTGTCATAGTCTAGTTACCGCTAAAGAAGAGGAGAGTAGTAGATGTACTTTCATGGATGAAAGAAAGATACTGTAGGTTCTAGATGGCAGCCAGGGTGGGCATCACACTTGTGTGTACATTCTTGCTCTGAATTACTGTATATCTATTTTTGTGTTCTTTTATTTTATTTCACCCTTTTATTCTTTTATTGTTGAGAACCCATTTAGATTTTTTGTGCATTATGTGTATTTTTACATTTTTGTATCATGGTATATCACAATAATAGCTTAGAGTAGCAAGGTAGGATCAGATAAGGAATCACAGCAAATTAGATTAGGAGTCTGTTTTTTTTTTTTTCTTCACATGTCAGAAGTTCTATTCTCAATCTGTTATAGCTGTTTGTCCACGCAGGAAGGATAAAATCTGGCTCAAATCTTCAAGGAAACAATACCATCCTTTTTAAGGGCACTTATAATACTGAAATTTATTTGTTTAAAAATGCAGTAAAAAGACATTGAAAATCTAAATACATGCAGAAGTAGCACCCCCACCAAAAAGTCAATGTTTCACGTCTCTCTGATGCTTTGTCAAGACGTCAGCAGCATCTCTGTAACATATATTTATAGCCCCCAAGTTTAATTAATAACCAAATACAAATCATAGAAATATACCACAAAAATGTATCCACCTAACTATTCATAAATAATTCCTGTAAAATAACATGAAAAATGTCACATTCAAGAAAACAAAATATACAATATATACAGAATTACATTAACAAAATGAACAGCTAATTGCACCAATGAATCAAAACAGATTCCATCTACCAGCATTTTTTAAGGAAGGGTACCAGCTGGAACTGGTCATTTAATACAGGGAACTCACTAGCACCAAGCTTATTTTGCCAAAAAGTTTCTCTGCAGAGTAACTTATGTCCAAATCCCCACCGACCAATTGTGATGTGTTCTAGCCCTTTAAATCTAAAGGAATGTCCAGAACCTAATTTTTTGACATGCAGTCCAAAAGCATTTTCCATCTGATATGCTTTAATACATCTAAGGTGTTCCAAAATCCTCTGTTTAAATTTATGTCCATTTTTTCCTACATAATACCTGCCACAAGTAACTAGACTATCACTGTCTTTTTATTGCATTGTTAAATGAATAAATGCAAGTATTATAGTGTCCTAACAGTGGATGGTATAGTTTCCTTGAACATTTGTGTACCTAGACTATCCATGTATTTTTATTGTGTCTTTAAGCAAATAAATACAAGTATTATAGTGTCCTAACAGTGGATGATATTGTGTACTTGAATGTTTGAGCTGAATATTTTCCTTTGCTGAGTAGTTTTCCTTCTGGCTCTGTTCAGTGTATCCTAAGCTGCATTCCTTTGTTTACTATATCGGTTCCTCCCCCACCTTTAATGCTGCCATTTCTGTTGTCCTGTGGGTTACACTTAGGATCCCATGGAATTTAGATGATCCTGATCTGCTGACCAGTCCTCCAGAGTCTATCATGGAGAAGGACTTGCCTGCTGATGCAAAATTCTTGGCACCCCAATACGCAAAGGGAGCTGTGAGTTATTTCCAGGTGTGAGAAACAATGACAACAGAGTTCCTGTTACTGCTGCTGTGCCAAGGTGTTTATACTACAGGAGCTGTATGGACTGGCACTGCTTGTTCCCTTTTGTTGCTGACCAGCCTTCTGAAGATTCATCGTGGATCAGGGACTTACCTGCCAGAGCAGAATTCTCGGCACTCCCAGTATGCAAAGGGAGTTGTGAATTGACTACAAGGTGCAAGGTGCAAGAAAAAATGGTGGAAGTTTTGTTGCCACTGCAACACTAGACCACCATTTAGTGGGAATCTTATGAGCTGGTACAAAATTGTATTTTTATGTGCTATGCACAATGCTTAACAAGGAGTATGATATACGCCTAGCAGGGAGCATTTCAGGAGTAGTGGGACTACAGTCAGCAGCTGGTATATCATGGTTGGTATACAATAGTTGGTGCTGTCAGTGGCTGTAACCTGCTATTTGCTTATTTATTTTTAGTGCTCTGACTGTTGAGTTTACTGTGGGAGACACTCACACTGTCTTAAGTTGGCCATCAATTTTCTGGACAAGGGTAACTGCAGTAGTGAAAGTACTGCACCTCTCCATCACATATTATTAATGTAATCTCTCTGGTGGGAGCATAGAGAAAAAGCCATGAACTGAAACTCTGGAAGCACATTTTTGAACTTTGGTTACATTCACATCGGGACTCAGGATCTTTCTGACTGCTATTTTTGGACATTGATTTTACTTGGTGCTGCTGGCACTGTTCAGTCTTGGCTTATGGGTTCTCTCATTGGTTGCTACAGTTTTGTTGGGTAAATTATTTTTAGAGTATGGGTAGGTGGGTAATGGGGATTAGGTAGTTGATGTGATGTGGGAATGAGTGTGTAGTTACTTCAAGGAGTTGTGTGTATGGTGGTTTGCATGTGTTAGGTAGGTAGACTTTTAAGACATTTGCTTGATTTGGAGATAATTATGTTGATTGCATATATTTAAATATAATTCAATGGATGGGCTTACACAACATAGTGTAGTGTTATGCTTGTGGCCATTCACGCTCTCTGTTCCTTGGGGAACTACCACCCTGTAGGGGTACAGAAGGCAAGGAACCCTTGAGGAGGGTTCCATCCCTAGATGTGCTACAGGAAGGATCCCCTTGGTTAAAGGTACCTTAAGAAGGAGCCCTAATAAGAGAGGGAGGATGGTGGGGCAAAGAAAAAGTGCTTCTGAATGAGGTTGAAAGGAACTGGCTTATATAGCTTGGACAGGGGGAGTGGCAAGTTGTTACAGCCTATTGAACTGCAGGCATAGCCTTTCAAATTTAATGGGCTTACGCAACTTAGTGTAGTGTTATGCATGTGAAACTGTTGATGACTTTGGCTGTTTGCACTCTTTGTTCCTTGGGGAACTACCACCCTGTAGGGGTACTGAAGGAAAGGAACCCTCAAGGAGTGTTCCACCCCTAGAAGTGCCACCAGAAGGATTCCCTTTGCAAAATGTACCTTAGGAAGGAGCCCCAAAAAAGTATTGTGCAGCAAACATTTGCCACAAAGGCTGAGAGCATAGATGACAGCAACCAGTAACAACTAGAAACAAAGACTGAAGAGCAAGCTGATAGATATCACTGAAGCAGAGGGGCATATCTTCCTAAGGAGAGATGGAACAGCAAAGAAGGACAGGCACCAACCAACTCCATCCAACAGCAGAACCCACCTGGGTAAACTGAATGAATATACTACAATATAAACTATCTAACCTTTTTATGACCTTCATCATGGAAGAGAGGGGAAAAAACCCTATGAGGAGGAAACCTCTGGGGATCCAAGGCTTAGTTCACCTTCCCTCCATGCTTAGGATACTTTTAGTGATGGCTCGGCTACTGCAATTTAAAGATCCAGTTGAAGGGAAATTTCAGTCTGGAAGAAGGCTCTCGCTGTATCCCTCTAATGGGAAATTCTGTGAGAGGGCTGTGAGCATACTCTGCAGCAAAGGGAGACTACCACTTGAGAGGCCTTCACCCCAAGGCATGAGGAAGAAGGCAACAACCACCGAAGGGACTCACCTGGCCTCCATGAGGGAGGCCTAAATGTAAATGCAGACATCAGAGGGGCTTCCCTGAAAACCGTCTGTGAGTTGACTGGGCAGGGAAGGGAAGGACACGGAGATCAAGTGAACCTTAGATGACTGTAGGGAGAATTGCTTTTGAAGGTGCTGCCAGCATGGCCTGCACAGCTAAAGGAGCTCCCTTGGGCTTAGAGGCCCCACTCTTCAACAGCTGAAGTCTTAAATGCTGCATCAAGAGGTGCCGATGATCTGCATGGCTAAAGCAGCCTGAAGTGTAAGTTTGACCTCTGTGGGTGGGGGTGCATCCTCTAGATGCAGACTTTATGGGGCAGAGCAAGATGCCAGCTACAGCACAGGTCTGGAGCCATATGTTGGTTTAGGTTTTAGTTGACATACCTGATGGAGGAGAAGGTAGCCATGGGGAGCCTGGGGCTGCAAGCACATAGCAACAAAATTTGATAAGCTGAACAGCTGTTTGAATGCTGCAGCAAAGTAATAGTAGCTAAACAGTGGGACAGATTCATAGCAGCAGTTATAATGGTAGCAGCATTTGATAAACAGTGCAGCATAGGATGATTTGTATTAGCATCTGCAATAGCAGTATAATGGAGGAGGCAGCATACTGTAGGTAAGTATATAACAGCAGTATCAGAAGCAACTGAAAGCAGAAAGATAAACAAGGTGCAGTAATTAGACTGAATGAAACAGCATGGCCTAATAAGGAATGTATGACAACCAGTCCCGGAAGGAGGGTAATGGAATTTATTAATACAGTGTGAGGCATGAGGCTATGGCAGTATAAGTAATTAAAAATGGCTATGATGGGATGATAGTGTGGAACAACTAGGAGCAGAGCTGCTGAGAAACAAACATTGCATAGCAGAGAGTAGAAGCTAGCTAGAAACAAAGATAGCACAGCCGAGAGTGGCAGCTAGCTAGAAACAATCATAGCACAGCAGGGAGTGGCAGCTAGCTGGGAGCAGGTGCAGGGAATGAAACAGTGTAGTGGAAGCAGGTGCAGGGAATGAAACAGTGTAGTGGACTGAGACTGCAAGGAAAAAAACAGCAAAATTGGAGCTGCAATAACATTTAGCTAAATGGAGAGCAACAAATTTGAACCTAATAATATGAGGCAAGGAGACAGACAAAACATTAAGAACTAAAAGCCCCAAATGAGCCAAATAAAAGGTAACACAAGGAACAGGAGACAAAACAACAGCAGAGAACAGAAATAAGCACAGTTGCAGCCTGGGTAAAGAAGGCAAAATACTGAGCTAATAGCTGGAAAGCACAAACTAATGCAGGAAAACAGCACACACCAGCAGAAAGTCCAAAACACAAGGGGTAAGTGAGAGGCAAATGCCAGAGGAAGTGGGGAGAACAGCAGAGCTCGAGTAGAGCCCCCAGTTGCAGCAAAGAAAAAGTGCTCCTGAATGAGGATGGAAGGAACTGGCTTATATAGTTCAGGCTGGGGTAGTGGCTAATGGCTAGTTGCTACAGCCCATTGAACTGCAGGCATAGCCTTTCAAAACAAATTCTGGCAAGATCCGATAGGGCTGCAGGCAAGGAATTTGGTGTATAAATATTGAAAATTGCTAAAATTATGAGCCTTTGCTGGCAAAATGTAATGAAGGCTCCTAAATTTGTTTTTTTGCAATATTTGTATGCCAGATTTTCAGCATAGCCTTATTACCCTGCCTCATGAACAATGGCAGTGCAAATGTTCTACTCCTTCCCGAAAGGTGATTTCGTGCACAGACTGCAAAATCAATGTTCAGCATGCAAAAACACATTTTGGGCAAGAGTTGAAAAATGACAGCTGTTGCATTCATGAGGTGCTGTAAATAAATGGCTATGTTTAAAATTTGTGTTAAAAATATTGAATATTACCAAACTCATGAGCCTGCATTGTAAAATTCAACATAGTCTAATAACTTTTTGGTTTTTAAATATTTTTATACCAAATGGAGAACATAGCCTTCTTATGACCCCACCTCATGAACAATGGCAGAGAAAATGTTCAACTCCTGTCCAAAAGGTGATTTCGTGCAGGGACTGCGAAATCACCTTCCGGGATATAGAAAAAAATTTGGTCAGGATTTGAAAAATGACAGCTCTCACATTCATGAAGTACTGTAAAGATATGGCTATGTTGTAAATATGGGGTAAAAATTTAGAAAATGACTAAAGTTACAAGCCTGTTGCAAAATTCAACATAGGCTCATAACTTTTTTTTTTAACATTTTTACACCAAATTGTCAATATAGCCTTCCTATGATGCCACCTCATGAACAAGGGCAGAGAAAATTTTCAACCCCTGCCTAAAAGGTGATTTCACTCAGGGACCACAAATTCACCTTTCAGGACAGATCTGCCTCATGACAGTTCATTTCATGAGGTAGGGCCCCAAAGAAGGCATGTTGAAAATTTGGGCAAAAAATGTGCAGAAATGCCCAAGGTATGCCACTTAGTTCAAAACCCCATTGAAATACATTGAAGCACATACCTGTTTCTTCAGTTCGCAGTCCAACATTAAAGAGTGAAGATGTGTCTACCATCCAAAGAGGATTATGGTGTTGGACCTCTGATCGGTAAGTAAGAGCTTGGGGGTTGGGGGGTGGGTGCTGATTTGGAGGGTCGAGTTGGAAGAGTCTTGGCCATAAAAAACTTTGATGGATCATTTTATTTTTACGGGTACAACAACGTAAATTTTAAAAAAACAAAGACAGAGGATTTCTGCACTGGGGGATTGGGCACCCCCAGTGTCAAGGGAGGGTTAAGTGTGGGAATTGAAATCCTTATCATGACCCTTGGGGACTGGGCATCCCCAGTGTCACTCTGAGGTCTCTAGGGGGGACGCTGAGAGGGAGGGTCAGGTGGGCAGTATATGAACAAAAAATACTGGGAGCATGCACAGCAAACTGCAGTGGCCTTCTTGGACATGTTGGAGTGTGCCGTGTTCTGCCGTGACCACCATTTGTTTTTTCTTTAAAGTTACAAACAACTCCACACCTGACCCTTCCTCTCAGTACTCACAACCACCCCCAGAAACATAAAAGTGACACTAGGGGTGTCCAGTTCCGTAGTGTCATGATCAGAATGGTACCAAAATAGTGCGGTGCAAGCAGAGTGCTCCATGGACACAGAGGAGACTGTGGTGGAACTCTAACAGGTTGTTTTGTCCCAAAGAATGCAAGGAATGCAGACTCCTTTTTTGATTTTAAGAGGTCTGCAGGGCTCCACCCACTGCAGCTGTAAAAAAAAATATTAGGCAATCTTACAGAGACAATAGATGTGCTGTTTGCTTGAGCCCTTATGGTTGTATTACTCCCCGTCTTGGTTCAGAGGTCTGTGCTCTTTTTACCCACCCCAGTGCTGCCAGCAGAAGTGTACCACTGTTGCAGGGAGGAGGGAATTGTGTGAAGGGGCAGAAGGAGAGCTTGTGGTTTGGGGAGTAATAAGGGGGTGGTGCCTGTTGGGGTTGTGTAGACCAGGAGACACCCTGGGGTTAGGAAATGACTAGAAGAGATTCAGTCTGTCTGGTTTCTGTGCCCAAGGATCCTGCCAAACCAAGAGGGCAGGCAGTTATTGGACCTGTTGACTCTCCATCCACTTCGGGCATTGCTATGTCATGCCAGATCAATGAGGAATAAGACCACAATTATGGTGGATCTTATTTCCTCTGTTGATTTGGAGTGCATTATGGAGACCTGGCGGGGGGATGGCTCTGGACACATCCTGGAAGTGTTGATGCTGGCTTGTTTTTTGGTGGTGCACTACCCGAGAAGGGATTGTAGGGGAGGCAGGGTGACCATCTGTTTTAGAACTGAACTGAAACTAGTGGCACACCCAATGGGGGCTGCAGGGTCTTTTGAATGCATGGCCATGCATGGTGGTCTGGGTGGGGGCTACAGAATCCTCCTTGTGTACAGGCCTCCAGGTCATGAGGGGGAGTTTCTGCAGGAAATTGCATCCTTTGTTGCTGACCTAGCTGTGGAATTGCCTAGGTGGGTTATCCTGGGCGACTTCAATGCCTGGGTAGATGATGAAGGTTCACATTGTGGTAGAGATTTTCTCCAGACTATGGAAGTTCTGGGCCTAACACAGGTTGTTACCACTGCAGTACATCAGCATGGCCATGTCATGGACCAGATATTCTCCCTGGAGCTTGAGGTGAATGGACTCAAGATTGATATGGTCAGTTGGTTGGATCATTGTGTCATCAGGTTCTATTTCATGGCCCCTCTCTGTAGTCCATCCTCTATGGAGGTGGTTCAGTACTGACTTGAAGGACTGATGTTGGTACTGGACACCTTGGAAATGCTGGCAGCATATATAGAGGGGCAGAGGCCACAGTGGCTGCCTACAATAGGCTTATCACTGGTGCCTTAGACCTTCTACTGTCAGTCTATGTACATCCCCTGGTGTTGTTTCAGCTCGCCATGGTTTGAAAGCAAGCTGAGGGCACATAAAACCAGGGGTTGGAGGTTGGAGTGTCATTGGAGGAAGTCTATGTCTTGTGAGGACAAACTAGATCTGATTTCTCATTACAAGGAATATCAGAAGGCATTCATTCAGAAGAAGGCAGAATTTCTGTCGAGAGGGAATGCTGCTGGGATGAACTGACTGGCTCAGCTCTTTCAGACTACAGATAGGCTTCTCCACACAGACTGCCTGGAGCCTGTGAGAGCTGTTACACTTCCAAAATGCAAAGAGCTACTCAGTTCTTCTCCATCAGGTTCAGAATCACTCCAAAAAGGCCTTTTGAGCCCAGCAGTTGGCGGCTTATGAGCCAGTAATGCAGGTGTTCTTGAGTGAGTTTTGGCATGTAACAGTGGAAGAGGTCTGCTACGTGGTCTTGGAATTGCGGCCAACATTTTTCAATCTGGACCAGGGACCAAGAAGACTCTTGGTGAGTTGTGTCAATCATTTGGGCCCGGTGTTCACTGAAATCATTCAGTGTTCTCTGCTGGAGGGACTGGTTCCAGTTGCACTTAAATATGCACTGGTAAAGCCCCTTCTGAAAAAAACATTTTTGGACCTGAATGTCTTGACGAGTTATCATCCATTTCTAACCTTCCCTTTCTGAGGAAGGTTACTGAGAAAGTTGTTGCATTGCAGCTGGAAGAACACCTGGCATCCTCTAACATTTATGAACCATTCCAGTTGGGTTTCAGATCCAGGCACAACATGGAGACAGCACTAGTCAGAGTGCTTACTGATCTGCTCAGAGCGAGGGAGAGTTAGGAACAATTGATTCTTGTCCTGCTTGATCTCTCTTCCACATTTGATACCGTGGACTATGGTGTACTTCTAGACCATCTCAAGGGGTACACTGGACTCACCAGCACTGTTATTTATTTATTTTTATTGAAAAGTTTGACTAGGTAAGGTACATTGAACAAGTTGCTCTCTCACAGTACGACATGGGGGAGAGGGAGAAGGAAATTGTAACTACATCGAAGTTAATACAAGTAGTTTAAGCATAGCACATTAATACATAGTTACAAAAAATAATTAGATAACATCATATGTGGTAATCTTAGAGGATGAGCAATTGTTAGATAGATACAGAATGCACCTAAAACATATATGTGATATATTATACAGATGGGACAAAGACTGTCACTTTAGTAGTAGCAGTGGACAAATACTACTGGGAAATTAGCATAACATAAAAAACAACTGACCTGGACGTAGACTGGTATCCAAGAACAGACTGTGCAAACATTTCGTGAGCAGTAAGAGTTAAGTGCTTTTGAAGGAAAGGTTAGGGGCAGGTACAATTGACAGAGAGGAAATTATGTAATGCTTTAGCTAGTGAGCCAGTTGAGGAGGAAGAACGTATTTGAGTAGGGAGAGAGTTCCACAGACTAGGAAGATGGTAGGAAAAAGAGGACTGGCCACTTGCAGTGTGTCTCTGGGGCACAGACAGAGTTCTGTGGTCATGGGATCTGAGGGAGAGAGAGTTAGAGGGTGGAGAAGAAAGGGAGGAGGTAAGATAAGGAGGGAGGGAGGGTATCAAGCAAGTAGTTAGAGATGAGCTTAGCGCAGTGATGCAGCCACCTATTTGCTAGAGATGGGAAAGTTAAGGAGCAGTAAAGGTGAAAGTGATGGGTTAGGGGAGGTGCGTCAAGGGCAACACGGCAAAAGGAGTTGAAAAGGGTATCCAGTTTAGCTAGATAAGTAGTGGGAGCAGAGCAATAGATGACATCACTGTAGTCGATTACCGGAAGAATCATCTTTTGGAACAGTTCGCGCCTTGCCTGGAGCGTGAGGCAGGAATGATTTCTATATAAGGCACTGAGTTTAGGTTGAAGCTTTTTTGTTATGGCATCAATATGGTCCAAGAAAGTGAGGTGTTGATCTAGCCATATGCCCAGGTACCTGAAAGATGCTGTAGCCTTGATAGTAGTCCCATCAAGAGTAGTGAGGATGGGTAGAGATGGTAGCCTAGCTAGTCTCTGTCTGGTGCCAGACTTCATGGTCACTGCTTTCTTAGCATTAAGGAAGAGGTGGTGAGATTGGAACTAAGCCTAGACATAAATGAAGTCCTGTTGGAGCTTGGAGGCAACATCCAAGGGCGATGGCCCAGGGTAGAAAAGAACAGTATCATCAGCATACATGTGTATGGAAGATGAAGTACAGACCGATGGAAGATCGTTCAAAAAAAATGGAGAAAAGGATCGGACCCAGTATAGACCCCTGGGGGACACCAGTGCAAATAGGCAGAGGAGGGGAGATGGAGTTGAAGATTTTTACCGATTGTGTGGCCGTTTAAATAAGCACTAAACCATTTAAGAGTGTGTTCAGACAACACAGTGGATGACAACGCGCTGAGCAGGAGGGAATGAGAAACCATGTTGAATGCTTTGGCAAGATCAATAAAGATGGCAATAGTGATGTGACCACTGTCCATCCCAGTCAGGATCGAGTCTGTGATCTGAAACAGCGAGGTAGAAGTAGAGTGGTATTTGCTGAAGCCTGATTGATATTGTGTGAAAAAGTTTGTGTTGGAGAGGTATGACGATAGTTGGGCTAGGATTAATTGTTCTTGCAGTTTGGCTAGTGTTGGAAGCAGTGATATAGGGTGGTAATTTCCAGAGGAGGAGGTATCACCACCCTTTGGAAGTGGGAGGACGATTGCATATTTCCAACCTTGTGGTAGTTCAGCCAGTTGAAAGGAGAGGTTGAGAAGGTCTGTGAGAGGGTGAGCAAGGGCTGCGGCAGATAGGTTGAGTAATTTTGGATCTAGCCTGTCAGTAGAGCTACCTTTGCTCAGGTTGAGGGCTTCTAAGACAGCAAGCATATCTACTGGCAGAATTTTAGAGAAGGAGAAATTGTAAGGTGAAGTAGGAGGCCTGCTTGTATAGGCAGTAGGCAACTGACTTATGACTGGAAGGGAGCCTAGTAGTGCAGAAGTGCATGAGGTGAAGTGCGAGTTGAAAGCTGCAGCTACACTAGGGTGGTCAGAGATGACTGTATTTTTAATTTTTAGGAGGGGGGAGGGAGGAGGAGCCTGAGGGGAGAAAAGTGAGTGAACTACTTTCCGGAATATGTTATCTGCTGGTTCAAGTCTTTTTTATGGGATAGAACCCAGAGTGTAGTTCCATGAAACGTTTCCTCAGATCCAGTGGTTCTGCCCTGTGGCATACCCCAACGTTCAGTCCTGTTGCCAATGTTGTTTGTAATTTATATGCTACCCCTGGTCAAGGTCATTAGACAGTTTGGGCTGAGGTTTCAGTGCTAAGCGGATGACACTCAGCTCTATATGTCTTTTGCTTCTGGGAGTTAGACTGCAATCGATGTGTTTAATGCGTGCCTGGCTGAGACTGAACCCCAAGAAGACTGATGTTTCTGTTTGTGATTTATATGCTACCCCTGGTCAAGGTCATTAGACAGTTTGGGCTGAGGTTTCACTGCTAAGCAGATGACACTCAGCTCTATATGTCTTTTGCTTCTGGGACCTAGACTGCAATCGATGTGTTTAATGAGTGCCTGGCTGAGACTGAACCCCAAGAAGACTGATGTTTTAGTGGTTGAGCCAGGCCAAAAGGGAGGATTGGTGGCTGGCACAGGAGTGTCTAGGCTTCAGCTTGGTGATTTTATTCTGCTAGTCAGCCTGAGGGTAAAGAATCTGGGAGTCATACTGGAAGAAGGTCTGACAATGAATGCCCAAGTGGCAGACTTAGTCTGGAATTGCTTTTTCACATTTTCAGAATATCTGCCAGATCAGATCACTTATCCTCTCACCCCCAGGACCTGGCCACATGGATCCATGCATTTGTGACCTTTAAGTTGGACTATTGTAATGCTCTGTATCTTGGGATTAATGGGGGCATGCTATGATACCTGAAGCTGTTGTAGAATGCAGCTGCCCAGTTACTTACCAGCTTACCAAGATCATGCCATATCTCTCTGGCACTGCATGATCTGTGCTGGTTACCAGTGAAGTGGCATATCTCATTTAAGATAGGTTTACTAACCTATAAAGCCCTACACAGACTAGGACCAACTTACTTGCCAGAGCTCCTGCACCTGCACACCCCACTGTGCACACTCCAATTGGCCGGGGAGGGTCTCCTCGTGTTCCCGACGGCTAGGCTGAAGAATTCAGATGATCGGGCCTTTAAGGTAGCAGGCCTGTCACTGTGGAATTCTTTGCCCAGTATTTTGAGGGAGGGCCCCCTCAGTGGATGCTTTCAAAAAAGGGACTCAAGTCTTGCTTATTTCAACAAGCAGTTGGAGGAGTTCCATAAGGCATGTATGCAACACTTTTTGTAGTTTTACTGTGTTTTAATGTATTGTATGTTTTAGGGTATATTATGTTAGTTTTAATGGAATAAGGTGATTATTTGGTGTTTATTTATTAATGATATGGATTATTGATTGTGCTGTGGGATGCATGGGATTGCACTGGGGTATAGATGGTGGCTGGCAAAGGATGTGTGAGAAGGGTTGTGCCAGTTGCCGTATGCTTCTGCAGCACCACAGATAATGTTAAGGTGGGGGGGTTATACCCAGAGCCATGGGGGGGGGACCATGGATGCCAGGGAGTTTTTGGTTTTTACTTCTGGGATGGCAGTTGGAAGGAAGGGGGCTACCACTAGCACCAGGGATTACATTATATAAGCCAGAGCTGGCAATCAGATGCACGGGTGTTATCACTAGTATCAGGGATATTATTATTTCAGCCAGGGCTGGCAGTTGGAAGGGGGGACCACTAGCACCAGGATATTTATTTAACAGAATGGGCCAGCGATCGGCAGGGGGGTGCCAGGGACCACAGGGGGCTGTTGTGCTCCTGCAGCAGCCAACCAGCTTAGTGGCTGCATTACCTCTGGCAGCTGCTAGGGTTGCTTGGAGCTCTGTCAAGGTTTTGTTGAGCTGTATTTGTGCATCTCAAAAGGACTGCACTAAACCCTTTTGCAAAGTGCAATACCACTGAATATGGAGTAGTGCACATATTCATGGCAATGCCTCCCTTGCCTGTACGTATACATTATGTTTTGCAATGGTGCTAACCCTCTTTGGCCACATGACAGCCCCTTTTGGATATGGAGATCCAGTGCAAACCCCATGCAAAATTTTGAATATTGGGCCCAGAGTGTTGGGATGTGCCTCAGTACTCTTTTTTTTCTGTTCCCCATGTTTTTTGAAATAAACACTTCAAAGGAGTCTGGATTCAGCCTCTATTTATATCCCTCTTAGAGTGTGTAGCATTTGAGTGTTGTGTGAGTCAAACATTACCCTGTCTTTAACAAAAGAAAATGTACTATGTTACCTTAAAAGGGTGGTAATCCCTGTCTTGGGAACAGTTAGAGTGCTGGCAGTATAGCCTAGAGGTTAAAGTAATGAGTTGTGAATGAGCTTGGTTCATCCAGCAGACCAGACCTGGGTTTGATTCTCACAACCTCCACTTGCATACTATGTGACTCTGAACAAGTCACTTAACTGCCCAGTGCTCTTAGGTCTCCCCTGAAAAGAGGCACTTGTGCCTAGTGGGCCTTATCTGGTTACGAAAGACTAAAATAGCAAATAAAAAAATTAAAAATAGAGTGAACAGCCACATACCCACACTCCTTAACCACAGAAATCCACATCCTAGATATCCAGAATTTAGCTGTTGAACCAGTGAATTAATAATAAAAGGTATGACATGAGATCATAGAAAAGCTAACTTTTGTTTCACCTTGTACAATTAGGAAAACAAGTAAAACCATGGTATCAAAAAGGTACATTTTCTAAGTTTTATTAGATTAGGTGTCATAGACCATATCAAACTTTCCACATTGCTTTCATAGTAAGGTGTCCTTTGAAAGACATCATATTGTAGTTGGGTGATACCTCCAGTAAGTTTTGTTTTTCATAGGATGGCCTGGGCACTGTTCATGGCAAGTATTGTTGCCTCAACAACCCCCCCCCTCCTCGAGGCTAGTTTAATAATACATTGCACTCCACTTATAACGTACTGTACACTGTTATAATGGACAATCGGTTAATTGGTTATAGTGGACAAAAATTGATTTCCCAAACCAAGTATATCAAGTGCAATACATTTTCCTCTGGTTTAATGAACAGAAACATTGCTTATAATGGACATGTTGAAGCTTTTATAGGTATTTCTACTGCATTGGGGGGTGCAGAGCTGGTGAGGAGATTTGGTAAATGCAGAATTTAGATGGAGGAGCTGCAGTGATTAACTTTCTTACAAAATGATTTTCCACAAGCTGCAAAAACTTTTATTAGTTGATTAGACTAAAAAGGAAGTGACTTTATTTTTTAATAACACCCTTACAGTACAATTGCCTTTGTTCTTAATGTCCCAGAATTCCAACATCCCAGCCACTAAGGTTACTGTCTTCTTCCTACCTTCTGCAATAAACTTCATAAAAAAAACTCATGTTCCCTGACATTTAAATTGCTGTAAATACACACAAAGTACAGAAACATTATAAGCTAGTCAGGATTCTGAGTAATCTATGATGTTTTGTAATAAGTTTTCACTCCGTGCCCCTGCACACACACATGGACATACCTAACACATAGGCTCCACCTCCTCTGGATATAATGGACACTAGATATAATGGACATTATAACAGGCTTGCAATGTAATAGCATAAAGAAGAAGAAGAATCAGCATTTACATAACACTTTTCATATTGATACAAACATGACATGGAAAGTACATTTAAATGAACTAAAAAATAATTCATATAAATCTATGGGAGGTATGAAATCCTTTGCTAACAAATTTGCAAGCAATTCATTTGTAGAAATGAAGAAAGCATATGAAGCAAAAACAATGAGTTGGTCCCTTTATAGAAGTGAAATTTTGGTTTTATATACTGACAGTCTTAATATTGATACAATCCAAAACTCATTTATTAGGACTACAGTAAATTTACCGAGGGACTGTTCAACCAGTTTTGTAAGATTAGGAACTGATATGTTACCTATAAAAACTGGAATTCTAACAAGAGCAGTCAACCTATGGGGTAGAATAATGAAAATGGAGAAGGGACGACTACCAAAATTGTGTTGGCTAGAACATCTAAAACTAATTGTAACAGATAATCAAAGTACCAACTGGTTTAGTAGGCTGACTATAGTATTAAAAAAATGGGATATATAACCTTCGGTCTGATAGAGCATTAAACAACATAGACATTATGGTCAGGGAAGTAATAACTAGACTACAGGATATTGCAATGCAAGAAGATATTGCCAGAACTCATGACTTGGATGTATCTGGTTTATACTCCCATATAAAAAAACACTGAGGCCTTGAGAACTAGTTGGCTTATTGTGAAAACAAAGAGCATATAAATATTCTTTGTATTTTAAGATTGGCTAGTCTTTTTCACAATCTGAATGGATTCATTGATTTCAGAATTTTGGAGAAATGTTATTGTTCAAACAAAACTACAATGGATCCTTTGCATGTTCTCTTTGAATGTAAAAGTAGGGCAAACTTAAGAAAGAAATGGCTTGAACCACTCTTTCCACCTTATTATCTGGACCAGATTATGGATGTTAAATCTTACAGTATATACTCCAGTTTAAGAAGGTCAATGTTATGTATGGGGTTGCAAAATTGTTTAGTGACTGTAAAGTATAAAGTCTTCATATCCAATTGCATTATCTATATATTTATATATATAGATGCTAAGTGTATGTGTATTTTAATTCTCTATGGTATCTATGAATGCATGTAATGTAACAAATTGTTTATTTTTTATACATTTTTCTATATTAAAATTGAACTGAACTGAACACTTTTCATGCACATTGTATCACAAAGCACTTACAACAAGAGACTGGTAGTGAAGAGACTGTAAATGTGTAGTGGTGGCCATTTTAAACATGAACTCCTACACACAGCCTTGGACAGTCATAGGAACTGATTCTATGGGAAGGAGGAGAGTGTTGGCCAGGACACTAAGGAAAATCCCCTCTTCTTTCAACCCCATTTCAAAACAGCATGTACACAACTGCTAAATCAAAAAATCTTTACAGTCTGTGGGGTATTAAATGCTTAAGCTGCCATGGCAGACTAGGAGTAAGGGATAATTATAATCATAAACTCAATTATTCTTCAAACAGGGAGCACAGGTTCAAATCCTGGAGCTGGCAGCATATATAAACACATGCAAATTTCAAAAGGAGCTGTGCTCAACAGTTCAGGCAGTGCAAAATAACTACAAAGCTTTGGAGAAGGATTAAAACATTTTTATTAAATAAAATCACAGCAGAGGAGTCCTCCTGCCACCACCATTTCATACAAGTTTGTGCTTTGTCAAAGCGTTACACAGAACCCAATCATTATTGCTTGCTTGAATTCAATTTTTTAAAGAGACATACTGCATTCTCATCAGATAACTTCCATAGTGATGTAGGTATATCCAACTAAATAGGAGGGGAGAGGGTACAAGGAAAGGGATGAGAGAAACCAATATATACACTATCAAAAATACGCTGAAATATAATATAAAGCAGAAGTTAATATATACAAATATTTACATATACTGTCCATAGTTATTTATCACTTTTTAAAAAAAGGTATAAATGAAAAACACTAATTTATCTAAAAACCAGTCCAAGCTCTGAAGTTAAATTGCCAGAATGCCTCTCTTTCTAACAGGAGGTTGCCCAAATCCCCATCCCTAAGACCCAAGACTACTTTTTAAATTCCCATAAATCTAAATTTATGATTAAAGCCATATTTTTGTACATGCATAGCAAGGACATTTTCCGGATTTCAGTTGTTAATATTCCTCAAATGTTCTCCGATCCTTTGTTTAAACTTCTGACTTGTTTTACCCACTTAAAATTAGTTGCATGTACATGTGGTTAAATAAACCACTGCTAAGGAGTTGCAATCTATAAAGCGACTAGCTTTAAACACCCTAGGCAAGGCCCCTGGAATTCTGCGGTTCTGCAGTTGTGGAACTGGCCGCAGAATTTGCATCATGCTGCAGAATATATATAGTGCCACAGAATTAATTGTTTTTGGTGAATTTTCATATAAATATACTGTTTTTCCATAGTGTCAGGCTTTCTTTCCCACCTCATTTATCCTGAAGCCCCTCCTCTATGCTCAGCATATGATGTCATCGATGACATCACATCATATTTAGCCAATGACAGGACTGCATTCTGCCAGAGAAATGAATAAATCATGCCGCAGAAATCAGAAAATGCTGCCGCAGAAGTCAAGGAGCCCTGCCGCAGAAACCAGAAAATTCTGCCTCAGAACACCAGGGTCCTGACCCTAGGTACATTTGCTACAGAAAATTCATCACCAGTACTCAGTACATCATGGAACTTACAGTTCATACATCTAAATGTCCCCTTAGGTAACATAAAATGTGTTGTCCCATTGGGTGTCCTGAAAAAAACTGTGTAACTCTATCACCAATTGTCTTCCCTCTTCTAGAAACCATTCTGGGTATTTGTGCACTAATAGTTTGAAGATGTGATTCAGTATCTAAAATGTGCCAATTCTTATTTATAATTTTTCTTACAAGATGAACCTAGGTACATTCTTCATTAAAACCTCTGTCGAAAAAAAACACTGTCTTAAGCTATCACCTCCATAGTATCTAACATCTGTGCAGTTTCTCTTAAGATGGATAAATTGACCTTTAGGAATATTATTCAAAATATGCCTAGGGTTGTGGCTATTTAAGTGCAACAGTGAATTTCTCTTTATATCTTTTCTGAATTACTTAGTTGAAAGTCCTCCTTGTTCATTCTTATAAATGTTCAAACCAAAAAAACTGGCAGATTCCAAATCCTTGCAAAAAGGGAACTTCATATTTTATTTTTTTGTCAACTTTGTTTTACTCTCGTCGTGGCTCCAAGGTCCTCTCTCAGGCATCCCATCCTTGTCCTGCCCACCTAAGGATCCCATGCTATGCCTCCTCTCCTCTCCTCCCTCCTCGCTGGCACCTGCACCCCTGGCTAACCCTAGCTGGAGTGGATTGCCCCCCTCTCCTACTCGGGGTGCTCTTCAAGGCAGACTGTGGTGTCAGACAAGGAGTGGGCCCACGGAAATTGAAGGCAAGCTAGAGAAACCCCGGCATAGGGCATGGAGGATTGGCACCATCACCTGATCCTTGGAGATGGGTTTTTCCTGTGTTCTTGGTTACCCTTCCACAGATGAGGGACATGCAATGCCACCCAGCTCCAACGTAGGTGCTCCCACCCATGTCAGAAAGGCAGCTGCCCCATGTTGCCCCTTAGTGTGTGAGCCCTGGTGTGTAGCAGTGCCGCCGATCTCCACCAGGGGCTGCTGCTGCACTGGGCTACCCCTGGATCCCTCCCTGAGAGAGAAGAGCAGTCCCATGGATGCTCAATCCTCTCTCCCCTCCACTGACCCCCAATGGCCCTAGCTCGTTCCCAAACCCGGGTCGCTGGCATGGCGCAAGGTGTGGCATCCAGCGTCTCAACCCTCAGCGCCACCAGGCCACCTGTGAACTTCATATTATCATTATTACAGTACAAGTCACATTAAACTGTTCCCTCAACTCACTGGTGAAGCATTTTTCAATGAGCTTCCTAATCTGTGCTGTGTTTAATTCAATGAATTAGTAAAAGGTTAAGTATTGGTTTGCAACTAGCTGTTATGCATTATAAGCTTTATTTTCAGCTGAGTGCTTATGAGTTTCTTTTCAGAAGGCAGACTAAACAACTCTAAAGAAATGCTGTGATATTTATAAACAATGCCATGAAAATGCATTGCATAAACTCTGAAAACAGCTACTGCCATTTCACTAAACAGGTACTAGTGAGCTGAATAGGCAGTGAAGGATAGTTGGAAAACAGTTAAAAGCTTCAACAGTTCGAGCTGCCAATGCAGTAGCATCACAAAAAAAATGCTACACCAGTGAGTTGATGAAACAGTTTAATGTGACTTGTACTGTATTTTCTAGGTATTGCACAGCCTAGGAAAGTTTATTTTCTGTTCCTGACCAAATTAAAAACAAATCATCAATAAATCTTTTAAAAACTTTCACACATTCTAAAAAAGGATTATTGGTCTCAGACAGTATTGCTCCACATTGCCACATCCCTAGATAAACAGTAAAATTTTGGGGGTGAATGCCGTCCTCATTGCAGTCCCTTTAACCTTCAAAAAATGTTCTTGCTGGAATGTAAAATAGTTGGATTTAAGGATCAGTTCCAACATTGATAACAGAAATTCAATATAAGGATTGTTCCAATCTATAAATTCACATAGGACATGTTGTATTGCATCGGTTCCCTCCTCATTCAGAATATTAGTACACAGTGATGTCACATCTATTGTTACCAATAGCCAGTCTTTATCCACATTGCATGCTTCCAATGATCTTAATACATCCCCAGTGTCCTTCACATATGTAGGCATTTTTCATTCTATAGGTGCAATATGTGACTCCAAAAATTGTGAAAGTGGTTCAGTCAAAGAACCCAAGCTGGCTACATCTGGATGCCCAGGTGGCTCCTTTACATTTTTATGAATTTTTGGAAGGCAATATAGCGTAGCCCTGATTGGATGTTCAACATTTAAAAACTGATATATTTGCAAGGATATGTAGCCATGTAAATACATGTGTATACAAACTTCTGCTTTATATTATATTTCACCATCTTTTTGATATCATATATATTGGTTTCTCTCATCCCTTTCATTGTTCCCCTTCCCTCCCCCTCGTATTTAGTCAGATATACCCATGTCACTATGGAAGTTTACCAATGAGAATGCAGTATGTCTCTTTAAAAATTGAATTTAATTAATCAATAGTGATTGGATTCTGTGTAACACCTTGACAAAGCATGAACTTGTGTGAAACATTAGTGATGGCAGTAGGGCTCCTCTGCTGTGATTTTATTTAATAAAAATGTTTTAATCCTTCTCCCAAGCTTTGGAGTTATTTTGCACTGCCTGAGCTGCTGAGCCCATCTCCTTCTGAATAAGAATAAACCCTATTGCAGAATTTCTGCCCACACTTAACATATCTTGCTGAATTTAAAACACAAGAACATTCATTTCTAAATGGTCCCTATGTTAAACAGTTTTGGAACTATATTGTGCAAAAATGGCCAGGGCCAGGATTCACAAAAAAATGCACAGTGCCACCCAGACCTTTGTGTGGCACCTTGTGATTCCCAGGTCACAAAACTTGCTATTCACAGATGGATAGTGAATGGTGCTATCTAACTATGACTAGGACTGGATAGAGGCAGTGGTAACACTGATACCACTACCTCTAATCCCACTGGTGTAGCCCTGATCCCCAGCCAAGTGAATCCCCCCCTACAAGACAGTGACAGTATGCTAAGTTAATATTCCCTAAGACAGTCATACAAATGAGCCCATTGGGCTTGAATGGTGCTGACTGACCATTTGCATGACCATTATGGGCCCATTTGCATGGTCTGTGGTGAATGTTGTGTGCTCCCCAACCCCGATCATCAGCTGACACCTGCACCCCTGATGGTGTAGTGTCCCACCCCCCTCCTCAGTCTCTGATTGCCAACCCTATGTGTAAATATTATTTTTCTTTGTATAGTGGTCCTTCCCCAGTGCCCTGATTGCTGATCTGATGTGTGAAAATAGTCTCCATAATGTAGTGGTCCCACCTCGGTTGCCGATCCCCCACCCAATTTTGTGAAAATAATTTCCATAGTGTAGTGGTCCCTCTCCACTTCCTGGTCACCAGTCACCATCTCCAAATCCTGAAAACCCCATTTCCTGGTACTCTAGGGTCCTCCCAACCCTGTCCAGTGTGACCCACAATCCCTCTCCCCCATTCCCATTCACTGATTGGCGACCAGCACAGCCCTCCTCACACCACCAAGGTTGGCTGCTGACTGAGCCCTACTGGAGTGCATACTGAATACAGTACAGCTCATTGACTGTGACACTATGGAAATTATTTTCACATATCAGGTGGGCAATTGGGGACTGAGGAGGGACCACTACACTATGGAAATTTTCACATTTTGAGTGGATGATTGGGGACTGGGGAGTAGTGGTGGGTGAAGTGGTCTCAATTCGCTCCGTGAAGTGATTTGTGGACTGAAGGGGAATTCGCAAAGTACTCGCAATGCGAAGAGGAGTACTTCGCGTTATAATGGGTAACGTGAAGTCCATTGAAAACAATGACTTTGAGTTACTCTGCCTTCCCAAACCACTAATCCACCAATTTTAAGGTGAAGTACATTGAAAACAATGTACTTCGCCTTGTTTTTAAGCTCCAAAGGCAAATGTTGCAGTGATTCATGGGATTTCAGCTCACATGGGCTCCAGATTGTTTTGCACAGCCTCAGTTTTGGGTAGTGTGTGTAGGAAACTGTAGGAGACAGTCTGCTCTGAGAGATCTCTGTGATTCAAACCTTCTAAAAACTGTTAAACAAGCCTTTTTGAGTACATTTTTTTACTCAAACTTTAGTTCATCGAATGTAGGAAACCCTCCTGTGCTCATATCATCCAGCATTTATTGTTTGTGTGTGGATTTTGAATGTTAATGTACAACATTGAGTCTGTGTACTACGAGACAGTGGAAGTGTGCTTTGGGGGAGGTGCGTATCTATGGTGTAGGTAGATTTAAGTTGCAAAAATAGGGAGTTCATTGTTTTTGGTTATATTTTTCTTGTATAACTGACTGTGTTAATATACACACAGTAATATTTTCAGTAATTGTTTACATTTTTTTGTTGATTGTGTGTGTTGTGGTCTGGACCTTGTGTAATAGTGCATAATTTCAGGTTGTTTAAAATACGTTGTAAATTATTGAAGTTTTCAATTTGCTATGCATTACTTGTAGACAAATTGTGTGTGTGTGTGTGTGTGTGTGTTTGTGCAGTGCATGACATCAAATAATACATCTTTTGTTGTGCTACAGTGTAACTGCAGGAGCAGCAGTGTGAACCTGCTATCCACTGCAGCTGTGTGATTTTGTACTGCCATTGTGGTATCTTTTCTTGGTTTTGCACTGCCGTAATCTGCAGTCAGTGCCCCCCCCCGCACCAGCAAAAGGTATTCTTTTCCAGATTGGATTGTTTGTGACTTGAAAGCACCACTGGTTAGTTAAGGTGTTGTTGAACTTGCTGTGACTTTGCATCTGTATCTGTTATTGAAGCCATAGTTGTTTTTTTGTCTTCATATCCAGCGTCCCCCTCCAGCCCCGGCCTCCACCCAGAGTGAACGTTCCAAAATCTAAATTTGTTTAGCATATTCTTGTTGATCCCTCAAAATGCCCACAGAGAGACATGCAAGCAAAGCTGTTTCTTGCAATGACACTGCTGCCAGTGGTAAGATTGTCTGTGGGCATGGTAGTATGCAGTCGCAGAAGTGCATTGCTGATGTGAGGAAAGGTATTTCTCCTTCAGTATTTTTTGCAGTGCAATCAGTAGCATCACTCATAGTTGGAGGAGATGATGTTGTCCCAGCTGGTGGTGTTAGTGCAGTTGCTGGTGGTGGTATGAGTATTGCTGCCTCAAGTTTGACTTCTGACCAGTTTACTGTGTCCAAACATACAGTGGAGTGTGAAGCAGTGCCAGTGAGTGACAGTGTAGATGATGTCATACTCCCTAGTAACATCCCAGTAACTGAACATGAGGATTCTGATCATCATGTCAACGATAGCACACAATGAGACACTTCTTCCACTGCTGTTCAGGACATGCATTTGCCATACATTGATTCACAGTGTGGTGAAAAAATTTCGGGTGATGGTGGTGCTGATGATGATGATGATGTTGCTGTGGTTGCAACATGCAGTCCATATGCCAGCATCCAAGCATAAGATGTGGATAATGTTGATAAATATGATGATGATGTCAGTGACCCCTGTTGGGAACTGGAGAAAAAGAAAGTCAAGGTGGCTGTGTCTGGATTTGTTTGCATTCCCTTCCCCCCATAAAAAGTTGTGATTTACCAGTTTCAGTTGATGATGACCCAATAATAATGATAGGTAGTCATGGTGGTCAGTTGCAGTCCAAGTGTGTCCTGCCTGAAAAATCATGTAGCACACCCCCCACTTCATGGCTTAAAAAAAAGGAGTCCAATAAGCAGCATCGGGGGGACATGTTAAAAATAGACCATCACAATCCCTTGTTTGGGATTTTTTGTGTGCAAGATGCAAATGATGAGTCAGTTGCAATCTGCCAGATTTGCCAGGTGTGTGTGAGTCGAGGTAAAAAGGGGATCCATGTGGGCACAGGGGGACAACATACACATCTTAAGAATAGGCACATGACACTGTGGACCCAGCACAAGATGGCAGCTAATACCTGTACCACAGTGGGGCATTCACCCTCGTCATCAACCTTAACAAGCATGTTATCCCCTTCCATGACTGTAACATCAAGTAGAAAATTAAATGTGTGCATTAGTGATGAAATGACAGCAGAGGTTTACTACAGGCATGATAAGGTAGAAGAGCAGAATGATTTTGAAATATTGTCCAATGGTGGTGAGAATAGCAGTTTTGGTGGTGGTGGTGGTGGTGGTGGTGTTCAATGCAGTATGTCTAGTGCAAGTGGTACATCAACCTCTGTTGGTAAATCTAGGAAAATAACTGCATTTCTGGGTTTGTCATCACCTGCGCAACCATTTTCATCACATGTTCACACTTCACAACCTGCGATTCTCAGAACAGAACCATTTGTCATCACACCCTGTATAAAACATCAAAACAAAATGGGTCAAAGAACTGACCAATACATCGTGTATGCTTACTTTTAGCTCTACCTACTGTTCCCCACCCCACTCAGGTCATCCCCCCCACCTGGTCATCCTTGAGGTATACACCCATATTTATAAAATCTTCCATCCTAAAGTCTAGGACCCTCACCTTTGTGTTGTTTGACTCTGCAGCTGTCCTTATATTGAACTACACAATGCGGTAATCTCTGGTCTCCAGGTGGCTTCCCACCTTGACATCTGTAATATTGTCCCCGTTAGTACCAGGTCCAATATTACACCATCATGAGTTTGTTCACTGACTAGGTGCCTGAGGAACATCCCTTGCAGAAAGTCCAGGAAGTCCCTGCTTCTGACTGAAGCTGCTGCTATATCCAGCAGACTGAAGTCCCCCACCAGCAGCACTTCCCCCTTTTCTGCCATCTTGCTAATGGCTTCCACCATTACCTTATCAAATTCTTCCCCCTGTGCTGGAGGTCTGTAGGTCGCTGCAGTGTGAATAGTGGTACCATTCTCCATCTCCTGGGTGACATCTCCTTGTTGATGATTTCCTTTCTGGAGTTGTCTGTCACATCTGTCAAAGAATCTTGGAGTGAGAACCACAGTTATTAGTTTACTGGTAAGTGGGTCTATGTAAGAGAAAGGAATGGCCATAGTTGCTGTTTTTGTTGCCATTTCTCCATGTGAAAAGACTGGGAATGGGGTGGTGTGGTCCGAGTTTTGTCTGCTGTCACTGTTGCAGCTCCTGAGCCAATTTCTGTATCAGGGTTCTTCCTGTTGAGCTTGGCAGCCCTGGGACTTTAACTTGGATTCGTCCCACAACAGGGACTGTTGCTGCCATTTCTCAGTTTCTTCTCCATAGCTCCAGGAATTTTCAGGTCACTGAACTTTGTGGAGCTGGAACTGGAAGTAGATGCAATTATCAGACACTGTTTTCAGGGCAGAATAGAAATGGCCATTGATATGAGACAAATTACAAGCCTTCCCAAGCAAATTGTAATAATAATAATAACTTATTTTTAAAGTGCCTTCCAAGAATATCAAGGTGCATTACATCAAACACAATATACAATATCAATTTAAAACATCTAAAAATACATTAAAACATCAGTTAGTTAAAACATGCCATGAGATCATCCATACAATAGCAGATATTTATACCTAGTTTCCATTAATCATCCAGATAAGCCAATTATGGTCATGTTCTTTACCACTGTGGGTGATCACAACTCAGTAGAGGCTCTTGAAGGAGTACTGTAGATGGTGCCAGCCTCCCAAAGAATGGCGTGCATGTTCACATAAACTCTCCACTTTACTGCAACATCAGGTGAGAAGTCCTGATAAAATGATATTCAGGCTGCTCTCCATTTAAGAGCCCTGTCTCTCAAGCCAGTTTCATAAGTATCTTTTTGGCTGAGGACTGCAGAAAATAGGCAATGAGTAGTCATAGTGATACTGCATAGGGGGAGGTAGATCTATGTGATGTCTCCACTTCAAGATAGCTCTGCCAGCCTGTGTCAAAAAATTTAGGTTGAAAGCCCTGAAGAAAGGCTTCCACACATGGGCCCTCCCTGTCTTCTGGTACATCTAGGGTGCAGAGGTTGTTCTGGCAAGCTGTGTTCTCTTGGTCCTCTGCTATATCCCATAGGAGTTTAAGTTTTCCTTTATGCCCTCCATGTGCAAGAGCACTTTGTTCAGGGTGTCTTAGCTGTCAGTGATGTGAGTTTCTGCCATGCTGCTATGACAGTCCAACCCCTTGAGCTCTTCTTCTGTGAAGATCAGGAGGATCATAATTTATAAATCTTCAGAAACCAGAGCAGCTAAGTCCTGCAAATTAAAAATAAATTATTCTGAGGAGTGTAAGTTCCAAAACAGCCTACTTCTGTAATCATTATTTAAAAAATGTTACTGAACTCAATAAATTTGATTATTTTATGTTTTAATGAAACACCTCAGAAGACCCATGAATTCATTGGAATAAAAGGATCTGATTTATTAAGTTGAGTTCAGTTAATATTTTTTTTAAATAATGATGACAGATCCTAATGTCTGCCAGGTCAGTTAGCACAGATTCAAGTAGATTAACCATGTTTTCAGTTTCAAAGTTTATTGAACAATATAGTTAAATGTCAAGACAATTTTGCAAAAGCTATATACAGTACAAGAAAATTATATAATACAAATGCCACACATTGAGATTAAAAGTCTCATTACATAACTCAGAGTATTAAAATATCTCCCAATGTTTTACTGCTTCCCTAAATGAAGATTCCCATTTAAACAGTGTACCATCATCATTAAATTTTGAGAAAAGTTTGCTTCTTTCCCATATATTAGATAGAAAATCAGCCCGATAGTGGGATCTTTTATGAATCAATAACATACAGATAAATTAGACATGATAATGAGTATCCACTTCATTTGTACTACAATGGCATACATGTACAATATAATTTTTTTTTTTGCATAACAGGCTCTCAGTATAATGCTCTGGAAAAATCAAAATGGTATAGAATAATGCATCTCTAATTCTCTGAGAAATGAATATGGCAAGCTACAGTAATCTTCAATTACAAGTTTGTTTCTAAAAGCATGGTGCAAAACTGAATGATTTTGTTTCTTCAACATGGCCATTTCTACCTTACTTGGTCAAATATCCACTGTTTATGTTTACGCAATACCAAACTCAATGTCTCAATAGTGGGCAAATAATAAAGATAACTCATGCCAAGTTTATTTAATATTTCATGTACAGGTGTGTGCCATAGAGAAGAAAAGTCTTCTGCTGTTAATTATAGACTTTCTTTTGGAGGCAATCTCTTAACAGAATACTTGGAGTGTTTGCCCATTTACCTAGCCAAAATTAATGAATTCTGAGGTTTATTGTAGATCTTGCCCCAAGTCTGCCCTCTCTATAGCATAAGGGGCAGACATAGGAAGTTGCCATATATGTTTATATTCTGACATCAAACTGTTTCTAGACAATCTGGCCCAGATATTCAAAAGGGGTGTGCATGGCGCAACAGTGTTGTGCCATGGGCAACCCACTGATGTGCCATGGCGTGATATTCAAAAGGGAAAAGTGCATGGCACAAGTCCCAATGTGCAGGAGAGCATCAGTAATGTATGCAGGTGCAGGTGGGAGGGGTGTGCCCATGCATACTCTGCACAGCCCGATATTTAGCCCAGGATGTGTGGAGCCATGCATGCACAACCTCTACCTGCGCCAGCACAAAGTTGATCCAGAAAAAAAAAGGAACAATGGATGGCCACCCACAGGTGAGCTGCCGCATTGCAGGGCGCAACATGGCAGCTGCCACCTGTGGGTGGCCACCTGAGCTCCAGCTGCACCTGGTGGCAGCCCCTCATGCCTGATCATGGGCATTAGTAAAATAAAAGAACCCCATATCTCTGGTGGTCCAGTGGACTGCTGTCAGCCCAATTGCGGGCTTAAGTATAAATAAATAAATTGATTTCAATATCCCTGGTGGTCCAGTGGACCGCTGTCTGCCTGATCGCAGGCATTTGTAATAAAAAAAAAAGAATTATGTCCAATATCCCTGGTGGTCTAGTGGTACCCCCTCCCCACCTGCCCACTGAGCCCCACCGCCCTGCTCCCCCCGGTCAGCCGGCGGGCAGCAGCACCCCACCACCCACTGACTGACACCGTAGGTAGGGCTGTATGCCCATTGGTCCACAGCATGATGCAATGGGAGTGCAGCCCGTACCATCCAGATATGTGAATGGATCCAGTCACATATCTGGAATGTGTTATGGTACCGGCTGCATGTCCATTGGCTCACGCCGTGGACCAATGGGCGACAGCCCTACCTTGGTGTCAGTCGGCAGGTGGAGGGTTGGCAGGCGGGTGGGGTGCTACCACCCGCCAGCTGACCAGGGAGGAGTGGGGTGGTGGGGCTCAGTGGGCAGGTGGGGAGGGGGGGTACCGCTAGACCACCAGGGATATTGGACATAATTCTTTTTTTTTTATTACAAATGCTCGTGATCGAGCAGACAGTGGTCCACTGGACCACCAGGGATATTGGAATCGATTTATTTATTTATACTTAAGCCCGCGATCGGGCAGACAGTGATCCACTGGACCACCAGGGATATTGGATATAATTATTTTTATTTATATTGAAGCTGTCGATCGGGCAGACAGTGGTCCACTGGACCACCAGGGATATTGAATTTTTTTTATTTATACTGAAGCCCGTGATTGGGCTGTGGGGCACATTGCCGTGCTGTGCAGGGGGCATCGGTCCCCGATGGCTGCTGCCTGGCAGGGCGCCAGGCGCAAGTCACCAGGGATTGGCTCACCTGCATGCAAATGGGGCCATACTGACATGCAAATGGCCCAATTTGTGCCTTGCATACATTATGGTCCCATTTGCTTGTGCACTTTTGAATATCGCGGTTGCTGCGCATAGCGCAATGGAACTTGCGTTAGCGCATCCCCTGCTCCACTCTGGCCACTTGCGCTGGCACAGTGCCACTGCTCCATGCACACTGTGGGTGGTCAGGGTGCAATATTCAATGATGCTGTGCCATGGTGCAGCTTTGTTGAATATCATCCAGTCAACGCCCCTGCGCAGCCAAGTTGCACTGCGCCCAAGCTTGCGCCACAGCCTGGCACAGTTTGATTATCTGGACCTCTGTGTTTTCAGTTCTTTATATTTCATAGCTGTATAAAATGGAACTTCTTAATTTGGCATTAATTGCTTGGACCTCCACCTTAATACATTTCCCACCATAAAAATAATGAAATCTATTTATTCCTCTTATGTTTTGAAGAATCTTACTTTGCAAATATATCAAGTGATTGTCCCATTTATGTTGCTTGAAAATCTAAGGCTAAGATTATCATAATAAGGGACAGTCTGAAATTAACTATGTATTTCAGGCTGGGTTTCTGGGTCATGTAGAACCGGTGGCCATCTTGGGAGAAAAAGCAGGGAATTTCACTCACTGGTCACACTGCAGTCCCTTACATGTCTAAACATGCAACTTATACTTGGCTAATTTGTTTTTGTTTCCAAAATGCATAACCTTGCATTTGTCCTCATTGAACCTCAATTTATGGATTCTGGCCTAATTTTCTCAATTATGTAAATCATTTTGGAATTGCATGATGTCAACTTCACTGTTTACAATTGCCCCCAGCTTGTTTATGCTGTCCTGAATGGTATGCAGTGTGCAAAATTAAATTTTCATTTCTATTAAAGACATCAACTCTCCAGATAATTATTGCACAAGAGTGCAGAGCTAACTTTTGGAGTCATGTAAGGGCCTGGCTTGATGGGCAGCTCAACAGCATCACCCCTTGGGTGCTGTTTTATACATGGGATTAGGTTTGGTTTTGGGGATGAAATTAAACAGTGGAGTTCAGTATATTGGAGATTATTTTAATTCACTGTTGGTCTTGGTTGGGGTTGGAGTGGAACTGTATTGTTGGTGATGCAGGATGGCAATTATTTTATTACACTTAGGAGTTGGACTAAGAGTTTGATTGGGATGGCAAAATAGATGGACAAGAGAGGGTCTTTATTTCAAAAGACAAGATACAATGGTGGCACAGGGTGACAAAAGCAATGCTGTCATTCTGAATGCTGGTGCTTAATGGCAGAGAAATGTCTATAGACAAAAGTGTGTTTAATAAACACCAGTCATCAGCACTCAGACACAAATAATGTCACTATAGGCTTCTCTTTCCTTCCCCTGTGCTATTCATTACAACAGTAATGACAATGTACAGACATCTGGACTGCAGTGATCCAGTCATTAGTATTAAATAGCCAGATTACATAACTAACTTCAAAATCTATGGCTATTCTCTAAAAGGAATAACCCAAAGGATGATGCAAAAAATGGACATGCACTTCCAAGCACCAGCTGAGATTTTGTCATGTTGCATCAGTGGGTTTTGGGGAAAGCATGATGCAACATGCTGAAATATCATCTGATGTGTGGGAGCACATGTGCACTTTTTGCTTTGCAATGCAGGTCAATTCATTTGGAGGATAGCTGTGGATTATAAACTGAGATATTTGATCTGTGGTGTTTACTACTAATGCCTGGATCATTGCAGTCTGGATTTGTGCACATTGGGGCCTATGCACTATTGTGCGGAGTGGCTATGTGGTGAGCATCCCCAGTGCATAGCCACCCCACACCCATTGTGCCCCCCCAATGTGGAATGCACAAAACAGGGCATGCAGCACCTCTGCACCCGATCCTCCACCCACATAGACTGCAATGTGCAGGGAGCAGGTGGGGGACGTGCCAGCACTATGCATGATGCATAACTGCATAGTGCTGGCTGTGGGGGTGGGGAGGCAACTGCAGGTTACACCAGGGAAAACCCTGCCATAAGCCCCCTGCACACCCCATGCATCCATCCCACACCAAGGGGACCACAACATCCACATCCAGAGGCCACCCAGGGCCACCGATCCAAGCACCCAGCTGAGCCCCCACTGTCCCTGTGTATGCTAACCCCACACACACACATATATTCATAGGGGCACCAGCCCCTGGACTGTAAACCCCTCCACCCACCTCTGCAGCTCCCTGTGCTTTAGATGGTGTGGTGGGCTGTGTCAACCCCCCCAAACAAACACACCTACCCTCATGGCACCACCCCCACCCCTGTACCTCCCTGTCAGATCGGGGTATGACACAGCGAGTGGCACATCCCACCTCTCACCTCCATGGCTGATGGCCATGCAGACATCCATGGGGAAGCACAGCCAATGCACCCCCCCCACTGCATAAGGGATCCACTGAGGGATCCAGGACAGGCATCCCATTGGATGCCCACCCAGGTGTGCAGCTCTGTCCATGGCCACTGCATGTGGAACTGTGCATACCCATGTACCAAGGGCATGGCCATGGACAGGTGGCCAGTGGTCATGAATGCCACCGGTGCATTCCTGTCCATAGGTGTGGAGATCCATGGGTGGGATACATGCCTTTGGCACATAATTCCCACCTGTTAGAGCATAGGCCCCCATTATTACTACTTTTGGAATAAAGAATAGAGGTAAAGGTTCGAGAAGCCTATAGTGACATTATTTGTGTCCAATTGCTGATAACTGTGGTTCATTCAACACACTTCTGTGTGCAGGGGTTTTGTTTAATACATTTGGGTGCCAGGGTTGGGACTGGGAGAGGATTAGACTGTGGGGATTTGGGTTGATCAGTTTGTCACTTAATGAGGATTAGAGTAAGATGAGACACAGGGAGAGATGCAGGTGGGGTTAATAATATTCTGAGTTTATGTTTAAAATTAATCCTTGTACTGTAGGTTGATATATCCCTCCAGAATTTCAAATGTGTTCCGAGGCCAGGAGTTTTAAAAGGGCAGTTGCAGAGCACAAATGCATCTAGTGCCTTCATCTGCCTGAATACATCCAAGCAACCCTTCTGCTATATTTAAAAGATGCATCCATTTGTGGCAAAAAGCCATGATTTGTGGTGAACAAATTACACAAATGCAGTTTGCTCCATTTTTTCAGCAGTTCCATCTTTTTTGTCACAAAATGTTTTGGATGCATTTCCATTTCGAAAATAATGGCAGACACATCTCAGAAAACCCATTTTAAAAATCCTGCCCTAAATCTTCAGGCAGCCCAAGAGTTCAGAAATCAACATATGTCATGACAAAAAAAAATTATTTGAATATTCTTGTGATTGTTCTATGAAGAAATAACTATGCAGTTTACTGGCTGACTTTTTAGCAAATATAAACCTATCAGGAACATAGTACTAGGCAGATTAAACTAAGTTCCAAGTTGATTGTTCAGTGTGATTTCCCTTCCAAGTGTACTGGATCTTAATATGATGAACTGTGGTAATGAGGTATCTAAAGGGGTGACATTATGCTGCTCAGGCATCATGAAATATTCAGCATGACCTTCACTGCTGACCAGTAGAATCATGATATCATCTAGTCACTGCTCAAAGTTTATACACGGTACGCTGTAGGTAGAACTAATAAGTGAGTACTTTGCTTTTGGGATGTGACTACTGGGTAAATAATTTTTACCAGCACAATGGCACATCATGATCTCCCTTATGAATACAGACTGTGAAATAAATAAATGACTGTCAGACAGATAAATAATGCATTGCTCTCAGATGACTGCTGAAAGACTCAACAACCTCATAGAAAAGTGTATGCAGTTAATGTGTGTGTGCTGCCTGGGTAGATACAATGGTAGTTGAGCAAAAGTTGACTGCTAGTGTGGTATAGCATGCAGTGTGGCACACTATTGCAGTTGAATAACATATATTACACTACCTTACATACCAAGATATTCCACTCTACTTGTCAACTACCACTGTATATAAATCAACATCATATTTCAAAAATCATAATCCAGTAAGCCTCAAATCTGCAGTAATTCCTGAAAAGTTGGGTACAGTCACTTGAATTCCATTTGATCTTTGCTTATTTCAGCTTTAAAGAGTTCTTGAAGATTTAGAATGGTTGTCCTTGGGCAATTTTATCATCACAGAATCAGTATTCTAATTTTAATGAAATGTTTAGTTAGTGGAACTTCACTTAGTTTGGATCATAGGACTTACTTTATGGTTGAAGGCACTGAGCTTGCATTCGATGTATATTTCTTAAAGAGTCAACTCTCAGGTAATTCATGCATGGTGTGTTCCTAGTGAGACTGATGTCACAGTACCAGTTTGTATTGGCTAGTGGCAGGTTAAGTACTGAATGCTTTTTGAGAACATATAAACACATTGCAGTCTTAAGAGGGCCACAAATTGCAGAGGCATTTCTTTAGAAACAATCATTAGAAAGGTTATTTTGCAACCATTAAAAATATTACAATGTTTCTAAGATACGGTTTTCCAGAAGTGATATTATATACAAATGCTATTATGACTGTGTTACAGTTGACTAATACTCTACAATTATAATAAGATAGCAAATTTCCTAGAATAAATTTATTCAGGCAATAGCAATTAAGGGACTTTTATAATGAAAACAAATGAAGGAAGTTTGTTTCATAAAGCTCCTTTCATACCAACTGCATCCCAAAACACTTGATGAGCCATGAAGACTGGCAGCAGTCATTAGGTATGCCCAAGCAAGTAGGAAAATTGAGAGAGGACAAGGAAAACTCAGGAAGAGCAAGAGGTGAAAGCCCAAGGATGTTTTGTACAGGGAGGTTAAGAGAGCTTCTCAATAATTACAACTCTGAGTAAGTGATGGATGGACTGAAACCTAAGAAGGCAGATTCACTGTTCTGCACTCCAACCACTAGGCTATACCAACTCACCTGAATCAAAAAGTTTCTTGTCAGTTAAAATGTCATTACATTATCCGAGAACCCTATTGACATTAGTTATCATGTTTCCTCATGCTTATGAAATATTATTTATTTTGTCTACTGTATATCAAAATGTATCAGCAAGATGTCCAGATTATGGTGCTTTCATGATTTTGCAGAAAAGGCTCACAACTACAGTTCAATTGTGCTTACGCAACTGGATGAGATGATGCTTGTGTGACTTGATTTATGTTGTGGCTTTCTGCCTCTGTATCCATGGGATATACCACCCTGTAGGGGTACAACACAAGGAACCCTAGAAGAGGGTGCCACCCTATAGGTGCCATGGGAATGATGCCATTGGCTAAAGGTAGCTTAGGAAGAACCCCCATGGTAAGAGAGATGAGCCGCTGGAGGAGGAGGAGGAGGAGGGGTGGATGATGGCCAATGAGAAACAAATCCTGTGGAGACCCAGGATGAGTGGTCTTATAAGCCTGATGGGGGAGTGACATAGTTGCTCCACCCATTGAACCTCGGGCTTAAAAGCCCTCCCATTCAATTGTGCTTATGCAACTGGATGAGATGATGCTTGTGTGACTTGATTTATGTTGTGGCTTTCCACCTCTCTATCCATGAGATATACCGCCCTGTAGGGGTACAATGCAAGGAACCCAAGAAGAGGGTTCCCCCCTTAGGTGCTGCAGGAATTATGCCATCGGCCAAAGGTAGCTTAGGAAGAAGTCCAAAAAAGAATACTCAATTGGATGTTGAGCATCGAGGAGGCGAGGATGATAAATGAATGAATTCTGAGAAGATGATTAAGGACAGACTTCCTAAGGAGAGAGGGGAAAGCTGGGGCCACCATCTGCCTCCATCCAACAGCAGAACCTAACTAACTTAAGAAAGCACTAACCCTAACTAATATTATGACCATTGGCACAAAGGAGAGGAAAAAAGCCCTTTGAGGAGGAAACCTCTGGGGATCCAAGGCCTAGGTTGTCTTCCCTCCAGGCTGATGACATTTGATTTAAGGACATATGTCATTAAAGAGAAGGATATAAGTAGGGAAGATGATGACAACCTAGGGAAAAACCCCAAAAAGGAAAGCACAGATCAAAGAAGGAACAGGAGGCAGCATGGACCCGAGATGGGTATGCTCAAGTAGTCAATGGGAAGGAGGACATGAATGTAGAAGTCAGAGAAGCAAGGGATATCCAGATGCTCTCATGAGAAGACTGAGGATGATGAAAACTGATGATGATGATCATCATCACAGGAGTGCAGCAGTCCAATATAAGCAGACTGAGGATGATGAAGATGGACGATGATGAGCGCTGCAGGAGTGCAGAGGGTCGATGAGGTAGCATAAGACCCAATGGGAGGTATGCTAAATAGAGTGATGTGATGAACTAGATATCTCGAGAGGAGCAAAATGGACGATGGGCGATGAGGTGTGAAGCCAAGATTTGTGTCAATCCTTGATGGCTGGTACAAGAAAAGGCATGTCTGGAGCCAGAAGGTGTGCTCAGGTTGAATGATATGGTGATGTAGTGAAGCCTTGAATGGAGGCATGGCATAGAATTCAATGATAGGAATGTTCAAGTGAGTGATGGAAATAGATGAACCATGAGGTAAGGATGAGCAAATGATGACTGGAGTCATGAACCTGATACATGCGGCAGGAGGGCTGCGGGTCAATGAGGGGGCATATCATTCATGATACGTATGCCCCCCAAAAATATTGATTGTAGGTGAGATGGAGGCAGCCAGACAGACAAATGATGTGGATGGCAGGGCGTGAGAAGGCAGATGTTGAGAACTGCAAGAGAGCAGCAGTTCGATGAGGAAACATAGGGCCTAAAAGAAAGTAAAGGAGTGGGGGAAGGTGAGGCCACAGCATGATGGTGCCGGAGGCAGGACTGCACCAGGATGGAGGTATAGAAGGCAGGAATACAGGAGGAGAAGGGCGGGGGTCACACACAGAGCAGCCCATCAGTCGATGAAATCCGAGGCGCCTGCCCCTTTAAGACAGGAGAATGGCATGTCAGAAAGTGCAGCCAAACATGAATCCCTTTATCCTTGTAATGTGGAAAGAGAATGAGGATGAGTCATGATGAGTGTGTCTGATATGAATAGGTAGCATAGAGCGAAGGAAACAGATGAACCATGAGGTCAGAAGGAGGGAAAAGCACCAGAGAGGAAGACCGCAGGAGATAATGGGCCCAGCCTTGCGTAGCTCTGAAACAGCAGGACCTGAAGCATGGAATAAGGAGAGATTGATTTATACATGGATCAAGTGCAGAATCTTGGAATAAAGCAGTCAAAAAAAACAATAAACAGAACAAGGTAATGTACTACCAACAGTATACTGCAAGAGTATTCCAAAATTGAGAAGTGAGAAGCTGTAGCCGTTAAAACTAGCAGGATATAAGGTAGCTAATGGGTGCTTGGTGATAAGAGGAGATAGGCCAACTCTATGTTAGTATACAGGTAAAATCAACCCCAATAAAGAATGATAGTGAGCTGTAGAAACAAACATCAATAAAAGAAATCTGTTCCTTACCTGAAAAAGCAATTTCAAACTGATCGATATGACTCTGGACAATACTAGAAAGGTGAGGCAGGAGCTGAAAGTTGAAAGGGATAAAACAGGTGGGAAAATCTTCAGACCAGGCAGCGACGGATAACCACCAGTATGAAACCCGATGCAAACTCAAGAAGGCTGCCCAATAATCACGGACAATTGCGTGGTACGTTGCAGAGTAAAAATCCAGTTTGGATTCCTTAGCTAGGTAGTTGAAAATTCAGTGAACAAGCCTCTTTTGAGACCCTTGATGCCCCCTACCCTGGTCCCCCACGAAGCGCAAGTGAAGAGAGGGAAGATCGGGAAGGGCAACAGCTGAGTCAAAGTGCAGAAGCTGGTGTGTGCCACCAACACAGGTGCAAGCAATAGGAGGGAATGGGGAGGTCGGTTTGGGGAAAGGAAATGGAGGATCGGAGCCACGAGTACAAGGACAGAGAGAAGGAATGGGGCGCTAGCACAACTAGCACGGGCCAGCAGGAGAACATTAGTGGGCCGGGCCATGCACGGCAGTAGCAGAGGAATGCGATGGGCAGTAGACAGCCACTGAGCATGCCAACCGGCGGGAAGGGAGGAGACACAGAATGGCACTGCAAGCAAAGGGGACAGCAGAAGCAAGAAAGAAAAACAGAGGCAGATGACTGAGCAAGGTGGCCAGCAAAGGCATGCTAGAGAAGTGAGTGGATGCCCTGAGCACCAGGAAGGAAGGAAGCAAAGCAATGCAGTGATAGGAGGGCAGAGGAGGAGCCAACCTGGGAGCTGCGGAACAGAGAGCGACACAGGTGAGATGAAATGCACCAGAGACAAAAGAACATACCAAGGGGAAGTAGTGTGAGGTGCAGACAGATCCAGCGGCTGGAGGCACCCGAAAATGAGTGAATAGCATAGGGGAAGGAGCCTCAACGAGAAATGAATCCTGGGGAGGCCCAGGATGAGTGGCCTTATAAGCTTGATGGGGGCATGACGTAGTCTCTCTGCCCATTGAACCTCAGGCTTAAAAGCCCTCCCATAATATATCTCAATACTCTGTAGAATACTGATATAGTGTGCAGAGGAGCTCACAAATATGCAACATAGTGTCACAGATTCCTGCATTACAAAAGGGATAAAATGCCTCTGAAATGGTCTTGTTTCCTGTAACAACTCTGCAGATTTTTGCAGTGTTGTGTGTAGTATCCTGGCAGCCTCCACTGTCTATGCGAGTCAGATGGAACCTGGCCAAGGAGGTAAGTGTAGGGTTTGTGCTGGCCACTGTTAAATGACCAGTTTGGGGGGTTGGGGTACTCTGAGGTGTGGGGGTTCCACAGGACACCAGGGACATTATACCCGACATAAGGATGGAGAGAGGATAGGAGCTGCTACTGGCTACTGGCATCACTAAAAGCCTGAATGGTGTCAGGGAGAGGGACAGAGTGCAATGTGATGCAACAGAATACATGAATTCAAATGAGGTAATGATGGGGGTGAGCACTTACACCTTGAATGATGGCATCTATAAACAAATGCATTGCTGCCACTGTCTCAGAAGCTGCACTGCATCCTCAAGTCACACGTTTCCCATGTGTAGGACTAGATAGCTTTATTGTACTCTGGTTTCCACACTGCATGGAACAATGCACCTTGATAATGGCAGTCATGTACAGTACTGTATATAGCAGGTAACAGTATGTTAAAAATATGATATTGATTTGTTTGAGCCTTTCATTTTTAGCAGGGTCTTTAGTATTCTGTGTACAGATATTCCAATTTAGTACTTCAGTGGGGTTTGTGCCTTGCAGAATCACTAGCATGCTCAATGTGATAACGTGCTTAGCATGTTTGGTCACTCTGGGGATTTGTCCTTACACAATAGTCAGGGCATTTCTTTGAACATCACACATGGCAGGGTACAGTGGAGCATGCCAGGATGCAATACAGAGTACTGCAGAATTTTGCTTAGCTGCTGCAGAAAATAGTGCAGTTTCAAAAGCAGTTAATCCCTTCTGTTATGCAACAATATGTGACACTGCATTGCATCTTGGTGTGTTCCACTGTGTATTATAAACCTGTTAGTGCTGCCCAGGACTTTAGTGCTTGGTTTCCAGTATACATAATTTTGTGCTGTATGACCACAAAGCTATTTACATGCAACTTTACGTGCAGTTCAAACGTTTGGCCCCACAATAGTAACACTCATCTAAAACACTTGAAGTCAGAGATACATATTACTGTAGGACACTAGCACTGAGTCATCATAGCACTTCTGGGGCTAAAAATAATGTAAACAGGTTATTCTAAGTCACATTTCTGGCACAGATAAGCTATTCTTTTAAATACGCAGTATCTGGAACCTAATAAGTAGTGAAGCATAACCACAAGGAGACCTACATTGCAAACATATCACTAAAGGCAGTGAAAGAAAGAACCTCTCATTTACTGTGGAGACCTGTTCCACCAAACTATAAAGCTTAGAGGACTAAAATAATTGAAGGGTAAGGGATGAACATACTCGTAAGGTCACACAGTGAGTAAGTGACTGCAGAGTGATTTGCATCTGGATCCCCAGGCTCCAATCCTGTATTCTAAGCACATTGCCTACCTTAAGTGAATAGTTTTTGCACTCTGTATGTTAATTTACTGTCTTTGAAAGAAATCTGTTTTCCATGGTATGCTTTTAATTCTTAGCACTAAAGGCAACGGTGTCTAGTCAGTCTACAGCACTAACCCGAAAAACAGAAAATCACAGATTTAAATTCCACAAAGCCACAACGCTCTGTGCAACCTTGAGCGAGTCACCTTGACCTTCCTTTGATTTAGTCTTCTAAGCTGTAAAATAGGGTATTAGCAGAACCCTGCTGTAAATGAGATGTCGAATAAAGCATATAAATTGGTGCATCTTAGGTGGGCTACCCTAGGAAAATACAGTAAAAAGAAAGGTAATAAATCTACACAAGACATGGGTAAACAGTATGGCAGCTGTTGATCTGTGTTTGCATTCTGAGTTCTGAAAACTGAGGTGAGCTGATAGGTGGAGGATTAAGTATCTCACAGTGCTCCATTCATCCACAAGGGGGCAGGGATGTTCCCCTGTCACAGGCATGCTATCTGAATTCCAGCCTTCAGGGAGCATGATGTAGACAGGTGTCATTCATATTTGTAGGAAGTACATGGGGGGGGATGGGTGCTCTGCCTTGGAAGAGGGTGGTCAGGTTGGAAAGGGAAGGGAGAGCCTGGTTAGATGATTTCACTGAACCTGTCATAACTCTCCATTATGGACTGCTTAGACATCAGGTTCCCTTAAGCCTCTGCCACTCCCTACTGCAGGAATAAGTGTTCCTTTCACATGAAGGGGGAATGTAAGCTTATCAGAAATGTTAAGTTTCTCTGTGTCAGGGAGTGGGAGATAAGCAACTGAGTAAAAGGAACTGGGGTAGATGTCATTCTAGAGAAGGTCATGCAATGCCTCAGGCTAGCAGGATACATAAGAAGTACTCTTGTTGCCAGCCAATTGGATGAACATGCTGATTAAAACAGCTAACACATAGTCTGCATCAGTCCCTCACACCAATGAGCTGATTTTGCATTGTTTGTTGGAGGTTGGTAATGCACTGGCAACTTACACCATATTGTTCTGCAACACTTAACCAGCTCAAGAGCAATTCTTATGTAAAGTGTTTTTGCGACTCAGCTGGATTACATCCATATCTGGGTCACAATACAGTACTGTAACAATGCTCTACAGCACTGCCACCAGTTCCTCACAAAGTCACAGACAACCATACGGATACTTGCTGTCCTTTGCTGCTACCACCTGGCTGACTAATTTAATTATTTATTTATTTATTTAGTTTTTGTTAACTGGGTAGGTGCACTAGCCATGAAATGACTATTTTCCGGCATGACCCGGGAGAGTACAACAATCAAAGACAGGTACATAGCATAAGTACAATGAAATTACAATAGCATAGGACAAAACAGCTAGTAGTAATGAATACATGCAGCCAGGACAATATCAATCAATGCAATTCACATAGAATGTTTATGCAGAGAAAACCTACACAGTCTCGGAAGAGATACCACAACACAGCAGCAAAGAAATATTGTTCAAATTAGTCAAAACAATGAAGATTCAAATAGGCAGCGAAACAAGGCAAGGGAAAATTCCTGACTGAGCAGTATGCATTACCACGGCCTCTGAAATAAGACTCTGGTGTGGGGGGGTTGGGGTAGATTAGATCTGGTTCTCACCCCACCACTGACTACTGCTCACTCAGTGTAATACCTTACTCATGGTAAAGGTAAAGAACCAGCCCTTTTATTCAGCCTCTCATCTGCTCTGTTTCAGACACACAGGTTACTTTTATACTTGATAGTCATGTTCTTTAATACTGGAACACCAGATTGCTCAATAGAAATGGATTTTACCTGTAACATAAAACACTGCACAATTACAAAAAAAAATTAAATATATTAATATTGAAACTACAAAATAACAAAATATACAGTAAAATACAAAGGGATAACGCACACTAGGGGATGCAAAAAAAAACATTTTATACAGTTTGCAGAATGAAAAAATCTTTAGTCTCTTACTAAGGCCTACAGTACCTTACCCACCCAAGAGACTTTAAGTTGAACTCACAGACCAAGAATTTGGACTCCAGGTCGATGCTTTTCCAGTGGGCATCTGTTATCTGCCTGTGTCAAGTGAAATCTGAAGTCCTCAGATATGTGTTACCAGATTAAACATTTCAAGGGGTCCAAACACTTACACCATCATCATCCATCCCTGTCATATTCTAAAGTCTGACCACTCTTTGTTCTGGAAGTCCATAAAAGTTTTTTAAAACTGGCTGAAACCAGTCAACAAGTAAATGGCATCTTCCACATGAGCAGAAGTGGGTTCAGTATTAACTCCAACACATTTAGCTGCCTTTGTGTTCAGGACAAGGCACTAACACCACAAGAAGACCCATCAGAAGAAAGGATTTCTGCAGATAGTCACTTTACATGATAAGAAGGTACTATCAGGCTTCCAGTCAAGGGTAATGCTGTGCCCTCTCCCTGAGAGAAATCTGCTAACCAAAGGCATCCTTTGTAGTTGCCTGAAAGCCTTTGTGAATGATGTGCCACATTAAAAATACTTCATCCCTTTCTGACCACCGGAGAGGAATATGTCAAAAAAAATTACACATCTTTGTCACAGGGATACCCTGAGAACAATATGCCTCATCAATATTGCAAGTACAAGTACAAAACTGCATTAGAACATTTTGGCAACAATGTTTGCAAGATTTTGTGTTGGATTCAGCAACACTTTTGCAACTCATTGAGAAATGCAAATGCAAGTCAATAACATGAGAGTTTAATGCACACTGTACTGAAGGTGGAGATGTGCAAAATTGCCTAAACTGGTTTCACAAACAAATTCATTAATACTTACATATTCGCTCTGTTGACAACTGCAGTTAGCATATATACTCAGTGAATCTCCAAAATTCACACAGCAAAACTACAGAAAATTTTCAATTTACAAGAGAATTAGGCAATCTACATACTTCTGCCATGTGAATATGTGCAATTTCTTTCTGGCAGAAAATATATGAATTGCAGTCTTTGCAATCCCTCCCCCCAGCTGCTGCCATGCAATTCCACCTCTGAAATGCTTTTAAATTGGATAAACCCCTCCCATCCCACTGCTGGAACCTGTCTCCCTATGCCCCCATCTTTGGCAAATTACTGTAAAAAGTCCAGAAGAGATACAATTGCTTAAATATACCCTTCTCCACACCCCTATGCCAAACACATTCCCTCACCTCCCCCACCAAACCAGACCATATTTTACTAAAGGACCCCCAACCAACCCTCCTATGGCCCCCACCATCCTTCTACCCCAACCAACACCTAGACAAAATAGTTTACAGTGACCCTTTAATACAGAAAACAGTCCCTGGTGCAATGTGTCCGTGCTCTTCAGTAGTCGCCAGTAACTAATTAAGCTGGCCCATGAATAAACTGTGAAGGCTGATGTCTTTACTCCTTTGTAATATAAGTTCTGATCATGTGTGTATGGGGAGGTATGGGAGAAATGTGTTTGGTGAAAGGCTAGAGGAAGGCTATGTTTTGTGTGTGTGTGTGTGTTTGTGATATATATATATATATATATTCTTTGCAAAAACCTCAGTTAATCCATCAGTTAAGGTTGTTTCCACACGACAAGTATCAACAACATTTGCAGCACACTCTCACACCACACACTACTCGCTCATTTTCACACACCAACAGGCATCAGGGTGTGTATTGGGGCCAGCTGTCTTAACTCTCACCCCATTCCATGTAAAGAAGCTGTGGTGGTATAGTATAGGTGAATGGGGTGAGTTAGGCACGACCACCCAAAAGCACACCCCGATGCCTGTTGGTGTGTGGAGGGTGGGGGGCTGGTGGTGGGGTAGTAGGGTGGTAGGGATGTTAACCCTAACATGGAATTTCCATACTTTTGTTGGTGTAGAAAAGGGAAGGTGGTCATCGTGGGAGATTTCAACTTGCCGGGGGTTGGCTGGAGCATTCTGGTCACCTCCAGTGCTAGAAAGCAAGTGCTCCTGGATGCAATCCAGGAGGGTCTCCTGATACAGTTGGTTAATGTACCTACTAGGCTAAAGAACACTTTACATTTGGTATTGTTGAATGGGGAGGCAGTAAGGGAAATAAAGGTGGAGGACCCACTAGCTAACAATGATCACCAAACTGTGTGGTTTAATATCATGACATGCAGGGAGCCAGAGAAATCAGTTACTTTGGTGGTAAACTTCAGCTTTTGGGAGGATGCAGGAAGTACTGAAAGGGAAACTGGAGGGCATAAGGCAGGAGATGGACATGGAGCAGAAATGGGATATTATTAAACGGGGGATTACAGAGGTAACAGAAGCCTGCACCAAGACACAGAGTAAGAGGAGCAGAGCAAGAAATTCATGCTGGTTGAACAGCGAGGTTATGGAGGTGGAGAGGGCAAAACAAGTGGTGTACCAGAGGTATAGGAGGACGGGGAAGGAAGTGGACAGGGAGGAATATGTAAGATGGTCCAGGGAGGTGACCAGAAAAATGAGAGATGCCAAGGCCCAGAGGGAGCTGAGATTAGTGCAGGGAATTAACAGTGGGGGGGTGAAAGACTTTTTCAGATACATCAGGGAGAAAAGGAAGTGGAAGGAGACAATAGTGAGGATAAAAAGGAGTGGGGAGTGGATGGAAAAGGGGGAGGAGCAGGCAGAAGCACTGAATGAATACTTTTGCTCAGTGTTCACAGAAGAAAAGAGGGGACCACTACCACCATGGGCTGGGAGAGTGGGGACAGGGGTAGAGGAAGCAACAGATGGAAGAATTGAGGCAAGTAGAGTCCTAGAGGGACTGAGGGCACTGAAGGTAGACAAGGTACCGGGGCCAAATAGTATCCACCCAGGGTGTTGAGGAAGATGGCGGAGGTGTGGGTGGAGCCACCGTTGGATCTGTACAGCACCTCACTGGAATCAGGATGTGTGCCACTGGACTGGAGGATGGCACATGTTGTACCATTACACAAGAGTGGGCCAAGGGAAGAACTGGGTAATTATCATCCAGTAAGTCTCATCTCCATAGTGTGCAAACTTATGAAAATGATACTAAAGGAAAGACTGGTGTCATACCTGGAGGACAATGGCCTCCAGGATGTGAGGCAGCATGGGTTCATTTCAGGGAAGTCTTGTCAAACCAACTTGAAACAGTATTATGAGTGGGTGACAGGTGAGCTGGATAAGGGTCATGCGGTGGATGTTCTTTACTTGGACTTCAGCAAGGACTTTGATTCAGTGCCTCATGGGTGGCTTGGGGGGAAGCTAACTGGTGTAGGTGTAGGGTAAAAAATGATGAACTGGATTACAAGCTGGTTGAGTGGGAGGCTGCAATGGGTGGTGGTGAGAGGGGAGCTCGCAACTCCAATGCCGGTGATGAGTGGGGTGCCACAGGGCTCTGTGCTGGGGCCAGTATTATTTGGACTCTTCATATCAGACATTGCACACGGGGTGGTGAGCAAGGTAAGTCTGTTCACTGATGACACCAAAATTGGAGCAATGGTGGATGGAGGGGAGGGATGGAAGCAGCTGCAGGGTGACCTAAGCAAACTAGAGGAGTGGTCAGAGAGGTGGCAGCTGGGGTTCAGTGCAAAGAAGTGTATGGTTATGCACTTTGGGGTGAAGAATCCAAGGACAGAATACTGACTGGGGGGTTTAAGCTGGGGATCACTGAGGAGGAGAAGGACCTAGGGGTAATGATAACAGGGACCATGAACAACACTGCCCAGTGCAGGAGAGTGACTGCAAAAGTGAACAAAATGCTGGGGTACATAGAGAGGGTTTTTTCATCCAGGTGAAGAGAGGTGTTCTTGCCCCTCTACAGGTCACTGGTAAGGCCACACTTGGAGTATCGTGTGCAGTTTTAGAGGCCATACCTAAAGCGTGATATCAGGCTACTGGAGGGAGTGCAGAGGAGGGCAACAAAGATGATATGTGGAATGGAGGGGAGAAACTATGAGAGCAGACTGGGAGACCTGAATATGTATACTCTGGAGGATAGAAGGGACAGGGGGGACATGATAGAGACATTCAAGTATCTGAGGGGAATCAGTAAGGATGAGGCAGATGGGGTCTTTAAGCTAAGGAGGGGGAGGGATACCAAGGGGCATGGACAAAGAATAGAGGGGAAATATTTAGGAGGGAAATGAGGAGACACTATTCCACAGAGATGGTGGTAGCAAAATGGAATGCACTACCAGAATGAGTGGTACTGTATCATGTAAATCTGTGAACAGCTTCAAAAGGGCATGGCACAGGGAACAGGGGAGAGTGAGGGTGGGGAAAGTGGGGGTGGCAGTGGGATGACAAAGGGGAGGGGGCAGCTGCAAACTAGGGGTTCTAGCTGCACACTCAAGCAAACTTAGATAGACCGGATGGTCTGTTTCTGCTGGCACATTCATATGTTCATACGTTTGTAACCCTAACTGATGCATTAATGGAGTTTTGGCAAAGAATTTCCTTTCTTTTTGAAAAAGTGTGATATAAATAGTAAATGGTATGTGTTGGTGGGAGCATGGGGCCCTTTGGGTCCCATGCTCCCACAAGGCTGCCCAGTTGTGCTAATGATATGTGTCTGTGGGAGCATGGGCCCTCTGGGCCCTGCACTCCCACTTACACATAAGTATGGAGCGATACAGCAGCCATATAAGGCAAGGAATCCTTGTAACTCTAATTTGCCCATATCTCAGGAACAGTAGCAGCTGGAAAAAAATTCAATGGTGGTTGTAATCATGAGAGTGAGTAGTTTGCACAATATAGTTGACTGAATCTGTATCTCACATTGTTTCTGAGATACAGGCACTGAAAAGCGCTGTGACTGCTAATGCTGAGGGCATAATAGTAGCCTACGCATATGGAAATGAGCAATTGAAACAGTAATTCACAAGTATCTCAGGAACCATACAAGGTAGAAAAAAAAATCAAATTTCATAGTTTTCATGGCTTTCCAACCTATTTCTGCACTTAGTCTCCTGTAGGGGGACTAAGCATTTTTGTAACAAAAAGTCCGCATCTCGAACCGTTTTGGCGTTATGGGTGCCGCAGTGTTATCCTATGGGAACATTTCTTAACTTCAGAATGCTGTAACTATGGGCCTGTTCCATGTTTCCATACCAAACCACCAAAAGCACACACATCTGTATGCCTATGGCTTGCCACCCTGAAAATTTCAGGCCAATAGCACTATCCAGCTTGCCACAATCAAGTGACAAAAAAACAAGTCATAGCAAAATGTATTCATGCAGTGTTGGCATGATTATTTTAATGTTTATGAATTCTACTATCTCTATAATGGGAATGTTAGTGTGCACAAAAAAATATTTACCTTGGTTACTTTTTCGAGTGAGTGCGATTGTTTGCATGGCAACATAAATGTTTGCATGATCAAACAAAGGAAAAAAATAAAAAAAAAACATATTTCCAAACTAGGTGGTGAAAAACTAATGCCAGGGGCATGTTCCTTGGGGCCCGATTAGGTAAACACAATGGTTGGTGTTTTGTAAAGTGCAGCATTTTTTGAGTTACAGCATTTTTTCTCTCTCACTAACTGCAAACAAGATGGCAGCAGCACGACATTTTTGGGCAAGCTCAACAACAAAATGTGATCATGAATGTTTTTGCAGTGCACATATACATTTTTCCATAGGCTGCAATGGAACATGAAAAAATGGAATAACTTTTGAATGGAGCACTATTTTTTCACCAAATCTTCAAAAGGCTCCAGTGCAACCCAGGACACATGTAGACAACACAATTTGAACCCACTGAAATGCATTATTCAGTCCATTATGCCTGGACAAAGAATTTACAACATTGGGGAAAATTCACTTTTTCAGCACGCTATGGTTCCACAACCGTACATCTGACCGAAATGAGAGCTCTATGGCATATCTTTCTACATTCCAAATTTTAGGCAAATCAAACAAATGGTTCCAAAGTTATTAAAGTGCAAAATTTGAGGTTTAACATAGAAATGGCCACACAACCGTAACTATAGTGGCACTACTGTGCCACTATAAAATATATATAAATATATATATATTTATACCACGGGGGTGAGAGCTTTCTCAGTAGGATAACCTGTGTTATTTCCACTGCAGTGAGGATAAATCCTGATGACATCAGCAGAGTGAGGATATCAACATTTATCCATACTCTGCTGATGTCGCCAGAGTGAGGATAAATGCACTGCAGCTTGCATTCTAAAGGAAACTGCTTCAAAAAAAGTTTCTTTTTCTCACTGAAACTGCAACTTACTCAATTAGCTTTGCAAAAGACTCTCACCTATGTCCCACTGTGTTTCTAACATTGCTAGCCCATTACTGTGCTGATCTCAGCTTCAAAACAACCTGAATTCTAAATGAAAGTCTTTTACAAAGCAGGTTGTTTCTCAGTGCTACCTGCAGCAGTTTGTCTTTCTTACTGAGCCTCTGACTCACTCAATTAGCTTTGAAAAACACACTCACTTGTGTTTCTGACTCCCAGTGCATTCAGAACACACACACACACACACACACACACACACACACTGACAGCACACATAGAATGAGCAGGAAACACACAGACTCAGAAAAAATTTTCCTGCAGCTCTCACCCCTGTGGTATAAATCACACACATGATGGGCAGATCATGGCATATGGAAAATATTCTCACTCCTGCCTCGTGAGCTGTGTATTTTCACTCGTGCCTTTGGCACTTGTGAGAATACACAGCTCACTCTACAGGAGGGAGAATATTTTCCATATCCCACTCCTGCCCTTCATGTATCCCCTATTTATATACAGTATATATATCACATGCAATTCTGCTTAAAGTTGAACCAGCATAACATTCTGTGGTGCTTTGCACATGCAGCCCATGATGCTTTGCATTGTGTGGCATGTGTGATTTTGTATTCTCTTATATATATATATATATATATATATATATATATATATATATATATATATATATCACACATACATATAGATAGATAGATTTGTATGTGTGTATATGCAATTGTATCTCTTCTGGACATTTTACGTTTATTCCCCATGTGGGGGGGGGTGGTAGAGCGGGTTTGGGCAGGGATTATGTAATTAAAAGTGTTTGAGATGTCAGAGCTGTGTAATTACACTACAGTGGGTTGGGGGAGATTTTATGCAGTTTTAGAGGTTTCTTAAATTTGGAAAAAAGAATCTGTGAAGTTGGGGCACTGCAGTTAAATTAGTGAAGCCTGGTGAATTGCAAAATTCCTGAATTCGTGACAACTTAACCGGTGAATTAAAACTTCGCATCTCTAACTGTAGATGACTGAATCTCTCTGCTTCCTGGAATTTTAACTTTTAAAAATGTTCTTTTTAGATGGCCCACCAGCGCAGTGGTAGTGCTACTGCTTGCAACGCCCTTGACCTGGGTTTGAGAACGTGCCCAGGGAGACAGAGGGTTGGCCAGGGGGAGGAGGCTCGAGTGTCTGAGGGCTGCTAGCTTTCTCCAGGGAGGGAGTGGGGATGAGGCGCAACACTTGACTGGCCTCTGGTGGAGGCCAGGAGCACAGCAATCACCAAAGCCATTCCGAGGGGTTGAGGCATGATGGACCTCGGTATTAGTGCTTTGATATCTGGATGCACATCACACCCCTGAGAATGAGGAAAAACAGCTCCCTTAGCACTGGGAAGATGGAGTGCCCAGTGCAGACCCCCACAGCTCTCTCCTGTCTGTCCTGCCGGGGGCCCAATGAAACTAGAAGCTTGGGATGTACAGGCCCCACCTCGTCCCTGCTTGGAGGGGTAGAACCAAGGCTCCATGGGGGTCCACCCACAGGTTTCAGGTAGTTGAAGAATAGGGGCAAACACCATAGGTGACTCCCGATGGTGCAGAGCTCATGAAGCAGGGGGAGTATAAAATGTAAGTAAAAAAAAAATGTTCTCTTTATAGTATATGTCTAATGCTGCCACACTCTAGCAATTAAATTGGCCTTAGTAATGTTTTCAAAGTGATGCCCACTAGTGAGTGATGTTATGGCTGTGGCATTACTGTCAAGTCCAAACTTCCACACAAACATAGCCTGACATTGTCACCTCTGTCTGTGTGAATGACCCCTATTCTATGCAGATGAGTTTTTAAAGTAATAACCTACTGTGCTGCACTGCATGTGAGAGACACTTGAATTTCAAATTCTGACCTGACTGAAAATGTTGTCTGAATTCAAAGTCTCTCAGCACAGTAATATGAAGTGGAACCACTGTGTTTATGAAACATTGTATTCCACCAGCTGGGACTGTTGTACCTCTGCTTTCATTGGACCCGCTTCTCACTCTGACACCACTACTTATTTTGTGTCTTTCCTGCTAGTTCTCTGTCTGTATGCATTCCTGCTAATTTTCCCTAACCATGGCATGGTGAAACATCATTCCCACTCCCTAAGATCCAATATGCAAGATGGGGGGAGAATCAATGAGCTAATAGGGAATGATACAGTATAGTATGTGGTTGGGTCTTCAGATATACATTTTGGCTGCCTTCATCATATTTGTATGTCCTATAGCCCCAACCACTTACCAATAGTATACTACTCAGCCTGTGCAATGCCTACTGGAATGGATAGGATATCATGTGAATACCTGTGGCATCCTATGCCTCTCCATGTCCTTCGTAAGAGGGAAATCATGTCTAGGACAAGTGAAATCCTCTTCCCTCCTAGACTCAGAGCATGCTGCTCCCATTTGGGCTGTGAGAGTTACATATATTAATTCAGAAATACTATAAATATTTGTTATTCAGGACAGACTATTGAATATTTCACATACATTGTGCCATCCATATTTGAAAATTAAAAAAAAGTGAAAAATCATAAAAAAAAAACAAAAACCTAGCTTTCCCCAGGTGTCAAAGGCTAGTCCCATGACCAGCCTACATCCCCTAAGTGGTCCCCCACCTTCCATGCTCATTCTCTCCAATATAGAAGAATGCTGTAGCTATATTCCCATCTGCAATTAACACAGTGCCAGCCTCTCTAGCCCTTTCTAGCCCCTCCCTAGCCCGATTCCTGCCTAAGCCTTTCTGAGCCATATCTGCTAAGTTATCCATGACTGAAATGAATTGGAGGTAATATATTTAGGCAACATAGCCATCCTTAAGCCTTGTGCTGCAGCAGGCTCCCTTTCATTTATGTGTTGTCAACTGACAGCTGCCCTCAGCCTGGAAGAAGCAGCAGGAAGAGTGGTCTGTACATCAGTGAGTGACACAAGTCAGCTTGACCAATAAGTCTAACATCACTCAATGACACATAATTATCTCCCTCTCTAGGGTGCACTGCAGCTGTCAGCTAACAACACAAACAATTAAAGGGAGTACACTGCAATTTAAAGAGGAGGATCTCAGAGTTACTCTGGCTATACATCTTACTATTACCCACCTCCTAAACTGGGCCTATGAATACAAATACTGAGCTGAATATCAGACTAAATTATTCAAGCACCCTAGCTGCCACAACATGCTAAACACTCCAGCAGCCCAATAGAGGGAGTCAGGTCCAAAATATGAACACCAGTTGTTTGAACAGCAGTGCCACACAGCACCCTGACCCCACCAGAGTGGATCAGAACCACCTTTCTAATATTATTGCATTGTTTGGTTCTTGAGTAACTTGCTTGATTTTAAGAGCAGTGAATGATGTATTGAAAAATAAGTATTTTGCACTCAGGATGGGAAGATGTGAGGCTTTACTAAAGAATGTAGAAAATCAAACATCAGTCCATTGTGTGTTAGGAGTACAGCAGAACAGAACAACTACAGAATCGCAACTTTATCTGCCCTGCTCAGTCTCAGAGATCTGCTGTCATTGTCAATTTCAATCTCTCTCTCTTTCTGTGCAGCAGCTTACAGTACCTTTTATACAGTCTCCTAACCACTTTCTACAAAGCACTTTGAATAGTTACTTGCACAATCCTTCCTACTGAGACCTTTCATGGCTGAGCAATGAGCAGGTCACATACAGTACTGAAATAGCTTTCCTTTTTTCTGCTGCACAGAGCTATGACAAGGCTGTATGCCTCTTCCTGTCTAACTACACTGAGAATAAAAGACAGGTAATAGAGCATTTCAAGGATGTATGTCCACTGAATGATTCTGATTACATCACAAAGTACAAAGCCCAATCATTTATACACATTATGAACCATAGGCCTGGAATGGAAGGAATGTCCTTATCACACAGCTGCATTCTTTTTATGTTGTCTTGCACCTGCACAAGAAACATGTTGCAGTAAGTTCAGAATAGCAGGTTTTGGAGGCACGGTCCTGTTGTGGCCTGTGGCACCACTGCTTTTTCAGGCTGGGCTCCGTGGCACGAATTAGATTGCATGCTGTCTATGACAGCAGTGCAAAAGCATGTCCACCACCTTGAAAGGTTTTAGCCGCTGCAATGAGGGAGCTCCACCTTATTGCAGGGCGTGCCTTTCCTGGTGTAAGTTTCAGTGCGACAAGGCGGTGGCTGTGCCATCCGCCTAGCACAGTCCCCAGAAAAGCTGACTTAAGGGGGTGCCTAATCCTCCTGACAGCATCATCATGCCGCCCTCCCCAATTCATCTGCCAATGGGGGAGCCCAATCCCCATTGGCATCATCCCCCCAACACTCTTTTTTTATTTGCTGATGGGGTGCTCCAGTCCCCCCCCAAAAAAAAACACACAGGTGACATGTTGGGAGCCCACCCCAGTGTGTCAAATGTACCTGTAAAAACAAAAACCTTCCTGCAATGTTTTTTTTCCCTGTAAAATAGAAAACGGTCCCTCACAATCTGCAGCCCCTTCCCCAACCCGCGCCCACCCACTGTGTGCCCCAACCATATCCCCACACCCCCTCTCACCCAATACTTACCGCCGGAGCCAGGCACGATGATATTCTGTGGACCGGGAACATGTATGCACTCTTCAGAGCCGACCGTGAACTGAAGAAATGCCGGTAAGCTGTATAATGGCATAAATAGGGTTTTTTCAATTTTGATGCATATCTTGGGCAATTTTGGGAATTTTGCCAGCAAATTTTCAACATGGGGTTATTGGGACTCCTCCTCATGAATTCAGTTACTGTCATGGTGTTATTCAGTCCCTAAAGGTGATTTTGCGGTCACTGCGCGGAATCACCCTTCGGGACCAATTAACAAAATGACAGTGCCACTGTTCATGAGGTGGCCTCTCAAAAAGCCTATGTTGCAAATTTGATGAAAAAAATCAAAAAATTGACTTTTTAACAAGCGTGCGTTGTGCAGTTTCCACACAAACTTGTAACTTCGCGAATCTGCAATATTTTCACTGCAGATTTTCAACACTGGCATTTTTCCACACCTCCTTATGAACAATAGAGCTGTCATTTTTCACATCCTGGCTGAAATGTGTTTTTGCACTTCCGGCGCAGAATGGCATGGTCGCTGTGGGAAATCAGTGTTCGGGACAGAGTAAGAAAATCACAGTGGCACTGTTCATTAGCAGAGGTCCTAAAATGCCTATGTTGAATATTTGGTGCTGAAAGTCCATTAAATTACTGTTTTATGAGCGTGTGTTGCGCAGTTTCGATGCACGCTGGTAACTTCGCGAATCTGTAATATTTTGACTCCAGATTTTCAACACTGCCATTTTTCCACACCTCCTTATGAACAGTATAGCTGTCATTTTTCACGTCCTGGCTGAAATGTGTTTTCGTACTTCCGGTGCAGAATAGCGTGGTCGCTGTGGGATATCAGTGTTCAGGACAGAGTAAGAAAATCACAGTGATACTGTTCATGAGCAGAGGCCCTTAAATGCCTATGTTGAAAATTTGGTGATGAAAGTCCATTAAATGACTGTGCTCTGAGTGTGTGTTGCGCAGTGTACACGCACCCTTGTCATTTTTCACATCCTGGCCAAAATTTGTTTTCGCACTTCCGGCACAGAATATCATGGTTGTTGTGGGAAATCAGTGTTTGGGACAGATTACAGAAATCACAGTGACTCTTTTCATGAGAAGAGGTCCTAAAATGCCTATGTTGAAAGTTTGGTGACAAACGCCCATAAAATGACTGTTTTACAAGCGTGGGTTGTGCAGTTTCCACGTATGCTTGTAACTCCGATCATTTTTAATATTTGTACTCCAGATTTTCACAAATGCCATTTCTTCACACCTCCTTATGAACAGTACAGCTTTCATTTCCCACATCCTACCTCAACTGTGTTTTCGCACATCCAGCGTGCAGTGGCTCAGTTGCTGTAGAAAAGCAATGTTCAGAACAGAGTAAGAAAATCACAGTAACACTGTTCATGAGCAGAGGTACCAAAATGTCTATGTTGAAAATTTGGTGAAAAAATTCCATAAAATGACTATGTTACAAGCGTGCGTTGCGCAGTGTCCATGCACAGTCATAAGTTCAAGAATGTGTAATATTTTCACTCCAGATCTTCAACATTGTCATTTTTGCACACCTTCTTATGAACAGTTTAGCTGCCATTTGTCACATCCTACCCAAAATGTAGTTTCACACATCTGGCTCACAATCACACGATCACTGTGGGAAATCAACGTCCGGGTAGATTAAGATAATCATAGTGCCACTGTTCATGAGCAGAGATCCCAAAATGGCTATGTTAAAAATTTTGTGAAATAATTCCACTGAATGACTGTTCGTAACTTCGAGAATGTAGAAACATAGAAACATAGAATTTGACGGCAGATAAGGACTGCTTGGCCCACCCAGTCTGCCCATTTCCCTACCTGATGGATAAGCTGCAGATTCTAGTTAATCAACGTCTTACTTCCTCCTGCCCCCCACTAGAATTGCCTTATACCTGTCCCATGCATTCTTGAATTCTCCCACTGTTCCTGACTCCACAACCTCCTCAGGAAGGCTGCTCCATGCATCCACAACTCTCTCTGTGAAAAAATACTTTCTAACATTACCTCTGAGCCGTCCCCCCTCTATCTTCAAATTGTGCCCCTTGTTTAATATTTTCACTCCAGATGTCCCACATTGCCATCTCTTCACACATCCTTATCAATGGTGCAGCTGACATTTTCATGTGGTGCAGAATTGCATGGTCACTGTGGGAAATCAACGTTTGAGACAGATTAACAAAATCACAGAGGCACTGTTCATGAATAGAAGTCCCAAATGCTTTCATGAGGTGGGGTCACAAAAAGGCCATGTTTTAAAATTTGGAGTGCAAATACCAACACACGCGCAGGGCATTAGGGTTTCTAACCATTACATTTCACCCTGTACAGACCAACAGGCATCAGGGGTGTGTCTTTGGATTGTCTGCTGTACTGCTCACACCATTGGTCCTCCACATCCACCCTGCATCCACTGACAGGCATCAAGGTGTGCCTTGGACTCTTCAGCCCCAAACTTCAACCCATTCTCCTATGCTGCACCCATCTCAATGTACTTCCTTATGAAATGGGGTGAGCATAAGGCCAGATGACCCCAAGACACAACACGACACTTGTCAGACTCTGCAGGGTAGGGTGAGGTAAAATAGCATGAACGTTACGACCAGTGACCCAAACACACACCCCAATGCCTGTCACTAAAACTTAACTAAATCATCCCATTCAATTCAAAGGCAAAAATATAGGACTTCAGAGGAGCTGACTTTGATAAGATGGCCAACATAGTTAAGCTAGCCCTGGCAAAAAGAAATACAGGTGAGGTGGCACAGGTAAAGTGGGCAAGCATTAAAGATGCAGTACTTGAAGCAACATCCCATTGTGTTAGAGAGAAAAGGAAGTGCAAAAGAAGAAGGAAACCACTTTGGTTCTCAAAAACAGTAGCAGAAAAGATCAGAGTCAAAAGGCTGGCCTTCAGGAAATATAAGGGAATGCAGAAGGATGAAGATAGGGAGGCATACCAAAGTTCCCTAAGGAAATCAGGAAAGGCAGTAAGCCAGGCAAAGGCCCAAACCGAGGAAACACTACCACAAACAGTAAAAGAAGGTGACAAGACTTTCTATAGATACTTTAGTGAAAGGAGAAAGTCCAGAAGGGGGTACTGCTATGTTCAAAAGGGATAAGGGGGCATGTGAGGAGGAGGACCATGTAAAAGCATCTATCCTAAATAGATAATTTTGCTCAGTATTTACTGAAGAGAAGGTAGGGCAGGGCCCACAGCTCTGCACCATGGACGCAGTGGGGAGGGAGGTGTGCACTAGTCCCTTCACAAAAGAAAGGGTCCTACAAGAGCTCAATAAGCTCCAGGGTGGAAAAGGCAATGGGACCTGATGGCATACATCCCAGGATACTAAAGGAGCTAAGGGTGGAACTAGCAGAGCCATTATCAGAACTGTTTAGTGAGTCTCTGAGCACAGGAGAGGTCCCAGAAGACTGGAGAAGGGTTCATGTGATCCCGCTCCACAAGAGTGGTAACAGGAGGAGGCAGGGAACTACAGACCAGTCAGTCCTACTCAGTAGTGGGCAAGATTATGAGGCACTCCTTAAGGAAAGGATAGTGCAACACCTGAAATCCATAGGAGCACAGGATCCAAGACAGCACGGTTTACAAAGGAAGGTCCTGTCAAACTAATCTCATAGATTTCTTTGACTGGGTAACCAGAGTGGTGGACCAAGGGGAGCAATTGATGTTGCCTACCTTGACTTCAGCAAAGCTTTCAATACTGTTCCACATAGAAGATTGATTAATAAGCTGGGTAGGCTGGGTGGGTCAGAAGTTGGTCAACTGGTGGCAAACTGGTTGGACGGGCAGAAAACAGACAGTGGTGGTAAACAGTATACAGTCAGAAGAGATGCAAGTCACAAGTGGGTACCTATGGGATTAAGTCTTGAAGCTAGTCCTCAATATCTTCATCAGTGATATTGCAGATGGACTGGAGGGTAGGTTTGTTTGTTTGCAGATGACACCAAGATCTGCAACAGAGTAGATGATCCAGATGGGGTGGGCAGAATGAGAAGAGATCTGGATAAACTAGCTAAATGGTTGAAAGAGTGGCAACTGGGGATTAAAGCAAAGAAGTGCAAGATCATGCACATAGGGAGGAGAAACCCTGAAGCCACCTATAGGTTGGGAGGGGAGTTGCTGGCAGTCACAAGGGAAGAAAGAGACTTGGGCATCATCATCACCGATGACCTGAAATCATCCAAGCAGACCACTAAAGCATTAGGTAAGGCTAGGGGGATGTTGGGGTGTATTAGTAGGGGTATCACAAGTCAGAAGAAGGAGGTAATAATCCCTCTTTACAAGACACTGGTTAGGCACCATCTGGAGTACTGTGTGAAGTACTGGAGGTCACACCTTCACAAGGACATTAACCAAACTGAGGCAGTCCAGAGAAGGGCAATCAAAATGGTGCAGGGACTGCTTCAGAAAACATATGAGGACAGATTAAAGGAGCTCAATAGGTATACCCTAGAGCAAAGGAGGGAGAGAGATGATATGATCAAAACATTCAAACACCTTAAGGGCATTAACAAGGTGAAAAAGAGTCTAACATGTTTCAATACAAGAAAAATAGCAGGACAAGAGGACACAGCATGAGATTAGAGGGCGGCAGATTAAGGGGTAATGTGAGGAAGTTCTTTTTCACAGGAAGGGTGGTGGATGCATGGAACAGCCTATCTCAGGAACTGGTGGATATGAATATAGTGCAGGGCTTCAAACAGGCATGGGATAGTCATAAGGGAGCAATACAGATGAGTATGAATAGATAGGCCATTGACAGAGCAAAGATCGATGGCACATTCATAAGGTAAAAAAATAAATGGGCAGACTGGATGGGCCTTGCTGTCTTTATCTGCCATTAACTTCTATGTTTCTATGTTTCACTCTCTGCAGGGTGGGGGGTTGATGTCAGTTCTATACTTCACTGCAACTTCTATTATGTGTCCCTCTAACTCCTGCACTACCAATGACAAAACCAGCAAGACAACATTCAGCACTGACAAATTCTTGTTTCTATAGGTTACAGTACAGTATGTATTATAAAAATGCAAAATAATATTAACCACACTTTAAATTTTAAAAACATGTATTTTTATTTATATAAAATTATTGATCAAGAGGATACCATGAACAGGGGCACAGCAAACAGAGAGCATGAGCATTGCTCTGCAACACAAACATAGTTGGGAGAGAGGATTCTGGACCAAGCCCTTAAATTATCTACTTGAAAGGTTCATTTGACAGCTGTTTTAGCTTTTAAATCAACAGGCATAGTAAATTATTTGCAGCACAGCCAGTGTTTAAGAATTTTTTGAAGGATTTCCATTATTTGCATCTTCCTGTGAGGGAATCAGTTTCATATAGGATCTGAACCTGCTCCTCTTATAATTAGTACCCCTGTTGAGCCTATGTAATCACCAGAACTCATATACATAACATGGGAAATAATGTTTTCTGTTGCCATTACTTCTGCAAGAATGGTCAGTCAGTTACAAGCCTCTGTACAGAACCTAATTTTGTGTTTTTTTTTTATAGGAGTAATTGATGCTTAGATCAACTATCTGGCGACACAGGGACGTTGTTTATCTTCTGAAAACTAGAGAACTTGCTTGGCAAAAATACAAACATACACAAAATCCTGTGGAGAGGAACCAATACAGAGGGTTGCAGAATAAGTGTAAAAGTCTTACAAAAAAGGCAACATGGATTTCTACAAGCAGGAGCAAACAGCAAATTTTGGGGATAAAAAATATTTTGGTAAAGGAGTAAATATCCTTTAAATTTTAAACATAAAACTGACATAAAAACAATAAAAGTTAGTGAGAATGAATATACTGAGAGCACAGATATTGCAAGTGTCTTAAATGAGTAGTCCACCCAGAATTTGCAAAAATATATGTTATGCAGAGTATTTTGATTTGTGTGTGAAGTCCTAGTGTGTCCTTGCCTCTGTCTGCTATTAGGAGTTTTTCCTAAATTAGCCTGCCAGCTTTATGGTACTTTTACAACCCCTGGAGATCTCCATCTCAAATAAATTCATTGTCTTTCTTGCTCCTGTAATGCACCTTGTCTCTTGTGACAGTGATGTAGCTAGGCCCATAGATTTAGCATATGCACTGCTTTAAAATCAGTTCACAACAGTAGAGCAGTGTAACTGTTCTTATCCAGTGAGAACAAATGGCTACTGTTACAGTTTAGCAGATACCCGAGAGCTAGCCAAGTGGGGGTTCTGTAAGAAAACAGCTACTAAATAGCTCTAGTTCACTATTTGTGTTTCCTATGTGTGTCAGGTCTAGCTAGCAGGAGTGTTTTAATTTTAAAACTTTTAATTTCATTAACCTATACAAAACCATAAAAGCACAGAAATTGCCCAGATCATCAGTGCTATAATTAGTAAAGACTCTAGCTGTTTTCTTACAGAAAACTCAATCGATTAGATTTCAAGTATCTGCTAAACTGTAAATGTAGGTACCAGCATTCTGTTATGCAGAACTGGCAGATAGTGCTGATTTTCCTCTGTGACATGATTTTCATTTTTTTTTACAAATGTAAGGTATGCTTCTAATTTTATTTATTTATTTATTAAAATGTTTCACAAGGCAGGTACACTGAGCAACAAGTTGCTAGTCTCTCAGTACGACCTGTGGGGAAGGGGTACAATTTGAATGAGGCAATAAACATTCAAATAATAAAGTAAAAAGTAAAGTAAACTAATAAGGTATTAAAGTATGTATGTGTGAGTTATTTAATTAGATCAGTGAATAAAATACAAAACAAGTGTTGTTTTTATCATTTGAAAAAATGCAATGCACTACGTTTGTAGTGCAGTGAACTATTGTGAGATGGAATCAAGTGTGTAGCAGAAATAGTCACTGTCAATTTGGCATTCTGTTGCTTTCGTGCCATAACACACACACACACAAGAGAAATTGACTTCAAGGTAGTTTCCAGGCTGAAGATTCATACCATGCACTTCATATATTTGTTCAGTAAAAAAGTATGAAATAGGCTGGCCCAGTGCTGCTGAAGGTTGAGATGTTGGATGCCAGACCTCTTGCTGTGCTGCAACCCAGATTTGGGAATGAACCCGAAATGTTTGGGATCAGTATGGGTGGGGGGATGGAGGAGCAGGATTGAGCTGTCATCTGACAACTCTCCTCTCCATAGGAGGGCTTGGCACTGCACTGGATAGCAGACAACAGTGGCAGTAGGGTGAGGGCTCTGTTGGATGCTTGGCAGCAGCTGTATTTCTACATGGCTTCTCACCTGGACCTTGGTTCTTCAGGCTGGTGCCCTCTGGGGCACTTAGAGACCATGACATGGCTTACACACATGGGAGAAGAAGTGAGAAAAAACACAAACCACTCACTGGCATTGTGCACTATGACATCGGGATCATGGTCCGCTATGACCCAGCTGAATAATGGGGATGATGTAGGTACTACCAGTACTAGTGACAGGGAAAGGGCCAAATTAAAATTTTAAACCCTGCTAATGTTTAAAGAGCTGCTGACACCTCAAAGAAAACTTTGATAAACATAATATTTAGTACAATTCAGCTTGCATTCCATATATATTCTGTAGATTGCTCTTCAACATTATTTCTTACTGAGGAAATTTGCATGAATACATGATCCTTATACCTTAGAGTTCATCTGACTTGATAGGATACTCACTACCTCAAGTCATAATCCTCTGTTGTGACATCACAATCTGTTGCCATGGGAGTAACTGTGATGTCACAAGCAGTGCATTATGACTTGAAGCAGGAAGAAAGCAATAGAAATGGATAAACCTTTCAGGAGCAAGCATCCTGTTTTTATGCAAATCACATCAGTAAAAAATAATGGGGAGGAGGAATACTGAACTAATGTGGAATACAAGCCAAACTGTGTCTAAATGTTATGTTTTGTTAAAGTTCTCTTGAAGGTGTCAGCTGCTCTGTAATAGGGCACTAACTTTCTCCACACACATCGATTCATTACACAAGAAGCTACACCCCAAACTTGGTGCTCTATATCACAATAAAGGGTGCATGCCCACTCCAGTCTGGAGGGAATTTGCTCAAAAGATGATTCTACCAATACTTGACTATGGCGATGTGGTCTATGGTGCTGCTCCATCATCCAACCTGGCCAGTCTGGACACACTATTTCACTCCTTCTGTCATTTCATCTTAGATTGCCCACAAACAACACACCACTGTGACCTATACAGCTCCCTAGCCCTCCCCTCACTCATGACCCGTAGACAGATTCACTGCACCAGAGTCATTGCCAAATTCTGGTCCCGGTCCCTTCCCCCTTATCTCAGATCTGCCATAATGGCCCAAGCCTCCCCTGCCTATTCACTCAGAAGCACAGACTCCATGCTTCTCCAAATCCCATTCATGCACTCTTCCAAGGGCCAAACGGCTTTCAAATATCGCATGCCCAAACTGTGGAATGACTTGTCTGCTGACATCAAACACTCCATGAAACCAGACAGCTCAATCCACTCCTCCATGCACACTTTGCCACCACATGCACCTGCTCCCAGCACCCATAAACACTAAGCCCTCATGTCACTCTGATCTCATCATCCGTTGGCCATGTTATAATCTGCTGCTGTTTGCAGGGTCCTCTAATATATTAAGCTAGGATCCTATGTAAATACATTGTTATTGTTGTTTCTACTCTCTTGCTCTTTCTGTAATTTTATGTAAAACCTGTACTGTATGTAATCTCATCCAGTGCTACCCTGTACCCAATCTCCCCCAGGTTGCATCTGGAAACGAGTGGTTATTCCGCTCTGCATGCCTGCTTGGTTAAACTCTTAAATAAATAAATAAAATAAATATGGCTGAGGAGCAATAAAGGAATACAAAGGTTTATATTAGCTGCAGCAAGACATGGAAGGAGGACAGTGTATGAACTGCAGTGGGATTATGTATGTGTTGCTTGTCAACAGGCTAAAACAGCAGCAGCAACAGGAAGAGGACTGAATAAAAATGTTAAATTGTGCAGTTGCTTTGGAGAGCACAGTGACTGCTAACAGACTTTGGGGCAAATGAAAACAAAAGTGCTTCTGCTGGCAACACCAGGGCATGAAAGTGGGGGCATTAGTGAACTGAGATGGAACTTGTTATTCAGCAGCCATGTTTGCAGGTTTTGTCCCCAGTTTCAGACAATCAGAGGGCCTGGATTGCTGTGAAGGACTATGGGACCTTTCAGAGGACTTATGGGGGAAAAAGCTGGAGAAATACTTGGCACTATTTCACACAACCAATGAGGCATCGAAGGAGAATCATACATATTCATTTTTGGATGGGACAGTGATTTCAGCAGATGTGGAGCTGCCAGAGAGCTCTTAAAATCCCTAGGACTGTGAGTTCTAGTTTCAGTTCAGTGGGAGCCCCTCCAGAGGGAGTGGGGTCCCCAGCTGCTATGCAGAAAATGGGGCTGTAAGGTTGGGGAAAGGGTCTGACTGTGGGTTGCCAGCTGCCTGTCCCATAGGGCCTGTGTTTGCCTTCCCCAATTTTTGGAGGAATTTGGCTTAAGGAATCCAGTTTTGCAGTTTTAGCTGGAAGAGAGCTGCAAATACGTAAATGGGCAGTGAGAGTCTACACTTTATTGGTGGGAAGTTGTGCTGAAAGGTTCCAGGAGTCTGGTGTTGCAGTTCTACTGAGAGAAAGAGAGAGCTTCAGTTTGAAAGGGCAATGAGAAACTCTGCACCTGAATGGTGAGAAGAGAGCTGCTGGATGACAGCTCAAACCAGCTCCCCCAACCCCTGACATCCTGGGTTCATTTACGAATATGAGTGACCTGTGCAGCGCAAGGTGTGGCGTCCAATGCCTCAACCCTCAGTGCCACAGGGCTGGCCTATTTCATATATTTTTACTGAACAAATGTATGAAGTGTATGGTATGAATCAGCAGCCTAGAAACTGCAATGTACTTTAAAGTCAGTTTCACTCCTGTGTGTGGTATGGCATGAAAGCAATAGGATGAGAGTGACTATTTCAGCTACACATTTGATTCCATTTTACAGTGGTTCACTGCACTACACATTTAGTGTATCACACTTTTTCAAATAACAAAACAATATTCACCAAACTAATTAAATAACTCACACATACATGTTTTTATACTTTATTAAAAAGGCACTTCACATTTGTAACAAAAAAAAATTGAAAATCATGCCACAGAGCAAAATCAGCACTAACTGCCAGTTCTACCTAGTAGAATGCTGGTACCTACATTTACAGTTTAGTAAATACGTGAGAGCTGAGTGGGTTTTCTGTAAGAAAACTGTTATAGTCTTTACTAATTATAGCATTGATGATCTGGGGCAATTTCTGTGTTTTTTATTGTTGTATGTAGTTTGATGAAATTATATTTTAAAATGAAGACACTTACTACAGCTAGCTAGACCTGACACACACACAGAAAACACAAATAGTGAATTAAAGCTATTTAGTAGCTGTTTTCTTACAGAAACCCCACTCAGCTAGCTCTCGGGTATCTGCTAAACTGTAACTGTTGCCATTTGTGCTCACTGGATAAGAACAGTTACACAGCTCTATTGTGAACTGATTTTAAAGCAGTGCATATGCTAAATCTATGGGCTCGGCTACATCACTGTCACATGAGACAGAGTGCATTGTAGAAGCAAGAAAGGCAATAAAACTATTTGAGATGGAGATCCCAAGGGGTTGTAAAACTACCATAAAGCTAGCAGGTTAATTTAGGAAAAACTCCTAATAGCAGACAGAGGGAAGAACACACGAGGACTTTACATACAAACCAAAACACTCTGCACAACATATGTTTTTGCATATTCTGGGAGGACTACTCCTTTAAAGGAAACTTTTGCCAATTTAGAAAGCTAAGTAACTGATCTACTAAAAATTGACAATGAGGAAACAGCCCCAGTATTAGAAAGACCATCTGTTTTATTTTTGAAGGGTGAAACCATACGAAGTGAGTAAATTATTGACCTATCTCAATGTATCTAAAGGGCCTGGGCACAACAATATTGAAGCAAAATTTCATAAAATAGTGGCCAGGAGTTATCAGCTCTACTGGCAAACAATGTTTAACTCATCACTGGGTCTGCAACAGGTACCCAAACTATGGAAGATGGCTTTCAGTGTTCCCACACATAAAGGTGGCTAAGTTGAAATGGTAGGGAACTACAAACTAATATCACTATTGTCACTTCTGGGAAAAAAAAACAGGTGAAACTAGCACACATGCAGTTAACAAAATGCTTGAAAACAGGAGGGGCTGTAGTACTGTGACTGCCCTGGTTAAGTTCAAGAATGACCTGCACCTAAATATGTAGAGAGGCCTATACATGGGTTCAGTGTTCATTGACCTGACCAAAACTTTCAGTTTGGTTGATCATTCCCTCCTGAAGTCAATGCTGGCCCAACTGGGTTTTGGGCCACCTGCAGTGAATTGAATTTCAAGTTATTTAACAAATCAAAAGCAACCTGTAAAAGTAAACCTGGCCTTATCAACCTCATACCCAGTATCCTTTGGGGTTCCTCAGGGATCCTATTGAAGACCCATTTTTATCTCACTGTTCATAAATAATTTTCCAATTGTTTGTGGCGATTCAACTTTCATTCTTTATGCAGATGATGATGTCCTCCATCTGGCAAAATGGGACATCAGGGAGTTAAATAAAACACTAGAACTAGAATATGGCAAAATGGCAACTTGGTTTAAAGACAGCAGACTGATAGTTAACAAAAAGAAGACAAAGGTTGTGGCATTTAGTGTAGCTCAAAAGAAAAGAGATGAAAAACTGAATTTTGGATACTGACTGATGGAGATGACAAGTTAGAGGTAGTGAGTGAGCTCCGGTATCTGAGAGTTTACCTGGACTCCCACCTCTCATACAACTACCATATACAACATGTTGCTACTGAATTGCACAAGAAATTCAAAGATTTGTATACAGTCAACAATTTACTTATGGATGACATGAGAAGAGTACTTGCCAAAAGCTGCCTATTCTCCTCCATAGATTTTGGAAGTGTCACCTGGGAGCGAAGGGTGTCAGATAAAATGCTATCCAAATGAACAGCAGTGTACAACAACATTTGCAGGTTTGCCCTTAGGGCAAAAAAAAAAGCATCACTCTGACATGTACTAAATATTGAAGTGGCTACCATTCTAAGAAAGAGGTAAGCTATCTACGGATTGTATGATCTGTACTTTTCTTTAAAGAGGGAGGGGTAGGCTAATCTTCGATGTAAAGGAATTTCAAAATAGTGCTTATAAACTACAGTCATCAACTGCACCATCAGCAACACATCCACTTTTCAAAACCTCCATGGGTCAAAAATTGTTCACTTTTTCTGCAACAAAGTGTGGAACAGCATACCACCTGGAATTTGATCATCTAGATCAATATGCCAGTTTAAAACCCCTATATAAACAATACCTGTATAATGGGACAGGTTATCATTGCTTTAAAAATACTTGATTTCATACTGCATGTAATATTCTGCTAGCTTAACCAATTCTGTGAACAACAATGCTATTGCAGAATGCTTGCATGATGCTTAATTAAGATCACAAATAAGTCTGGTAAGCCTATGTTTCTATTTATTATATATTTGTATATAATTGTCCATACTGTAATGCTGCTAACTGTGTATACTGTATCTCTGTCTATTCTGGTTTTCTTATCCAGGTCATATCTGTAGAAGATCCATGTGGCCCCGTGCATTTTACCCAGTTACCAAACATTGAATAAAATACTAAAATAAATGTGAAATTTCTACCAAAAATAGTTCATAGAAAATGGTCATGCTGCCCCAGGCTAATGGGGTGTGCAAAGGCAAACTTCAACAAAGAGGGTTGCCCTCTTTAAAGGGCAGACCCCATTGTCCACAGGCCCAAGCCAAGTATGTGGGTGGCCAGAGGCTGAGGTTTTGGAAAAAGGATAGGAGGGGTGGGGGGAAGAGGGTTGGGGGAGCATTTTGGTGAGATCATAAAAGGGAAGGAGCTATGAGGTCAGAGCTGGAGTGGGGTGAGAAGCAAGGAATGGCCAACAGAAAGAGAAAGGGGTGAGCAACAGGGGTACTTAAGGGCAAACACAGGCTCAGGGAGCTCATAATTTTGCTCTGAGAGAATTTCTCTAAGAACCACGTCAATATGACAATTATTCTGAGTACTTTTAAATAATTGAGCCAGTGGGCTGTTTTGTAGCCAGGTATTTGGAGTTAATTAGAATGACTATTTTTAATTTAGAGTGAGTTATTGAGTAGGAATTACATTTTCAGTATAAAACAAAAGGGTTTGCAGCATGGACAGTGCAACCAGCCACAAGTGAGTATTGAGGACTTGCAGGAAAGAAGGTAAGTTTTTTTTAAAAAAGAGGACTGGTGGTACCTAAAAAGGAAGATTGTGAGCAAAAGGGTATTTGTTGCAGCAGTAAGGGTGTTATGGTGCCAAGACAGGATAGGATGTATATTTATGCCTACTGGTATACTCAACGAGGCCTAGGATCTGGTGTGGAGAACGTTTTACAATAAGAGAGTAGGGATTTTCTACAATAGTCTGGTTTTAAAAAGGAAATGAAAAATGTTTCAACCCTTGCTTAGTGGGGGTTTTCTTCTCACCAGTCCACTTGAAAGGTTTTGTTTTTTCAGCCCTTGCTTGTTGCAACCAGTGTTTTGTGTCAGCAGTAGAAGTAGCTGCATTTTGTGTTTTTTTTTCCAGTAGGTTTGGCGGGGAGGACAGCGAGTAGGGCCTCACGGTAGAGAAGCCACAGAAATAGGAGCGAGCATCGGCCTTATATGACCAACCCCACCGGCCTACCATGCAGTTGTTCAGCAAATGAGGCAGTGGAAAAAACAGGGCAGGGTAGTGGGTGGCCCGGGGAACAAGAAGGATACCAGGGAGGGCCTTATTCGAGCGAGGAGAGGGCCCAGTAAAAAACGGTATGAATCCCAGAGTGGGGGGCCTGCAGCAGTGGTATCTGTTGTCACCATCATAGGGGCAGGTTTTGTGAGGGCCTGTGATAAACATGCCAATTCAATTTAAGAGGCACAGGAAGAAAACAAAAGGGATGTGGGCAAGGAAACAAAAAACAACCTTGTCGACGGGCAGCTGATCAATGTAGGCCGAAAGCCAGGCCTAATGGGGGGCACATAAGGGGACCACATGGCGGCGGCATCTGACGTCATCACCATGTGGTCTCAAAGCTCAAACTGCTAAATGGTGGACAAGGGCTACTTTGGGAGTGAGAAACCATATAAGGGGAATAAAAATGCAACTAAAAAGGTTTTTTTTTTGTAAAAAAAATTTTTAAACAGAAACAGGGTGAATGACACAAGGAAAGGAGTCAGCCCAGCAGCACATGGCTACTGGCTGCGGCAACACTGGGCCAGGCAGGGAGCACAAGCAAAAAAATGGCTGTGTGGAATGCAGAGAAGGGGGGCCATCCCCATTGGGGAGGGATATAAATGTGTATACCAGGTCATTATCTAGAGGGGACAGAGGCTAGAGAATTCGATCTCCCTGAAGCCTGGGATTTATATGGGCTGGCAGATGAGTAGCTAAGAATAAGAATGATATAAAAAAATTGGGGGGGTACCACTTCAGAAAAAGGGGCAGTGGTCTACTACGAGGGGTCAGGGGAGCACATAGCCTTGGAGCTGCTCAGGCCTACCAGAAGCAACAGCCAATGAAAGGAGGAAAGATTGAGCCATAATGATGTTTTAAAGGTTTTTATTGTGTATTTTTAGGTTTTTTGTAGAAGGCAGCTATGGCCCCCAGGAAGATCAAGTCCACCAAGGAGGACTGTTACCAGGCAGTGATGGAACTGGTATCCAAAGTGAACCTCTTGCTGGAGGCTGTGGACCCACCCTGCCTGGGCAAGGGCAAGAAGCAGAAAGATGGCAAGCAGCAGTGATGGAAGGATGACAAAAGGGCACCAAAGGCCAGGCCACACCAAGGCTCCCAGATCCCATCCCTGAGCAGGTCAGTCCAGTACCTCCTCCTGCTCAAGTGCCTGTCCCAGTGCCGGCCCCTGCTCCTGCTCCAATGCCCAAGCCTGGTAGTCCAGAGGACCAAGTTTCTCCTTCTCCAGTGGCACCACAGAATACCTCAACAGTGCCTGTCAACACCCAGCCAGCTCGTCTGGCAGGCCCCAGCTCCCAGTTGGGTGCACAACCAGGTGATAATGAGGTCACACTGGAAAGCAGTGTGAAGAAGTATGTGGAACAATTGCTTAAAGTTATGGGTGATAGTGGCTTAGGCCAATTGGAAAGATGATAGGGGAGCTGAGGAACAATGAATAAGGTGAAGGTGCAGGCACAGAAGGGGTCAAAGGGGGTGAAGGGTTTCAGGGCTGAGATTGGGACACCTGGTGTACGGATTGGGGACCATGTACCTATAGCCACCAAAAAGAAAATTTGGAAGTGTGAATTTGTGGATATCTTCACTCTGGCCAATGTAAACAACATGGACAAGTATAAGGAAAAGGAGGGCTTTGAGAAAAAGGACATGACCACGGCCGTGGTTCTTTTAGGGAAGGGGAAGAAGAGAAGCTGATGAAGGGAAAAACGTGGGACAACTGGACCACAGGTTTTACATATTATACGGCCATAGTTATTGAAAAGAAGCCAGAGTTGTTCACTTCCCTGTTGACGTAGTCGCTGATTATAAAGAATGCTTATAAAAAAGGAGGTTATAGTTGGCTGAAGTACGATGATAAGTTCAGAAAGAGGATGGGACGTAAAGTGTGATGCCCAACAGAGTGACCTGCAGTTAGAGATATGTATGGGGTCCACTAGTAATGAGGGCGAAGGGACAAAAAAGGTGATGCAGCGGCAAAATGCTGTTGGGGTTACAACAGGGAGTTTTGCTCAAGGCTGAACTGCCATTTCAGGCATGTGTGTTCCAGGTGCAGGAGCAACCACCCAGCCTCCAGGTGCAAGAATAGCTGGGAAAAAGGTAGTGCTAGCCAGGATAACTCATAAAATCATTCCTTTCGGGGTAACCATGCAGGGTTCAGGGGCCAGCAGTGGGGAAGGGGGACCTGGCGTAGGGGGGCAGGGGGAGGTAGAGATCAATACCACTACAACCGACAGCAAGATAACTAAGGGAGGTGTGTCAGGGGCTTTTCACCCGGCACTTCCATTAAGGTAGAATTGATGCAGGAATGGCTAAGGACGTACCCAGACAAGGAAGCAGCCACCATGCTATTGACAGGTTTCTGGGACAGTTTCAGCCTGCATTTTAAAGGGGCCTGTAAAGAGACAAAGGCAAAGAACTTTGGGTCAGTTAAGGGGAGGGAGAAGTTGGAGAAGAAGATCTGGAAGGAAATAGCAGCTGGCAGTGTGGAGGGCCCATTTGGGCACCCACCTCTGCCACATCTGAGGATATCACCTCGGGGCTGGTACCAAAGAAACAGCTGTGGGAATTTTGGGTGATACACCATCTGTCCTACCTGGATGGGGATTTGGGTAATGATCACATCAGTGAGGAGGACAGCAGGGTGATATACATTACTTTAGAGGTGGCAGTCCGGCTGACTAGGGTGTCACAAGGAGCATGGCTGGCAAAAAGGGTAATTGAAGCGGCATTTCAACTGCTGCCGGTCTGGCCAGAAGACTGGGCCCTTTTGGGTTTCCGGGTAAGGGAATTTTGACAAAGCCATGGGCTGCTCCATTGCCTGTGAGACATTTGAGTTATTCAGCACATGGTTACAATGGGCCTTTCAGGAAAAATATGGGTACCAGACAGTGGTCCATTATTTGGACAACTTTCTATTAATAAGGGAAGGGCAGCAAGATACAGAGAGGATGTTACAGGATTTTGAGGCCATGTGCCATGACCTAGGAGTGTCTTTGTCCCCAAAAAAAACAGAGGGTACTAGCCAGAGCATCGAGTTCCTAGGCATTGAGATTGACACAGTGGGGTATTTCAACTGCCTGAGGCAAAAGTGGGAAAATTAAAGACATTAATGGGTGCTGTTAAGGCCTGGCAGAGGGTACAGCTCCAGCGGGTGCAACAACTTATGGGACATTTAAACTTTGCCTGTAGGATGGTAGCACTGGGCCACACATTTACACAGCGCCTGGTGAGGGCAACACAGGGGGTTTGAAGGCCACACCACTGGGTGGATATTTGCAAAGGGACCAGGGAGGACTTGGAGGTATGGGAGACTTTTCTAAGCCATTACAACAGCAGGACTTTTTGGCAGGATGGGTGGGTATTTAACACAGACCTGCAACTATACACTGATGCAGTGGGGGGCATAGGCATGGGAGCATACTTTAGGGGGAAATGGTTTGCCGTGGCATGGCCTAGCAACTGAGTCCAGACTGGCTTGACGGGGGATATCATTTTCTTAGGGATATTCCCAATCTGGGTAGCCATGGAAGTCTGGGGAGAGATGCTGAGGAACCAGAAGATCACTTTCTGGAGTGACAATAGGGCAGTGGTGGACATTTTAAACAGCAGAGGGGTGATGTTAGTGAGGGTAATGCTGGTCCTAAGACAGTTGATGCTGATGGGCTTATTTATTTATTTATTTGCTTTTGTTAACTGGGTAAGTACACTAGACAGCCAAGTTCCTATTTTCAGGTGCGACCTGGGAGATTACAAGGTACATACATGAACATCAGACAAAAACAAGTGAAGGATTACATTAAAGAGAATTAGCACACAGGGTCAATACAAGTAACAGTAACAACAGGGGTTTACAATGCAGGCAGTAGGTCATCACTGAATGCATCATTTAGGACTAGACACATAGATGGTGTGGACAACGTGATAGCTAACTGCCTCTCGTGCCTGCAGATGGACAAGTTCCGTACCATCACCCCAGGAGTGGAACCCAGGCAGACGGCAATTCCGGATTATATTTGGAGGATTGAATTGGGGGAGCTGAACAGTTGTTTCACAACTCCTGGTCCTCCAGGACCCTAAAAGCTTACAAATCCTCATGGAGGGCCTTTCAGGTGTTCTGGGCACAATCTGGCTGCCAGGTAAGTGGGGTCGTGATGGGGGAATAACTTAGTACAATTCATAGTGACAGGAGGGAGGAACAATTTGGCACACACAATGATGGGGGTACACTTGGCTGCGATAAGCCAACTGTGTATACTGAAGGGATGGGAGGCCCCCACAAAGAGTAACCTCATCAGGCGCATGATGCAAGGCTGGCTGTCGTGGGCAGGGAGGGCCCGAGAAAATAGGAGGCCACTGACAAAGGAACTGCTGAAGTGGCTAGTGGGGGTACTGCACCAGGTACGCAGGTGTAGTAGCGAAGCAGTTTTGTTTAAGGTGGTCTTCGCCACCATGTATAGTGGGACCTTCAGAATCAGTGAGGTGGTAGGGCATGGCAAGGTTGACAAGTCCACAGGGTTGTGCTGGGATGACATTGTGTGGACCTGGGATGGGATTTCAGTACTGGTGAGGCAGTCCAAGACTGACCAGGCTGGCAGGGGGAATAGGGTCATGCTGTGGTGCCACAAGAATGCCACCATCTCTCTGGTGGGAGCCATGCATGCATATGCAGCTGGATGCCCATGGGATGGGAACCCATTAATATTCCTGCACAGGGGACAGGTCCTCAGTGATGGGGTCTCAGATCATGGCAGTGTTAAAGAAGGGGATGGCCTTCTTGGGGGGAAAACCAAATGGGGCACTCATCCCATTCATTTCTGATTGTGGTGGTCTCCAAAATGGCAGCAATTGGGAGTACACCGGGGGTTATAATGCAAAAAGGGCGGTGATCTTCTAATTGCTATAAAAGATATGCTTGCAATCCAGAAGGAACTGGAAGGGGACAGGATCAGTTGTGTTCCAGGGCAGTAGCTGCTTCTTGTTGTTTTTTACAGGATTTCTTGTGGATTTTACTTGGTAGAAGGTTATTTCTTTTCTTTCTTTCTTCTAAGGGACTAGCAGGGTATTGTTTTGGGGGCTGTTGGAAGTTTGAAAACTGGTTTGGTGGCTGTAAGTGGGCTCATTTGTTGGATGTTTCACTGTGTAACAGGCTGTGCTGGTGGAGGCCTATTTCTTCTGATTTAAAACCTATTTGGTGGGATTCGCTTGGGGCTGGTTATTTGAATTGGAGACCTATATCTGTTAATTTCAAGCCTATTTTGATGTGTTGTTAGTGAAGCTGATTAAATTGGAGACCTGTTTCCTTTGGCAGCAAACATATTTTGGGGGCTTTGAGTTGAATTTTGATTCCTTTTTGCTGACTCCACTAGCTGCAAAGGTTAGTGCATAGTGGGGGAAGGGAGTTAATAGTCTGGCCAGGTCTCACTCAGCTAATTGACTGGAGGCAGAGCTGAATCAGGTTTGTCGTGTTAGTGCTTTGTCTTCTCAGAAGGAACTGGAAGGGGACGGGATCAGTTGTGTTCCAGGACAGTAGCTGCTTCTTGTTGTTTTTACAGGATTTCTTGTGGATTTTACTTGGCTGCTTCTTGTTGTTTTTACAGGATTTCTGGTGGATTTTACTTGGTAGAAGGTTATTTCTTTTCTTTCTTTCTTCTAAGGGACTAGCAGGGTATTGTTTTTGGGGGTGTTGGAAGTTTGAAAACTGGTTTGGTGGCTGTAAGTGGGCTCATTTGTTGGATGTTTCACTGTGTAACAGGCTGTGCTGGTGGAGGCCTATTTCTTCTGATTTAAAACCTATCTGGTGGGATTCGCTTGGGGCTGGTTCTTTAGCTGCTGGGCTTGGAAGGGCAGACACAGGGCTGATACACTCTCTCGAGAGTCGGGTGTAGGCCCAAGACCCACCCTCCCTACCCTCCTCCCCAGAGCTCTGCTAATTTATATGAGAACATCTGCCCTGCAATTGGAGGAAAAGGCTGCTGGTGCTGCTCATGTAGTTCTAGCCACTGGGGTTGGATTTAAAGGCTGGGAGAGGAGCTTAGGAGTTCACTTCCATATAAGTTTACTGTGTTGTACTGTACCTAGTAACAGGTTTACGGTTTACGTGAGACTGTATCTAGGATTAGTGGGTGACCTGATTAGGCAGTAGGGGTGTATCTTGGACTAGTGGGGAACCTGGTGGCTCACCCAAGGAAACCTACTTGGAGGGGGATGGGAACACACATCATTAGGGCCAGCATCTTTGGGAGGGTGGTGGGGTGCACAGGGTGTGGAGCAGCCATGATACTGGACTGGGCTTGGAAGCTCGGTGGTTGCCCAGTATGCTACCAGCTGGCACAGCTTAGGGAGGAGGTTGCGGGGATTAGGATACAGCTGGGGAAAGGGGGGAGGTATGGTTGGGGAAGGGGGCAGGGGATCTCCCACGGGGTTGCACCAAGCACTAGGGGTGGGGGCATAGGAAGAGGAGTGCAGGAGAATACTTGGGGGTCACATAGGTACCCTGGCAGAGGGGGCCCAAAAGGAGGACACTACCAAAGAAGCAGGCAGGTAACTGGGGACCCTCACAAAGGGGGGCCAGAGGGACAACATTCTCAGGGAAGTAGGCAGATGGCTGGGGCTGGACAGAAGGAAGCAAGGTGGGAGGTGGATCAGACCTTCGCTCAGTAACCACTTCAATTCTCTTCTTCTGCTTGAGGGATGAGGGGGTGATGTAGCCACGACAGGGATGGTTAGAGATGGAAGGAGTGGGGCAGGAGGCGGAGCCAATAGCAGGAGGAAGGAACCTGGAATGAAGGAAAATGGGAGCAGTGAATCAGAGCAGGAGGAGCAGGGAAGAGGAGGAAAATGCAAGGAGAAGGATCAGTTGGGAGAAAGGGCAAGGAGAAGGACCAGAAGTACAAGGAGGATACAGTAAAGGGGCTGAGAGGTTTAGGCGGGGAGCACAACAAGCAAGGAGGGACTAAGCGGAGACAGGAAGGAAGGGAGGATGAGCCAGACTAGCTTAGTGGATGGGGAGAAAGGACCAGTCGCGAGCAGTGAGAGGGAGTTAGCGGTACAGAAGGATACTCAGGAGGAGGAGCGGCATAGGATCGGAGGAGAGTGGCCAGGAGGTAAATAAGGAGGGGCATGTGACACCCAGATAGGGAGGAACAAGGAGCCAGCTGGGTGGAAGGCCAGTAGAAAGGATGAGGGACATGGAGGGAAATGGAGGAAAAGGCGGTCAGAGTACTCCTGTTGGGGATTCTATGATCAGGGGTATCAAATGGGATAGGGAGGAGAGGGAGTTAGAACAAAATGCTTCCCTGGATTAATGGTGCACAGAGGCCAAGCACGAGGTATATCAGCTGGCAAAGGATTGTGAAGTTCTCCAGACATACTGGTCCACCTGGGTACAAATGACATTGAGGAAATGAGAGCTAGAGATACAGCAGACACGATTCAGGGAGCTTTCCAGGGTCTGTCATGACATAGGATGTACAGTTTCCTTCTCAGAAATCCTGCGGTGCCAAGGGCTGGTGGGAAACACAAAAGGAAGATTAGGGAGATAAACCAGTGGCTCAGGGAGGTGGTGTGAGGCCAGAGGGTATGGGTTGATGGGGTGGGGGAGACCTGGGAGGATAAGGAGCTATATGCTAGGAATAGGATCCATCTCAATTTGGAGGGAGGGAATCCTTAAGTTGAAAATAGAGGGGTTCATTGGTGAAAAGTGGGGTTTAAACTTGTGAAGGGGAGGATGGGAGAAAGGCTGTCGGGGTGCGATAAGGAGGGACTCTGTCTCCACCCCTGGGGAGCTGGAGGAATGCGGGAAAAGGCCGACTGGTAAAGTGCAGACCAGGGGAAACAGAATCCCCATGGGAACATAAGCAGGGGAAATGGAAGTATAGGGAAAGGGTGGAAGGTAGTCCTGCTAAATGCCAGGAGCTTGGGCAATAAAATGCCTGAGCTCCAGGCGATGCTAACTGAGGGAGCGGTGGATGTGGCAGCGGTCACTGAGACCTGGGCCACTGCAGGACATGACTGGGACCTGAACCTGAAGGGTTACACTATGTTCAGGAAGGATAGGAGAGAGGGAAGGGGAGGAGGGGCAGCAATGATAGTCAAAAACTGCATTGGCATAGGGGGAGTAGAAAGGCGGAGGGAACCGTGGAGGCAATTTGGGTCACCTTGATAACAAGGGGGGGCAAGAGAGTAAAAATAGGAGTGGTGTATAGACCCCCTGCACTGGCAGAGGAGCTGGAGGAGAGTCTGGTGACAGATGTTGGGAGGAACTGCAGACTGGGCAGGGGAAGGGTGGTGGTGTCGGGGGACTTAAACATGCCAGGAACAGACTGGGAGACTATGACATCCTCGGTGGCCAGGGAACTGAGGTTGTTGGATGTCTTTTAAGATGAGTTGCTAACTCAGCAGGTGGGGGAACCGACCAGGGAGGTGCGGGTACTGGATGTGGTCCTGGCAGACAGTGGCCAGATTGGGGGCCTGGAGGTAAGGGACCCGTTGGTGGGGATTGACCATGCCACGGTCTGGTTCTGCCTGGACCTAGGAGGGGTAGAAGGCTGCACAAAGATGGAGGTAACTGACTTCAGGGGGGTGGATTTTAAGGAAATGGGAAGGATCCTTAAGGAGTATTTGGATGGAATTGGGTCAGACATGGACACTGATAGTAGGTGGTAAATCATCAGAAGAGGGGTGCAGGATGCTACAACACCTGTGCAAAGAAAAGACAAAATGGTAGGGCCGAAAACCCAGCTGGTGGATCAGGAGGTCCAGGAGGTGGTGCAGGAAAGGAGGCAGCTCATAGGCAATTCAAGTGCTCAAGGAGTGAAAGGGATCGAGGGAGTCTGAGGCTGATAGCTAGAAGGGCCACTAGGGTGGTGAGGCGGCTAAGGCAAGGAAGGAGCAGAACCTGGCCAGGAAATTAGGAGGAGGAACAAGGGGTTCTTTAGATACATTGGGAAAAACGAAGTGTGAAGGGCAGATTGGGATTAAAACAGGGGAGATGGGCACGAGACTCGGGAGCAGGCTGAGGTACTAAATGAGTACTTCCTCGGTTTCACCAAGGAAAATGGGGGTGCTGCATCATACATGGGAGGAGACAGTGATACTGAGGAAGGGGACCCTTACCGTCGGCTGGTCTGGGAGAGGGGAGGCATCACTGGCAGAAGGGAGGCTAAGCAAGGAAGAGGTAGCGGAAGTGGAAATCACAGCAGAGAGAGTGAGGGAAGCCCTCAGGTCCCTTAAGATGGAGAAAGCACCGGGGCCGGATAAATTACATCCCAGAGTGCTGAAGGAACTTGCGGATGTCCTGGAAAAACCCCTGGTGGAGCTTTTCACCATCTCTCTGAGGACAGGGAGGGTGCCCTAGGACTGGAAGGTGGCACATATAGTGCCTATCCACAAGGGGGGATCAAGGGAGGTGGCAGGGAACTACAGGCCTGTCAGCCTGACATCGGTGGTGGGCAAGGTGATGGAGGGCATTGTCAAGGAGAGGCTAGGGGGGACCTGGAAAAGTCAGGGTGCCTGTACGATAGGCAGCATGGATTCGTCCCAGGGAATCATGTCAGACAAACCTTGTGGAGTTCTATGACTGGGTGACAAGTGCCTTGGACCTGGGCAGACCAGTGGACGTCCTCTTTCTAGACTTCAGCAAGGCATTTGACTCTGTTCCTCACGTGGGCCTGTTGGATAAGCTGGGAGAAATGGGAGTGGGGAACAAGATGATCAGATGGATAGGCAATTGGCTCCAAGACTGGACCCAGAGGGTCGCAGTTGGTGGGATAGTCTCATCCCCAAGGAGGGTCATTAGTGGGGTCCCACAGGGATCAGTCCTTGGGCCCCTCCTGTTCAACGCCTACATCTCTGACATAAGGACAGGTATCAGGAGTGAGATGAGTCTCTTTGTGGATGACTCAAAACTGGGGGCGGTGGGGATGGGGAGGAGGGGAGGGCGGCCCTACAGGGGGACCTGGAGGCTCTGGAAAGATGGTCTAGAAAGTGGAAGCTGAGGTTCAATGCAGGGAAATGCAAGGTACTGCATCTGGGGACCAGAAACCCAGGCCAAGTGTACACCCTGGGGGGGAATGCTACAAGTCTCGATGGCTGAAAGGGACCTGGGGGTGGTGGTGGATGTCAAGATGAACAACTCAGAGACTTGTAGGAGGCGCAGCCATGGCCAACAGTATGCGGATGCATCGCTAGGGGATCACCTCCAGAAGGAGGGACGTGATACTCCCTCTGTATAACTGCTTGGTGAGGCCGCACTCGAGTACTGCATGCAGTTTTGGAGGCCACACTTAAAGAGGGACATTAAACTCCTGGAGAGGGTCCAGAGGAGGGCAACCAAAATGATTTGGGGCTTGGGGACAGGACCTTGAGGAGAGGCTCAAAGAGCTAAATATGTACACATTGGAAGAGAGAAGGGACGGGGGACATGATAAGTCTTCAGGTACATGAAGGGGTAAATAGGGAGGAACAGTCAGGGTGCTTGAGAGGAAGGAGGAGGGCCACTGGGGCATGGGTGGAAGCTGGAGGGAAGATTCAGGGAGAAAGGAGGAGTGCTACTTCACTGAGGCGGTGGGGCCATGGAATGTGCTGCCTAGGGGGCTGGTGGAGGCAGAGATGGTGGAGGGGTTCAAGAGGTGGTGGGACAGGTACAGGGGAAGGGTTCTGGAAGCAAAACCCAATGCAGTGAGAATATCCGGAACTGGGAAGGGAGAAGCCAGAGAAGGCAAGGGGGGCAGCAAGGTCAGCTCCCAGGGTGGGGGCTGACCAAATGAGCAGGTGCGAAAGACCGTTAGGCCTATTCTGCTGGCATTTTAGTATGTTAGTATGTAATACTTTGCCTCGTACTAATTATGTCTTTATTTCTCCTCGTTAGCAGGTTTGGGTAGTTATCCAAGAAGAATGAATAAAGCAGAAATGGGGGAGATATCACTGGAGTTTAAGGGAAGTGGGGGGGCAGGCCACGAATGAAAATGGATAGTAACTTTGTCTCTGTTTATAGTTTCAGCAGGAAGGGCATTGAGGTTGGAAGCTTGGATATGCAGGCACTCCTTCATCCATTGGGCAGAAAAGTGGGCATCTAGGAGGCTCGGGGGGAAGCAATCATATTTGGACCTCAACACCATCGTGCTGACCTGGAAAGGCATGTGAGGCATGATATGGGCACAGCTACTTCCAGCATTCAGGGAGTTAAGGAGGGAACACTGCCACCCAGACTTTATCATGATTCATTTAGGAGGCAACGACCTGGGGACCAGACCCTGACTGGACATCTTTTATCAGATTAAAGGGGATGTTGAAAAAATAAGGGAATGGTGGCCGGAGGTAACCCTAGTTTGGTCAGACATTATTCCACAAAGGATGTGGAGGCATACTGACAACCATAAGGCCTTGGATAGGGCTAGGAAGCAAATGAATGCAAGAGTAGGCAGGCTGTTTGAGAGCATGGGAGGTATGCTGGTACATAGGGGAGTAGTAAAAGAAAGGGACGAGTATTACAGGGTTGATGTGGCTCACCTCTCCAGTCTAGGCCTGGCAATGTTTAATGTTGAGATTGTCAATGTAATAGAGCCCTGGATGCAAAGGAAATTAGGTTAAGGAGGGGAATCGGATGCCCCCACCGTTGATTTGGGGGAGGGCCACCATCCATCGCAAGTGGGAGGTGAACTAGTGGAAAAATACGGGAGGGGGAGGAGAAGATGGGGGAAGGGGTGGGGGGACAAATAAAATAGGACATAAGAAAATCAGCAGAAAGTAGGGGTTCAGAGCATACACCAGTACCCCCTGAACAGAGGAGGATGAGAGAAAGTAGCCCCCCATGATGTACATCTGGGAGGGAAGGGGAGAAGATGACAAGAAATAAAAGGAAAAAGTGCAGAAAAATGGACAATAAATGATTGTGCCAGATTTCCCCCCAGTCATGACAGACACTTCATATTGTGACTGCTCAGATCGGCAATTAATTTAATATTTCCAGATCCTTTACATACAAACCATCAATCATTGTATATCTTACATATTATTTACTATTATAGTTACAGTCCTTGCAGGTATCCATATTTACATCATCTTTATGTCACATCATCAATATCTTAAGATTTCATATCCTCTTGTCCCATCTTCTTCACCCCAGGTGTAAACCTGGGGTCTGCTATCCATCTTCGCTTCGGAGGTAATGGTGTAAACCAATAGCACTTTTCTTGTCTTGTTGTTGTTTTATCTTTCTTCACTCAGTTCCCCTCCACCTCCCCCTCAACCCCTGTTCCACTTTTCATTCATCCTTTTCCTCTATATCTTAAACTGTCTCCCGGCCATCCACCTTTGGCTGTCCCATACATGGAGACTCTCTTTGTTTCCTTCTGCCGTCCACCTTCAGCAGGCCACAATTGTCCCAAAAGAAAAAGGGGGTGGGTGGAAGGGAGGGAAGCTGTTCTGAAACTAACAGAAAAGAGGGAGCTCCCCTCTCTTGCAGCCACTTAAGTATCCCTAAACTTGTCCTCTCCTCTTTTACCCTTTGGCCTATTGTCTCTCCCCTCTGCCCTTGTGGCTGCCCCATTCCCCTGATGTCACTGATGACTCATTGCTGATCCAAGCTCCTCCCCCTGTCCATCCAACCTGGTCTTCCTTCGAGGCCTCCCCTTCTCCCCCTGTTTCTCTCTCTTCCTCCCACTCCCTTTTCTGGCTGGCCTCCTTTCCCTTAGGATTACTCAGATTCTAGGGGGAGGCACTGGGACAATCTAACCTGCCCCTTCAAGGGCAAACCCCATTGTCCCAGATTTCCCCCCAGTCATGACAGACACTTCGTATTGTGGGTGCACAGATCTGCAATTAATTTAATATTTCCAGATCCTTTACATACAAACCATTAATCATCTTACATCTTATATATTGTTTCCTATTATAATAACAATCCTTACAGGTGTCCATATTTACATCATGTTTATGTCACATCATCAATATTTAAGATTTCATATCCTCTCGTCCCAACTTCTTCCCTCAGGTGTAAACCTGGGGGCCGCTATCCATCTTCGCTTCAGAGGTAACAGTGTAAACCGATACTGCTTTTCTTGTCTTGTTTTATCTTTTTCCCCTCAGTTCCTCCCTGCTTCCCCCATCCCCGTTCCACTTTTCATTCATCCATCCACAGCCTGTCTCCAGCCTGGGTTGGATGACAGGCATCCCCTCCAATTTCCCTTACCTTCTAATTTCTCTGCGACAGGCTTCAATAGTTCCCATGTTCTCTGTGTTAAACATGTCCACCCCCAGATCCATCAGGTGAACCCTATCTGACCTGTAACATGCATCATCTGCTTCTTCTAATCACTTTTTCCCCATTACCAGGAACAAGGTACACATCCTCATGTTAATCTTTCTTCGAGTTCTATCTATGGCCGCATTGATCTTTTCGAAATGCCATACCCTGCGTAGTACCATGTCTGACCACACTAATGTTACTTGTGGCCACCACCATTTTGCCCTCTCCGTGTCATGCTTAATTTGTAAGAATACATCTAACCAGGACCTGGAACCAGTATCCTTCCCCCCCCAATGGATGATTACATATCCGGTATTGGTAATCTCTCTCTCTCATTTCCCTCAGTGTGGGTAACAGCTGAGCCCACTTCATTCCCTGATTCCTGTCCATGACAACCTGCAGCGCTTTGGATCCTGATACAGTTGTTTTCCCCCCATCACCTTCACTGCTCTCTTCTCCACCCAGTAAATGAATGAATGCCCGCATATCCAAATCTCCACCCAGCGTCCAGGCCCTGTAGTAAGACAAAGCAGAAAAGAGCTCATGAGTGTGTTTCGTCCACCATGATGTTGCCCCCCCCCCTTTTTTGTTACCCCCCTACTAGCCCCTCCCACTATTTAACACCTGCAAAAAAAAAGAGCAGAGGTTATTGAGTTTGTTCTTCCAGTGGCCTGATATATCTTTTATAACATTCAGATTTCCATCAACCTTCCTCTTGTATTTGCACTTTGGTTCCCCCTGCTGCTGCCAACTGTGAGGCTGCCCCTGTCCTGAAAGAGTGAGATGTAAACCTCTTTGGGTCCTCCCCCACAAAATTCATCTCCTTCTTCAGTACTGCAATGATCTGGTAACTAGTTACTGGTTTTCCATCCCCATGGGTAAACACTCATCCCTTACACTCCCGGCGACCTGCGGCATGAGCCCACAGCACCTGTACTGGGAAGACTGCCTGGTTGGAATGTTTTCCCAGGTAGATCTTGTTTCCCCTGTCCTCTTGATCTGTCTTTGAATACCGTAAATGGATTATCACCCCATCCCAAGTCACCACCACATCCTCCCACTGGATTCCGTCTGACCCCGACCACCCGGCCCCCGTGACCTATGGCTTCACTCACCCTGAATGCTCCGTGGTACATTATCAAAAAGACAGACACAACACCACCTCCTCTGCTGATTTGCATATTTGATGCAGTGCCCTGGCTAGTTTGAGCAATAGGTGCTCAGACACCAGCCTCCTGTCATCCATCTCCCTAGTGTTTAATCTTCCCCAGCCCTGCAGTATCCTTCTAACAAACATTGTTTTTGTGGGATCCCTCTAACCTCTGTGGCTGCATAGTATGCTGATGGCTACCAAGTGGATCCCCAAGGTGGAGTGTGCCAGCCCCTTCTCCCACTGATGTACTATGTATTTCCAAAGCTGCTCATCAGTCACCAGACCACTTATCTCCATGTGGTGCATCTCCCTGAAACTTTGAAACACCCTCCATGCCCCCTCATATGCCCTTAGAGTCTGAGGTTACCAGGAGTTCCGAAACAGCAACTCGGCTCCCTCCAGCCAATCTCCCAACTGTGCTCTGGTATGGATGTTTTTTGTTCCTCTGCCTTCAGTGCAATGGCCTGGAATTTGTCCAGCTGCAGATGTGAGAGGCTGTCTGCTATTGTGTTTTTTATCCCATCTACATGCCGAGCCCTAAATAAAATGTTCAGTTGTAACCCTTGTAGGACTATCTGTAGGAAGACCCTCTCCACCGCTTCAGACTTTGGTCCCCGATTGTTTAGCACTTCTACAACTGCTCTGTTGTCACACCAAAATGTAACCTTCTGGTTCAGCAATTCCTCTCCCCAAATTAGCGTGCTAACCCAAATCAGTACCATCTCCAGTAGGGTGATGTCCTTAGTCAAGCCCAAACATGTCCATATCTCTGGCCAGGCTACTGAAAACCATAGCCCTCTAAAATACTCCCCCCATTCCTTGCCCCCCCGCTGCATCCGAATATAGCTCTGTGTCTGTGTTGTATAACCAATCATCCTGCCAGAATGTTATCCCTTTAAAATCTCTTAAAAATTCACCCCATATCCTAAGATTTGCTTGAACTCCCTTGTCCTGGTCCACCCAGTGGTGCGGCCTGCTGATTCTCCAGGTGGCAGTAGCCAACTGTCTTGTAAAAAGCCCTCCCTGGCCCTATCACCCTGCAGGTGAAATTGAGGTGCCCTATTGACTGTTGTACCTGCTGCAGCTGTGCTCTGTGCTTGTCCATGGTATACCTCAGTAGGTCCTTCAGAGTCCATACTTTTTTGGCTGGCTAACAGAATATCTCTTAATGAGCATCTATCTCAATGCCCAAAAATTCGATAACCCTGCTGGGTCCCTCAGTCTTGTCAGGTGCTAAGGATACTCCTAATTTCCAGCAAATCTATTGGAATTCATCCAGCAAATGGTCGGTCTCCTCCCGCCCACTGCCCATGATCAGGAAGTCATCTAAAAAAATATATGACTGCCCTGTGCCCTATCTCATGTTAGAAAATCTTCTGCAGGCAGGTGCTAAATAACTCAAAGATAGCACATGCTGTTGAGCACCCCATAGGCATGGCCTTATCAAAGAAGTATCCTCTGTCCAACTTGTAACCCAGTAGGTCCCAATCTTCCAGACAGACTAGTAGGAGTCTGAAAGCTACTTCTATGTCTCTCTTTGCCAGCCATGCCTCGGGGGTAGCCCTAATGATCTGCACTGCCTCCTCTAGAGTTGCATACGATACTCTGCTGTCCTCCTTAGAAATGAAATCATTCACTGATTCCCCCTCTGGGAAAGACAAGTGGTGAATGACCCTGAATTCCCCTGGCTGTTTCTTAGGGACCAGGCCTAGAGGTGACACCCTCAGGTTTTAAATCGGCGAGTGACTGAAAGGGCCTTAACCTTTCCAGTGTCACTCTCTTTCTTAATTTTTTCTCTCATACTTCTTCCTTCTACTCTACTGACCCCAGGTTCTTTGCATCCCTGCTCCCCCTTGACCCCCTAAATTGTAAGTTGAACCCCCCCTTAAAACCTTTCACTAGTATGTGCCCGCTGCCCATCTATCCAGATAGTCCTTTAGTCTATGCTCTAATAGCTCCGCATTACTGGGTTCTGGCCAGCTGAAAACCAGAACCACCAATGGCTGTATTGCTGCTCATAATTATAAAACATCCCCCCTTCATCTGAACCCCTCCCTTTGTACCCCCTGTTCCCAGCCTGTCTCCTGTAATTATCTTGACCCCCTGAAAAACTGCCCCTGTTGCCCTATTGTCCCTTGGCCTCTCCGACTTGTCCGGTTTGTCCAGCACCTAGAGGCCAGATGCATGCCCCCACATTAAGTGTCTAAACCTGCATTGCGGACAGGTACAAAACACCCTGTTATAGGCCCAGCAACATTTTTGCAAAAGGTTTGCTTTCTTCCCCCCTTCCCAGCATGGAGTAGCCTTATCCGTGACATAATCAGTCCATAAATCCAGCTGCTTTGTATCCCAACATACATCCCCATAAGTCACCATTCTTTGGCAAAAAATGCATCATAGTACAGCCATCCAACCCCCCCCCTTTGCTTTTGCCCTCCAAATAGTTAAAGAATAAGTTATCAGTGGTATCCCTAACTCTGACTTCTTTTCCATTGCTATTGCTGAGTACATGGCAAAATCAATGAACCATGCATCCCAGGTCTTACTCTTCATGAATTTGTCCTCTTCCTTTTTTCCCAATAATACCACCACTGCTGCCACCTTGCTCTTCCCTATGCTCTTCATTTCATCATACTTGGTAACTGCCTCCCTACTGACCAGGGCAAATACATCTACAGTACGTATTGCTCCATCAGTATCTTTTATTTTGTGGCTATGGGGACGTGTTCACCTATCCTCATCCCCATAGAGCCAATTTCTATTGTGCCCACTACCCCCCATGCTAGGGCTTGGCAGTTCTCCCCCTATCTGTGCCCCTTTCTCAGTCGTGATTTCTAACAATGTTTTTTTCAGATTGCCTTATTCCATCGTCCCCCACAGAGGTGATCATTTGTTCAATATATTCTCTGATGCTACCACCTACATTAATACCCCATTTACCTGTTTTGGGCTCTGGTTCGGGGCCAGTGGCCGATCCTGGTGCAGGGTCCTCTGGTGTTGCTGGCTGCACAAGATGGGGTGCCAGACTCGGCAGTGGAGCTGGTAGGGGCTGTGGAGCTGGGAATGGTTCTGGAACCTGGACTGGTAGAGGCTTAGGCAGAGTGGGAGGAGGGGCAGGTCTCAGCTCTGGGTCCACCCCATTGGGGTTGGAGCACCTGGGACTCTAGGTTGTGGAGGAGGCTGTCCATCACCCTCTCTCCCCAACCATCCGCCTTCCACTTCTCCCCTGTCTGTTCGGTTTCAATCCCTTGACCAGCTCCCAAACCTTATTGGCTTTCTCTGCCAGATCCAGTATGGTATTGTATGCATTCTCCTTGGTTGGTCTGCTCTTCCTGGGTGCCATGGTTGTCAGCTGGGCCCTGAGGAGAAGATGCTGCAAAACACAAAATAACCTTTTAATTCCATTTTCTCTCAATCCTAGGTCCCTTCCTGCGTGCATCACACCCTGCTGATGGTGCCCCTCCCTCTCTTGTTGCTCTAAACCTCTCTCTCTGACTCTCTTTATTTATGTTTTATTTTATGCGCATGGGTGTAGCGTTCTTCATACTGTATGTATAATATATATATTTTTTTTGTCTGTTGTTACAACCCCTTATTTTATTTTCATAGTTTTGTCCTTTTCCATATTATGTCTATTAGCCAATATATCGCTTGAAAAAGTTTCAAATCAGAAGCTGTGAAAGGGTGCCCTTAAATACAGACCTTTCAATACTTCTAAATAATATTTATAACCATGATCTAAAGTGTTACATGCCAACCATGGAGAGAAATTTACCAGTATTACTATATATTTTGACACACCCGTCTTCCATAGCCCTTTTTCGTTCCTTGCATCCCTTGCACTACTCCACAGGCTCCTGGGTTGTTTTCCCAACCCAGTGTTTCCTTTGTGACCCTGCTGTGCCAGGCCCTGGTATCCGGCCATTCCTCTGTCCCCTCCTGCCCCTCTTTTGGGGGCACTACTCAGGTCACTCGCGGCAATGCCACCCTTTCTTCTCTCAGTGCTGAGACAGCTCTGCTGCTGTCCCATGCCTGTCCACCAAGCTTTCACATTTGCACTGCATCCCGTTCATAAAACCCACCCTCCTCGTAGTCTTTATACACCATAGTGCCCAATGCTGAATGCCGCAAACTCCCTCTATATTTGTAAAAACAAACGCATTCTTTTTTTTTTTTTCACCTCCATCCTACTATGGCCCTCCTATCCAGCCTGCCATGGGGAGTGCTCTATTTTCCCCTAGCATCTCTTGTCTTATCCACCCTCACGGTGGTACCTCCAGGCCAAAATGGCATCTCCTCGAGGGTAGCCCCCCCCGGTCTCTGGCCTGCTCCTATTCAGCAAACCCTGCCATCCTTACAGAATCCCCTTCAGCCAAGCTGGCCTAGTAGTGCTGAGGGTTGAGGTGCTGGATGCCACACCTTGCTCCAAGCTGGTGACCAGGGTTCAGGAAAAAGCCGGGGCCATCAAGGGTCAGCAGGGAGGGAGAAGATTGAGCATCTGGAGGACAGCTCTCCTTTCCCAGGAGGGAGGGGGGTTCACACCTGGTACATGATTAGCCTCTGGTGGAAGCCAGAGGCATGGCAAGCGCTGAGCATCCAGAAGGGGTTGCGGAGTGGTGGTCAGTGGTGATGCCTTGATTCCAAGGTGTGTGCCACTCCCTCAAGAACAGGAAAAAATAGCTCTCTGAGCCTTGAGATGACAGAGCACTTGGGCAGACCCCATTAGGCTCACACATTCCTGACCTTGCCGGACCCGATGAACTGTAAGTTTTGGGGTGAAGCACCCCACCTCGTCCCCACCTGGGGTGAAGAACCATGGCTCCATGAGGATCTGGAATATTTGGGTAAGGTGGAGAAGCTGGGGCAGACACCGTATGTTTCTACAAAAGAAGTGATGCTCAGAGTAGCCCGGAGGAGGATGAAATACGATTTCAAAAAAAAAAAAAAAAGAATCCGCATTAGCCCAAAGCTACATTCCCCTGCTCAGGGTTTGTGTGGGCCCCCATCCAGGAATGCACTGCTCCTGTCATAGGCCCACATGGGTGTCATTATGTGGTGCCGCCCAACATTTTCTGCTATGCCCCCTGATCTGCACAGCTAGGTTAACCCCCCCAACACCCCCAATTGCCTGATCATTGGAAACTGGTAGGCCCACATAAGTGTCGCCAACCTGTGTAGGACAAAAAGCCCCAGTTGAGGAGCAAACCAACATGTGTCCCAAGCTTTTCCCCTGCCCAGTATCAAACAAAATGACCTCTATGCCCCAACTGTGACCTTTGCACCCTTGAACATGCTTGTGGCATGGGTGTCCTCCATTTCTTTCTCCCACTCTCCACTACGCACCCCTGTAAAACCCTCCAGGATCCCCCCTGCCCCATAACAAAACCCCCAAGTTCTCAGTCACCCAATGAAAAAGACCATTGCCCATCCTTTTCATGCTGAGCTGCCCTCCCTCCTGCCTGGTCCCCTCACAGTATCAACTCAATATAACGGCCCCCTTCCATAGGTGAAACCCCTAATGGCCACTCCGGAGGCCACGCTGCAGCCTACCCAATATCCATTTGTTTTTTCTCGAAAAAACCCTCATCTGAGTGCTGTCCAAGTGGGGAAAACATCCTCCCAACAAATTCCAACAAATCACCTTCCCCAAAACTGTGGTCCATGCCATTTACTACCAGCCACTGTTTGGTATGGGCCTTCTCTGTACTCGACGGATTTCGATCTTACCAAACCTGGAATTTCACTTTTAACCAATTATCAGCAGGAAAAAAAAAGAAAAAAGAAAAATCTGCCAGCAAGGGAGCCCCTCCCCAGCAAAATGCCTCAGACCTCCTGCTGCAGCCATGCTGTTCTCAAGCCCTGTGATGCTTCACCCTGCCTTAGCATGGGCCGCCAGCCACCTTCTTGCTGACTAACAAAAAACCCAACATATCCCCTGTCATCCCCCTTATAAAACCACACCATGGTGCAGTCCCTTGCTTATCTCGTGTGCAAGCGGCCACTCACTCTGAGACCTCCTGGCTTCCCGTGGAACCCCAACTCCCTTCTCCTTACCTGGCTCCATGTGTTGCAAGCCTTCTGAATCATGCATTTCACCAGGTATTCCTCGATTTACCAGAAATTTCCTTAATTAATGAACAGATATCGAACTATCTCTTCTATATTTAAAAGATTTTTTTTTGTTGTTGGATAATGTAACCTAATGTAAATTGTTAATCTGACGTGCTGCTCTCAGAGAATCAAGCTGTTCTGAAAGTAGCAGAAAAGAGGGAGCTCCCCTCTCTGCAGCCACTTAAGTATCTCTAAACTTATCCCGTCCCCTTTTTCCCTTTGGCCTATTGCCTCTCCCCTTTGTCCTTGTGGCTCCCCCCCATTACCCTGATGTCACTGATGACTCATACCTGATCCAGGCTCCTCCCACTCTCCATCCAACTTAGTCTTCCTTCGAGGCCTTCCCCACTCCCTCTCTTCCTCCCCCTCCGTCTCCCTGCTGGCCTCCTTTCCCTTAGGATTACTCTGATTCTGGGGGAGGCACTGGGACAATCTAACCTGCCCCTTCAAGATCAAACCCCATTATGTGATGAAGTGGATGTGGAATGAAGGATTTTGTAAAAAATGTTAATCAGAGATATATGCATACCGATGAATGTGAATATAATGTGAACTCAAAAGATAAAAGAACAAGTAAACTGATTACCAAATTGAGCACCCACACATACTTGTCTGTGCAATTATTGGTGGGGAGCTGGGGACACTACAGCAATCCAAGAAAAGCCAAAGCACTAACCCTCAAAGCAGAAAGGAGGTATACTGTCCAAAAATCAATGCTAAAAAGTTTTTTATTGTAACATACCAGATAAAAAAACTCCAATACAGTGCAAAATACAGGTGCTGAAAGTGGCAGTGCAAACCTCAGTGTTTTGCACCTGCCCTTGTCACTTTCTCAAGAGGAAATGTTCAAGATCAAATTGGTTTCACTTTTATGCCAGTCCATTGATTAGGCATCCAGTCCTTAATGACTGATGATAGATCACATGGTACATTTAAAATTTCCGTAACTGTGAAACAGCACGTGCTGACATATACCCCACAGACATTAAAAAATCCTACACGTGACCCTGATAAGCATGTAAAATATTGTCCCATAATATAAAAATCTTTCTTTATTTTATACTTATCAAAACATCCAAGAGATATCCGATGTGATGCTTAAATACCTTCAGATGAAAATGTACTACTTCTCATGAAGCTCCATACTTTCAAATGTCAGTGACCCAATGCCAACATCTTGTACTTGCGGCTTCCAGATTGTCCTGATGATAAACTTGTATATGCTGGTTACTTTGAGGTACTTATAGATAAAGAATAAGATGTGTATTAGCATATGCCACACACAAAAACTGTTGTCATGATTAAAACCGGATAATTTAACCTTTATTTAATGACTGTATAATACATTCCCCAAAATGGGGGGGGGGGGAGATGGAAAGAAAACTTTCAAGGGGTGAGCAGAGAAGGCAGGAGGACCAAAGGAAAGACAGATAATCATAATATAACTAAACTTATACAGTATGTTCTAAACAGGACAGGTCCTATGAACTGTGGGCAGATTTATGAAGTGCATCACTGAAACATATGGATACACAAAAGGATTATATTATTCACGTAGGGCAGTTGAGCAAAAAACATAAAGTTATTTAAATATCCCATTGGATATCTCTGGGGCTTTTGTATCAAAAAATAAAAGAAAGATTTTTATATTATGTAAAGAGAAGCCAATTTGATTCTAGACATTTCCTCTTGAAAAAGTGCCAAGTGCAACCATGAAATGTTGAAGGTTGCACTGCCACTTTTAGCACATATATTTTGCACTGTATTGGAGGTTTTTTTATCAGTATACTACAACAAAAACCTTTTTAGCATTGATTTTTGGACACTGTACCTCCTTTCTGCTTTGAGGGTTAGTGCTTTGGCATTTTTTGGATTGCTACAAATGTAGATTCTGCTTTTCACATAAACCAATCGATAATATTGCCTGTATTTTTTTTTGTTTGTTTTCAAAAAACTCACTCCAGTGTACAGTAGGTGAAAACAAACTGCAAAACTTGCATGTGAAAAGGGCCTTCAGTTTCTAAATGCAAAAATAGAAAGGCCCAGAACTCACAGTACACAGTTGTTTGTCACATATGGTGAGGTTGGTTAAGGTAAACCAGCAGCTAAGAAGACAAGCTCTTATTACATTTTGTTACCTGTACAGTTTTGCTATATGAAGGCTGGCAAGGAGCAACCTAAATGTCTATGGGCACATGTCACTAGAGCTACTGCACATCAGCTAATGTAGCAGCATCATGGGGATACCTCTACTGGAGGTGTGTAAGACAGCTTCCTGGTACGCAGTATACACCTTTACTTCTCACAACTCCATGCAAGAAGGGACTGTAGATTTAGAACTTCTGTGCTTCAGAACCTGTTTCCTAAACAGATTTTAGATCCTGCCTCCAAAGGTAGTCTTTTGAGTCTGCAGTTTGTACCACATAACTAATATGACTAATTGCTTGAAGAAAATGATTTACCATAGTAATGTTTCTTCTAGAAGGTGTATTAGCAAGTCATATAACCTTCCGTATCTGCCCTTCTAGAACCTTAGTATAAAAGGTCCCCAGAATAAATGAAAAAGTTGTTTATTATTTGAGCATTTTATAATTTCAAACTTTGTAGTTTTACAGTTTTCATGTAATTACAATTCCCCATTGCATTTACACATTTTGTAAGAATAATTATCATCTATTAGTCAGGTGGTCACTGCTCTCTTCTGTTCTTCAGCTATAAAGATGCTGTTAGAATGCTGGAAAGAGTGTGACAACACTGCTGAGTTTGAAGTTTAACAAGTTCTGTCTCTGGGGCAACAACTCAGGGCTAAGACAGTGCAAATTGTATGAGTCACTCATACTGTGCAACTGCTAGAAGAAAAATCATTGCTGCAGTGAATAATGTTTTCCTCTTATTTTTAGCAAGACACATATACATAGCAAGACCCTTGGTGAGGTCAAGTTTTATGCTTCTAACAAGCATTTGTCAATGCCGAACGGTCGCTTGCAGGTATTTGCAGTGGTGTTTGTCACGTATGGTGCTTTACCCTAATGCCCTGTGCGATTGCTAGTATTTGCACAATAAATTTTCAGCATGACCTTTTTGTTACCCCCATTGTGCTCTACATAGGCGGAAACACGTTTTGGGCAGGATGTGAAAAATGACAACTGTACTGTCATAAGGAAGTGTGGTAAAATGGCAATGTTGAAAATCTGGGTGGAAATATTGAAAATTCGCAAACCTACGAACGTGCATGGGAACTGTGCAACGCACGCTCTAAAACAGTCATTGTTAGGAATTTTTTCACCAAATTTTCAACATTGGCATTTTAAAACCTCTGCTAATGAACAGTGTCACTGTGATTTTCTTACTGTGTCCCATACATTGATTTCGCACACCGACTACGTCATTCTGCACTACATGGACGGAAACACGTTTTGGGCAGGATGAAAAATGACAGCTGACTACTGCTCATAAGGAGGTGTGGTAAAATGGCAATGTTAAAATCTGGAGTGAAAATATTGAAATTGCGAAACTTACGAAAGCGCATGAATTCCAATAACCATCATCAGAAACAGTTATTTTTAGGAATTTGTTCACCAAATTTTCAACATAGCCATTTTAAGATTTCTGCTCATGAACAGTGTCACTGTGATTTTTCTTAATTTGTCCCATACATTGAGTTCAGCACATCGACTGCGCCATTGTGCGCTACATGGGCGGAAACACATTTTGGGCAGGATGTGAAAATGACAGCTGTACTGCTCATGAGGAGGTGTGGTAAAATATGGCAATATTGAAAATCTGGGTGGAAATATTGAAAATTACGCAATCTCTGACGTGCATAGGAACTGCGCAATACACGTCAAAAACAGTCATTTTAGGAATTTTTCACCAAATTTTCAACGTGGGGTTTTTGCGACCCCTTCTCATGAATGATGTCACTGTCATGGCATTATTTGGGCCCAAAGGGTGATTTCTTGCAGTGATTGCGAAATCACCCTTCGGGCACAACTAACGCCATGACAGTGACATCATTCATGAGAAAGGGCCCCAAAAACCCCATGTTGAAAATTTGGTGCAGAAATTCCAAAAAATGCCTGAGATATGTAATAAAGTTGAAAACCACCTATCTAGCCCATTATACAGCTTACCGGCATTTCCTCAGTTCGCGGTTGGCTTTGAAGAGTGCAGACATGTTCCCGGTCCACCGAAGATCATCGCGCCGAGCTCGGAGGCAAGTATGGGGTGATGGGGTGTGGGGAGGCTGGGTGCACAGTGGGTGGGTGGAGCGGGTTGTGGGAGGAGGGACTGGGAGAAGCGCCGTGGGACCGTTTTGCTTTACAGGTGAAAAAAAAAGACTACGTGGGGCGTCTGTCACGCTGGGGTGGGCTCCCAGCATGCGAAGGATGGCTGGGAGGCCGAGACAGACGGGGATTGGGCATCCCGCAGCAGACAACGCTGGACATTTGCCGCGGCTGGGGTGGGCCCCAGCCGTGGCAGAAGGATGGCTTGGTGGCCGTGGAGCCGACGGGGATTGGGCACCCTACGGCAGATGATGAGGACATTTGCCATGCTGGGGTGGGCTCCCAGTGTGGCATCAAAGCTTTGGGGGGGGTGAGGCCTTCCACGCTGTGTATGACAGCGGTGGTTTTCTTTGAAGCGAGGACCACCGCTGTCATACACAGCTCCCACACCCATTGGTGCAGGACCACCACACCAGCTCAACGGAGCAGTGGATTGAAAGGGAGAGGCACATCTCCAAAGTGTGCTACTCTCTCAAAACGTTCCTTGCGCTTGCGCGCAAGCGATCGTAAAAATTGGAATAGTCACATTGTTGGTCAAAATTAGAATTTGACATGAATGGATCAAGGTGTTTACTCTGGATTTTGTTGTAAAATAGACAGATCAAGTAATGTTTGATGTTTCTATTTCCTTCATGCCACAATGATAGATTTTCTTTTTGCATAGGGCATTTTAGATAACTTTTCAGTTTAACAGCTTTTTCCATTTGTTCCATTCCTGGTCTGGTAAATGCAGGTCTTCTTTCTTTATTTTTCATTGCAGATAAAAAGTTGTCCTGCCATGTGTTTTTTTTTGATAAAGATAAGTAAGTAAGTAGTAAGATCAACAGGATGTAGGGTATTAGTGGATACCCACATGCCCAGGGGTGTGAAGAAGCCTGACACCACAGGTGAAGGACTTTACAGCCCTTCTAAGTGTGGGTATCCACCAATACTCCATATCCTGAAGAGTCTTAGTGTGCTTAGAAAATCATTGGTACAAACAAAAATATTTCTAAAAGATAAAAAAAGATGCAAAAAAGTAATGAAATATTGCTTAGAAAATACCAAATACTGTAGCCCTTCCACAGATGGTTTCTACCTGTCAGTCATCTGTCTTTCTTCACATTTGATAGAAGTTGTATTGGTTTCCCATGGAATATAGTAATTCAGTATTATGCAGTATTCCTCTAGTATTACTTACCTGCAACACACACACACACGGAATGCCAACATGAATGCATACATTCAAAAATCTGCAGTATTTCACTGGCATACACTCACACAGTCTTACAAGACTCATATTGTATGGAGACAGAGCCTCAATGTTGTCTGTTGCAGGGTTAGCAGAACAGATTTCTCCTTCGGCTTAGGATGTCAGGGGGATTTTTCATGGTCATTAAAGAAATGAGAAAAATGAAAATTCTGAATAGTGTTTGATTTTTAAAACTTGTTTAGCTGTGTAAACAGGGGATTGAGAGTGGAAAGATTATTCAATTATTTATTTGGAAGTACTTTTCCCTAAATAGTGGCTTCTGAAAATGAAGTTTGCCCTTTAAGGGGCAGACCAAGTTGCCCTGGTGGACCCCTCCCCTAGTGACAGAGAGGGTTGCTCAGAAGGGGGGAGGAGGGGGGAGGAGCCAAAGACAATGGCAGGCAGGCAGGAAGAGAATGAGCTAAAATAGGAACAAGGGAGGGATGGGAAGAAAGGGAAGAAGTAGGAGGGGGAACATGGAGTACATACTGGACAGCACAGAGGGATGCAGCCTCTTTTTGCTGTAGAATTTTGTTGGATCTAGTTCAACAGAAGCAGCACATCAGATTGGCATTCGACTGGGCCAGAGAAATTCTAGTAACCAGCCAGGAGAAAGGTTTGTGGACAAGGAGTTTTGTTCAGAAGGTAAATATTGCGTTTTGAGATCGCTGAATAAGTTTTACAGGGTTTTGGTGTTGCATTAGGTTGCTTGGTTCATGTTATCTCATGCAGCATTGGGTCATTTGGTGTGGAAGGGGGAGAAGCTTGTATGAGTGGCAATAGGAGGCCATAGCGAGAAAGACTTTGGGAGGCAGACGCAGGAGTAAGAATGAGCATTTTTGTATGGCATGTGAGGCGTGAGTGCTGGGGGAGCCTGAAGGAAGCAAGGCAGTAGGAAGGGCCGGGCCTAAAAGAAAAGAATGGTCAGATCCAGGTAAAAGGGACAGAGGTGGCCATGCTATGAGAGAGTGGATGGTTTTAAAAGGGTGGCTTAAAAAAAATGAGTTTGGGATATCAGAAGGGGCCAAAAGATGTTGGTGAGAGTTTTGGGCCTAGCAATAGAAGTCATGAGGTCAGTGGAATGGCAACAGCACAAAAAAGAGTTGCATCCCAGATTACAAGCAGGTTTAGAGCTTTCTGAGGCTTTCACAAGAAAATGCGCAATACGGGGGTAGGTCTGGTGTCTTCTGAAGGCGTAACGGAGGCTTGGGCCTAGCAATAGAAGCCATGCGGTCAGTGGAATGGCATCTGACGTCATACCACGTGGCTGGGTGGATGCCAGGGAGAGCAATGAGGGCCTCAAGCTTGCTTGGCAGCATGGATGTGTAGTGAGGATATGGAACAGAAAGCTGAATTTGTGGGGAATTTTAATTGCTTTTCAAGGGTGTCGGAGGCTGGGTGTCTCCAGCCAGAAATGAACAGCACAGAAAGAGTTGCATCCCTGATTACAAACAGGTTTAGAGCGTTCTGAGGCTTTCACAAGAAAAGGTGCAATACGGAAGTAGGTCTGGTGTCTCTCAAAGGTGGAGCGGAGGCAATGAGTTATATGGCTAATTCATTATGGGAGAAGTTTTCATTAGAGCAGGGTAGTTTTTCATCTAACAGGGAAAGAGAGATGCTCTAGGAATGGTGCGGTGGACAATGATGCTCATTTAAAGGGGTGGAAAAAGGTGGGGAGCAGATGCTACAGGCCTAGTTTCTAGTCACCTGATGCCAATTGCACTGCGAAGTGGGGGAACATGGGCGGGGATCCCGGGTAACCTGGGGGGGTAACTGAGATGGGGGAAGATGACATCATAGGCGGGGGGGATTGTTATAGAGGTGGCTGTACTGATGACTATTTCATGCACTTAGCATAACAGTGGATGAGAAAAACCCCAGTAGCCAGCACTTTCATTAAAAAAGGAGCCAAGTGAGGAGAGGGCTGTATTGAAGGGTATTAACAATTGTATCTTGTCAGTTTATTCACAGCAGTTTTTGTGCAGGCAAGACTGGGAAAAGGATGGCACCTAAGAAGAACAAGCCCTCAAGAGCAGAGGCATATAAGGCGATTGTGGAGCTGGCAGAGAAGGCCAACATGATGTGGCAGATGGTAGAAGGGACTGAACCAGGGAGGTCGGGGGAGAAGTGGAAAGTGGAAAAAGGAAAAGGGGGTGGTGGGAAGCGACCAGCGGGAAGGCCACGTAGCCCAAAAAGGCCACAGCCACCAGCAGTGGTTTCTCCCTGTGTGGTCAGTCCAGTACCACTGCCACCTTGCTTACCGGAGCCATTAGTACCTGCCCCGGAACCAGTTGGGGTGCCACCGGCAGAACCCAGGCCAGAGCCCCCGGTCGTAGTACCCCTCTCCTTGCCTCCGATGTCTCAAGCAGTGATCCCATCCCAGGAAACCAGACCAGTGCAACTCAGCGACAGCAGGCTGCATGGAGTGGACAGACCAACAGGTAGTGTATCAGGCTCTGTCGGAGAGAGTATCAAGGAGTACATTGGGCAAATTATAGCAGCTCTAGGGGCAGGGGGCTAGGGCAGATGGAGATGGCACTGGTGGAGATTAGGTCAGATAAAGAAATGACAGTGGTGGTAGACAAGGGAGCAGATGGTGCAGGAAAAGGAATGAGGGAAATAGGATCCCTGGGGATGAGGATAGGGGAACATGTGCCACTGGCCACAAAGGAGAAAATATGGAAGGGTGAATATGTGGACATATTTGCCCCAGTAAGTAGAGAGGCAGTGGCCAAATATGAGGAGACAGAGAGTATTTAGAAGAGTGAGATGGCGGCAGCTGTGGTATTATTGGGGAAGAAAGATGAGGATAAATTTACAAAAAGTAAGATGTGGGATGGGTGGTTTGTGGGTTTTGCCACATATTCAGCCATAGCGATGGAAAAGAAACCAGAACTGGGTATCCCACTGATCACGTATTCACTGATCATACAGCGGGTAAAAGCCAAGGGGGTAGTGGGGTGGATATATTATGACAAATTTTTTCACCAAAGGATGGCAACATATGGGGATGTGAGATGAGACATGAAACAGCTGGACTTATGGACAGACTACATGATCGATCAATCCACACCAGAAGGTGAAATGGGAAGGAGCGGGGGGATACCCCAGAAGTGTTGTTGGGGATACAACAGGATATTTTGTTCATTGCCCCAGTGTCGATTTCGGCATGCATGTTCGAAATGCGGGGGTTTCCACCTGGTGGCAAGATGCAGGACCTCATGGGCCCAAGGTGCTGAGGTGGGAGGAACACAGGGGACTGGGCAACAGCTTTTTCATGAAGGGCAGGGTTATAGTGGCAGATGTAGAGAAAGGGGCAAGAAGTAGAGGGTATTGGGGCAGGGGAGCACAGGTTTATTGAAAAGGGGGACATAGAAGGAATAGCTGGGGGGACTGACAGGTGGTGGGGGTCAGGGAGCAAGGGGAGAAGAGAACAATTTCAGGCAGCAAAGACCCCCATCAAGAGAGAGGCTTGGGAAAAGTGGCTCACAAAGTACCCAGATGGGGGGAGTAGAAACCATAAAGAGGGTGTTTAGATCAGGGTTTTTTCTACAGTGCAAAGTGCCAAGACAGGCTAGGGAGGCTAATAACTTGGGATCAGTCAGAGGTAAGGAAGACATCTTGAGGCAGAAGATAGAATAGGAAAAATCAGCAGGGAGGGTGGAGGTGCCTTTCCCTTTCCCCCTTTAGATAACCTGAGAATTTCCCTTTTGGGGCTGTTCCTTAAAAAACAAGAGGGGGAATACAGAATGATCCACCACCTGTCATTCACAGAGGGGGACTCTATTAATGACTTTATAGGGGAAAAACACAGCAGGGTGACCTATGCCACTTTAGAAGAGGCAGTACAGATCATCCAGGTGACCCCGATGCATGGCTAGCCAAGACTGATATAGAGTCATCTTTCCAGTTGCTCCCAGTTAGAAAAACAGAAACATAGACTTTGACGGCAGATAAGGACCACTTGGCCCATCTAGTCTGCCCATTTCCCTACCTACAGGATAGGCCGCAGATCCTAGTTAACCAACAGCCTATTTCTTCCTACCCCCCACAAGAATTGCCTTATGTCTATCCCATGCATTCTTGAATTCTCCCACAGTTTTAGACCCCACAATCTCCTCAGGAAGGCTGTTCCATGCATCCACTACCCTCTTTGTGAATAATACTTCCTCACATTGCCCCTGAACTGCCCCCCCTCTATCTTTAAATGGTGTCTCCTTGTTCTTGCACATCTCTTTTTCTAAAGGATGCCACCCTCTTGGACTTTGTTGATTCCACTGAGGTACTTAAAAGTTTCTATCATGTCCCCCGTCACCCTTCTTTCCTCAAGGGTATACATATTAAGCTCCTTTAGTCTCTCCTCATATGGCTTCTCTTGCAGACCCTGCACCATTTTAGTTGCCCTCCTCTGGACTGCCTCTATCCTGTCTATGTCCTTGCAGAGATGGGGTCTCCAGAACTGGACGCAGTGCTACAGATGGGGTCTCACCAACTGTCTGTACAGAAGGATAACAACTTCCTGTTTTCTGCTGGTGATGCCTCTCCCTATGTATCCCAGTATACCCCCAGCCCTCCCTACTGCCTTCTCACATTGCTTGCTAACCTTAAGGTCATCTGATATGATTACCCCCAGGTCCCTTTCCTTTTTTGTTGTTGTTACTACATCCCTGCCATTGTGTATTCTTCCCCTGGGTTCTTGTTTCCCAGGTGCATTATTTTGCAATTCTTTGCATTGAATCCTAGCTGCCATACTTCTGACCATTCCTCCAACCTTGCAAGTCCCTTCTCATCCTTTCCACACCTCCTTGTGTATCAACCCTGTTGCAGATCTTTGTGTCATCTGCAAAGAGGCATACTTTTCCTTCCAGTCCCTCTGCAATGTCACTTATGAAGACATTAAAAATGACTGGACCCAATACTGAACCCTGTGGTACCCGCTAGTAACCCCTCTTTCTTCAAGTGGACTCCATTTACAATTACCTTCTGTGTTCTGTTGGCCAGCCAATGTTTACCAGCTACTACCTAGGGATCCACTCCCAGGCTGGTTAATTTGACTATTAATCTTTTGTGTGGGACTGTGTCAAATGCCTTGCTAAAGTCTAGGTAGGCCATGTCCACAGCCCCTCCCTGGTCTACTACTTTGGTCACCCAGTCAAAGAAATCTATTAGATTCATCTGACTTGACCTTCCCACTGTGAACCCATGCTGTCTTGGGTCCTGTGCCCCACTGGCATCTAGGTACTCAACTATTCTTTCCTTCAGAAGTGACTCCATCACTTTCCCTACCACAGAGGTCAAACTGACAGGTCTGTAGTTTCCTGCCTCTGTCTTGGTCCCACTTTTGTGAAGGGGGAATCTCATCTGCCTTCCTCCAGTCCTTGGGTACCACACCATCCTCCCATGATTTATTAGAAAGAGTTGCCAGTGGTTTCACTAGTTCCCCCCTTAATTCTTTTAGAATGCTGGGGTGAATTCCATCAGGCCCCATTGCTTTGTCCACCTTCAGTTTTAGCAGTTCTTGCAGAACCCTTTCTTCTGTGAAAGGACTGGAATCGACCCCCTTATCAAGAGTGCTTCTGTTAATTGGATTATGCACTTCCCCCTCCTCTTTTGTGAATACTGAGCAGAAATATTCATTCATTCAGTATCCCTGCTTTTTCACCGTCCACCTCTGCCCACCCACCCACTGTTCATTCTATTCAGCCTCACTATCCCTCCCTTTGTCTTTATACACTCGCTGATGTACCTATAAAAGGTTTTATCCCCCTTCTTAACCAAGTTGGCTATCTTTTCCTCAGTTTGGGCCTTTGCTATTCTGACTTCCTGCTTCCTTCTGCCTTAACTGGTACAGCTCTCTGTCCTGCTCCTTCTGTGTTTCCTTATACTTCCGGAATGCTATCTTTTTCTTCCTGACTTTCACAGCCACCTCTTTTGAGAACCATAGTGGCTTTTTCTTTCATTTTGATTTGTTTATTTGCTTAGAAGGGAGGACTGGGATTTATTGGGTTTTGAAATAGAGGATCAGTATTATTTTGACAACACTATGCCTATGGATTGCTCGATAATCTGTGCTACATTTGAAACATTCAGTACCTGCCTGCAGTGGATCTTTCAGCAAAAAACAGGTTGCAAGAAAGTCATACACTACCTGGATGATTATTTGTTAATGGGCAGTGGATGCACAGAGATGGAGCAGATGCTAGCTAGCTTTCAGGAGTTGTGTGGTGAACTCAGTGTCCCATTGGCACCAGAAAAAACAGAAGGCCCCAGTAAGGTGTTGGGGTTCTTGTGGATTGAGGTGGATATATGGGAGGAGGTATTTAGGTTGCCAGACAGTGACGTGCAGAAGCCAAGAAAGCTGATTCAGGAACACATGAGCCGAAGGCGAGTGCAGTTAAGGCAGGTACAGCAAGTATTGGGGCATTTGAATTTCACTTGCAGATCAATCTGGCCAGGAAGGACATTCACAAGGTGGCTAGCAAGGGCCACAGCAGGTGTAGTGAGGCCACATCACTGGGTGGATATAAGGAAAGAAGTGAAAGAGGATTTTCAAGTATGGGAAGAATTTTTGGACAACTATAATGGCCTTTCCTTTTGGCAGGATGAGTGGGTCTATAACATGGATTTAGAGTTGTATACGGACGTAGCAGGGGGGTTAGGAATGGGGGGGTATTTGAGAGGAAGATGGTTTTCAGAACCATGGAAAGATGACTGGATAAGGGATGGAAGGGTAAAGGACATTACATTGTTGGAAATCATGCCAATTTGGGCCTGCACCCTGGTATGGGGAGAGGAATTATGGAATCAGAAGGTTACATGCTGGTGTGACAACAAGGCAGTGGTAGATGTTCTGAACAACAGGGGAGCTAAGACCGGGCCAGTGCTGAGGGTGTTGAGGCAGCTAGTGTTAAGGAGTTTACAACTGAACATGTCATTCAGGGCCAGGCACATAGAGGGGGTGAGGAATATCCTAGCTGACAGCCTTTCCTGTCTTCAGCTGGATCACTTCCGGATGCTGGTACCAACAGCAGAGGAACAGAAAACGCCTATTCAAATGAACATCTGGGACATTGGCAAGTGGGAACTTAAATACTGTTTCACAACTCATGGGCACCACAGACCTTGAAGGCCTATGAAGGGGCATGGTGGGCATTGCAAACGTTCAGGGAAGCACACCACATGGAGGTAAGTGGGCCAGTTACAGAGGAGCAGTTAGGAAAGTTTATGGCAGATCAGCGGCAAAGATGGATGGCTCATGCCATGATGGGGGCGTCCTTAGCAGGGATCAGCTTAGTGTAGCCTGAAGATATTGGGGGATCCCACAAACTCAGTACTGATACAGAGGATGATGCAAGGTTGGAGTAAATTGAAGCAAAGGGCCATGGATGGGCGGCGACCGATAGCAGAGCACTGGTTAGCAAAATGAAGGTGGATATTGCCTGCAATTTGTAGATCCAAGGATGAGGAGCAGCTATTCCATTCAATTTATGTGGTGATGTTCACAGGAACCTTGAGAGTGAGTGAGGCAGTGAGGCATGGTAGGAAGGATGAAGACAGAGGGTTGGAGTGGAGAGATATAACCTGGGAACCAAAAGAAATACAAATTATAATTAGGAGGTCCAAGACAGATCAGGCGGGAAAGGGGTGTGTCATAACTATTAAAGGTCACACTGATGGGACCTTGTGCCTGGTGAAGGATTTGTGGGCTTATGCCACAGAGCGGTACAATAAGGAAGGGAGATCATTTATACATGGAGATGAGAAGAAAGTGACCAGTTACCTGGTATCAGCCATACTCAAAAAGGGTATGGAGTTCTTGGGTGAGGACCCAGCTAGTTATTCTTCCCATTCCTTTAAGATAGGGGATGCTTCAAAATGAGCAGCTGAAGGGGAGTCAGAGGGCAGCATGTTGGAAATGGGATGTTGGTGGTCTGCCAGGTACAAGAGGTACATTCGTGCTTTTAAGGTTTGAAATTAACATGTCATCTGTGTTTATTTTGCAGGAACAGAACCTAAGACAGGGGTACATTTTGGGGGAGGGTAAAGAGAGGGGGAAGGGGACTAAAAAGGGGAGGGAACAGAAGAAACAGAAGAATGAACAGGTTTAAGACAGTCAAGATATTAAGAAATATTTTGTTTGATTTAATAGGCAGAGGGAGGATCACTGGGCAGAAAGGAGAGTGAAAAAGAAGGCCAGGGGAAAGCAGCTGTACCAAAATGTCAGACACAGTAGACTGACGTGGCAAGGCATTCGAGGGATGAAATGGGCGCAGTTACTCCCGACCCTGATAGAGATGAAAGAATGGTGGCCCATCCCAGATTTAATCATTATACACCTGGGGGATAATGACATTGGTGGGAAGCCATGGGTCAACACATATTTAAGGGTAAAGCATGATCTTGAGAAAGTAAAACAGTGGTGGCCGGGGGTTAGCCTGGCATGGTAGGGTATGATACCAAGGAGGGTGTGGAGACATGTGCACAGCCATGTAGCAGTGGACAGAGCCAGAAAGAAGATGAACAGGAGGGTGGGGACATTCATAAGGAACATGGGAGGGGATGCAATATTGAGGGGGAGTGGAAGAGTGGGTAGAGGATTTTTACAGATCAGATGGGGTACATTTATCAGACCTAGCTATAGACATGTTCAACGCAGAGATGATGGGGTTTATTGAAACCTGGAGGAGACTAGAAGGGAGATAGAGGAGGGGGGAAGAGAATGGAAGGAAAGGAGGGAAGGCCAGTCATCCAACACAAGCTGAATACAAGCTATGGTGAAAAAAGGGGAGGAAGGTGGGGAATGATAAAGGAATATGAGGAGAAGGAGAAGCAACAGAAGGAGAGAAAAGCGGTCTCAGTTTTCACCATTACCTACAAGAAAAAAGAAGAAGAAGGCCGCCAGGTTTTCACCTAGGGAGGCGAGAAGAAGCTGAAGAAAGAAGAGGGCTTAAACTGAGATTGATATGTAATGCAATATAAACAAAAATTTGTAAAAAGACAATAATGAAAAATGGTGATGGTATTTTAAATTGTAAATATGAAATATAATAAATTGATTGCCATTCTGAGCACACCAACACATAGATGGTATGTCCTTTTGTGGGGGAAAGGGGAGAATCCAGGACAATAAAGTTTGCCCTTTAAGGTGCAGACCAAGTTGTCCTGGTGGACCCCTCCCCTAGTGACAGAGACGGTTGCTCAGAAGGTGGGGGGAAGGGGGAGGAGCCGAAGACAATGGCAGGCAGGAAGAGGAGGTGCTAAAATAGGAACAAGTGAGGGTTAGGAAAAAAGGGAAGAAGGAGGAGTGGGAACATGGAGTACATAATGGACAGCACAGAGGGATACAGCCTCTTTTTGCTGTAGAATTTTGTTGCTTCCCACCCACCCATCGAAAGGAGGATGGAGAGAGGGGACTTTGGGGGGATTGGGAAGGTCTGCCATAGGTGGATGGCAGAATGTGACCGGTCAGACAGTGAGGGCCTGCCAAAGGTGGATGGCAGAAATGGGAGAAAAAGGGGGGGGAGGAGGGGAGGGGGGAATGATAAAGGAATATGAGGAGAAGGAGAACCAATAGAAGGAGAGAAAAGCGGTCTCGGTTTTCACCGTTACCTACAAGAAAAGAGAAAAAGAAGGCTCCCAGGTTTTCACCTGGGGAGGCGAGAAGAAGCTGAAGAAAGAGAAGGGGTTGAACTGAGATTGATATGTAATGCAATATAAACAGATATTTGTAAAAAGACAATAATAAAAAATGGTGATGGTATTTAAATTGTAAATATGTAATATAATAAATTGATTGCCAGTCTGAGCACAACAACACACAGATGGCCTGTCCTTTTGAGGGGAAAAGGGGAGAATCTGGGACAATGTGGGTCAGCTAAATAAAACAGCTCAATGCAGATCCAATAAACTGTGCACTCACCAGCTCAAGTGGTCAAGTCAAGATAATTAAATAATGATTTTTTTTATTGTAAAATTGCTAAAATGACACAATACCAGAATACAGACATCCCTACAAATGCCAAAAAATCTTGACAAAGTGTGAGAGGTGCAACACTGTTGACATTTATGGTGGGGGGAGGGGGTGTCTGTATTTTATGGTGTTATTTTAGAATTTTTATCAATGAAAATGTAGATATTATCTAAGTATCTGGACTTGACTGCTTGAGCTGGTGAGTGCACAGTTCATTGGAACTGCAATAATTTATTCAGTTTTTAATTTAAGGGAGTTTTAAGTGTCTAGTTGAAGATTTATGTTATAGTACAGGTGGCAGCCATGCGGCCAGACTCTTAGACCTAGCGGGTCATTCAGTGATCTGTCTAGGACTCTTCAGAATTGAAAAGGTCTTTATGCCAAAGAGAGGTGATAACTGAGATAATAGATGTTAGAAAGAGAGGCCTTTTAGACCCAGAGGTTTGCAACCCTGAATACTGAAAAAGTCCTATTTGAGACCACAGACTGGGCACCAATCTTGTAAGGGTGCGCCCATGATTTCAGTTGCCTGTACAAAAAAATAACTCTTTCTAATCAAGTATTGTTATGCTGGATACATTGCAATTTGTATAGTTGTTCATTTTGTTGTTTTTTTATGTGTGAAATAATTATCTTCCAACACTTTTCACAGGCAAAGCCTTTAAAAGCAAGAACTATTTGGTACTGCTGTGGTGATAATGGAGTCCTTGCCACATGATTTAAGGCATAACACAAATGTGTATGGGTATTACACTTCTATAGATTCTAATTAAATTATGGTGACTAATACCCAAATTCAAAGAAAAAGTGAAAACATTCTGTTATTTTATTCTTTAAAACCATCATGAAATGTTTCATGTTGCAATGAAAATAATATTGATATATTGCAGTATACCACAGTGGTTTAAGGCTCTGAGCTACAAATCTGGAGACCTGTGTTTGAATCCCACAGCCCCCACGTGCATACTGTGTGACCCTAAGCAAGTCACTTAACTTCCCTGTGCTCCCAGGTCGCACCTGTAAATAAGTTTTCAGCTTAGTTTGCTACTCCTGGTTAAACAATTGGAAAAAAAAAACATCTGTCGCTATGTAAATATATCTATATCTATATATATTATGTGTGTGTGTGTGTGTTTTATATATATATATATATACATACACACACACAGTACAAATCACATTAAATTGTTCCTCCAATGAACTGCTGTAGCATTTCTAACTGAGTTGCATAAGTGTTCATGGATCCAGTTCAGTGCTGTGCACAGACTGTTTCTTAAGAGTTAAAACCCAGTTTTGCATTGCTTTATGACTAGACTGCAGATGCATTCCAACTGAGTTGCAAAAACATTTTACAAACTTATTTCTCTTGAGGTTGTTAAGCCCTGAAAAATAAAACATTATGAGTTGCCAGTGTATGGCTGACTGTTAAAAAACAATGCTAAACCAGCTCATTGGTGGAACAGTTTAATGCAACTTGTACTGTGTATATGTATATGCGTATGGTAGTGCGGTAGTGCTACCATAGTTAGAGTTGAGGAGCCATTTCTATGCTAAACCCAAAATTTTGCACCTTAATAACTTTGCAACTGTTTGACAGATTTGCCTGAAATTTGGAACACATGATCAAGACCCATATGCCTTGGGATCTGCTAAGTTTCATGCCGGTTGGATACACGGCTGTGGAGTTATTAAGCATGATCTGCGTGTGCGTTTATGCTTTTTCTGGAATTCTATGGTCGCACCTACAGGTCGTACGGTTTGTGCGACTGGCCCGCAATCTTCAGGGAACATGTGGTCTGGGTCCCCGATGTGCCTTTTGAAGATTTCGTGAAAAAATATTAAACGGTTCAAAAGTTATTCAAAAAACAATTTCCCATTATAAGTCAATGGGAAAAGTTAACAAAAAGTTCGACAGTGTCGCAAATGCATTTTTACTTTCGCAAATGGCCCTGTTACTTTCTCAAATCCACCATCTTGTTTTCAGTTAGTGATCAGAAAAATGCTTGGCATTTAAATTTGGGACCCTCTAGCAACCTAATTCTTTTTGTATTCACCTAGTCGGACCCTGAGGATGCTAGCCATGACTTTATTTTGGGGTAAAACACCCCAGAAATATGTTTTTCAGATTTCTGGGAAAAGTACTTTTGCAAAGTACTTTCGTGCTCACGAAAGTGTCTCAAATTCTTGCGAAAGCTTTCGAAATTGCATTAAAGTACTTTCTAGTCTGTGGGAAAATGACAGCAATTCTTCGGCACTCCACTGCAAAAAGAACGGTTTGGAGTTCTGGGCTGAAATTTGAAGGGAACGTAGTCGACATCTCACAGATGTGCCTTTCAGTGTTTTGTTGAAAAAGTATTGCATGGCGGCAAAGTTACGGTACTCCAAAGTTGACACTTTTTCCCATAGGATAACATTACGGCACCCAACACATTACAGGAATCCTTTGGCACCCTGCTGCAAAATAATGGTTTGGTCTTTTTTCCTGAAATTTGGAGGGAACACAGCCAACAGCCCACAGATGTGCCTTTCAGTAGTTTGGTGAAAAAATATTACAGGGAGGCAAAATTATGGCACTCTGAACTTCTCTTTTTTTCCCATAGGATAACATCACGGCGTTCGCCGCGCCTTTCAGGGCCCGTATCTCGGAAACGGTGCGAGACACAGACTTTTTGTTGGAAAAATACTTAGCCCCCTGATAGGGGCTAAGTATAAAACTAGCCAGGACAGTTGTAAATCATATGACTTTTAAATTTTTTTTTCTACGTCATACGGTTCCTGAGATATAACCTATTTAGTATTCCAAGTCCTCATTTTCTGCTCCGATACCCATTATTGTGCATACATTCTTTGTACTCACTGTCTTTCTCTATGCAGCTTTTGGGGAAAACCAGCCTGTGCACTTACATTACTGTTACCGTTGCCCTTTCAGCTTGCGGTTCCGTACCCGCTTTCACTTATCGTTGATGTCTACTCCACCATGTGCATTATCCTTTGCGTTTTCCTTTGCGCTTGCGTTTCTGTTATTTTTTGCCATTTGTGTCTACAGTACTGTTTCTCTTTCTGTTTCACTTTGCGTCACCATGCCCATTGACATTTCCATTTGCAGGCACCATGTTACTATGTGACAACACATCACGTGGCAGACCGTTCCCGTCTACGCCACCATGTGTGTTACCCTTTCAGTTCTCATTCATGCTTGCATTACCATGTGAGCCACTGTTAGTGCTTCTGTTTGTGTTTCTGTTCTTGTTACTATGCCACAAGACATCAGGTGGTGGGAGGGCAGGGCTCAGAGGGCCCCGCGCTCCCGCCGCTGCATTACATTCATTATTTCTCATTATCATTCTCAAAAATAAGGGAAATTAGAGGCAAAAAACTCCATTTAATGCATTAGTTAGGGTTGTTCCACAGCAACAAAAGTGAGAAATTCGGTGTTAGGGTTGAAACCCCCTTGGACCCCCAGCCCACCCCCAACCAGCATTGGGGTGCGCATTGGGTCATCGGTCTTAACTCTCACCCATTCTCCTATACTTCTGCTTTACATATGTGATGGGGTGAGAGTTAGGGATGACGACCCAATGCGCACCAATGCCGGTTGGGGGCTGGGGGTCCAAGGGGTTTTCAACCCTAACACCCAATTTCCTCACTTTTGTCTCTGAGGAACAACCCTAACTAATGCATTAAATGGAGTTTTTGCCTCTAATATATATATATATATATATATATATATATATATATATATATATATATATATATGATAATATATGTGTGTGTATAAATACAGTATATATAAAACTGCCTGTTTCTATAGCAATAACATGATTACTACTATTGTATGATAATGATATAATAATGAAATAATGACACCATTTCCTAATGACTGGATTCCAATCTTTAATTTATTTATTTATTTTAAATACTGTAAGCTTCTAACCCAAACAGTGCCAGTTAGACCTATCAAAATATATCAGTTTCTAACCCAAACAGTTCCAGAGAGAGACCTATCAAAAGATATTTTCTTTAAAATGTGATAATTTTTTTAACCATTAGGGACAGATAAATTTTATTAATAAAAGCTTTGTGTAAAGCTTAGTGTCATCTAATGTAATATATTGTTAAGATATTAGTGTATCATAGTTTAAATTTATGCCCAATATATTTAGCAGTCCGAGCACACCCCAACATGTTCACATCATTTTATTTTATAATACTATGAATAATAACTTTATTTATAAAGCACTTTTCCAAACCAAGGCACTGTACATAAATAGTTTAATATAAATCAACAACTGTCTTAATAAAATCCAAGCATAAATTAACAATAATCTATAAAATCCAAGCACAAAGGCCTTTAACAGATCAATTTTCAGGGAATGCTTGTGAGAATAAATAAGTTTTAAGGGATAACTTAAAATTTCCAATGGTCTGGTAATCTCTCACCCGACGAAGTAAAGATTTCCATAGGGTAGGAGCTGCATAAGCAAAAGACTGAACATCAGATGTCATTAAGTGCACCCTGAAAATCTCTAGCAATCCCTCATCGGTGGATCAATATGGGCAGGAGGGGCAGTAGAGAGGAAGGAGAGCTTTCAGGTAGTGGGGTCCCTGGTCATGTAGGGCTTTATAGGTCAGCAAGCAGTCCTTAAAGGTGATCTGCCACTGTATAGGCAGCCAGTGCAGTCTGTGGAGAACAGGTGTAATGTGACTAGTTCTAGAGGTACCAGTCACAAGCCTGGCTGCTGCATTCTGCACCAGCTGCAAGCGGTGGATATCAACCCCAGGAAGCCCTAGGTAGAGGGCATTGCAATAGTCCAGGCAGGTCATCACAAAGCATGGGCCAGAGTTGGAAAATTGTCACGAAGAACCAGGTACTTCACCCGAGTGATATTCCTCAGATGGTAAAATGAGGACTTGACAATGGCTGACACCTGAGTTTTTAGTATCAGTTCATTGTCAGAAATAATACCCAAGTTATGCACCTGATGTGAGGCCACTAATGGAACATCCCTGAGCCATAACTCGGGAGATAATCCAGTCAGCGTGCCCACTGCCTGATGATCCCCATCCACCGCCAACACCTCAGTCTTGTCTGGATTTAATCTCAGCCAGCTGGCACACATCCAGTCCTGGATCTCAAAGAGACAGTTGTTAAATACCGAGATTACATCATCCTGTCCAGGCACAAGGCATAGGTATAGCTGAGTATCATCTGCATAACAGTGAAAACTCAAGCCATACCTCCTAATAATGTGTCCTAACAGCAGCATGTACACTGCAAACAACATGGGTGTTAAAATGGAACTTTGCAGAACCCCACAGGATAGGGGAAGGGGGTCAGAGGAATAAATTCCCATGACCACTCTCTGAGTCCTACCCTGAAGGAAAGATCTAAACCACTCAAGGACCGTACCCAACAGTACGCAGATGGTCTGAAGGTGCTCCAATAACACTCCATGGTCCACAGTTTTGAATGCCACAAAAAGATCAAGGAGGACCAAGATGGAATGAGACCTGTGATCTCTCACTATTAGGAGATCATTAAGTCCCTGAACAAGTGCCATCTCAGTACTATGTCTCTTCCTGAGCCCAGACTGGAGAGAGTAATAGACATTGTGGATGGTAAGATGGTCATCCAGCTGCAGAGCAACCACCTTCTCAATAACCTTGCCCATAAAGGGCAGGTTTGTGACAGGTCTATAGTTGGCAGGACAGTTCAGGTCAAGGGAGGATTTTTTCAGGAGGGGATGCACGACCGCCTCCTAAAGGGGATCAGGAAAGATCCCCCTCTTCAATGAACACCAAACTATCTCTGCAAGGATCAGGCTGATTTCATATACACAGTCCACCAAAAGGCACGTAGGGCCCAGATCCAAACTACAGCAGGTTGGCTGCAAAGACTGGATGACTCTCACGATGTCAGTGACATCCAGCCAGCTAAAATCTCTCCAAATAGACTGGGCACATATGATGTCCCACCGACCATCTCAACGTCCATTGGAGGGGGACGGGCTAATTTCAGATCTGACGGTGGCAACCTTATCTGCAAAAAATTTAACAAACTCCTCACACTTGTGTTGTGAAAAGGCTCCCATAGACTGAAGACAGATTGGATTGTACAGTCTGTCCACAGTCCAAAAGAGCTGAGCCGGTTGATTTTGTGCAATTGCCATCTCCCTAGAAAGGAACTCTGCCTTCTTATGGGAGATTGTTGAGTGATAGAAAGAATAATGTTCCATCAATCTTAGCCTGTTATCATCAAGGCCCGATTTCTGCCAGGCCCTCTCCAGACTTCACCCAACTCTTCTCAGCTCCTTTAAGGTCCCACCAAACCATGGAGATCTTGGACAGAGAGTGAGCGGGAGAACATGAACAGGAGCAAGGGAATCCAGGGCCACTGTTACTACCACATTATAGGCAAGCACCAGATCCCCAGATCCCTGCATTGCCTCAGCATGCTTGATAGATCCAGCACCACCATTAGACCATCAGGGGCCACACCCCACAATGGGTGGTACTGGACCATCTCCATAAGGGCAGGCCCTGAAACCTAACCTTATTGTGTGATGGTCAGACCATCTGACTGTTTCCACCACCAAGTCAAACATCTCCATCTCCAGGAGGAACACCAGATCAAGTAAGTGACCCCTAATGTGAGTAGCGGAGGTAACAACCTGCATGAGGCCCAACAAAGTCATTAGCTGGAGGAAATCAGATCCAAATTGCGAGAGTTCATCTTCAACCCAGACATTGATATCCCCCACAATCAGCCTTCTGGGAGATCCCAATACCTCATCGATGATGAAGTCCTCAATTTCCTGCAAAAATGCTTTCCCATCACTGGGTGGACAGTAGACGAGAAGTATTCTGCACCCCATGCCCATACCCATGATACACTCAAAGGATCTGGTGCATCCCATTGGCACCTCAATAAGGCCCAGTTTGGATCTAAAACAGATGACTACACCCCACCCCTATGAGCCATCCTTGGATGATATATCACTGAGTACCCCCCTGGAAGAGCTAAGGCCAATTTTGGACTGGCATTATCATCCAACCAGGTCTAAGTGACACATGCCAGGTCTGCTGACCCAACAAGATCAGCTATAATAGCAGTCTTGTTACAAATGGACCTGGCATTAGATAACACTGTCCGAGTAGGATGAACAGTCGAGGGAGACTGCCCTACCTGTCTGCAATCAGCTGTTCCCTTGGGTATGGGAGTCAGACAGGGAGGACCCTGTTCTCATCCCATTTCACCCCAGGTCATCTCCTTGTCCTCATCACCTCTATCTGACCACTTCTGTCCATTCCCCTTCCAGATACAGGGCCCCTCCTTATCCTCCTCCTGGTTATCCTCAGGGTGCGACATCTAATATATGTCTTAGGTGACAATGGAGGACTTACAAAGGGGTGAAGGTCCCGAAGTCTGGAAGGGGAATAGTGCCTGACCATCTTAATGCACTCCCAGCACATTGCATATGACAAAGAAAAATCACAATCAATAATACTAACAAAACTAAAGATAACTACTCTCCCCTTAGCTATATAACAAATTTCAAACTTATTCACTAACATAATTAACAAAAGTAACTCTTACAACAAATAAATAGAAAAAAATTAATTTAAAATACAATAATAAGCACATCCCAACCAGTTGCAATCCCAAGTCTAAACCTAGCAAGATATAAGTCTGCAAAAATTCTATATCTACCCTATAAAGTTATAGGCCCAGATATTCAAAAGGGTTGCACATGGCGCAACAGTGTTGCACCATGCACAACCCACTGATGTGCCCTGGCACGATATTCAAAAGGGAAAAGTGCACAGCACAAATCCCGATGCACCAGATCGCATCAGTAATGTATGCAGGCACAGGTAGGGGAGGTGTGCCCATGCATACTTTGCACAGCCCGATATTCAGCCCGGGATGTGCAGAGCCATGCATGCGCAACCCCTACCTGTGCCAGCACAAAGTTATGCTAAAAAAAAAATGGAACAACTGATGGCCACCCACAGGTGAGCTGCCGCTTTGCAGGGTGCAACACAGCAGCTGCCACCTGTGGGTGGCCACCTGAGTTCCAGCTGCACCTGGCGGCACCCCCCATGCCCGATCGCGGGCATTTGTAAAAAAAAACATGAATTCCAACATCCCTGGTGGTCCAGTGGACTGCTATCAGCCCGATCACGGGCATTTGTAATAGAAAAAGAAGAATTCATCCTATATCCCTGGTGGTCCAGTGGACTGCTATCTAACCGATCGCGGGCATCTGTATAAAAGAAAGACAAATCCATCCTACATCCCTGGTGGTCCAGTGGACCACTATCTGCCAAATCGCAGGCATCTGTATAAAAGAAAGAAATATCCATCCTAGATCCCTGGTGGTCCAGTGGACAGCTATCTGCCCGATTGCGAGCATTTGTAAAAAAAAAAAATTCCAATATCCCTGGTGGTCTAGTGGTACTCCACCCACCCACTGAGCCCCACTGCCCCGCTCCCCTGGTCAGCCAGTGGGTGGACAACACCACCTGCTGCCCCCAGCCGCCGACTGACACCTCGGTGGGGCTACATGCCCATTGGTTCACAGCATGGGCCAATGGGTGTGCAGCCCCTACATACTACACATTCAGATATGTGAATGATTTATTCACATATCTGGAATGTGAATGCGCAGTGGCTGCACGCCGCTGGCTCACACTGCGAACCAATGGGCATGCAGCTCCCACCGAGGTGTCAGCGGTGGGCAAGTGGGCAGGCAGGTGAGGTGCTGCCACCCGCCGGCTAACTGGGGGCAGCGGTGCGGGCTCAGTGGTGAGGAAGCACCACTAGACCACCAGGGATATTGGAATTTTTTTTTTTACAAATGCCCGCAATCAGGCAGATAGTGGTCCACTGGACCACCAGGGATATAGGACAGATTTGTCTTCCTTTTATACAGATGCCCGTGATCGCACTGGACCACCAGGGATATAGGATGGATTTGTCTTCCTTTTATACAGATGCCCGCGATCGGGCAGATAGTGGTCCACTGGACCACCAGGGATATTGGGAATATTTCTTTGTATACAGATGCCCGCGATCGGGCTGCAGGGGGCGTCGGTCCCTGATGGCTGCTGCCTGGCAGGGCGCCAGGCGCACGTCATCGGAGATTGGTGCACCTGCATGCAAATGGGGCCATAATGACATGCAAATGGCCCCATGTGCGCCTTGAATACATTATGGCCCCATTTGCATGTTAAGTTTTGAATATCGCGGTTGCTGTGCATGGTGCAATGGAACTTGTGCTAGCGTATCCCCATGCTCCACTCTGGCCACTTGCACTGGCGCAGTGCCACTGCACCATGCATGCTGGGGGTGGCAAGGGTGTGATATTCAAAGATGCTGAGCCATGGCACAGCTCCATTGAATATCGTCCAGTCCACACCCCTGCGCAGCCAAGTTGCGCTGCTCCCAAGCTTGCACCACAGCCTGGCGCAGTTTTAATATCTGGGCCATAGTGTCCTGTATCTTTACAGTGTCCAAGTTTCCAGCTACAAGGAGAGCTTGCAAAGTGTATTGATAATTTATAATTATAATGAAAGCTGAGAAGTGAAGAAGATGGCTAGGAGGAGCTCTCACCACCTCCTTCAACTAAATAAGCTGTCAAAAAATGCAGCACTCTCACTGCTACAAATTCCAAAACCACAGGAAAACAGAACCAAATGGAGGTCCTCTCACTGCCTCCTTAAATTATTAAATGACAATAAGAAACCAGATTTATTACATTTATTTCAATAGTTGCAGTTTGAGAATCATGTGTCCATGCTGGAGGAATGGTCAGAAGTATGGCAGCTAGGATTCAATGCAAAGAAGTGCAAACTAATGCACCTGGGAAACAAGAACCCAGGGGAAGATTACACAGTGGGGGGGAGGTAGTAACAACAACAAAAAGGAAAGGGACCTGGGGTAATCATATCAGATGACCTAAAGGTTAGCAAGCAATGTGAGAAGGCAGTAGGGAGGGCTGGGGGTATACTGGGATGCATAGGGAGAGGCATCACCAGCAGAAAACAGGAAGTTGTTATCCCTCTGTACAGACAGGTGGTGAGACCCCAGCTGGAGTACTGCATCCAGTTCTAGAGACCCCATCTCCACAAGGACATAGACAGGGTAGAGGCAGTCCAGAGGAGGGCAACTAAAATGGTGCAGAGTCTGCAAGAGAAGCCGTATGAGGATAGACTAAAGGAGCTTAATATGTATACCCTTGAGGAAAGAAGGGAGAGGGGGGACATGATAGAAACTTTTAAGTACCTCAGTGGAATCAACAAAGTCCAATAGGGTAGCATCTTTCAGAAAAAGAGACTTGCAAGAACAAGGAGACACAATTTAAAGATAGAGGGGGGTGGTTCCGGGGCAATGTGAGGAAGTATTTTTTCACAGAGAGGGTAGTGGATGCATGGAACAGCCTTCCTGAGGAGGTTGTGGGGTCTAAAACTGTGGGAGAATTCAAGAATGCATGGGACAGACATAAGGCAATTCTTGTGGGCGACAGGAAGAAATAGGCTGTTGGTTAACTAGGATCTGCGGCTTATCCTGTAGGTAGGGGAAATGGGCAGACTAGGTGGGCCAAGTGGTCCTTATCTGCCATCAAAGTCTATGTTTCTATGTTTCTATGTCCATGTCCATTTGTCTGCTTGTGAGATCCAAAGACTGTACTGATAAAGTGCTTTATTTTCACTGGTGGAACACTGGTGCTGCTATTGTGTAGTGATTTACCTAATATTCACTGTCTTTCTATTTTCATGCTAATATGCAACCAGCACAAATAGTGACAATAAAAAGACAGTTCCCATTATATAGTACTACAGACCATATATCAATATAAAAAACATGAAGCGTTTCATACAGTACAGATATAAAAAAAAAAAATACATAAAATGGTTCACTAAAATGAAGCCCCACCATTGCGGTTTGGAAAAATATATAGCTGTGTCAGAAGTTCCTCTTCCTTTGATGCCTCCCCCCATCTCATGAATTAGGTAAAATAATGATTTCAGAGATGGCAACAAGGGGTAAATAATACTAACAGGAGGTAAATCCAACACAGCACAACACTACACTACAATCTTCAAACAGATTATTAAGCACATCTAAGTTAAATTCACCTATAATTTTTAAAAGTATTTGACAAAGTGTTTAATCTATTTCTCTTAAGTAATACAGTATTTGCACTTAATGTGTTAGAATAGTTCGCTGTTCCCCTTGCAATCATAATCCAATAAGGTTTTGTTTCTTGGCATCTGGCTGCCTTGTTAAATTTACTCTAGCATAAATTGTTCAGTTCAGTTCAAAGTTTAATGTATAACAAGTTTTGTTGTTACAATTTATAATTTTCAATAAAAAAATCTTTACATTCATTCATAAAATATACATATATGCGTTCTGAAAGGTTTAAAAATAATAGACACATTTTTTTCTTAGTATTTTATACTATTACATTGGGCTCCTAATCTCACAAGTATTCACCTACAGTTACTTTTCACTGCTTCTATTCTTCATATCCTTGTTATTAGTTATACCTAAATCACTTGTCTAGTACATATTTACTTATTCTTAATGTGAAGTTTCTGTGTGTCAATTACTGTTAAATAGGACATAACATTCTCCAAAATTTTAATTGATTCAGAATTTAATAAATTAGCAGTTAATTCCTGCAAATTACCTTCCTTTTGTCCCAGAGGATGCCCCAGAATTTTGTTTTGATATGTTTCATAGAGAGGACATAAAATTAGTAAATTAATTATGTCCTATGGTCATACTTTAGCAAACTGGGCCACAAATAAGGGCCTATTTTTCAACACAGAAAAATGCAAAATTATGCACTTCGGCAGAGAAAACATAAGGGCTAAATACCTTCTAAATGGCATTGAATTAAATACTACTGATGAACAGAGAGACTTGGGAGTGACTATCTCAAGTGGCTTAGAGTTTGATAGACATTGCAGGGAAGTATTTTAAAAGGGGAATACAGTGTTGGGATGTATAGGAAGGAACATAAAAAGCAGAGACAGTCTGATTCTGTTGCCCCTGTACTGTTTTGTGGTCAGGCCCCATGTTGAGTATTGCATACAGTTTTGGGCATCATACAGTAAAACATCAATTGGAAGATTGGAGGGGTTGCAGAGGAGAGCCACTCAGATGGTGAGGCATTTAAGGGGGTAGGCCATAAGAGGAGAGACTAACCAAGCTGAACATGTATTCATTAAGATACAGGAGGTTAATGGGAATCTCTGTTTGGTGTATAAAGCATTTAAAAGCTCAGATGTATGAGAATGTCTATCCTTAACAAAAAGGGAATCTGAGGAAAAAATCAGAGGCCATCAGATGAAACTTAGAGGTGAGACATTTAAAGCAAACAACAGGAAGCAATGTTCCAACCAGACAGTGTTATCAGAATGGAATAACTGGAATAACCTTGCATTAGAAATTGTGCAAAGCAACAGCATGAACTCTTTCAAGAGCCTATTAGATATATATATGAGGAAACAGGGAAAGACTGGGGTTTGAGTGGGACTAGGGTGGTAAAGCCAAGTCAACCATGGCCTCTAGGCTAACAACTTGAGACTTTTCCTATGATTCCAATGATACCAATGTCTACATTTGCATATTCCATTGGAAACAATTTTTGTTTTATTTGTGGTATGTTCGAATCTCTCACTTTTGTAGTGTTCAAATCTGTATTTTATGAATATATTCCTTCTTTATGGATTTTTGCTTAATACTAAATATGTTTTTCAGTTCAAATACTTTTTTATTTGATGCTAGCCACTGGTTAATTTTATATTTTGAGCATCTCTCTATATCCTTCTGCTTGAAAATGTTTCTTATTCGATTATTAGTAGAACTATATATTTCTTCTGGACGCAATCTATGTGAGTCTGTTATATTTTGTAAAAGGCCATAAGGTTTAACCCAATTCTCTATGATTTAAATTATTGGGAAAGTAAATTTCCTGTCTTGATATTCAATTACCTCTTAAAGGCATTTTCTCAGTAATCTGTGTTGTTTCATATTGTATATCTTAGACAAAAATATAATGATCCTTTCCTGTATTAAATTTTCTATTGAGACCTGTCCCAATTCAACTCTGATTAGGGTCGCTGGTTCCCCAGGTGGCAGTCCCATTAACTTCCTGTAGAATGTATTAATGACTTTCTCAATTTTGGTATTTGTGTTCTCTCCCCAAATTTCAGTTCCATATAGAACTTGTGAACTTATCTTAGCATTAATGACTTTTATAGAGGCTTTAATTGAGCTGCCTCCAAATGTATACAGAAAGCTCAAGATGGCTGGTAGAAATTTTTTGTTTTAATTTCCATCTCTCTTTTTTATGATTATTCCATGTAAAATGTTCATTCATATTGATACCCAAATACCTGAAGTCCCTTATCTGTCCTAATGTAAGGTTGTCCACTCTTATATTATATTTCCTTCTGGTTTTATTACCAAATACCATAGTTTTTGTTTTATCATACTTAATTTATAATAATGCTACCTTGCATTCTTTTTGGAATACCTCCATTAGTATTTTCAACCCCAAATAGCTTGTTTAAATTAAGACTATGTTGTCTGCAAAAGCTAGATATTGGCAATTATGTTCAGCAATTTTAGGCATATGGAAATCCATTTGATATAATTTCACCAAAATCTTGTTTATGAATAAATTGAATAGAATAGGTGATAGGACACAACCTTGTCTAACACTTCTATTCCCATTAAATTCATGTGTAGTGTCTTCTTTAGCGTTATATCTATTAGTGTTTTTATTAGATTCAGTGTGGCCTCTTCCATTCCTAGTTCTTCTAAACTTATCCAGAGCAGATTTCTACGTATACTGTCAAAGGCTGCTTTTAGATCTATGTATACAGTATACAGAACAGTTTTTGTTTTTTAATGCTTGAATATTTGTAAATTAGATGACTCAAGACATAGCACTGGTCAATTGTTCAGTGATTTATCATAAATCCTGCCTGAGCTTTGTTGATTAATTTATTTTCTTTGATCCATTCCAATATTCTGTTATTTAGAATTCTTGTAAAATGTTCTGTGCATTATCTAATAAACTTGTCAGTCTATAGCAGGCTGGATCTTGTCTTTCTCCTTTCTTGAAATTTTGAACAATAATGGCCTTGCTCCAGGATTTTGATATCTTACCAGTTTCTATAATGTATTTATATAGTCTGGCTAGAGTTGGTACCCATAAGTCCAGATGACTGATTATCCTTTCCAGCCATCTGTGCACCAGCAGGAATGTGCCTTTCATTAGGACACCAGATGGCCGAATTCACAGCCCCTTCCCCGAGGTCTGCCATCCCCCCAGAGTTGGAATATATAGAAAGGGGGGGCATGGGGGCACAGGGGGTGCAGACCCCCATTATAATAGGGGCTGGCAGCATCTGGATGTGGCATCCTAATGATGGGGCACACTCCTGGAGGTGCTCTCGATGGGTGGCACCATTGATTATAGTATTGATTGGAATACCATCCGTACTTGGTGCTTTATGTCTTGTAAACATTTTGATTGAACTGTATACTTCTAGTTCATCTATTCATTTTTTCAAAGGTAGACATCTATTTATCTTTGCATCTTGGGGGGGGGTTATAATGTTTGTTCTACAGAATATTATTCTAAAATAATGTACCCATTTTACCAGTTCTATGTAAGACTCTATATCCCCTCTGTTTTCTCCTAAACCTTTTGCTACAATAGTCCAACATTATTTAGTATCCTTTTCATAGACTGCACTTTCTAGTTTTTTTCCATAGTATCTGTCTATATTTTTCTTTTTGAATTTGCACTGTTTTATTGAATTATTTTCTGAGTCTGTTAAGTTCTTTCCTATTGTTGGGATTTGCTTGTTTCTTTAGTTATTCAAAACGATTCGATTTTCTTTTGCCTATTGCACATTCTTCTCTGAACCAAGGTTTCCCATGCTTTTTCTTATATATTTTAACCCCCTTGTATACCATATATTTAGTTGTTGGACTATATTTTCATATTTAATTATACAGTCATCTTTATCTTCAGATTCTATGTAATTGGTCATTTCATGAATAATTCCTTTGTCTTCCATAGGTGCTCGAAAGTTCTTATGATTTATTTCACCCCAACATATCCCAAATCTAGTTTGTGTTATTTTGTCTTTTATATTAATGTAATTAGTTTATAAAAATTCTGATTGTCTCCTAAAATTACTTGAATTTCAAATGGAAAATGTACACTTTCTTCTGTGTCTCCAATTTTCATATCTACATCTTCCACCATATTTATGCTAATCCAGATCATATCTATTATTCAGGTGCCTCTATTATTCATGAAAGTCTAACTTCCATTACAGTATGAATATGTTTTCCCAAGACCAATAAAAAAGTTCTTGATTTAAAAAGGTTACATACCTCTTTTCCAAATTCATTATATTTATTGTCCATGGTATATCTGGTGTCCATTAGACTTCCACTATTGCAGATGAATATTACATCTGCTATATCTTTTGTGCATGTTGGTAAGTTGCACACTCTTGTGTTGAAGTCTCCTAGCACTATTATTCTTGTTAATGGGTTACTATTTATTTCTCTATTATAAATTCGAAGTGATCTAATATTCTAATTCTTGATGCACCGTAATTTTGTGTGGGTACATATATGTTTATTGCTAGTGTTTCTTTGTTTTGGTTCTTAACTCTAACCCCTAATGTATTATCATTTTTTATTTCAATTTTTATTGTTGAATAAGTTTTACCTAATCTGGTTAGAATTAATAGCCCTCCTATCTTTCATCCATATTTCTTATTTCTTTTTGTGTAATTACAGTGTGTTTTGTATCCATTAAACATGATCTCCAGATCTGGCCATATTTCTTGTAAGCAGATTAAGTCCAAATTATTGGAATATTTTATAACATTCTCATCTGCTAGTTTGTTTTTGACACCAGATGTATTCCATGACAATATATTAGAGCCCTTACTCTCTGGTACCTTTGTATTGTCATCTAACAAGTTTTTTCTTGGTCAGGATTCAGCCGACATATTCAGTATTATAAATCCATTAGTGCTTTCATGCATTTTTACCTACTCAGGTTTTTCTTCTTGAGCCTCGTTGATTTTATGTGGTCTATTGTCTTCACATATAAATATCCCTAAATGATCCAATTCAAATGCCTTTTATTAAATCTGTGTGTATATGTGTTCCATATCTATCTAGATTATTTGTCCATTGTTTTCCCATTTTATTGCTTTCTTGATGCCATGTGTTAATCCTGTTATTTTTAGAATGGGCTCTAGCAATTCTCCTATTTTCATTTTCAAATTATTTTTAGTTTCATTAGTAAACTGTCCCAGTCCAAAAATATAAATTGATTTCTTATCACCTTCTTCTTTTATTGTTTTTTTTTTATAATATTCTGGGAACATTTGATCAAGCATTAAAATGCTCTCACATTGTATGCCTGCTTGCTGTAATTTTACTTTATTAAATTCTATAGTTTTTAATATGAAATATTTATTTGAAATTACCAGAACACATTCTTTATCCATTATTGGTCTCACGATACTTGTGTTACATACCATCGGCTGGTCATTGCCCAACATGGGTAAGACCAAGTTTTTGATATCTTCATTCAATACTTCTTCAGTCTCATTAGACAACATGTCTACCTTAAAAACAGATAAAGCAAAGTCTGTTCGCTTTTTTTCATAAAATTCATAACCGTTTCACCCGAAGTATATACTTTTTTTGATTTCATATGTTCTTATTCCCCTAATTGCTTTTTAGCATCTTCATTGGGTCTAGTCTTATCTTTACTGAGTTCAAAGATTAGTTCCTGTCTTGTCTTATTTTGTTTGTCTTGCTTTCCTATTTTGTTGTTTTGTTGTTTTAGTGTTACTTCTAGAATTTTTTGTTTTGGTCTTTTTTGTTTCCTTTTTATCTTTGTGTTTTTTCCCTTTAGTTAAGTCTGTTGGAGATGTGCTTGATATTTTATCTTGTGTATCGTCCAGTGCAATGTTGTCCTGTTCCCTATTTGTACTTTTGCTATTGTACCATTGCATCACTGGGATGGTTTTGGCATGAAGTTTTAATTTGATAAATTTCCCAGTTGTAATGTAAATAATGAAATATAAATATCAGAAAGCTGAAATACCAGATAGGCCATGTGTCCTTCCTGATTAAAATTTGAAAAGACACTGTAAATTTTGCAAGCATTACATTGTGAAAGCTGCACTTCAGTTTATAAAAATGAAATACTTTAGGGCACTATGGGTATTTCAGAATGTGGGTGGGTGGTCCCATAAGCAGCCAAGCTCAGTCATTCTTGTCCTCAGGCTTTCTCAGTACAGTGTGATCACACTGTCAGGTCTTAATACAGAACAACTGGTCTGATTTGCCTGTCAGAAACATACAACACCATATCAGTCTCTACACGGCAAAGATGGAATACTGTTAATTAATGCAAATAGGCTCATTCTCAATACTGGAGGTCTGCATGATAACAACTTCAACAGAGCCTCAGGGAGAAAAGTTCCTCAGTACATCCTCTCTCACAGACATGGATTCAGCATGTGAACTGCATCTTCTACTCCTAGGAAATCTAGCATAGGGGAATAAAGATTGGATAAGAGTCTGCCATAAGTGACAACAAAAAAGTTGATGCAAAGATAATAAAAATTAATTCAGTTATTTGTTTGCTTCTACTGCTGTGGCATAAAGCAAATTGAATCCACAAATCACTTGACTATTACTAAGGGTTACTGCATTATGATAAACTCTGATAGTGCTAAAATGGCTGCTATGCAAAAATTCACAAAGTCACCACTTTTTGCATTTGTTTCCTCATCGCCTTGCATCCAGACAGTGTGGAATTTTAGTATGATGTTTTACAATAGAAACAGCTTGTGTAACAGAACAGGCATGCTTAGTTTTGTGAAAAAATATTAATGTGTTGTAAAGTTATTAATGTTTAATTTCCCATTGTTTTAAATGGGAAGTTCACTTTTCTGGATAGAGGGGAAAGTTTGACAAAGGGTTTGATCTCATGAAAAAGGATTCTGTCTCATGAGACCCATTCCTTTTTCATGCGAATAAAATCCTTTTTCAATAGAGAAAAATCCTTTTTCATGAGCCTTCATCTTGTTTCAGTTTTTTTCTTAATTTCTTTTTTTTTCAAAAGCCACAACAATGACATCCTGGAGGGAGACCACCACACGTAGCTGGCTCATCGGGACCTCATTAGGTGCAATCTACACTTCAAACTTAGAAATATGTCCTATTTTTTTAATATAATGAATCCTTTTTTCTTGACTGCATGATATGAAAAAATAATCTTTTTTCATATCTCGAGTCATAAAAAAGGATCCTTTTCATCACTTGAGAATCCTTGTTTGTTCCTTCCACTTACCTCCCCAGTACTTAATGTTTTTCCCTGGTGTCTGGTGGCTCCCCCACCCTTCACTCCCCAATACCCTTACATTTTCCTGGTGTCTAGTGTCACCTCCCACCCTCCAATCGCTGACCTTGTAATGTTAATAATTTCCCTGGTGTCTAGGGCCACCCCCCACCCTCCAGTCACCCTGCCTGTAATGGAATCAATTTCCCTGGTATTAGTGGCACTCCCCCATCCTCTGGTTGCTGTCCCCAATGTTTCCCTCTTGTCTAGTGAGACTCCCACACTCTGATTGCCATCAATGATTTTCTGTGTTTCCGACACCAGGATGCTCACTGCCAGTGCTGGATGCTCCCCTGCCCCCACAGCCCTTTGTTTTCTTTATTTGCCAACATGAGGGCACCCAATTCCTGTGTCAGCATTTAAAGCCTCCCCCAAGCAATGTGGGACACTGGGGAGCCCACTCTCAGTGTCCCAAAATATGTATTTAATTAAACCCTGTAAAAAGAAAACTGTCCCCAGTTGTTCTTTTTTAATACCTGAAAAAAAGAAAATGGTCCCTTGTCATCCCCGCCATCCCAACCATCCCTTCCCTCATCTTGACCCTCCCATGGAGCACCCACTACCTCATTACCCTCTACCTACTACCGGACATCCTGAGCTGTCATCTTCTGCAGACCAGGACAAATCTGCACTCTTCAAAGCTGAACCGTGACCTAAGGAATCAAGCTAAATGTCGGATAATGTATTTCAATGGTGTTTTGAACTTATGTTCATAACTTTGCCATTTTTGTATTTTTTAACCAAATTTTCAACATGGCCTTTTTGGAGCCTGACCTCATCAACACTGCAACAGTCATTTCATTAATCAGGCCTGGAAGGTGATTTCATGGTTGCTGCATGAAATCACCTTTTGGGCCTGAATAATGAAATTTCATACCAGTGTTTATGAGATGAGGTCCCAAAAAGGCAATGTTGAAAATTTGGTGAAAACATTCCTAAAAATGCCCAGGTTATGCGCATTCACTGAAATTTTTCTATGCACTCACATAACTTTGGTAATTTTCAACATTTTGACTCCAAATTTTCAACATAGTCATTTTTTCACACCACCTCATGAACAGTAAAGCTGTCATTTTTCACATTCTGTCTGAAACATGTTTTCACACCTGTAGCACAGAATGGTGTTTTTGCATGGATTTGAAAATGTTCACCTATGGGGTTTATCAGGTGGGGTCATAAGAAGACTACAGTAAGTTGAAAATAGGAGGTCAAAATATGAAAAAATGCCAAAGTTATGACCATTCACCTCAATTTAACTACACCTGCTAATAACCAGAAATGATACATGTTTTTACCCCAGATTTTCAGCATATCATTCTTATTACCCCACCTCATGTATGTCACAGCTGTCAGTTTTCAAATCCTGCCCAAAATGTGTTTTCGCAGCTATGGCATGGAATGGTGTTGCAGTTGTGTAGAATTATGTTATGGCAGGGATTCAAAAATTTTCTGTACCGGGTACCTGAGGTGGAGTAAAATGGCTATGCTGACAATTTGGTCACTGTTGTCCTATAACTGGAAGTGCAGGGCCTGGAGGGCCTTGTGCTTCCACAGCTACATACATATATGGATCTACAGAGGGAAGGTAGTGCAGGGTCTGAATCCACAGTAAAATAATGATAATATTATACTATATCAAAAGTAAGGAAATAAGTTGCAAAAAACTTTATTAATGCTGCAATTAGGATCAAAGTGACAAAAGTTGGGAAATGAGGAATTGGGGTTTCCCTAACACCTCACTCTTCCAAACTGGACAGGCGAGCAGGTGTGGGGTGTGCCTTGGGCTTCTCAAGCCTAACACTCACCTCATTCTCAGAAATTCTACATATCTGACCTACTTTACAGATGGAATGGGGTGAGCATTAGGCTTGAAAAGTCCAAGGCACACCCCACACCTGCTCTCCTGCCTGGTTTGGGAGGGTGGGGTTTTAAGGACACCCTAATGCCTCATTTCCAAACTTTTGTTGCTTTGACCCTAACTGGAGTATTAAAACATTTTTTGCAACATATACATATATATATATATATATATATATATATATATACAGTATATACAGTACATATATTACAGGGGCATGGTCATGCCTGTACAGTTAGGTTGAGTAATATGTTTAATGTTAATCCTCAAATTTTGCACTTTAATAACTTTGCAACCAATCAATGGATTTGCACAAAATGTGGTACGTCTTGTCCTGTGGGTAGATCTCTTGATGTAGCAAGTTTTGCTCCAGTTGGATGTATGGATTCTGAGATCTGGATAGTGCAAAAACCTTAAAAGTTACAATTTCTTTGCATTTTGTTCCTCATTGCCTTGCATCCACATGATGTGGAAGTTTGGTGTGACTATTTTATGGTAGATATAGCTTGCATAACAGAACTGCCATACATTTGTTTGGTGAAAGAATATTAATCTATTGCAAAGTTATTGAATGTTTAAGTCCCCATTGTTTTCAGTGGGAAGATCACTTTCCAGGACAGAGGGAGAAAGTTTGACAAAGGATTGATCTCCCCAAAAAGGATTCTTTCTCACAAGATCTGTTCCATTTTCATGAGGAAAAATACATTTTTTGTAAGCCGCCATCTTGTTTTCTCCCCCAGGAACAAAAAAAGTGTGGAAAATACATTCAAATGTTGTCATTTCACAAATCAAATACCAGAACCTAGCTAAACAGGCCATCTTCATCTAGATTCTGGTGTTTGTTTTGCACAGTTAGTGTCAGAAATTCTTTTTTTGGCACCCTGAATCTCAGGTGCCCAGCTTAGCTTGAGGAGCCTTCTGCTACATTCTCTGTATGAGAACAGAGGATTTTCTTTAGATCTGCAGCTGCAGCTGAACTCCTGCTGCCAGCTGTAGTGTAGTTGTGAGCCCCCTTGGCCTGGTGTCTAGTGGCACTACTCACTCCCTGATCACTGTCCCCCTAAATAAAATATGTATTCCATGGTGTCCAGTGGCACTCCCACCTTCCAATTGCTGTCCCCTAGTCCCTGATTTTTTTATTTATATAATCCAACACCAGGATGCCCATCCCCAGTGTTGGATGCCCCCCCACAGTCTGCTGGTTTATTAACTACCTAATCAACATCGAGGGGCCAAATCCCCATGTTGGCATTTAGAGCACACCCCCAGATGTGTAGGACACTAAGGAGCCCACCCCCAGTTTCCTGAGATGATTTCTTTATGTTTGTGGTACCTGCAATAAGAAAACTATCCCCAAACATCTTTTTTTAGCTTGAAACAAAGTAAAGGGTCCATCATCACTATTGACCACCTCCCCATGCCAACCCTCCCACTGGACACCCGCCTCCCTGCACACACCCTCACCCTATACTTACCAGCCAATGTACAATTCTGTCATCTTCTGTGGACTGATATATGTCTGCAAGTCAAAGCCAAACAGTAAACTGAGGAATAACAGTAAGTGCCGGATAATATATTTTAATGGCATTTTGAACTTACATTCATAATTTTGTCATTTTTAGGATTTATTTGCACTAAATTTTCAATATAGCCATTTTGGGATGCCACCTCATGAACACTGGCAGTATCATTTTGTTAATCAGGCCAGGAAGGTGATGTCACAGTCACTGCATGGGACAGTGTTCATGAGGTGGGTTCCCAAAAAAGTCATGTTGAAAATTTGGTGAAAACATTTCTAACAAGCATTTGTCAATGCCGAATGTTTGCTTGCTGGCATTGGCAGTGGTAGTGTAGAAGTTACAGAGCTGTGTAATAGGAATGGCAGCGAAGTATTGAACTGAAGCCAATCTGACCACCACCCTGCAAAGAGTGACAGGCATTGGGGTGTGCCTTTGGGTCATCAGGCATAACAGCCACGCCATTTCACCACACCCCACCCTGCAGACACTGACAAGTGTCACGGTGTGCCTTGGGGTCTTTGGCCCTTATGCGCACCCCATTCCATCAGGAAATATGGTGAGATGGGTACGGTATAGGAGAATGGGGTGATCTTTGGGGCCGAAGAGTCCAAGGCATACCTCGATGCCTCTTACTGGCTGCAGGGTGTGGAATGGTATAAGCATTACAGGCAAGAATCCCAAGTCACACCCCTGATGCCTTTCATTCTCTACAGGGTTGGGCATTATGGTTGGAAACCCTAAGACCTCAGGCATTCGTTGGTATTTTCACTCCAAATTTTCAACATGGTTTTTTTGTGACCCCACCTCATGAACAGTGGCAATATTAGTTTGTTAGCCAAAAGCTGCTTATGCACAGCGATTACGGCATTTAGCACCACAGGTGCAAAAACATTCAAACAGGATGTAAAAAATGACAGCTGTACTGTTCATGGGGAGGTGTAAAAAATGGCAATGTTGCAAATCTGCAGTAAAATATTAAAAACTGGTGAAGTCATGAGCGTGCATAGAAACTGTGCAACGACACCTGTAATGTAATTAGTTTGGGATTCTTTACAGCAGATTGTCAACACAGGCATTTTGGGACCTCCGATCATGAACAGTGTCACTGTGATTTTCTTTATCTGTCCGAACAATGATTTCCCACAGCGACCACGCATCTCTGCGCTGAAAGTGTGAAAACACATTTTGGCCATGTTGTGAAAAATGACAGCTGTACTGTTCATAAGGAAGTGTGGAAAAATGCCACTGGTGAAAATCTGGACTGAAAATATTACAAAGTCATGAACTTACGAGGGTGTGTGGAAACTGCATAATGCTCACTCGTAACACAGTCATTTTATGGACTTTTGTCACCAAATTTTCAACATAGCCATTTTAAGACCTCTGCTCATGAACAGTGTAACTGTGATTTTCTTAATCTGTCCCAAACATTGCTTTCACACCAACTGCACCATATGCGTGATACATGTGCGAAAACACATTTTGGGCAACATGTGAAAATTGCAGCTGTACTGTTCATAAAGAAGTGTAATAAAATGGCAATGTTGAAAATCTGAGGAAATATTGAAAATTGCAAACCATACGCGGGCATAAGAACTGGGCGCAACGACGCTTGTAAACAGTCATTTTTAGGAATTTTTCACTCAAATTTTCAACATAGCCATTTAAGACCTCTGCTCATGAACAGTGTCACTGGATTTTCTTAATGTGTCCATTATTGATTTTGCACACCGACCTGCACCATTATACGCTACATAGCGGAAACATGTTTTGGGCAAGATGTGAAAATGACAGCTGTACTGCTCATAAGGATGTGTGGTAAAATGGCAAAGTTGAAAATCTGGAGTGAAATTTTAAAATTCACAAACTTACGAGCGTGCGTAGGAACTGGGCAATGCATGCTAGTAAAACAGTCATTTTTTGGAATTTTTCCACCAAATTTTCAAAATAGGCTTCTTGAGAGCCACCTTATGAACACTGGCAGTGTCATTTCATTAATCAGTCCCAAAGGTGATTTCACGCAGTGACTTCTGAAATCACCCTTCGGGCCCGAATAACGCCATGACAGTGACAACATTCATGACAAGGGGTCCCAAAAACCCCATGTTGAAAATTTGGTGCAAAAATTCCAAAAAATGCCTGAGATATGCTGCAAAGTTGAAAAAACCCTATCTATCCCATTATACAGCTTACCGGCATTTCCTCAGTTCGCGGTCACCTTTGAAGAGTGCAGATGTGTTCCCGGTCCACTGAAGATCGTCGCACTGAGGTCTGGAGATAAGTATGGAGTGAGGGGTGTTGGGAGGCAGGGGCGCAGTGGGTGGGTGTGGGTTGTGGGAGGGGCAGGGAGAAGCGCCGAGGACAGTTTTTATTTGCAGTTTTTTAAATGATGACGTGACGCTTTGCCACGCTGGGTGGGCTCCCAGCGCGGCACAAGGATGGCTGGTTGGGGCGTGGAGCTGACGGGGATTGGGCACCCCTGTCAGCCATAGCATCTGTTGCCATGCTGGGTGGGCCCTGCATGGCACCCTGTAATTTGGGTGAGGGAGCCGACGGGGATTGGGCACCCTCGCCGGCTATATCGATGAGTTGTCATGCTGGGGTGGGCACCCAGCATGGCATATGGAAGAGCTTTGGGGGCGCAGCACAGCGATGGGGATTGGGTACCCCTGTCGGCTATACAGTGTTGGTGGGGGCGGAAGGCGCAGTAGTGTGCATGTGTGTGTGTGTGTGTGTGTGTGTGTGTAAGGGAGCGTGCATGAGCAGGTGATATCTGATCGCTGCTCACTGAAGCATAGCTCCCCCTTTCAACTGTACTCCACTGCATTTTGGAGCTGTCATAGACAGCTCGAGCAGGCATTGGAGAACTGCAGCCGTGCCTGCAAACACACTGCCTGAATTGGAAGAGGGCTGCCACACCTCCGAAACTCGGATGATGGCACTATGTTTCTTGCACATGCGTGCAAGCAAACATAAAAATGGTGAATATACTGTATGAGTGTGCTTTGAAATCTTTTTAAGCACGTGAATAACTTTGGTCATTTTCAATATTTTGTCTCCAAATTTTCAACATAACCATTTTTTCACGCAACTTCATGAACAGTACAGCTGT